>HG992201.1:37500-1237500 GCA_905220545.2 Melitaea athalia
CCATCTTGGCTGCCATTTTGAAAAATTTAAAACTTCAATAACTCCGGCCCTATAAGTCGTAGCGAGACGGGACTTTCTTTATTGAGCAAGTCTTGATTAAAGAAATATTTTGAAAGGGCCTAGAACTCTATATAGAGACCAATCCCCGATTGTGTCTTAAGGGGTGGTTTCAGGTAGGCCTTAACGAGACCAGCACGGGGAGCCGTCGCACATTGTCCTGCGACCAGCGGTTCTCGAGAAATTAATTTTCAAAATTTTGGTTCCGGTGGAACCACTTTCTGGTCCGCCATTTTGAAAAATTTCAAAGCGCAATATCTCGGCAACCGCTGCTCGTAGAGCCACGCGGTTTTCACTACTGACCAGCCCCAGACAAGGGCTATCCGCGGGTTTTAGACTGGTGACTCTACATAGAGCCATTGTAGAGTTCCTCTGTAGAGTCGCAACGTAGGACTTTTAAACTAGTTTTAAGAGATTATCTAGAGCTGCAACTGTGTTGCAGCACCTCTTACTGACAGGAACAGTTTTCTGTACTTTATACACCCCGCTATTGCGGTTTTATTATTGACATTTTGTTTACATATTTATACAATTTTACATCCAACTGACACTTTATACATTTGACGCAGCCACCGAGAAATATGATGACTATGCACCGGACCCCTAAAAAAGACAAAAGGGTGACAAACCCCCCCTCCAAAACCCCCTCCAAAGTAACAAATAATCCAGCGCAACCTAGCCTGGAGATAGACGAGGGGACAGCACATGAGCAAACCTGCACAGTGACGCAGACCACCCCCTCAACCTCCAAGCCTGGAGTAACCGCGGCGGAAAAAACCCCCGACAGTCTTCTAAAGCGGGGGCGGACATACACTATGTTGCCAAGAGCTACAGACAGGGTACAGAGGGCAAACGCGCTGGTGTCTCAAGCAAGGAAGGCACTTGAAGCCTCCAGAAACCTAAAGAAAGAGCTAAAAGAGACATTAGAGAAAAACCTTACAGAGCTGCTTACAGTGGTAGAGGAAGCGGATTCTGAGCTAAAGGCCGAGAGGGCTCAGAAAGGGCAAGGGGCCCCCGCGGGCGCGACATCGGTGAACATAAGCACTGCTGTCGCGTTCGCGGCGTCTCCGGACTCTGCACCGAGTGAAAGGCAGATTCTCCTAGAAAATAATGGAAAGCTGGTGGCTCTGCAGGAACAGATGACACGCCTCGGCGAAGCCGTGGAAGCCGCCAGCTTAAAGAGTTACGCCAGCGTGGTAGCAACTAGGCCGCATCAGCCTCCAAAACCCGCGGCCCTTCACTCAGTCATTATCTCGTCCAAGGATGAGAAGGAAACTAGTGAGGAGGTAATGAACAAGGTCAGAGAGAGTATTAACGCCAAGGAGGGATGGGTACAAGTGGAAAGGGTCCGAAAAGCCAGGGACAGACGCATCGTCATGGGCTTCGGGTCCACCGAGGAGCGGGATAAGGTAAAGCATAGGCTGACCAAGGAGGGGACGGGCCTCGCTGTCGAGGAAGTCAAGAATAGGGACCCGCTTCTGGTCCTCAGGGGAGTCACGAGCGTATTGGCTGACGAGGATATTACCAAGGCCCTGAGAAACCAGAACCGGGATCTGTTTGGCGGCCTCGGCAGCGGGGATGACCGGCTCCAGGTCAAATACAGAAGAAGGGCGAGAAATCCGCACGTGGCCAACGTTGTACTTAGTACATCGCCCGCCCTCTGGAGGAGGATAACCGACAGAGGTTTAGTCCGTGTCGACCTCATGTGGGTGAGGGCGGAAGACCAGTCGCCGTTGGTGCAGTGCACACGGTACCTGGGGTATGGCCACGGGCGGAGGTTTTGCAAAGACCCGGCTGACCTGTGCAGCCACTGCGGCGGCCCGCACCTGAGGTCGGAATGCCCGGACGAGCGGTTGAGGTCCCCACCCTCCTGCCGGAACTGTCGCAAGGCTAAGCTCGGAAATCATGAACACAATGCCTTCAGCAGCGACTGTCCCGTTAGGAAAAGGTGGGACGACCTCGCCCGCTCGACCGTAGCGTACTGCTAAGGGCGCGCCGGTGGCCGCAGCGGCACAAAAAATCCTCCAAGTGAACCTCCAGCGCTGCAAACAGGCATACTCCGAGCTGCTGATCGAAGCCTCTAGCCTCGGAGCGCGGGTTGCTTTGGTGCAAGAGCCATACGTCGGCGGAGAGGGTCGAGTGACGGGTAGGAATGGGATCAGGGTTTTCCAGCCTGCGGACCAAGGAAATGGGACTGTCAAGTCCGCGATCATAATTTTTGGCGCGGACTTTTACGTGAAACAGTACCCAGAACTCACCACGAACAACATCACAGTGGTGGGGATCCGGGTTCGTGGCAGGGAGATCACCCTGATTTCATTCTACTTTGAGCCCAACCAGCCGATGGACTCGTACCTGGCACACCTGCGCCGGGTGCAGCGCGAGACGGGAGCTCGGAGTATGATTGTCGGAGGCGATGCAAACGCCAAATGTGTCTGGTGGGGAAGTCCCGTCACGGATCGCCGCGGCGAAGACTTGTGCGGGACCTTGGAGGATCTCGGTCTATCCCTTCTTAACCAAGGGGGAACCCCGACCTTTGACACTATTCGGGGCGGAGTAAGTTACAGCAGTTATATTGATATAACTGCTGTATCTCTTGACCTCCTTGGCCTGGTGGACGGCTGGCGCGTGCGCGACGACCTGACTTGCTCGGATCACAACGGCATATCCTTCCTCATAAAGTCCAAGTGCATAAACAAAAACAACATTCGGCATACGACTCGGAAATTTTACACAAAAAAGGCAAATTGGGCCCGGTTTACTGACAAACTGGGCCAAATTTTCGACCTCAACAACCTAAAAATAGACAAAATTCAAAATTTAAACACAAAACTGGAACTAGACAACCTAGTTTCTAGTCTAAACAATTATATGGATGAAGCATGCACTTGGGCTATACCACCCATAAAGAGGAAGGACGTGTTAGCTATGCCGTGGTGGAACGAGGAGTTGGCAGCGCTAAAGCGCGAGGTGGTCACCAGGAGAAGGAGGATCAGGTGTGCCGCACCGATTAGGCGGGATAAGGTCATCGGCGAGTACCTGGAAGTTAAGGAGAGATACCGGACCGAGATTAAAAATGCGAAGACGCGCAGCTGGGTCTCCTTCTGCGAGAGACAGGATGGGGAGAGTGTATGGGGGGGCATATACAGGGTACTCGGTAGGACCACCAGGAGAGACGAAGATCCACCGCTGGTTGTAAACGGTATGGGGTTAGATGCCAGGGGCTCGGCCCGACTCTTGGCTGAGACCTTCTACCCGGAGGACTCTGAAGAGGATGACTCCGAGGAGCACCGCCGGGTGAGGGTTTTGGCCGAGCGGGTCGACATCGAGACTTCTTCGGACCAAGGCGACCCTCCCTTCACACATCTCGAGTTGAAGTTGGCTAGTCGGTCCTTTGACCCGAAGAAGGCCCCAGGTGCGGACGGTTTTACCGCCGATATATGTCTGCACGCGATCCAATTGGACCCGGACCTCTTTTTGTGCATCTTCAACAAGTGCCTTGAGCTCCACTATTTTCCTAGGCCCTGGAAGGAGGCCACGGTGATCTTCCTCCGAAAGCCGGGGAAGGATACGTACACAACACCCAAATCGTATCGCCCAATTGGGCTCCTTCCAGTGCTTGGGAAAATCCTGGAGAAGATGCTTGTCGCCAGACTACAGCACCACCTCGTGCCCAAGATTAGTACTCGCCAGTTTGGCTTTATGCCCCAGCGAAGTACAGAGGACGCCCTCTATACCCTGGTGAAACACATCAGACACAATCTGGAGAGGAGGAGGATTGTTGTTCTGGTTTCGCTGGATATAGAGGGTGCCTTCGACAACGCTTGGTGGCCCAGGATTAGAGTCAGACTGGCTGAGGAAAAGTGCCCCGATAACATCAGGCGGCTCTTGGGCAGTAACCTGGGTGACAGGCGAGCCAGAGTGAGGTACCTGGGGGAGGAGCACATAAGAGACACCGGGAAGGGCTGCGTGCAGGGGTCTATCGGTGGGCCGATATTGTGGAACTTGCTCCTGGATCCACTGCTTCAGGAAATGGAGGCCAAAGGCGACTACGCGCAGGCTTTCGCCGACGATGTGGTGTTGGTGTTTGAGGGTGAGACGGCCCTCGAGATCGAACGGCGGGCCAATGCCGCCCTCGAACGTGTGAGAACGTGGGGTCAGTCTAATAAGCTTCGGTTTGCGCCTCACAAGACCAACGCTATGGTTGTGACGCGCAAACTGAAGTATGACACCCCACGTCTTCACATGGGCGGGGTCGACATTGTCCTGACGAAAGAAATCAAGCTGCTGGGGGTCGTCATAGACCAAAAACTCACCTTTAACACCCACGTCGCGAACGTCTGTAAGCGCGCGGTCGCCTTCTACCACCGGCTGGCCCGAGCAGCTAGGGCCAGCTGGGGTCTCCATCCTGAAGTCATCCGCACTATTTACAGAGCGGTGGTTGAGCCAGTGATCTTGTATGCGGCTGCCGTCTGGGCGCCGGCCGTAGAGAAGCTAGGTATTCGCAAGCAGCTGAACGTGGTCCAACGCGGCTTCGCACAGAAGCTTTGCAGAGCATACCGAACCACCTCTCTGAACTCCGCACTGTTGCTCGCTGGTATACTCCCCCTCGACCTTCGCGTTCGCGAAGCAGCGACCCTATACGAGGCTCGGAGGGGGGTACCCCAGCGGGTGATAGGGGATCGGGAGGTGGAGCGGATGTCCTCGGCTCTGCGGTCTCCGCATCCCGCCTGTCATGTCGACCTCGAGTTCAAGTGCCTGTCTGACCGAGACCAATTTAATGCGAATTGCGCAAACAATTTTAATATCTTTACGGACGGCAGTAAGATTGAGGGCAAAGTGGGGGCGGCGTTGTCCGTATGGGCTGGCGCCGCCGAAACCAAAACCCTCAAGCTTGCTTTGCCGTCCTACTGCACGGTCTACCAGGCGGAACTCCTGGCGATATGCCGGGCGGCACGGATGGCCGCAGATAACTTGGCCGGATCAGTCGGAATATACTCCGACTCCTTGTCGGCACTGCTCACACTTAAGAATCCTAAAGCCCTCCATCCCCTGGCCGTAGAGGCGCGGGAACACCTGCGGAGGGCTCTGCACCGAGACAAACATGTAGATTTGTTCTGGATCAAAGCCCACGCAGGGCTAGAGGGGAACGAGCGTGCCGACCATCTGGCCAAGGAAGCTGCGCTGAAGTCGAAACGCGCGTTTGATTACGACAGCTGCCCGGTTTCGTTCATCAAGCGGAGCATTCGTATGCAATCGCTTGATGAATGGAACCAGCGGTATCAGACCGGCGAAACGGCCGGCGTCACCAGGGTCTTCTTCCCTGACGCGATAGCCGCATATAGGATCACAGGAAAAATAAAGGTGGACAGGTTTGTCACCCAGGTGTTGACGGGGCACGGTGGATTCTCCGAGTACTTACACCGTTTTAAGTGCAAGGAGAGTCCGTCGTGCATCTGCGACCCTGCGTGTTCGGAATCTGTCTTCCACGTCCTCCTGGACTGCCCAGCCCTTGCCTACGAAAGAATGCGCGTTGAGAGTGAGTTGGGTGTAGGCCTGACCAAAGGTGTATTGTCAGAACTGCTAGAAAAGGAAAAAGACAGAAAAGTGTTCCTGCAGTATTGCAAAAAAGTAGCTATCATTGTCAACAACAGAAATAAGACTTAGAAAGTTATGTTGCTTAAATATTGTAAACATATATATGTCAACATAAAGACAAATGTTTTATAAATAAAGGAATAGCTTTAAGTTTTTGTAATTAGTACAAAATTTCGTTCTTGTATTAATATAAAAAAATTAATAAATTGTACATAAACCTAAAAACGACCTACAACCAATATTGTTAATAGCATAATTAAAGTTAAAATTGTAAGTCAAATCCAATATATATAAGTTAAAATTGTAAGGTAATATAAGTTAAAATTATTGTTAATCTTGTATATAGCTCGATAAAATGAAATAAAAATATATGTACCCTCCCCATTTCACTACCCCTGGCGTTGTAAATAGTACTAATAGATTTAGGATTGCTCTATTATTTTGAGGGGAAATACCCCAGTATGAATGAATGTGGATGAATGAGAGAAGAAATTGGTATGCAGAATGCTTGTGGGATAAAAGCGCGAAGTATGATAAAGAGGACTAGTTTAAAAAAATGTAAATACATAAATAAGGACTCCGAATAATGAAACTCGGAGGCGTAGGCATAAAAAAAAAAAAAAAAAAAAAAAAAAAAAAAAAAAAAAAAAAAAAAAAAAAAAAAAAAAAACCTAACCTAACCTAACCTAACCTAACCTAACCTAACCTAACCTAACCTAACCTAACCTAACCTAACCTAACCTACCCTAACCTAACCTAACCTAACCTAACCGTGCGCGAAGACCTGACCAACTCGGACCACAATGCCATCACCTTCTTAATCAACACCAAACACATTAACACAAACACCATTAGACGCACCACAAGGAAATACTACACCAAAAAGGCGAATTGGGCCCAATTTCGTGAGAAACTGGGTCTAATTAAAGCGCGAGAACACTTCACAATAGACACAATCCAAAACATACAGACACCGGCAAACTTAGACAAAACAGTAACACAACTAGATAAGATAATAGACGAAACATGCACTAACACCATACCAGTAATTAAACATAAGGAGGTTTTGTCGATGCCGTGGTGGAACGAGGGGTTGGCAGTGCTTAAGCGCGAGGTGGCCACCAAGAAAGGCAGGATTAGGTGCGCAGCGCCGGTTAGACGTCGCAAGGTTGTGGGAGAGTACCTGGAAGCGAAGGAGAGGTACGAGACCGAGGTAAGGCACGCACAAACGCGTAGCTGGGTCGCCTTCTGCGAGCGCCAGAATGGGGAAACAGTGTGGGGGGGGATCTATAGAGTCCTCGGCAGGACCTCCAGAAGAGACGTCGATCCACCGCTGGTGGTAAACAATATGGGGCTAGATGCCAGGGGCTCGGCTCGGCTCTTGGCTGAGACCTTCTACCCGGAGGACTCTGAAGAGGATGACTCCGAGGAGCACCGCCGGGTGAGGGTCTTAGCCGGGCGGGCCGACATCGAGACTTCTTCGGGCCAAACTGACCCTCCCTTTACTCAAACCGAGTTGAAGTTAGCTAGTCGGTCCTTTGACCCGAAGAAGGCCCCAGGTGCGGACGGTTTTACTGCCGATATATGTCTGCACGCGATCCAACTGGATCCGGACCTCTTTTTGTGCATCTTCAACAAGTGCCTCGAGCTCCGATATTTTCCTAGGCCCTGGAAGGAGGCAACGGTTATTTTTCTCCGTAAGCCGGGAAAAGTAAATTACAGCACACCGAAATCCTATCGTCCAATCGGGCTCCTTCCGGTGCTTGGGAAGATCTTGGAGAAAATGCTTGTCGCCAGGTTACAGTACCATCTTGTGCCCAAGCTTAGTACTCGCCAGTTCGGCTTCATGCCCCAGCGAAGTACCGAGGACGCCCTCTACACCCTGGTGAAACATATCAGACACAATCTGGAGAGGAGGAGGATTGTTGTGCTGGTTTCACTGGATATAGAGGGCGCCTTCGACAACGCTTGGTGGCCCAAGATCAGGGTCAGACTGGCTGAGGAAAGGTGCCCCGACAATATTCGGTGGCTCTTGGGCAGTTATCTGAGCGACAGGCGTGCCAGAGTGAGGTACTTGGGGGAGGAGCACATGAGAGACACCGGGAAGGGCTGCGTGCAGGGGTCTATCGGCGGGCCGATTCTGTGGAACCTGCTCTTGGATCCACTGCTTCAGGAGTTGGAGGCCAAAGGCGACTACGTGCAGGCGTTCGCCGACGATGTGGTGTTGGTGTTTGAGGGTGAGACGGCCCTCGAGATTGAACGTCGGGCCAATGCCGCCCTCGAACGTGTGAGGACGTGGGGTGCAGACAATAAACTTCGGTTTGCGCCTCACAAGACCAGTGCTATGGTTGTGACGCGCAAACTGAAGTACGACACCCCGCGTCTTCATATGGGCGAGGTCGACATTGTCCTGACGAACGAGATCAAGCTGCTGGGGGTCGTTATAGACCGAAAACTCACGTTCAACACCCACGTTGCGAATGTCTGCAAGCGCGCACTCGCCTTTTACCACCAGCTGGCCCGAGCAGCTAAGGCCAGCTGGGGTCTCCATCCTGAGGTAATCCGCACTATTTACAGAGCGGTGGTTGAGCCTGTGATACTATATGCGGCTGCCGTCTGGGCGCCGGCCGTTGACAAGTTAGGTATTCGCAAGCAACTGAACGTGGTCCAGCGGGGCTTCGCGCAGAAGCTGTGTAGGGCGTACCGAACTACCTCCCTGAACTCTGCATTGTTGCTTGCTGGGATACTCCCCCTCGACCTTCGTGTCCGCGAAGCCGCGACCTTATACGAAGCGCGGAGGGGGGTGCCCCAGCGAGTGATAGGGGATCGGGAGGTGGAGCGGATGACCTCGGCTTTGCGGTCTCCGCATCCCGCCTGTCATATCGACCTGGAGTTCAAGTGCCTGGTCGACCAAGATAATTTCGACGCGAACTGCGCAAACAACTTTAATATCTTTACGGACGGCAGCAAGATTGAGGGCAAAGTGGGAGCGGCTCTGTCCGTATGGGCCGATGCCGCCGAAACCAAAACCCTCAAGCTTGCTTTGCCGTCGTACTGCACGGTCTACCAGGCGGAACTCCTGGCGATATGCCGGGCGGCGCGGATGGCCGCAGACCACTTGGCCGGATCAGTTGGGATTTATTCCGACTCTTTGTCGGCACTACTCACGCTGCAAAACCCGAAAGCCCTCCATCCCCTGGCCGTTGAGGCGCGGGAACACCTGCAAAGGGCTCTGCTCCGGGACAAACCTGTCAGTTTGTTCTGGATCAAAGCTCACGCAGGACTAGAGGGGAACGAGCGTGCCGACCATCTGGCCAAGGAGGCTGCGCTGAAACTAAAACGCGCATTTGACTACGACAGTTGCCCGGTTTCATTCATCAAGAGGAGCATTCGCATGCAATCTCTTGATGAATGGAACCAGCGGTATCGTGGCGGCGAAACGGCTGGTGTCACCAGGGTGTTCTTCCCTGACGCG
Source organism: Melitaea athalia (assembly GCA_905220545.2). Classification (NCBI taxonomy): domain Eukaryota; kingdom Metazoa; phylum Arthropoda; class Insecta; order Lepidoptera; family Nymphalidae; genus Melitaea; species Melitaea athalia. The sequence continues at coordinate 46,631 of HG992201.1, forward strand.
ATAGCCGCATATAAGATCATCGGTAAAATAAAGGTGGACAGATTTCTCACCCAGGTTCTGACGGGGCACGGTGGATTCTCCGAGTACTTGCATCGTTTCAAGTGCAAGGGGAGTCCATCGTGCATCTGCGACCCCGCGTGTTCGGAGTCTGTCCTCCACGTACTTCTGGAGTGCCCTGCCCACGATCGAGAAAGGCAAAGTTTGGAATTTAAACTGGACATAAATTTGGAACACAATTCGCTCGCGAAAATAATAGCAAGTAAAGACAGAGACTTGTTCCTCGAATATTGTACAAAAATATGTAAAATTGTTAATTATAGAAATAAGGTCTAAGAAAGATATGTTTAATAAATATTGTTCATATATTTACTGAAACATATGAAAATTGTTGATAGAATTAAGGAATTAGTCCTAAGTAGGCAATACTGTAGTATATAGTTACATCTATATACACAAATTGTTGTAAATAATTTAGACTAGATTAGAAAATACTCTGGCTTCACTACATAATAAGACTGCACCTATGATGTCCTCTACATATAACGATAAATTGTATATTAAAAATTGTAATAAAAACAATTGTGTAGACTAAAGAAAAAGTTTGTAATAAAAATAAGTTATTAAGTAAGAGAAAATTGTAATAAGTGTAATAAGAATAACAACTAGCGTATTAATTAAAGGAAAACTTCATAATATAATTAAAAGTAGAAAGTAAGATAAAAATGTAAAACAATAAAAGTTAAAACTGCTTCCCCGCTCACTATCCCCGTGTAACTAGTGCTAAGTAAAAATGAGCCTTAAGCCAAGTGTGAATGTGGATGTATGAAAGAAAGATTAGGTATGCGGAATGAAAGTGCGAGAGGAATACATGCGAGAACTGGAATGAATGAGTAGTAAAATATATTGTCAAAACAGTCTCACACCCTAGTGTGGGGGTCAAGAGAAAAAAAAAAAAAAAAAAAAAAAAAAAAAAAAAAAAAAAAAAAAAAAAAAAAAAACCTAACCTAACCTAACCTAACCTAACCTAACCTAACCTAACCTAACCTAACCTAACCTAACCTAACCTAACCTAACCTAACCTAACCTAACCTAACCTAACCTAACCTAACCTAACCTAACCTAACCTAACCTAACCTAACCTAACCTAACCAGCACAATGCCTTCAGTAGCGACTGTCCCGTTAGGAAAAGGTGGGATGACCTCGCCCGCTCGACCGTAGCGTACTGCTAAGGGTGCGCCGGTGGCCGCGGGGGCTCAGAAAATCCTCCAAGTGAACCTCCAGCGCTGCAAACAGGCGTACTCCGAGCTACTGGTCGAAGCCTCTAACCTTGGAGCGCGAGTCGCTTTGGTACAGGAGCCATACGTCGGCAGGGAGGGTCGTGTGACGGGTAGAAATGGGATCAGGGTCTTCCAGCCTGCGGACCAAGGAAATGGGACTGTCAAGTCCGCGATCATAATTTTTGGCGCGGACTTTTACGTTAAACAGTACCCAGAACTCACCACGAACAACATCACAGTGGTGGGGATCCGGGTTCGTGACAGGGAGATCACCCTGATTTCATTCTACTTTGAGCCCAACCAGCCGATGGACTCGTACCTGGCACATCTGCGCCGGGTGCAGCGCGAGACGGGGGCTCGGAGTATGATTGTCGGAGGCGATGCAAACGCCAAATGTGTCTGGTGGGGAAGTCCCGTCACGGATCGCCGCGGCGAAGACGTGTGCGGGACCTTGGAGGATCTCGGTCTATCTCTTCTTAACCAAGGGGAAACCCCGACCTTTGACACTATTCGGGGCGGGGTAAGTTACAGCAGTTATATTGATATAACTGCTGTATCTCTTGACCTCCTTAACCTGGTGGACGGCTGGCGCGTGCGCGATGACCTGACTTCCTCGGATCACAACGGCATATCCTTCCTCATAAAGTCCAAGTGCATAAACAAAAACAATATTCGGCAAACGACAAGGAAATTTTACACTAAAAAGGCAAATTGGGCCCGGTTTGCTGACAAACTGGGCCAAATTTTCAACCTTAGCAACTTAAAAGTGGACAAAATTCAAAATTTTAACACAGTACTGGAACTAGATAACCTAGTCTCTAGTTTAAATAATCATATAGAGCAAGCATGCACTTGGGCAATTCCACCCATTAAGAGGAAGGACGTGTTAGCTATGCCGTGGTGGAACGAGGAGTTGGCAGCACTAAAGCGTGAGGTGGTCACCAGGAGAAGGAGGATCCGGTGTGCCGCACCGATTAGGCGGGACAAGGTCATCGGTGAGTACCTGGAAGTTAAGGAGAGATATCGGACCGAGATTAAAAATGCGCAGACGCGCAGCTGGGTCTCCTTCTGCGAGAGACAGGATGGGGAGAGTGTGTGGGGGGGAATATATAGGGTACTCGGCAGGACCACCAGGAGAGACGAGGATCCACCGCTGGTGGTAAACGGTATGGGGTTAGATGCGAGGGGCTCGGCCCGACTGTTGGCTGAGACCTTCTACCCGGAGGACTCTGAAGAAGATGACTCCGAGGAGCACCGCCGGGTGAGGGTCTTGGCCGGGCGGGTCGACATCGAGACTTCTTCGGACCAAAGCGACCCTCCCTTCACACATCTTGAGTTGAAGATGGCTAGTCGGTCCTTTGACCCGAAGAAGGCCCCAGGTGCGGACGGTTTTACCGCCGATATATGTCTGCACGCGATCCAATTGGACCCGGACCTCTTCTTGTGCATCTTCAACAAGTGCCTTGAGCTCCACTATTTTCCTAGGCCCTGGAAGGAGGCCACGGTGATCTTCCTCCGGAAGCCGGGGAAGGATACGTACACAACACCCAAATCGTATCGCCCAATTGGGCTCCTTCCGGTGCTTGGGAAAATACTGGAGAAGATGCTTGTCGCCAGGCTACAGCACCACCTCGTGCCCAGGATTAGTACTCGCCAGTTTGGCTTTATGCCCCAGCGAAGTACAGAGGACGCCCTCTATACCCTGGTGAAACATATCAGACACAATCTGGAGAGGAGGAGGATTGTTGTTCTGGTTTCGCTGGATATAGAGGGCGCCTTCGACAACGCTTGGTGGCCCAGGATTAGAGTCAGACTGGCTGAGGAAAAGTGCCCCGATAACATCAGGCGGCTCTTGGGCAGTTACCTGGGTGACAGGCGAGCCAGAGTGAGGTACCTGGGGGAGGAGCACATAAGAGACACCGGGAAGGGCTGCGTGCAGGGGTCTATCGGTGGGCCGATATTGTGGAACTTGCTCCTAGATCCACTGCTTCAGGAAATGGAGGCCAAAGGCGACTACGCGCAGGCTTTCGCCGACGATGTGGTGTTGGTGTTTGAGGGTGAGACGGCCCTCGAGATCGAACGGCGGGCCAATGCCGCCCTCGAACGTGTGAGAGCGTGGGGTCAGTCTAATAAGCTTCGGTTTGCGCCTCACAAGACCAACGCTATGGTTGTGACGCGCAAACTGAAGTATGACACCCCACGTCTTCACATGGGCGGGGTCGACATTGTCTTGACGAAAGAAATCAAGCTGCTGGGGGTCGTCATAGACCAAAAACTCACCTTTAACACCCACGTCGCGAACGTCTGTAAGCGCGCGGTCGCCTTCTACCACCAGCTGGCCCGAGCAGCTAGGGCCAGCTGGGGTCTCCATCCTGAAGTCATCCGCACTATTTACAGAGCGGTGGTTGAGCCTGTGATCTTGTATGCGGCTGCCGTTTGGGCGCCGGCCGTCTCCAAGCTCGGTATACGTAAACAGCTGAACGTGGTCCAGCGCGGCTTCGCACAGAAGCTTTGTAGGGCATACCGAACGACCTCTCTGAACTCTGCATTGTTGCTCGCTGGGATACTCCCCCTCGACCTTCGCGTTCGCGAAGCAGCGACCCTATACGAGGCTCGGAGGGGGGTACCCCAGCGGGTGATAGGGGATCGGGAGGTGGAGCGGATGTCCTCGGCTCTGCGGTCTCCACATCCCGCCTGCCATGTCGACCTCGAGTTCAAGTGCCTGGTCGACCAAGAACAATTTTCCGCAAATTGCGAACATCAATTCAACATCTTCACGGACGGCAGCAAGATTGAGGGCAAAGTGGGGGCGGCGTTGTCCGTATGGGCTGGAGCCGCCGAAACCAAAACCCTCAAGCTTGCTTTGCCGTCCTACTGCACGGTCTACCAGGCGGAACTCCTGGCGATATGCCGGGCGGCGCGGATGGCCGCAGACAACTTGGCCGGATCAGTCGGGATTTACTCCGACTCCTTGTCGGCACTGCTCACACTCAAAAATCCTAAAGCCCTCCATCCCCTGGCCGTAGAGGCGCGGGAACACCTGCGGAGGGCTATGCTCCGGAACAAACATATAGATTTGTTTTGGATCAAAGCCCACGCAGGGCTAGAGGGGAACGAGCGTGCCGACCATCTGGCCAAGGAGGCTGCGTTGAAGTCTAAGCGCGCATTTGACTATGACAGCTGTCCGGTCTCGTTCATCAAGCGGAGCATTCGTATGCAATCGCTTGATGTATGGAACCAGCGGTATCGAACCGGTGAAACGGCTAGCGTCACCAGGGTCTTCTTCCCTGACGCGATAGCCGCATATAGGATCACAGGTAAAATAAAGGTGGATAGGTTTGTCACCCAGGTGTTGACGGGGCATGGCGGATTCTCCGAGTACTTGTACCGTTTCAAGTGCAAGGATAGTCCGTCATGCGTCTGCGACCCCGAGTGCTCAGAATCTGTCCTCCACGTCCTCCTGGACTGCCCAGTCCTGGCCTACGAAAGGATACGTGTTGAGAGTGAGTTGGGTGTAGGATTGACCAAAGGTATTCTGCCAGAATTATTAAAAAAGGAGAAAGGCAGAAAACTGTTCCTGCAGTATTGCAGAAAAGTAGCCGTAATTGTTAATAATAGGAATAAGAGTTAGTAAGTTATGTTGAGTGCATATTGTATATAATATATACAAACATATAGACAAATGTGTAATAATTTAAGGAATAGTTTTAAGATTTCTATAATTAGTGCAAAACTTTGATACTTGCACTAATATAAAAAGTTGTATGTATAAATCTAAACGACCTGCCCCAATGTACATATACACGATCCTAATCAAAAATTGTAAATAGCAAAAAAAAAAAAAAAAAAAAAAAAATTTGTAATTAGTATTAGATTAAATTGTAAGTAGTATTAGAATGTAGAAAATAAGTGAGAACCGTAAAATATATGTAAGTCTGTAACTACGGAAAAAATAAAAAAAAAAAAAAAAAAAAAAAAAAAAAAAAAAAAAAAAGTTAAAGAATATACTTGAAAATAAAACTTTTTGCTTCCTCCCCTCTTTACTGTCCCCGGTGTTGTAATTAGTTAATATAAGTAAGGCTTGCTCTATTTTTGTTTTGTTGGGAAATACCCATGAGAATGAATGTGGATGCAAAAAAGAAGAACATGGTATGCGGAATGAGTGTGATGGATAGAAGCGTGATGTATGATAAAGTGGACTAGTGTTAAAATCTAGAAACTGTAAAAAACGATCTCCGAAAAATGAATCTCGGAGGCTATATAAAGAAAAATAAAAAAAAAATAAAAAAACCTAACCTAACCTAACCTAACCTAACCTAACCTAACCTAACCTAACCTAACCTAACCTAACCTAACCTAACCTAACCTAACCTAACCTAACCTAACCTAACCTAACCTAACCTAACCTAACCTAACCTAACCTAACCTAACCTAACCTAACCTAACCAGAGACGCCCCGCCCGCCACTTAAAACGGTCGAGTAAAGTGTTTTGCTAAGTCGCTCCTGCAAATTTTAATATTAAAAAATTCATAAAAGTGGTTTTTCTTTGACGAAAAATAAAGAACTATACGTCAAAATTTGCGCCTTTGCGCGCTCTAAGTGATGGTGATATTTGTTTGGTGAAAAATTTATGGAAAGTATTTTTAAAATTGAAAAAACAGTGAAAAATTGTGTTTTGAAAACCTTTAAGTGAAAACGCCACGGAAACAAGATCGACGACGTATAGATATTTTTATATCTTCAGACGAGGCTCTTTGAGCTCTTTAATCTGACATGTGAATCGGATTTTTCCGTGGAAAATTCGAGAAGTTATTCAAGGAAAACCACCGACCACGTGGCCACGTGGTCTTGGATCCAGTGGCCCGAGAACATCAAATAGCGGCTCATTCGACGCGGCACAACGCGCCCAACACCACAGCGTTTACAGCATCTGGATAAGTTAAGAACTTTTGGAGATATCGAATTTTAAAAATTTCATCGTTTTTCCCCCTTAATTTTTTCAAAAAGTAAAGCGATGACCCCCCCCAAATTTTATTAAATTCTATTGATCTTTACCCAAAGTATATTTGTACAAAATTTCAAAATTTTTCGTGCTGTAGTTTTTGAGTTACAAATTTTTTAAATTTAAGGGTGAGCACGAGGGGGTGCTTCCCGGGGTTCTATATCTCCCAAAGTAGCATTAAAAATTAGTATTAAGTGTACAAATTAACCCTAATTTTTTGTAGGATTTTATTTTCTTATTTTGTATTTTTTATATTAAATTTTGTAAATTTTTTAGTGTTTTTTCACCCCCAAAATTCGGGGGTTGAATATAAAAATTGTCTATTAGTATAGTTTTATAGAACATATTAAGCCCTATCAAACGAGCCCAAGCACGGGGTATTTCGTGCAACAGGGGCCGAATTGGTAATTTCAGGACTTCGTGGCGGCCATATTGGCCGCCATTTGCAAAAGTATTAAAGATTCATAACTCGGCCATTTTTGGTCGTAGAGACTTGGGGTTTTTTCTGTACACATTGCTGCGGGCAGTTTTATGCGCTTAGGGGCAAAGCGCCTCTACGTAGAGTCGATCTCTCGATCCTGGTTTTTAGACCGGGAGCAGATTCTCCAGGTCGGGGCCATTACGGAGAGCCGTCGCTCAGCTTTCTGCGACTAGCGGCTCACGAGATACGAATTTTCAAAATTTTGGTTACGGTGGAACCACTTCATGGTCCGCCATTTTGGAAAATCTAAAATCGCGATATCTCGGGAACCGTTGGTCGTAGAGACACGCGGTTTTCAGTACTGTCCTTGCCCTGGCAGGGGCTTTACACTCCACATCAGAGATCGACTCTACGTAGAGTCAATTACAAAAAGTAGCGTTTTCGCTACTTTTCGTTAGTTTTTAAGTAGGATAGGATTCCAAATAGGATCCGTATATCTATAAGGTGCTTCTCTGGCGCCTGGGTTGCATACTTTTATAACAAACTGCTATTGCAGAAAATTTTATTTTGACAACTTATTGTTTTAACTTTTAAAAATTCTGACGAAAATTTTATAGACCTTGACGCGCCTCCACACACAAAATGTTTGGAATGCGAACCCCCCCTCTAGGTAGAGCTGGCCAAGAGGGCCGGCCGTCAAATTCACCTCCAAAACTTATTACCAAAAAGCCTAAGAAGAACACCAGCAATGATGGTAGGATGAAAGAGGCTGCTGAGATTATAGCGAAGGCTAGGGAATCGGTGCGCCTGTCCGGGAACTTAAAAAAGGAATATAAGAAGACAGTACTGGATACCCTGGAAAGACTTAGTGAGCTTTTGGCGGAATCGGAAGCCGAACTCCAGGCCGCAAAGACTCGCGGCAGTAGCGAGAGCGCCGAAGTCGCAGGATCAGTGACAATGGGGGCGGGCCCTGCGCCCGCGGAATTCTCGGGTCAGTACTTTAGTGAGAGGCTCGAGGAACAGTCCCGCTTGTTGCTGGAAAATAACAACAGGCTGAAGGATATCCAGGCCCACCTAGCAAAGCAGCAAGAGTCCATCGACGAGCAAAGGACGTACGCTAGCGTGACTGCAACAAAAACACCGCCAACAAAACCAGTAACAATCTACTCTATGGTTGTTACTGCCGAGGACGAAACAAAGACTAGCGGAGAAGTCTTGGAGGAATTAGCTTCAACCGTAAAGGCAGGAGACGGTTGGACCAGAGTGGAGCGGTCGAGAAAGGCGAAAGACCGGAAGGTAATTTTGGGTTTTAAAAGCACTGAGGAAAGAGAAAAGGTGAAGCAGAGGATAGAAAGGGAGGGCAGAGGACTAAAGGTGGAAGAGATGAAGAACAAGGATCCTTTAGTGGTCATTAAGGGACTTTACGGGTTTCACAGTACTGAAGAGGTACTAGAAGCCCTGAAGAATCAAAACCCGGAACTTTTTGTGGACCTGGATCCTAAGGAGGATAGGGTGAGAATAAAATACAGCCGCAAAACAAGAAACAAAGACATCATTCATTTGGTATTGGAAACCTCACCCACCCTATGGAAGAGAATTACCGAAAGAGGGTTTGTATTTATACAGCTCCAGAAATTAAAAGCACAGGATCAGAGCCCGTTAGTGCAATGTTCTAAGTGTCTGGCGTATGGACACACAAAGAGATTTTGCCCTGACAAAGATGAAGGTGTTACATGTAGTCATTGCAGCCAGGTGCACATGAAGAGCGCGTGCACTCTGATCAACGATCCACCCCAATGTGTCAACTGCGGGCTGGCAAACATGGACGGTGATCGGCATAACGCCTTTGATAGCTGCTGCCCCATCAGGAAGAGGTGGGAAGAAATAGCCAGATCTTCTGTGGCGTATAGCTGAGGGTGTGCAACGTGGCAAATCGTCAAAAATCCAAAGGACACCAACTCACTGGCTCACATAGCGCGCGAAGATTTGCGTAAGTAAACGACCTAACCTAACCTAACCTAACCTAACCTAACCTAACCTAACCTAACCTAACCTAACCTAACCTAACCTAACCTAACCTAACCTAACCTAACCTAACCTAACCTAACCTAACCTAACCTAACCTATCAAATCAAATTAAGTTATTATTTTATGTATAAATAAGTTAGCATCATTATAATGTACAATAGTACCTCATCTTGTCACCATTTACACTTGTAATTAATACATGTTCAATTCTATTTGTTCATTTCCATGTACATACTTGTTTATTTTTATATGCGCCTCTTTCATTTGTATTAGAAGTCTGTATCTAATCGTATAATGTATTATCGTACCCTTAAGCTATTACCATTTACACTAGTAATTAAGACATGTTCAACTTTATTTCTTTTTCATTATCAATGTACATACTTCTCTTATTCTATATTTTATCTCTATTACGCACTTGTGTCATTTGTATTAGAATGTTAGACTAAGACTTAAAAAAAAAAAAAAAAAAAAAAAAAAAAAAAGAAAAAAAAAAAAAAGGGAAAAAAAAAAAAAAAAAAAAAAAAAAAAAAAAAAAAAAAAAAAAAAAAAAAAAAAAAAAAAAAAAAAAAAAAACACATAATGTATAAACAAATAAACAACTAAAACATCTCAATGAACCCAAAAAAAAAAAAAAAAAAAAAAAAAAAAAAAAAAAAAAAAAAAAAAAAAAACAGACTTGCTACATTATGTTACTATACCTTCTCTATGTTACCATTTGTTTTGTCCTTATTACTAATTAATTTTATGTACTAAGTTAAATGTGTTGACAGAAGCAGTCACCTCAGACATCTTCTAACATAAGCTGACACCCTGCTTCTGTCAACAACAGCTCTACCCTCATCATCATCATCCTCACCTCATTACATTATTGTATCATCCACATCACCTTCATCATTACCATTTTTATCATTCATGCTCTGGCTCGTAAGAAGATAAATTTGTATCAAATCGCAAAACCATCTTCTTCGAGCCAAATGTCTACAAAATTTGCCTCTGGCCGGGGCAACTGACTTATATGTTCTTGTATAAACTTACAACTGTGAAAATAAATTAAAGAAAATGTGTACCAACTTATTTCAAAAAAAAAAAAAAAAAAAAAAACCTAACCTAACCTAACCTAACCTAACCTAACCTAACCTAACCTAACCTAACCCCAACCTAACCTAACCTAACCCCAACCTAACCTAACCTAACCTAACCTAACCTAACCCCAGAGACGCCCCGCCCGCCACTTAGAACGGTCGAGTAAAGTGTTTTGTGAAGTCGCTCCCGCAACTTTTAAGTTTTAAAAATTCGGAAAAGTGGTTTTTTCTTGACGAAAAAACAAGTGCTATACACCAAAATTTGCGCCTTGGTGCGCCCTAACTGATGGTGCAATTTGTTTTGTGGAAAAGTTGTGGAAACTATTTTTAAAAGTGCAAAAACTGTGAAAAATAGTGAATTTAAAATCTTTAAACGGAAACGCTGCAGCAAAACGATCGATAACCTATCGATATTTTTATATATCCAGACGGGGCTTCTTAAGCCCTACATTTTGACATGCGAGTCGGATTTTTCCGACGAAAACTCGCGGAGTTATTAAAGAAAAACTACCGACCACGTGGCCACGTGGTCTTGGATCCAGTGGCCTCAGGATAACAAAAAGTGGCTCATTCGACGCGGCGCAACGCACCCAACTCACCGATACCTCGAACATAATTTTACGGTCAGAAATTGCAGAGATATTCAAATTTCAAAATTTTATCAAAATTCAAAATTTTTTATCTCTAAATTAAGATCGACGACACCCCCATATTTTTTATTTATTTGGTAGACCTTAATAAAGTCTACAATTGTACTAAATTTCATATTTTTTGGCTGAGTAGTTTTTGAGATAGAATTTTTTGAAATTTAAGGGTTGACACGTGGGGGTGGAAAACGGGGTTGAATCGCTCTGCAATTTCCACTAAAAATTATTTAGATGTAAATAAAAGAATATTTTTACTTTTTTCAAAAATTTTCTGTGTAATTTTTTGTGGTTTTTAGGGTTTTTGAAAAATTTTTTGTGTTTCTTGAATTTTAAAAATCGGGGGTTTCAAAGTTTTTGTATATAGTAGCATAGACGTATAGAGGACAAAAAGACGAATCCAACGAGCCCAAGCACGGAAGGATTCGTCCAGAAACAACGGATTTTGTGAAAATCTCGTCTATCGGCGGCCATATTGGCGGCCATATTTAAAATATTAAATTAGATATAACTCCCGATCTAAACATCCTAGAAACTTGGGGTTTTCTCTAGGATAATTGTTGGGGCGATCTCTACATTTTGCAAGGGATAACGGCTCTATATAGAGTCGACCATCAGATTCTCAAATTTTGACGGGTTTCGGATAGCCCATAAAAAGCACATTACGGGGAGCCGTCGCTCAGCTTTCTGCGACTAACGGTTCCCGAGTTATAAATTTTTGAAATTTTGGTTACAGCGGAACCATTTTCGGGCCGCCATTTTGAAAAATTTAAAATCACGATATCTCGGGAACCGTTGGTCGTAGAGCAACGCGGTTTTCACTGCTGACAAGCCCTCTGCGAGAGCTTTGACTGTAGTAGTGACGGGCGACTCTACATAGAGCCCTTGACGAAAAAGTAGAGTTTTGTCTACTTTTTCTTAGGTTAAGTCTAGAAATAAGTATTTTATGTACCAAGGCATATTTGCCTGCCCTTTGATCAGAGAGCGGTCCTTTACAACTGCTTTCTAAGAAGAAAAATAACCTTAAAGACTATTACATTCTTTAAAATATTTATTGACAAATTATTATTATATTTCTATCAACTTTTACATTACTGACGCGCCCCCGGGATGTTTGGGATACGCACCCCTAAAGATAGAGCTGGAATGGTCCAGCCTTTAAAACCGACTAGGAACTCAACCGACGGAGCGGCCTCAAAACTCCCTGGTCGGACCAGCCTGGAGAAAAAGTCCGCCCCAACGCTAAGAAAGGTAAAGGCTGAGGCTGCGGCTCCTCGGGAGGATCCGAGAGCCGATCTGCCGAGGGCTGGCAGTAAGTGGCGGCTGTCAATATCCCCACCCAAACCCATCCCCCAAAAGCCAAAGACCAACGCCGGAAGCGTGTTTAGGAAATCGACGGACGACACAAGGTCGAAACCTCCACCGCGGACAAACCCCGCCAAGGAACCCTCTACTGACCTAGCTAAAGACACGGTCGAGCCGGTGGGGAGTCTAGAACCTCCGAAAGAGACGATTGACTGCAGTCCCCACCGTTTCTCCCGTCAGTCAGCAGAGATGAGCAGGACAGGCAGCAGGTTGGAGCGTGCGGACGAGCTCGTGGACCTGTCGGCAATAGCGACAACTAATTCAAAAAATCTCAAACGAGAATACAAGAAAATGATTGCCGACGCTGTCAGTGGACTGTATGAGCTGCTCGAGGCGAGCGAGGGTGAGCTAAGGGCTCTAAGGGTAGTTCGCATGGGGGAAGTGATCACCGGGGAGGCGGGGCCGGCGACCAAGGACGTCGACCCTGCACCCGCGGTGGCCCCGGACCCCTTGCTGAGCCAAAAACTCGAAGAGCACACTCGCCTCTTGCTCGACAACGGGCAGCGCATCAGGGCCCTGCAAGAGCTGTTTGATAAACAAAAGGAGACGGTCGTCGCCCGGCGAACGTACGCGGGTGTTGTTGCGGCTGGTTCTCCGCCGAGGAGACCGGCTGTTTCACACTCGCTGATAGTCTCGTCGAGCGACGAAACCAAAACGAGCGAAGAGGTCCTCAACCAGCTTCGAGAAACGATGGAGGCAAAGGAGGGATGGGTAAAGGTGGACAGGGTGCGTAAAGCCAAGGACAGGAAAGTCGTAATGGCTTTCAGTACAAAAGAAGAACGAGAGAAAGCTAGAGTGAAAGTAAAAGAGAGGGGAAGTGGTCTTCTGGTCGAGGAGGTGAGCAACAGAGACCCACTTCTGGTTCTGAGGGGAGTCGCCTCAGATAACACTGATGACGACGTATTGATGGCCCTAAGGAACCAGAACAGGGAACTGTTCGACGACCTCGACCAGGAGGCAAACCGGGTCAGGGTTCGCTTCCGCAAGAGGACCAGGAATCCGCACGTGGGCCACGTGGTGCTGGAGACCTCGCCCACCCTTTGGAATAGGATTATCCAACAAGGATACATCCACATAGACCTCCAAAGGGTTAGAGTCGAGGACCAGTCGCCGCTGGTCCAGTGTGCGCGATGCCTTGGTTACGGGCATAGCAAGAGGTTCTGCACGGAGTCGGTGGACGCGTGCAGTCACTGTGGCGGGCCGCATCTAAAGACGGAGTGCGTAGACTTCGTGTCGAGTGTCCCCCCGTCGTGCAGAAACTGCCGAAAGGCGAAGATGGACGATATAAAGCACAACGCATTCGACAGTAACTGCCCAGTCAGGAAGAGGTGGGACGACTTGGCGCGGGCAACGGTCGCGTACTCGTGAGGGTACGGCGGTCGGCACAGTGGCGTGCTAGCAGGAAGTCTCCATCCCCAGGCAGAAAATGCGCGAGACACTCTGCGGGGGTCTTGTTTTTGGAGGAAACTTGTATGTTTGTTGCGGGACAAGACTCCGGCAGAACAAGAGGGGAAAGCGCGGCCGCCGATTCTAGTGCGGGACTTCCATGAACGGGAAAACTCTGAACTACACAGGGTCCGACGGCTTGGCGACCAGTTTTGATCATAGTATTTAAACGGCATGAAAATAGACCGCTCTTCGTTTCAAGGAAAGGAAAATATGCTAAAGTTATATAATTGTATATAGCGTTATAGCATTGATTAGTTAGGTTTAATAGATTAAAATAAGTTGTCAAACTGTTAAAATATAAGCTTAGTACACAATAATGTAAAGTCAGTCAATGACACCAGGACGGTTGTAAAATAAAAATAGTGTTCCAGCAAAGATACTAGAAAATAATATGTATAAATTGTTAGTACTTAAGCCCATATTAATATGGAAATTAGATAATACACTTAAATAACTGTAAAATTAAAATAGTTGTTAAGAAAATGAAATTAATGTAAGCATACCATAAGCATAGAACTTTTTCGACAAAAAGTTATTAAAATTATTGTTAATCATAAAATAATTGTTAATTGTAAAGTAATTGTTAATTGTACTAAACAAATATAACAGAGACCCTGTAATAAACAATGTAAAGATTATTAAATACTAAACTATTTTGCAATGGCGATAGTAAAATCCCTAGAACAAAATGTATTGTCAACCAACCATTGAAAAAAAAAAAAAAAACATTGTAAACGAAAAAGTTTTGAAACAAAATTGTCGAGTTATTTACCCCGAGTTACTAGAAATAAGAGAAGTAGCCCAGTACAGATAGGCCCTAAAGTAGAGGGGAACCCACCCCGAGTAAGAAAGAGATGAATGAAAGAAAGAATAAGTATGCAGCATGAAAGTACGAGAGGCATGAAAGCGAGAACTGGTATGAAAGAGTAAATAGCAAACAAAGACCCGGAATTATAACAATCCGGGGGTATAAAAAAAAAAAAAAAAAAAAAAAAAAAAAAAAAACTAACCTAACCTAACCTAACCTAACCTAACCAGAAATAACATTAAAAATTGAAATTTTCCGTAAAATATACACACAAGAGTGAATACAAGCTTAACGTTCAGTTTTCCACATATTTCGTCTCCAAATTGTGAACAATCTACAGTGACAACATACTTTTTTCTTAATTTACTATTGTGCGGTGATTTATTCCGAATCAGAAGACACCCCATTTATAATTTTATCGTAAAAACTAAGCCCGCTACGAACCAATCCTCGTATAACACCGAACACGGCCGCAAGACAAAGTTTGTAATTACAAACGTAGTTTGTAGTTTTAAGAAATTTTAATAAAGTTGTATTCGTCACCAAAAATCACAAGTGAACCCATACTCCGTGGGTTTCTCTACCATTTATTAGCACAACAAGCTCTGCAGAAAGACACCGCAGTTGGATTTTTACTGCCAAAACGAAGACGTCCAGGGCGACTCACAAGTTCTGCCTCGGTTAACACGACCGCACAGCTAAAGTTGTGAGAGGTCTACTTACGTTTTAAAATTTTCATTTCCTCGTAACTCCGTTATTTTTCCTCCTTTCTTAATCATCTTTTGACACAATCCATTTTTAGTGTTCCTCTATCATATTATCGACTTTTTTCCCCTGGTTTTTCACAGGGAAAAAAGTAGATTTTCAAGTTACGTAATATTTTGAGAAACTTATTTTTTCCTCTTAAAAATCCATTTTCAGTCCGATTTAACTGCGGTTTTCGATATTGTGATCAATTTTACCATTTTTATCCACTTCTTGATAATTCACCCCCCTCACCCACCCCTTTCACACCCTTACCTACCCCCGCCCCCCCAAAATTTTATTTTTCATTATAAATTTAATTCGATATATTAGCTTTTATTGTCTCATTTAACCTGTTAAATTTTCATTGCCCTGCCTCACGGGGGGTTGTTGTTATAAAATTTTAAAATTTTAAAAAATTTTAAGTAAATTCATGCTAGTTTTAAAAATCCATAACTTTTGCAAAACTTAACCGATATTAAAGCGGTTTTCGATTAACACCTTCTCACAACCTTAACTACCTATCCTAACCCCAAAAAAAATTTTTTTAACCCCCGCCATGGCGCCACCGGCGAAGAAAAACGTTACACCGAATAAACGCTTACCATACCTCGGCTCCGATGTTCAGAACCGCTCCTCCTTTAGAAAAATTATAGAAACCCTCGCCGGCACCATCCGTGCTTCTGTCAGAGAGGGAAAAAGTGTAACAGCGGCTAATAAAGACCTCATTTTTGACTCAGCCACCGAAATTGAAAAAGCTTGCGACAAATATTTCCAACTCGTTGCGGAAGAAGAAGAACGCTACGACCCAACATACAATTCACCCGAGTGCTACAAAAATGTTGTTACCGATCTAACCAAAATTATTAAGGAGGAGGTCTCTAGCATCCGAGAGGAAATAAAGGTCAGTAACGAAGCAACTACTAATAAACTCACGTCTACCTACGCCTCCATTGCCGGGCGACAAACCCAGGCCCGGGACACCCCTGGCCTCGCCTCTAAGACCACCCCCCCGGCGAAGAAACCCGCCGCTGCGACACCACCCACGACCAGGCCGGCCATCGTGGTCGTCTCAAAGACTCCGGGTGCCTCCAGAGAGGAGACACTTAAAAATTGTAAATCGACTATTTCTTTTAAAGACACCAATTACGCTCCGGCCAGAGTAGTCCCGGTTTCAAATAATAAGCTTCGCTTCGAGTTCGACTCGGAGCGCGATCGTGACGATGCGCTCCAGCGCATACGCAGTGCCAAAGAACCAAAGGTCTCGGCTGAGGTGGCTAATAGGCTCAAGCCTATGGCCATTTTAAAAGGTATTTCGAGCGACGTCGCTGTGGAGGAGCTGACCGACGTCATTTTAAAACAAAACCCGGAACTCAGCGAGTTCGATTCTACACTATTAAAATTCAAATTTAAACGCGACAATCGTAACCCATCTTTATACAACGCTGTCTTCGTTACCCACCCTTCCGCCTTCCGCGTCTTACTCTCCCTCGAGCGTGTGCGCGTTGACTACCAGCGCGTACACGTCGAGGAATTTAGTCCTTTCTTACAATGCCATGCGTGTCTGCAGTTCGGACACACTTCCACTCATTGCAAAGCACCCACTAAGCGATGCGCGCATTGCGCGGAGTTAGGTCACTCCCACAAGGAATGCACCTCCACAGAGTCGTCATTTAAATGTTTTAATTGTATTTCCCACAATATTAAATTTAGCGACAAAAGTCCTGAGAAGTGGTCGGTGACTCACAAGGCCACTTCGGACACATGCTTCATAGTCCGTTCAATGCGAAACAAGACTAGATCTAACATAGATTACGGATCTGCGCCGTTATCCTCACTCAATGGTGCGGTACGGACGGCTCCGTAGATCCAACATTGATACCTCTAGCTTTGTTATCGCCTCGATTACTAACAACTCATTAACCTTTTCAATATAATATACTACATATATAGTAACTTCATATATTTAATGAACTGCAGACACACATGCATCCATCAATAGAATAATCGCGCTTCAGACTATAAAACATGTATGTATGTATAGATATACATTTTCTTATATACCTTATATAATATACTTTATATATATACTTTACACTTATCGAACCATATCGTACTACATATTCACCTCTAACTACATTCATTGTCACGCTCAGTCCTTCACTCAACTACACATACTCATACTCGCCGGAGACATAATTATATACATACAGTCACACATTCATACTCGCTGAGATCGGGCTTTGAAGCCTAATATTTCATCTAATGTTCGCCGCATGGGCTCACATCGCGTTCCGCCTCAGCGGCCTGGGCAACCGCGTGACGCCGATTGCATGTCCTGCCGCAGCGGCGTCTTGAACTATCTCCGACGAGACTATTTGAGTCTCGCTCCTAGTCGAACTCGAATCCCTTGACAATCATTGATTATATTTAAAATCGTATGCTCATATGAGTGTAGTGTATATAGTTATTTATTTAATAGTAACATCTTAATATTTTATTTAAAGATGAATGTTACAACTTCTGATGAGATTCTGAAGATGAATGTTACAACAAAGGGAAAAAAAAAAAAAAAAAAAAAAACACAGAGGACCAAAAAGAATCTCTGGTCTCAATAAATATTACCTAATCATTGTACATTAGCTATCTAATTGTTTTAATTCTTATACCTTCTCAATTTGATTATTGTCTATTCACTCATGCAACTCGACTTATTAGCATAATTATCACATCTATTATTGTTCATTAAGTTTTCATCATATCATCGGAGTTGGACGAAAAGGAATGTTTTAAATTGGGTATTATGAATAACCCCAACCTCATCGTCCAACTAACTCCATTCATCAATTTCATTTCATCAATCGTGTTTGTCGGGCCGTGGGGGGATGACACAATCGTATCAAATCGCGAAGTCTCTACCCCCCTCGCAGTTCTTCAACACTTCATTTGTCAAAGCCTTCACCGGGACTACAAGTAAATATATTCGTCTTATAGATCCTCTCTCAGTTAATTCCATCAGTTAATACAAACTCCTAGCTCATTACCTGGCCGGAGCGTACCTTTTCGACGTCAATTACTATTGTATCATCATCATTTCATGCGAAATAAATTTCTCATCAGTGTTTCAACCCTTATTAAAAAAAAAAAAAACCTAACCTAACCTAACCTAACCTTTTTTTTTTTTTTTTTTTTAAAGATGGGGAAAATGCAATTTACGCACTGACCCCGCCGCCCGTGGGCAGCGGGAGTGTGGGGCTCCCGGCTCCCGGATGCCGGACTACCCACTAAAAACCCGCATCTTTTATCCGCCGGCACCTTTTGGGGAACGCCACAGGAACGCTTACGCAGTCTACCATGACGCTCCCGGTGATGGCCTTTCGGCCCCGTCGGAAGGGACGCTCGACCTTCCCAAGTCAATCCTCCAGCTGGACAGAAGGAGACGAGGTCCGGGAACTGCCCCACCACCTGAGTCCGGGCGACCGTGAGGTCCAGCCCGTCCTCCGCCACTGAGCCACACCTAGCAGCCCCGCAATTTGCAGGGCGCACAGCGCAACCCAGTCGCCATGCCCTTTCGCGCCAGGAGGCGGGCGAGCAAGCCCACCCGCCCTCTCCCCCCAGGGCGCTCACAGGTCCACTCTGATAATAACAGAGAAGTACCCGGAGCGCAGCCTTACCTCTCTCGAACCGCTAAACCGACCCCTCCGCGCCAAGAGACAGGCTTGAAGACCCGCCCCCGGCAGTTCAGGGCTGGCTCAGAGGCCCGCACACCCATGGAGCGCGACCCAACGGCCCCGGCACTAACCAAACCTAACCAAACCTAACCAAACCTAACCAAACCTAACCAAACCTAACCAAACCTAACCAAACCTAACCAAACCTAACCAAACCTAACCAAACCTAACCAAACCTAACCAAACCTAACCAAACCTAACCAAACCTAACCAAACCTAACCAAACCTAACCAAACCTAACCAAACCTAACCAAACCTAACCAAACCTAACCAAACCTAACCAAACCTAACCAAACCTAACCAAACCTAACCAAACCTAACCAAACCTAACCAAACCTAACCAAACCTAACCAAACCTAACCAAACCTAACCAAACCTAACCAAACCTAACCAAACCTAACCAAACCTAACCAAACCTAACCAAACCTAACCAAACCTAACCAAACCTAACCAAACCTAACCAAACCACCAAACCGGCTCTGTGGCGGGCGAACAGAAAGTCCCCATTCCCCTGGTGAAACAAGCGCGGGACACTCTGCGGGGGTCTTGTTTTTGGAAGAAACTTATACGTTTGTTGCGGGACAAGACTCCAGCAGAATAATAGGGGACGCGCGGCCACCGACTCCTGTGCGGGACATGTGCGACTGGTATCATAGGTTAGACACTAATTACATGGGGTCTGGAGAACTGATAGCAGGTTCCAATCCTGATAACATGAGATGGCAAGTGGATGAATTGCTCTCGATTAAATGGGCAGGCAAATATGCTATAATTATATAATAAATATATAAGATAATAGCATAGGTCAATTAGTTAAATAAAGATTAGAATAAGCTATCAAACTGTATAAGTCTAAGTCTACTGTTATAAAATAAGTTAAAGTTTAGCAAACATAAAGAAAATGTTAAAGTTATTTAGTGAAGTAAGCAACAAAATGAAAAAACACGAAAATAAAAATTGTTTAAGTATAAACTGTTTCATACAACTGCTAGTTTTATAAACAATAAATGAATAGAAATAAATGTTACAAGTAAAAAATGTAAAACCTAGTTAGTAAATATTATTAAGAAAGATAAAAGTAATAAAATCAGAGCAAATAATGTAATGTTATTTAAGTGACAAAATAGGAAAAATACTCGATTTAATATAAATTGTTAGCGAATAAGTCATATAAAACATAAGTAAATAGAAATCATTATGTAAAACTGGACTAGAACTAAATTAAGACCCAACAACATGTAATAAAGAATTAGAAAAATGTGAAAACAATTATGCCGAACTTATACTTTGTAGTTCTTTATATTCCTTCGAATCAATTATGATTGCGTTACTAGTATACAAACTTATACTTAGATGGAGCCGTTGCTTCATTCCGTAATTAATAATATATCTTATTTGGTTTGATGCTTTTATAATTTAAGGTTACAAAATATACCAAATTTCATCGACAAAAAAAAACACCCATATAGCCTAGCCCCCCTCTTGTTGGAGTGGGTAGACATGGCCATAGGAATACTGTCCTAATACAAAAAAAAAAAAATAAAAAAAAAAAATACCTAACTTAACCTAACCTAACCCCTCTCCGCTCCCTGAAGAACTAAAACCCTTCTCTTCGACGGCATCAACCAGGAGACCTGCAGGGTAAAGGTTCGCTATCGCCGGAAGGCGAGGAACCCGCACACGGCCTAAAAATAGGTACTTAAAGTGACATCTAGGTCAAGCAATAAGAATCGCGCGATGTTGGTTTTATTTCAAAGGACTCGTTCTGCGAAGACTTTTTCTGCGTCTTTTTGTGCGATTCTTTTTTTTTCAGAGAATCTGACACCCATAAGTTAGCTAGTCAACGAAGAAGTTAGAAACGTAAAGTTATTTTTATTTAAATTTTAATAAAGAATATTAAAAATATATATATAAATTGTATGTGTCAGCTACGACGCACGACTGGAGTTTACCCCTTCAGATCGACTGTCTAAATAGGTACGAAAAAGACTTACTAGTATTAAGAAAAAGATTAATACCATATCAAATGGTAAATAAACGAATAAAGTAACGCCATCTATCAGTGTTTTTGATTACATTTCAACGGCATTCTATGGCATTATTAGAAAACGTCATAAAGCTATCTCCGATATCAGATAGATGGCGTTAATAAAATAAAAGTTTTAACATTTTGTGGTTTCCGACGTTCATCCGACGAGGTCATTCGTTCAACAGATTTTACACCTCATATTTTTTTCATACCGGGGGCCTTATATTATGAAAGTCGATTCATAAGGAGTAAACTCCAATAAAGTCCAATAACAATTCCTTGCATTTGAAAATATGGCCCCGGGTTTCCCCCTGGTAACATTTATTTATTTATTTATTTCAAGCATAACTTACTACTATCATTACAGGTGGTATTACCTAATTCGATAGTGGAGCACACATAATTTAACTTATACATATATAACAATATCATAATATAACGCTATCCTAGTGAATTCACTGTGTACAAGTAAAAATATGCGTCTCCTCTGCTATAAGGTTGAGAGTGTGAAGCGCCCGCGTCAGTGGCGCCTCGTTCAATAAATTAGTGCGACCATGAGGTACAGCCAGCAGTTGAGGCCGACGTCGTCGCCACACATCTGTCTGGCACACACAAACACAGTAGAACATAATATATCGGCGTGATGTACGGTGTACCTCACCTGTAATTAACCTAAATAAATATAACACAAGTGGGAACTCCCGCCTGACTCGTAGCTCGTTGTATCCCACCAGACCCAATACAAACAACGTTGGATACATAAGAGGATAAAAAGGATATACCCCATAAAGCCTAAAATATAAAAACCTAGTAAGTTTGTTTTGTATCCGATCTAACATGAGACTAATTATTTGGTCTCATGCGGAGCCCAGATGACTGCGTTGCATTCCAATTGGCTTCTCTCTAAAGCGTTATATAAAGCGATAATCGCTGCTATATTAGTAAAATTACGAACAGCTCGTAAAAGGAACCCTGAATTTGTGTAAGACTTTTTACAGCACTTAATAATGTGATCACGAAACCGACGAAACGTTAGCCTCTCGTTGAGAGTAACTGCTAAATCCTTAACTTTTGTGATCCTGACCATTGGCATTCCATCAATTTTGTAACTATGCACAATACAATAGGCCTGTGCGCACGCGAAAACATGATTGTGACACATTTTTTGGTGTTGAATTGTAAAAGATTCTCCTTGTTCCAATTAGCTACGCTTGTAACATATATAAATATGTCATACTGTATTTTTCCATACGATATTGTTCTTATATATTATAAAGTATGGCTCGGTGACGTATCGTGACCGATCATACGATGCTTGAGCGAACCGTGATCGTTTTTAGGGTTCCGTACCCAAAGGGTAAAAACGGGACCCTATTACTAAGACTTCGCTGTCCGTCCGTCCGTCCGTGTGTCTGTCACCAGGCTGTATCTCAAGAACGGCTATAGCTAGAGAGTTGAAATTTTCACAAATTATGTATTTCTGTTGCCGCTATAACAACAAATACTAAAAACAAAATAAAACAAATATTTAAGGGGGGCTCCCAATCCTATACAACAAACGCGATTTTCTTGCCCTTTTTGCTCGATATTAATAATGGCAACAGGTAGGCACTTGAAATATTCACAAAATACTCAGTTGTATTTTTACTTTAATAATCTATACATATAATAAAATGGTAGAAAAGTCAAAACTGTACATTGAATATTTTTTTAAAAGAATACTTGGGGTGTGATCTACAATCGATACCGAAGCCAAAAATATAGTTTTTAGAATTTTTGTCTGTTTGTCTGTTTATCTGTTTGTCTGTTTGTCTGTATGTATGTCCGGGATAAACTCAGAAAGTACTGCATGGATTTACTTCAAATTTGGCACGAATATTGTTAAGAAGTCGGGTCAGAACATAGGCTATATATTATCACGCTATCACCTACGGGGAACGAGCAGTGTACCTTTATTTCTTCAAATGTATGTCCGGGATAAACTCAAAAAGTACTGCATGGATTTACTTCAAATTTGGCACGAATATTATTAAGCAGTCGGGTCAGAATATAGGCTACATATTATCACGCTATCACCTACGGGGAACGAGCAGTGAACGCACGCAGACGACGTCGCGGGCAGCAGCTAGTAAATAATAAAATTAAAATAAAATTAATATTTAAGGGGGGGCTCCCATAAAAAAAACGTCATTTTTGCCTATTTTTGCTCTCATACAATAAAAGTGATTTTTAGCCACTTTTTGCCCGTTATTACAATCAATCTACCTATTCAATGGTACGGAACCCTGCGTGCGCGAGTCCGACTCGCACTTGGCCGATTTTTATTTTTTAATTGACTTTTTTTGTGAGGTTGACAACTGAAAATAAAACTCAACTTTTTCTAATTAAGGTAGTTTAATTTTTAAAATTTTAATGTTCTTGATACACAAAACTTATTTGCATTTTTTCGAGAGACCAATCGAGGTATGGTTAAGATTACTTTATTGTAAAATAGGCTATTTAATTATGCATCTTTTGATACCATAGTTTACACAAAAATCATAAAAGAAACCAAATTATTTTTACAAATGCCGCTCCTGTATAATTTGCTTATTTTGACCTATGGTGCTTCTGTATTTAAGGAGTGATGGTCTAAGATCCGAGAAGCTAAATCTTCCCTCATCTGTTAATTAAATGAAACAATTTTTTATAGGCTTATTTCAATATTGTGAATTTATAAAAACAACTTCTGCCACCATAAGTCTGCTGCAATTTTTTTTTTTTAATCTTTTGCCTCTCATGTTAATTACATGTAGTAAGCTAAAACCGTTAATATTTTACATTATATATCTGACTGTAGTAGGCAGCCATCTCTATGATTGCTACACTTACCTGCAGCCAGGTCAGTAACCTCAGTCAGCAGTAACGCAGTAAGCAGGCAGAGGTTGTTTTTATAAATTCACAATATTGAAATCAGCCTATAAAAAATTGTTTCATCTAATTAACAGATGAGGGAAGATTTTGTTATATCGCGGATCTTGGACCATGATATCTTAAATGTTGGAAAAATCTAGAAAGACCCTTTTATTTATAAATGATGCAAAATCTTCAATTTGCTCAACAGTAAAACTTTATATTGGTCTTTTCATATCAGCTAATTGCTGCCAAGTATCATTTTGCAAGTGGTAAGTACAAATTCTACAATTTGCTGGAACACAAAACTTACAATCTGTAAATAGCTTTACCCTAAACCATTTAGGAACTATTAATCTTTCCAAATGAGTTACAGTTTGGAAAAAAAACAATCTCTTTAGGTATCTGCTGCTCTTTTTAAGTTCGGTAGAATAATCGTTAATGCTTCTTGTTGAGTTGGCTCAAGAGTACGAGTTGACAATCTATCACTTCTCTGCCAGCAGGGGCGGTAGACTGCATCTGATCCGTGCAGCTGAAATAAAGTTCACTTATATAAACAGGTTCTTAAATAGCTTAAAATACATATAATATACTAAGGTTAATGAAGTTAATGAGTTTTAAACTATGTTAACTGACCATCATCATTATCTTTACCTTATCACTACTTACTACTGAGCATGTCTACTCAGAACAAAACAGCTTTAGGCCGTAGCCCAAAAAAATGGACAAATATAACAAATGTTTGTTTAATACTTATTTAATATAATTATAAGAAAATATGAACATTATGTTAACAATATAGAGAAGGTACATAGAAGCTAAAAGTGACAAAAACTAAACATAATATTCTTACTTGACGAGGCAGGATCCTCTCCATTATTATATTATGTACTAGCGACCCGCCCCGGCTTCGCACGGGTGCAATGATGATACTAAATACTATCAACAATAAAAGATACGTTAGAAACCTCTAGTCTAAAATTATCAGTGTTTTTCTACCATGTTATGCATGTATTATACATATAAACTTTCTTCTTGAATTACTCTATCTATTAAAAAAAACCGCATCAAAATTCGTTGCGTAGTTTTAGTGATCTAAATTCTAAACAATTAAACATACAGACAGCGGGAAGTGACTTAATTTTATACTATGTATAAAGATAAAGATGTACTGGTGGTCGAGCGATGCGTCATGCGGGGCAGAGGGGATTGACTCGCCGCGCAGTAGGCATAGCATAGTAGGCGCTTTAGGAACTTTAAATGTTTCGCTGCTAATTGCTTCTAACGACGATATCTCAAAAACTATTCATCTGATTGATATAGTGTGAAGGGCAATTTTAATCTGCATTAAATGTCTAAGCTAACTAACATATTTATATGGATAAGGATTAATACTGAACTAAAGAAAATAGCTATGAAAATAACGTAAGGTTTTTAATTAAAAATTTGAACATAAACGTGGTTATTGTAAGTCAACCGTAAGAGATAGAGATATGCTCTCGCGGACTTTTTTGTAGAATTTTTATAGATTTTGAATTCGCTAGTACATTACTAAACTGTATCTTTGCTAGTTTACGCGGCGTTTGCGTGGAAAGCTCCCAGTTGGCGCGATTTTTTACGACTTCTTCAACATTTATCGCCGTAATTCTGCTAATTTACATAAAAGTATACTAAATTATATACACAAACCTTCCTCAAGAATCACTCTAGCTATTAAAAAAAACCGCATCAAAATCCGTTGCGTAGTTTTAAAGATCTAAGCATACATAGGGACATAGGGACATAGGGACAGAGAAAGCGACTTTGTTTTATACTATGTAGTGATGCGTGCTTCACATTCTGTGTCAGTACGTCACCTGTGAGATCTTGTTCTTATCAAAGAGCATCCACAGCTAACACACGACGATGGTGACCACCACTAGTAGAAGGTTGGTCATCATTAGTCACAGTGGAGTGGTAGGGATGGTTGAGAGCTAGAGTCCGGCAAGGGCGATATACTACAGTGCTATCAGTCACCTGTTAATTAAGAAAATCTTATATTACACTATAACAAAATTATAATAAGAACAAGCAGCAACATAGCTGAAATTTTATACTAAATATCGCGGGCTTCAAGCCAGAGGGGCGTATAAGCAATAACGCGGTACGACTTTCTGGCATGAAAATAATATCTGACTTCAGTTATATGCCTGAAAGTATTTTATTAATATTTTCTAAAATAATTTACCTACAGTTAAGAAAAAAACGGAGGTGATGTATCGATAAACTTAGAAATGATTGACGTAATAAAAAAAACGCATTTTGTTTATACGCCCCTCTGACTTGAAGCCCGCGATATACATTAGCGTACAAATAGTGCATTGAACACTTACCACTTGCAGTGCAATCTGGTGTAGTACTATGGACATAACCTCTACAAGTTCAAGGCTATGCCTTCTTTTATTTACGTCGGCACCACAATTGACACATCTCAGTTCCATCGCATCGGACGTGCCTTCCATTGGAATTACATCCACAGTGGTATTCTGTTCCATGTTCAATCTGAGGTCAATATTAGGGCTTCGATCAGTACCGGTAGGATTGCCAAGGTCATCGCAAATAGCGTCATCAGTGTCCATTATCAATACCAAAAGTCCTCTGCATGTACGTTTATTTTGAACAATAATATTTGATAGCTTTTAATAACTCTTCGTAAGGATCTAAATCATTTATACAATTCCGCCTCCTCCACGAATACTCTCCGAGACAAAGAGTAAAATCTTGTTTATTTTGCCGTTGCCTGAAATGATTCTTCAGACTGCTCCAGTGGCTCTCCATTCTCTCTGTGTGTGTCCCATCTGGTGCCACAAATTTATTGTTAGGGTCACTACGGTTGATCATTTTGTGGGTATATCCATGTTCGGAAAGGCTCATTTCAGGTCTCCGAAAATCGGTGTGAATGATGGAACCTTCCGCGACATGTGTTTTTAAAAGTGGCACCAATATATCTGCCGATATCTCGTTATCGGGACACACTTCGAGCCTGACGTCATCGTTGCCATCTTCTATCATCATAATGATAGAAGAATTGGGACCTTCAATCTGCCGTCTCTCATTATGATTTCTTATCCCAAATTTTGATACACCGATTTGCACCACTTTATTAGGGCCCCCTATCTTTCCTTGGGTCCTTTGGATTAGTTTTTCCTGGGCGGCAATGGCTTCTCTACAATAATGAAACCAGTCAGAGACTGTAGTCATGGAAACAACTGGACTATCTTCACGCGCCAGTTCATGCACTGTTTGATCGTAAGATAGTCCCTCACTAAATGCGTACATGATTTGAAAGATCAAAGTGATGGGAAATCTGACGTTTTCAAACCATGTCCCACGAGCACGTGACACATCCTTCATCGTGCAATTCCTCCTATTACACCTGAATCTGCCAAGTTGGCCCCCATTCCTACAAATAATCATCGGTTTGTGGTGGTATGTGCAGGTCTTTACTGTTGGAAGCAGACCCCTCTCCTCAGCAAATTGAACACACTGATCATGTGTGTCCAATTTAGAGAAGATTTTAAACCAATTCCACCTAGATCTGAAACAAATTAAAATATAATTGAAATGAGATTGTTGAAATGAAAGTCAAAATATAATACAATATACAATATATTTATACCGGTATATATATGTATATACAGGTGTCCCAAAAATCAATGTCAAATCAAGCCGAAAACTGGAGGTAGGATAAGTAGTGACAGTTAGAAAAATATATAAAAAATGTAAGTCCCAATTGGGACTTAAATTTTTTTTATAGTCTCACCAAAACATAACTTATAGTCCATTTCACATAAGATGGGTACAGTGACATGTGATATGTTCTAATACATTCTCACTATTTTTAGCAAATCAGATAAATATAATTGTTTAATCACCAATTAATTTCTAAGGCAAATAATAATGCTTGATTAGATTGAATTGTATTTAATAATAAATGTAGGTATAGGCATTGACACGTAAACGTAGTAATCGGCAAAAATAAATAATCGTAACGGCCATCTTGTTAATCAAGTCAACTCACTTAAGAGATCAGAAGTGAGGAGAGGACGACGGAGGGTCGAACTCGTTAATTAACAATGTAATTTAACACAAGATAACTACTTAGTATTTAATTGACTCACCGAGCGGGCGCCGGGTCTATGGCAGATGATGGTCGTGGCAGAGGGACAAACTCAGAGCAGTGCCCGGGACTTGCGACCCCGGGTGTAGGTTTAAGGAGGGCCCATCATCATATCATCGGAGTTGGACGAAAAGGAATGTTTTAAATTGGGTATTATGAATAACCCCAACCTCATCGTCCAACTAACTCCATTCATCAATTTCATTTCATCAATCGTGTTTGTCGGGCCGTGGGGGGATGACACAATCGTATCAAATCGCGAAGTCTCTACCCCCCTCGCAGTTCTTCAACACTTCATTTGTCAAAGCCTTCACCGGGACTACAAGTAAATATATTCGTCTTATAGATCCTCTCTCAGTTAATTCCATCAGTTAATACAAACTCCTAGCTCATTACCTGGCCGGAGCGTACCTTTTCGACGTCAATTACTATTGTATCATCATCATTTCATGCGAAATAAATTTCTCATCAGTGTTTCAACCCTTATTAAAAAAAAAAAAAAACCTAACCTAACCTAACCTAACCTTTTTTTTTTTTTTTTTTTAAAGATGGGGAAAATGCAATTTACGCACTGACCCCGCCGCCCGTGGGCAGCGGGAGTGTGGGGCTCCCGGCTCCCGGATGCCGGACTACCCACTAAAAACCCGCATCTTTTATCCGCCGGCACCTTTTGGGGAACGCCACAGGAACGCTTACGCAGTCTACCATGACGCTCCCGGTGATGGCCTTTCGGCCCCGTCGGAAGGGACGCTCGACCTTCCCAAGTCAATCCTCCAGCTGGACAGAAGGAGACGAGGTCCGGGAACTGCCCCACCACCTGAGTCCGGGCGACCGTGAGGTCCAGCCCGTCCTCCGCCACTGAGCCACACCTAGCAGCCCCGCAATTTGCAGGGCGCACAGCGCAACCCAGTCGCCATGCCCTTTCGCGCCAGGAGGCGGGCGAGCAAGCCCACCCGCCCTCTCCCCCCAGGGCGCTCACAGGTCCACTCTGATAATAACAGAGAAGTACCCGGAGCGCAGCCTTACCTCTCTCGAACCGCTAAACCGACCCCTCCGCGCCAAGAGACAGGCTTGAAGACCCGCCCCCGGCAGTTCAGGGCTGGCTCAGAGGCCCGCACACCCATGGAGCGCGACCCAACGGCCCCGGCACTAACCAAACCTAACCAAACCTAACCAAACCTAACCAAACCTAACCAAACCTAACCAAACCTAACCAAACCTAACCAAACCTAACCAAACCTAACCAAACCTAACCAAACCTAACCAAACCTAACCAAACCTAACCAAACCTAACCAAACCTAACCAAACCTAACCAAACCTAACCAAACCTAACCAAACCTAACCAAACCTAACCAAACCTAACCAAACCTAACCAAACCTAACCAAACCTAACCAAACCTAACCAAACCTAACCAAACCTAACCAAACCTAACCAAACCTAACCAAACCTAACCAAACCTAACCAAACCTAACCAAACCTAACCAAACCACCAAACCGGCTCTGTGGCGGGCGAACAGAAAGTCCCCATTCCCCTGGTGAAACAAGCGCGGGACACTCTGCGGGGGTCTTGTTTTTGGAAGAAACTTATACGTTTGTTGCGGGACAAGACTCCAGCAGAATAATAGGGGACGCGCGGCCACCGACTCCTGTGCGGGACATGTGCGACTGGTATCATAGGTTAGACACTAATTACATGGGGTCTGGAGAACTGATAGCAGGTTCCAATCCTGATAACATGAGATGGCAAGTGGATGAATTGCTCTCGATTAAATGGGCAGGCAAATATGCTATAATTATATAATAAATATATAAGATAATAGCATAGGTCAATTAGTTAAATAAAGATTAGAATAAGCTATCAAACTGTATAAGTCTAAGTCTAGTGTTATAAAATAAGTTAAAGTTTAGCAAACATAAAGAAAATGTTAAAGTTATTTAGTGAAGTAAGCAACAAAATGAAAAAACACGAAAATAAAAATTGTTTAAGTATAAACTGTTTCATACAACTGCTAGTTTTATAAACAATAAATGAATAGAAATAAATGTTACAAGTAAAAAATGTAAAACCTAGTTAGTAAATATTATTAAGAAAGATAAAAGTAATAAAATCAGAGCAAATAATGTAATGTTATTTAAGTGACAAAATAGGAAAAATACTCGATTTAATATAAATTGTTAGCGAATAAGTCATATAAAACATAAGTAAATAGAAATCATTATGTAAAACTGGACTAGAACTAAATTAAGACCCAACAACATGTAATAAAGAATTAGAAAAATGTGAAAACAATTATGCCGAACTTATACTTTGTAGTTCTTTATATTCCTTCGAATCAATTATGATTGCGTTACTAGTATACAAACTTATACTTAGATGGAGCCGTTGCTTCATTCCGTAATTAATAATATATCTTATTTGGTTTGATGCTTTTATAATTTAAGGTTACAAAATATACCAAATTTCATCGACAAAAAAAAACACCCATATAGCCTAGCCCCCCTCTTGTTGGAGTGGGTAGACATGGCCATAGGAATACTGTCCTAATACAAAAAAAAAAAATAAAAAAAAAAAATACCTAACTTAACCTAACCTAACCCCTCTCCGCTCCCTGAAGAACTAAAACCCTTCTCTTCGACGGCATCAACCAGGAGACCTGCAGGGTAAAGGTTCGCTATCGCCGGAAGGCGAGGAACCCGCACACGGCCTAAAAATAGGTACTTAAAGTGACATCTAGGTCAAGCAATAAGAATCGCGCGATGTTGGTTTTATTTCAAAGGACTCGTTCTGCGAAGACTTTTTCTGCGTCTTTTTGTGCGATTCTTTTTTTTTCAGAGAATCTGACACCCATAAGTTAGCTAGTCAACGAAGAAGTTAGAAACGTAAAGTTATTTTTATTTAAATTTTAATAAAGAATATTAAAAATATATATATAAATTGTATGTGTCAGCTACGACGCACGACTGGAGTTTACCCCTTCAGATCGACTGTCTAAATAGGTACGAAAAAGACTTACTAGTATTAAGAAAAAGATTAATACCATATCAAATGGTAAATAAACGAATAAAGTAACGCCATCTATCAGTGTTTTTGATTACATTTCAACGGCATTCTATGGCATTATTAGAAAACGTCATAAAGCTATCTCCGATATCAGATAGATGGCGTTAATAAAATAAAAGTTTTAACATTTTGTGGTTTCCGACGTTCATCCGACGAGGTCATTCGTTCAACAGATTTTACACCTCATATTTTTTTCATACCGGGGGCCTTATATTATGAAAGTCGATTCATAAGGAGTAAACTCCAATAAAGTCCAATAACAATTCCTTGCATTTGAAAAAAAAATTGGTTTAAAAAATATGGCCCCGGGTTTCCCCCTGGTAACATTTATTTATTTATTTATTTCAAGCATAACTTACTACTATCATTACAGGTGGTATTACCTAATTCGATAGTGGAGCACACATAATTTAACTTATACATATATAACAATATCATAATATAACGCTATCCTAGTGAATTCACTGTGTACAAGTAAAAATATGCGTCTCCTCTGCTATAAGGTTGAGAGTGTGAAGCGCCCGCGTCAGTGGCGCCTCGTTCAATAAATTAGTGCGACCATGAGGTACAGCCAGCAGTTGAGGCCGACGTCGTCGCCACACATCTGTCTGGCACACACAAACACAGTAGAACATAATATATCGGCGTGATGTACGGTGTACCTCACCTGTAATTAACCTAAATAAATATAACACAAGTGGGAACTCCCGCCTGACTCGTAGCTCGTTGTATCCCACCAGACCCAATACAAACAACGTTGGATACATAAGAGGATAAAAAGGATATACCCCATAAAGCCTAAAATATAAAAACCTAGTAAGTTTGTTTTGTATCCGATCTAACATGAGACTAATTATTTGGTCTCATGCGGAGCCCAGATGACTGCGTTGCATTCCAATTGGCTTCTCTCTAAAGCGTTATATAAAGCGATAATCGCTGCTATATTAGTAAAATTACGAACAGCTCGTAAAAGGAACCCTGAATTTGTGTAAGACTTTTTACAGCACTTAATAATGTGATCACGAAACCGACGAAACGTTAGCCTCTCGTTGAGAGTAACTGCTAAATCCTTAACTTTTGTGATCCTGACCATTGGCATTCCATCAATTTTGTAACTATGCACAATACAATAGGCCTGTGCGCACGCGAAAACATGATTGTGACACATTTTTTGGTGTTGAATTGTAAAAGATTCTCCTTGTTCCAATTAGCTACGCTTGTAACATATATAAATATGTCATACTGTATTTTTCCATACGATATTGTTCTTATATATTATAAAGTATGGCTCGGTGACGTATCGTGACCGATCATACGATGCTTGAGCGAACCGTGATCGTTTTTAGGGTTCCGTACCCAAAGGGTAAAAACGGGACCCTATTACTAAGACTTCGCTGTCCGTCCGTCCGTCCGTGTGTCTGTCACCAGGCTGTATCTCAAGAACGGCTATAGCTAGAGAGTTGAAATTTTCACAAATTATGTATTTCTGTTGCCGCTATAACAACAAATACTAAAAACAAAATAAAACAAATATTTAAGGGGGGCTCCCAATCCTATACAACAAACGCGATTTTCTTGCCCTTTTTGCTCGATATTAATAATGGCAACAGGTAGGCACTTGAAATATTCACAAAATACTCAGTTGTATTTTTACTTTAATAATCTATACATATAATAAAATGGTAGAAAAGTCAAAACTGTACATTGAATATTTTTTTAAAAGAATACTTGGGGTGTGATCTACAATCGATACCGAAGCCAAAAATATAGTTTTTAGAATTTTTGTCTGTTTGTCTGTTTATCTGTTTGTCTGTTTGTCTGTATGTATGTCCGGGATAAACTCAGAAAGTACTGCATGGATTTACTTCAAATTTGGCACGAATATTGTTAAGAAGTCGGGTCAGAACATAGGCTATATATTATCACGCTATCACCTACGGGGAACGAGCAGTGTACCTTTATTTCTTCAAATGTATGTCCGGGATAAACTCAAAAAGTACTGCATGGATTTACTTCAAATTTGGCACGAATATTATTAAGCAGTCGGGTCAGAATATAGGCTACATATTATCACGCTATCACCTACGGGGAACGAGCAGTGAACGCACGCAGACGACGTCGCGGGCAGCAGCTAGTAAATAATAAAATTAAAATAAAATTAATATTTAAGGGGGGGCTCCCATAAAAAAAACGTCATTTTTGCCTATTTTTGCTCTCATACAATAAAAGTGATTTTTAGCCACTTTTTGCCCGTTATTACAATCAATCTACCTATTCAATGGTACGGAACCCTGCGTGCGCGAGTCCGACTCGCACTTGGCCGATTTTTATTTTTTAATTGACTTTTTTTGTGAGGTTGACAACTGAAAATAAAACTCAACTTTTTCTAATTAAGGTAGTTTAATTTTTAAAATTTTAATGTTCTTGATACACAAAACTTATTTGCATTTTTTCGAGAGACCAATCGAGGTATGGTTAAGATTACTTTATTGTAAAATAGGCTATTTAATTATGCATCTTTTGATACCATAGTTTACACAAAAATCATAAAAGAAACCAAATTATTTTTACAAATGCCGCTCCTGTATAATTTGCTTATTTTGACCTATGGTGCTTCTGTATTTAAGGAGTGATGGTCTAAGATCCGAGAAGCTAAATCTTCCCTCATCTGTTAATTAAATGAAACAATTTTTTATAGGCTTATTTCAATATTGTGAATTTATAAAAACAACTTCTGCCACCATAAGTCTGCTGCAATTTTTTTTTTTTAATCTTTTGCCTCTCATGTTAATTACATGTAGTAAGCTAAAACCGTTAATATTTTACATTATATATCTGACTGTAGTAGGCAGCCATCTCTATGATTGCTACACTTACCTGCAGCCAGGTCAGTAACCTCAGTCAGCAGTAACGCAGTAAGCAGGCAGAGGTTGTTTTTATAAATTCACAATATTGAAATCAGCCTATAAAAAATTGTTTCATCTAATTAACAGATGAGGGAAGATTTTGTTATATCGCGGATCTTGGACCATGATATCTTAAATGTTGGAAAAATCTAGAAAGACCCTTTTATTTATAAATGATGCAAAATCTTCAATTTGCTCAACAGTAAAACTTTATATTGGTCTTTTCATATCAGCTAATTGCTGCCAAGTATCATTTTGCAAGTGGTAAGTACAAATTCTACAATTTGCTGGAACACAAAACTTACAATCTGTAAATAGCTTTACCCTAAACCATTTAGGAACTATTAATCTTTCCAAATGAGTTACAGTTTGGAAAAAAAACAATCTCTTTAGGTATCTGCTGCTCTTTTTAAGTTCGGTAGAATAATCGTTAATGCTTCTTGTTGAGTTGGCTCAAGAGTACGAGTTGACAATCTATCACTTCTCTGCCAGCAGGGGCGGTAGACTGCATCTGATCCGTGCAGCTGAAATAAAGTTCACTTATATAAACAGGTTCTTAAATAGCTTAAAATACATATAATATACTAAGGTTAATGAAGTTAATGAGTTTTAAACTATGTTAACTGACCATCATCATTATCTTTACCTTATCACTACTTACTACTGAGCATGTCTACTCAGAACAAAACAGCTTTAGGCCGTAGCCCAAAAAAATGGACAAATATAACAAATGTTTGTTTAATACTTATTTAATATAATTATAAGAAAATATGAACATTATGTTAACAATATAGAGAAGGTACATAGAAGCTAAAAGTGACAAAAACTAAACATAATATTCTTACTTGACGAGGCAGGATCCTCTCCATTATTATATTATGTACTAGCGACCCGCCCCGGCTTCGCACGGGTGCAATGATGATACTAAATACTATCAACAATAAAAGATACGTTAGAAACCTCTAGTCTAAAATTATCAGTGTTTTTCTACCATGTTATGCATGTATTATACATATAAACTTTCTTCTTGAATTACTCTATCTATTAAAAAAAACCGCATCAAAATTCGTTGCGTAGTTTTAGTGATCTAAATTCTAAACAATTAAACATACAGACAGCGGGAAGTGACTTAATTTTATACTATGTATAAAGATAAAGATGTACTGGTGGTCGAGCGATGCGTCATGCGGGGCAGAGGGGATTGACTCGCCGCGCAGTAGGCATAGCATAGTAGGCGCTTTAGGAACTTTAAATGTTTCGCTGCTAATTGCTTCTAACGACGATATCTCAAAAACTATTCATCTGATTGATATAGTGTGAAGGGCAATTTTAATCTGCATTAAATGTCTAAGCTAACTAACATATTTATATGGATAAGGATTAATACTGAACTAAAGAAAATAGCTATGAAAATAACGTAAGGTTTTTAATTAAAAATTTGAACATAAACGTGGTTATTGTAAGTCAACCGTAAGAGATAGAGATATGCTCTCGCGGACTTTTTTGTAGAATTTTTATAGATTTTGAATTCGCTAGTACATTACTAAACTGTATCTTTGCTAGTTTACGCGGCGTTTGCGTGGAAAGCTCCCAGTTGGCGCGATTTTTTACGACTTCTTCAACATTTATCGCCGTAATTCTGCTAATTTACATAAAAGTATACTAAATTATATACACAAACCTTCCTCAAGAATCACTCTAGCTATTAAAAAAAACCGCATCAAAATCCGTTGCGTAGTTTTAAAGATCTAAGCATACATAGGGACATAGGGACATAGGGACAGAGAAAGCGACTTTGTTTTATACTATGTAGTGATGCGTGCTTCACATTCTGTGTCAGTACGTCACCTGTGAGATCTTGTTCTTATCAAAGAGCATCCACAGCTAACACACGACGATGGTGACCACCACTAGTAGAAGGTTGGTCATCATTAGTCACAGTGGAGTGGTAGGGATGGTTGAGAGCTAGAGTCCGGCAAGGGCGATATACTACAGTGCTATCAGTCACCTGTTAATTAAGAAAATCTTATATTACACTATAACAAAATTATAATAAGAACAAGCAGCAACATAGCTGAAATTTTATACTAAATATCGCGGGCTTCAAGCCAGAGGGGCGTATAAGCAATAACGCGGTACGACTTTCTGGCATGAAAATAATATCTGACTTCAGTTATATGCCTGAAAGTATTTTATTAATATTTTCTAAAATAATTTACCTACAGTTAAGAAAAAAACGGAGGTGATGTATCGATAAACTTAGAAATGATTGACGTAATAAAAAAAACGCATTTTGTTTATACGCCCCTCTGACTTGAAGCCCGCGATATACATTAGCGTACAAATAGTGCATTGAACACTTACCACTTGCAGTGCAATCTGGTGTAGTACTATGGACATAACCTCTACAAGTTCAAGGCTATGCCTTCTTTTATTTACGTCGGCACCACAATTGACACATCTCAGTTCCATCGCATCGGACGTGCCTTCCATTGGAATTACATCCACAGTGGTATTCTGTTCCATGTTCAATCTGAGGTCAATATTAGGGCTTCGATCAGTACCGGTAGGATTGCCAAGGTCATCGCAAATAGCGTCATCAGTGTCCATTATCAATACCAAAAGTCCTCTGCATGTACGTTTATTTTGAACAATAATATTTGATAGCTTTTAATAACTCTTCGTAAGGATCTAAATCATTTATACAATTCCGCCTCCTCCACGAATACTCTCCGAGACAAAGAGTAAAATCTTGTTTATTTTGCCGTTGCCTGAAATGATTCTTCAGACTGCTCCAGTGGCTCTCCATTCTCTCTGTGTGTGTCCCATCTGGTGCCACAAATTTATTGTTAGGGTCACTACGGTTGATCATTTTGTGGGTATATCCATGTTCGGAAAGGCTCATTTCAGGTCTCCGAAAATCGGTGTGAATGATGGAACCTTCCGCGACATGTGTTTTTAAAAGTGGCACCAATATATCTGCCGATATCTCGTTATCGGGACACACTTCGAGCCTGACGTCATCGTTGCCATCTTCTATCATCATAATGATAGAAGAATTGGGACCTTCAATCTGCCGTCTCTCATTATGATTTCTTATCCCAAATTTTGATACACCGATTTGCACCACTTTATTAGGGCCCCCTATCTTTCCTTGGGTCCTTTGGATTAGTTTTTCCTGGGCGGCAATGGCTTCTCTACAATAATGAAACCAGTCAGAGACTGTAGTCATGGAAACAACTGGACTATCTTCACGCGCCAGTTCATGCACTGTTTGATCGTAAGATAGTCCCTCACTAAATGCGTACATGATTTGAAAGATCAAAGTGATGGGAAATCTGACGTTTTCAAACCATGTCCCACGAGCACGTGACACATCCTTCATCGTGCAATTCCTCCTATTACACCTGAATCTGCCAAGTTGGCCCCCATTCCTACAAATAATCATCGGTTTGTGGTGGTATGTGCAGGTCTTTACTGTTGGAAGCAGACCCCTCTCCTCAGCAAATTGAACACACTGATCATGTGTGTCCAATTTAGAGAAGATTTTAAACCAATTCCACCTAGATCTGAAACAAATTAAAATATAATTGAAATGAGATTGTTGAAATGAAAGTCAAAATATAATACAATATACAATATATTTATACCGGTATATATATGTATATACAGGTGTCCCAAAAATCAATGTCAAATCAAGCCGAAAACTGGAGGTAGGATAAGTAGTGACAGTTAGAAAAATATATAAAAAATGTAAGTCCCAATTGGGACTTAAATTTTTTTTATAGTCTCACCAAAACATAACTTATAGTCCATTTCACATAAGATGGGTACAGTGACATGTGATATGTTCTAATACATTCTCACTATTTTTAGCAAATCAGATAAATATAATTGTTTAATCACCAATTAATTTCTAAGGCAAATAATAATGCTTGATTAGATTGAATTGTATTTAATAATAAATGTAGGTATAGGCATTGACACGTAAACGTAGTAATCGGCAAAAATAATTAATCGTAACGGCCATCTTGTTAATCAAGTCAACTCACTTAAGAGATCAGAAGTGAGGAGAGGACGACGGAGGGTCGAACTCGTTAATTAACAATGTAATTTAACACAAGATAACTACTTAGTATTTAATTGACTCACCGAGCGGGCGCCGGGTCTATGGCAGATGATGGTCGTGGCAGAGGGACAAACTCAGAGCAGTGCCCGGGACTTGCGACCCCGGGTGTAGGTTTAAGGAGGGCCCTCCTGACGATGCGCATCGGCGCTCACCGTTCACTGCTCGAGTTGCTCACGCTGTCTAACTAAATAAGCAACAATTAATTCGTGTACACAGACTAACGATTAGAAAAGTCGAGGTTAAGCTACTAGCAGGATACACAAGTGCACCGTGCCACGCCAGAGTCAAGACTGAAGCGCTGAAGACTTAGCCGACGACAGAATGACTCGAATAATAGAAGGAGTGAGGGTAGATGAATATCGACAACATCGCAGGTACCGACATTAATAACTATCTGCATTGATTCCCCGACACGGCCATTCTGACGTGCGCGCGTCCTCGCGCGCTATCTATTTCAATCTTAGGTATTTGTAAGCAAAAACAAAATATCGCTCGACTATCCTGACAAAAATCCACTTGTATCCAGTCCACGCTTGACCTTCCGACTAGAAATAATTGGTCACTCAGTCACACCAGTCATTTTTTTCTTTAATATGGTTATCATCATCATGATTGCAGTCATATCAATATGGTAAGTATCACTAATCTAGGTTTACAATAGGAAAACCCCTACAGTTCAAACATGCTGGTCTAAATCGTCACCCACTAAAGCAGGTGAGATTCCTGCAGTGCTTCACAGATCATTACAAACAGGCTGGTCGGAATCGTCGCCCACCAAAGCAGGCGAGACTCCTACAGCGTATCATGGATCACACAACAGCAGAAGAGACCATACTAATGTTAAACAGGCTGGTCGGAATCGTCACCCACTAAAGCAGGCGAGACTCCGACATTGTACCACAGTTGTAACAAATAGTATCAGATGTAGCAGTCGTAGTATCAGAGTGAGTCGGTTCGCTCATCCTAACTTAACGATTATCATCAGCTCAACACTAAGACCGTTTTGATGAAATGGACTAACCCGGTAAGTGAACCACTTCAGTCAACCTCAGGAGGTATGACTCGGAACTACACTTCAGCTAGACCAGTCAACCCAAAATTTGACAATGACAGCATACTTCACACGCTTAAACATCTAGACAAGTCTATCTCGATCAAGATGTAGCCCGGCTTTGCAAACAGCCCGATAAGCCAATCCTAGACGACACATTTCGCCTGTTACCACTTGACAAGTCAATGACTCGGACGACCCATTTCGTCTGTTAGCGCTCGACAAGCCAATCCTCAACAGGATATGACCAGACGATTTCTGCTGCTAGACAAGCCAATGACCCGGACGACGCATTTCGTCTGTTACCACTAGACAAGCCAATGACCTGGACGACACATTTCGTCTGTTAGCGCTCGACAAGCCAATCCTTTGCAGGATGACTCGGACGACACATTTCGTCTGCCACTAGACAGGCCAAAGACCCGGACGACACATTTCGTCTGTTACCACCAGACAAGCCAATGACCTGGACGACACATTTCGTCTGTTAGCGCTCGACAAGCCAATCCTTCGCAGGATGACTCGGACGACACATTTCGTCTGCTGCTAGACAGGCCAATGACCCGGACGACACATTTCGTCTATTACCACTAGACAAGCCAATGACCTGGACGACACATTTCGTCTGTTAGCGCTTGACAAGCCAATCCTTCGCAGGATGACTTGGACGACACATTTCGTCTGCTGCGAGACAGGCCAATGACTCGGACGACACAATTCGTCTCACTCATAACCACCAATCATCCAGGACAAGTCAGCCGACTGAACGGACCTGACTCGGACGACGATTTTCGTCAGATGATGCTAAATACATGACAATGACAAGCTGACCCACTGCATGGGTGTTGCTCGGACGACAAATTTCGTCTACCTTCTGGGACCAAGACGTGTGCCTGCCATCTAATCACCCTGGATTAGTTATGACGACACTCTTCGACCAGGGTCAACCATTAGCAACAAATTTCAACTCACATTCGTCACACACTAAACACCTAAGCAGTAAGTACAATAAGTAGGCAGTACCTATAAGAAATAAGAAAAAGCCACAACAGTACCTTGTACTCAGTCAAACTACGTAAAAAGGGGAAAACAGACAAATCCTGCGCTCTAAGCTAATATAGATTGTTTCAAGAATTTTACAATAATCTGAGCCATAATTGTCAATAAACCAATTATAACTTATCACTCCACACAAATACGGCAGCCATGTACCATCGACGTCATCACAACCAAAACTATACTTCGACAACAAGTTACAACCAAGCTTGCAAAATCCACGAGCAAATACCTCTAACACCATGGCTCTCTAGCCGAAGAGCAGTCATATTGCTCTCTCACATCTCAGTACGCATATCCCTTGAATGGATAGCCCGTGTCAGTCACCCCTGTGACTACACGCTACGGTCTCAACAGACCACGACCTCCGCCAGTAAGTTAAACTTTGCACACCGCTCACCCACGGACTACTTGGGTTGCCCCAAGAGACACCTTCTACAGGGTTACGACTACGAAATAACTACACTGGTACGGTTGAACACATTACAGTCAATAGAGTCATTCACTCGAGTCTCTCAGTCTGCTTAAACTTGAACATCATCATTATCAACAAGATCATAAATTACATCAATATCGTCTGGTACATGACATGCTGGCATTTTCCTTAACTTTTCGTGAACAAATTTGTAGGCACGTTGACAATTTAAGCTTTAAGGGTATACCGATTACCTTCGAGAACTTTTATTACGCGAAAAGGGCCTCAATATTTCAGATCAAGTTTAGTTTGATTACGCTCCTCATTTTGTAACAAAACAAAATCGCTGATAAGATATTAAAAAGCCTAGCTGTCTCTATGAAGGAATTATCGAAATCATATAGTTCCATTTACAACCCTTGCTTCCCAAAGTCACTCAATTATCTTTTAGCATAGATGGAAACATACTCGTATAAGAGTTTTAACAGTTACCCACAATGTCTGCCTTAAAATGTAACTACTCACGTATTAGTGTCATTCAACTTTAAAACACGTAGTTGATAAAGTCTAAATCAATTTTGCATCAAGAGGTATGAGCAAATACACTTAGAAAATCACATACCTGTCTACTTATTTATTTAACAAACTAGCCACGTAATTAACTAAAATAACTAGTATCTAAAGGAATAATTAATATTTTTAAACTAAAAATATTTCATTGAATCGATTGAAAATTCTTCTTAAATCTAAATCGATAAAATAAAAATCGATTATTATTTTAAATCAAATTGGCAACGTGTGAGGAAGTCACTAATTTCAAATTTTCTTGAACTGTTAAAAGAAAACGAATGGACAGACTATAGTAAGAATTTTCAATAGTTACCTACTCATAAACAAAATTATTAATCTTAGGTTACCTACCTATAACTATTGTTGTAATAGGTTTATGATTGTACGAAGGTGTTATCAATTAACTCTCTGTAATTTAAACGTTCTTAAACAGAATAACTAAAACAACTTTTAAACAGTTTAAATAAATCAATCAAAGGTAGAAATAGACTAAAACCCTCAATGAGACACTAATTTCTCACATCAAATCTACACGTTCATGATACACACTTTTAACTATATCGAATTATTAATATCACAGTAATCACTTATACGCCACGTAATAATTAAAACTATCTGCTTATTCACTTGCAAATTACGACAATCGCACCAATAGATGATAAAAATGGCGACTGACTAATCAGAAAATTAGTATTAAATATTCGGAAGATGGAGTCTTTAATTTTACGCTCTTTCTGTACTTCGACAAATAATATTAGTTAAAATATCGTGTAAGATAGTAGAAACAAAACTCAAAAATATCCGTTACAGAGGGTAATCGGAAATACTCAAGCTAAAACGATATTAACACTTTATCACAAACAAGTGGGTAACCACAAAAACTTAACAAACAACCTAAGTACCACGACTATGCTCGCAACATTGAATATTGTAACTTTGAACTTAGTTTATTCCTCAGTGATACCAAGTAAAAGTTTATGAAGAGACAGGTTACTACTACTGTTAAATCAGTTTAAATGATGACGACTCGACTTGCGCTTCGATCGCACGATAATTCAACTACGGGACTACGCGAACGCGATTCTCGTGGCATCGTGAAATAGATTACTCACTGTAGTAAGACTCTTAGTGGGCACGAGAACAGCATCCCACCCACAAAAAC
Source organism: Melitaea athalia (assembly GCA_905220545.2). Classification (NCBI taxonomy): domain Eukaryota; kingdom Metazoa; phylum Arthropoda; class Insecta; order Lepidoptera; family Nymphalidae; genus Melitaea; species Melitaea athalia. The sequence continues at coordinate 88,619 of HG992201.1, forward strand.
TTAACTTAAAGCAACTATCCAGATTCATGTACCAACGTCAATCAAAACTTTCAATAACCAAACTTATTTTCTACCACGACACTAACAACTATGTAAGCCACCTTTCCAAGGCTTCACAAGCCAACCAGCAATTACAATTGCTCCACAATCCACGTGTATCCATCCCTCTTGGATCACGTCACAGTTGTATACCTCTTGGATCACACATTCATCACAGTGTATCATCCTCTTGATGACTACACACTACAGTCTTTAGAGTGCTTACATCAGTTTTCTGTCACATCACTAAGATGTTCACCATTATGATCGTCATCTACATTAAACTCAATTGGTACATTAACTTCTGGCATCTTCCTTAAACGACTGTCGCTGCGACTATCGCAACGGCTCGCACTACGATTACGCTCACGATCTGACATTGTGACTGAATCGAAACAAAAACTGAATCGCAAAATCTATTAGCAAAATTAATCACTACACAACTACCTACATATCACAATAAAACTAAATTCAACAAATAACCGGTAAATCGAATTACGTAATCGAACACTGAACAAAAACCACTTGTACACCGATGAGAATAAAACAGAACGACCGAAAAGAACTAAAATATCGATGTACCCACTAATCATCAAGAAATATTGTAACTTACTATCGGCGCACGACTTTCGCGATGTGGGTCGTTAAGGTTGCATCCCACTTCTGATATCGGAGATCAGAAGTGAGGAGAGGACGACGGAGGGTCGAACTCGTTAATTAACAATGTAATTTAACACAAGATAACTACTTAGTATTTAATGGACTCACCGAGCGGGCGCCGGGTCTATGGCAGATGATGGTCGTGGCAGAGGGACAAACTCAGAGCAGTGCCCGGGACTTGCGACCCCGGGTGTAGGTTTAAGGAGGGCCCTCCTGACGATGCGCATCGGCGCTCACCGTTCACTGCTCGAGTTGCTCACGCTGTCTAACTAAATAAGCAACAATTAATTCGTGTACACAGACTAACGATTAGAAGAGTCGAGGTTAAGCTACTAGCAGGATACACAAGTGCACCGTGCCACGCCAGAGTCAAGACTGAAGCGCTGAAGACTTAGCCGACGACAGAATGACTCGAATAATAGAAGGAGTGAGGGTAGATGAATATCAACAACATCGCAGGTACCGACATTAATAACTATCTGCATTGATTCCCCGACACACTTATTGTTTTGTATTTGTAGCTGTTTTATTGTTGTTATACTTGTATTTGTTGCTGTTTTAATCTTGTTAAGTTCTGTTATTTTGTTGTTCTATTTTTTGTTAGTTATTCCTTTTTGTGTGTGTTCTGTTATGTAAAATGCCGAAAAGAACAAAGAAGACCGTTTTTAACAGTCAAGCCTTGAAAGTTGGTCGTCGCTTTCGGGAATATGAAAATTAATTTTTAATAAGCAGTTAAAAATATTTATTTATAATCGATTAAAGGTTATCCGCAATTGTACTCGATAATCGAATCACATAAATTAATTATGCATGGTCACCTCACTATAGAGTAGGGATGTTGGAAAAGTATCGATATATCGATATTATTTATCCAATATATCGATATTTTTAGTCGATATATTTTGATCCGATATATCGATACAAAATATCCAATATTGAAAATTGTATCAAAAACGATATTTTTTTATTATATTTATGTAACTAAACACTGACAGTAGACTGTAGAGCATGTAAAGAGCAGTTTCCTACTTTCGCCAACGGAGAAACACTAGTTTGCCTACAACAAATAGCTTTAAAAATATAAGTTTTTTTATTTATTTATTTATTAACATACATGAAAGAACATAAATTATAATTACTAATAATAAGGCGTCACATAAACTCATTTGAGTTTTACCGGACATCAGTATTATCAATATAAGTCGATTGTAGTTCGAAGATAGCTTTTTAGGTTTTGATATTTTTGTAATTATTGCCAAAATATAAATAATTAAATAATTATAAAAATACGTACATTTTTATTGAGATTTTTGTACATTAAAATAATTAACAATGTATATAAAAATTACTATTGATAATATTGAGCTAAATACACTATTAGTTTGGCAACGCAAAATCGTCAATTTTTTTTTTTACTTATGCAAAGGGTTTAAATACATAAAAAATTTTTGAGTTCATACCGAACATCCTATATGGATTAGTAGCTCATCTCAGCCAAATTAAAATTTGACCGATATATCGATATATTGATATTTTTTTCTTCGATATATCGTCGTCGATATTGATATTTTTATAAATATAGATACATCGATATATCGATATTTTTTTCATTTCCGACATCCCTACTATAGAGTTATTTTGACATGTGTCACCGTACCCATCTTAGGTGAAATGCAGGACCTATAGTGACTCAAATAAATTGCACAATCCATACAAACAGATCAACATAAGTACAAAAAAAACCGGTCAAGTGCGAGTCGGACTCGCGCACCGAGGGTTCCGTACAAACCTGCAGGTATATAAGTAAAAGTTATGGCATTTTGCTGCTAAATGAAATTTTTATTTATTTTTTATTTATTTTATTTATAATATATCCGTAACATTATATAATCCATAACATTACAATATGGAAAGTTGGAGGAGCATAAATTTAAGACAAAGGTATCTTTATCTTTTCATTAATCCTTTAATTTATATAAAACTAGCCGACCCGTGCCCACTTCGTTGCACATTAATTATTTTTAATAATTACTTCTAACGACGATATCTCAAAAACTATTCATCTGATTGATATAGTGTAAAGGGCAATTTTAATCTGCATTAAATTCTTAAGCTAACTAACGTATTTATTTGGATAAGGATAAAGACTACTACAACTAAAGAAAATAGCTTTGAAAATAATTTCAAAGCTATTTTCTTTAGTTCAGTATTAATCCTTATCCAATATAACGTAATGTTTTTAATATTTATCCAAATAACGTAATGTTTTTAATTACAAATTTGAACATAAAAGTGGTTATTGTAAGTCAACCGTAAGAGATAGAGATATGCTATCGCGGACTTTTTTGTAGCATTTTTATAGATTTTGAATTCGCTAGTATATTATGAAACGATATCTTTGCTAGTTTACGCGGCGTTCGCGTGGAAAGCTCCCCGTTGGCGAGATTTTTTGCGACCTCTTCAACATTTATCGCCGTATTTCTGCTAATTTACATTAAAACATAATAAATTATGTACCTAAACCTTCCTCAAGAATCACTCTTTATATTGTTGAAAACCGTATAAAAATCCGTTGCGTAGTTTTCGAGTTTATCGCGTTCAGACAGACAGACAGACAGGAGGACAGAAAGACGCGGCCGGGGGACTTATTTTTATAATAAGTATAGATAGATAGATAAAACTAGCCGACCCGTGCCCACTTCGTTGGGCGTTATAATCCATTTCACATAAGAAGGGTACGGTGAAATTTGATATGTTCCAATACACTCTCACTATTTTCAGCAAATCAGATAAATATAAATGTTTTAAAATCACCAATTAATTTCTAAGGCAAATAATAATGCTTGATTAGATTGAATTGTTGACACGGCACGTCAGAGGGCGCAGGTTCAAATCCTGCTGATTTAAAATCTTTATATATTTTTATCTTTTTCCTTTTATCTTGTCACTCCTGAATAGTGTAGCTTTCTGTTAGCGAAAAAATTTTCATGATCGGATCAGTATTTGCGAAGATTACCCCGTATATACAAAGTTATAAACTTTACCTCTTTATAATATTAGTATAGATAAATAAATAAAATAAAAATCGCCTTTATTTCTATTACTATTAAAATTTCAATTAATACTAGCGTAAGTATTCTTAGTTTAAACATATGTATGTATATTAACCTATGTATATATTTATTCTATACTCGTATAATTAACTCGTCTACATGTTTATAACATCACTTAATTAATATTGGTAATAGTAATAGTCGCCTCTGCGGCGTAGGCCTCTCCTAAACATTTCCATGTATCCCTTTCCCGTGCTTTCTGTATACACAGCGGTCCACATAATTATCTGGTTGAAGATATCTCTCCACCTTTTAATTGGTCTCCCTTTTTTCCTTGACCTGTCTCTTGGTAGGAAAGTTCTTTTATCAAAGTTATTTATTTACAAATTTTTTAGTCACTATTTAGAAATCTGGTTCAAAAATACTTTATTACTATTAAGTATTAAATTTGAACCATATTATATATAGTAGATATTTATTTATTATTTATATATTTATTTAAATAGTCCCACAGATGATGTAACATTTATTTTGTAATTTAATTCGAGCCTTTTTGACCTTTGTACCTGTTTTCAAGTTTGTATAAAACATGTTTTCCTAAATTTATTTTTATTATTGTCTGCTATTGTTTAAACATATATATTTTTTAATGTCTAGAATTCTCATTACAGTGTTAATATTACTTGATTTCATTAATCATCATTTCAATACTGTTGATTTTGACTTACTACTAGCTATACTTGGTTCTCTTAACATATCTCCTAAGGTGTCTGACTGGTTTCATGGTCGCCGGCTACGAATACATATTGAAGAACTTTCTTCATTCTGGTCTAGAATCAACGCTGGCGTTAAAGATAAATATATAATATGTACCTCTTCGCTTAAATGATAGCCTAACTTTGAAGATACCTTCACATTCGTCTTCCTTTTATTCTAAATCTTTCACTATTGAAGCTTATCGTCTTTGGAACTTATTGCCACTGTCTAACGCGCTCAATCTTTAATGACATTTGAAAAACTTGTTAAGAAAATGTAATTATCATATTAAATTATGTTAAGCAACTTTATTTTATTATTTATTATTTTTCATGAAGTTACGTTATGTTGTTATGTCATTCGTCTTAATCTATCAATTTGCTTATAGTGTATATACGTATGTATGTATGTATTTATATATTTGTGTATACATATGAGTAAACTTATATGTACATATGTGTCATTAAATATAGCATCTATTGTTATATAGTTATTTATTTATATCTGATTTTTATTTTATATTGTTCCTTTTTTTACAAAATTTTGCGCCCTTCCCCTAGTTTATATGCAAGTCCTCTGCCCAAAGGTTGCCTGGAAGAGATCGCTGTGTTAGCGATAAGGCCGCCTGTTGCAATTGATGCAAGTTTATTGTTATAAATTCTATGTATTGTTCTTTTCTGTATTTGTGTGCAAAAAGAGTTAGTAAATAAATATTACTTTGCAAAGTTTTATAATTGAAAAACAAAGCAGAAATAAACAACATTACACATACTATTTCTGTGGTTGCGATGTAACTATACATTTAAGGTTTTCGTAATTTTTCCTGTATCTGTGCTATAAGACGTTGCTTCATACCTGAAGATTTTAGGTCGACGGGAAGTATTCTTTAGATTTTTATTCCCTTGTCAGTCGTTTGCTAGTTTCAATATATGCGGTTTAAATTGCTGTTTCTTTTGATATCGTGGACATAGAAGTTTGATTTTGTTACAGCTTAAAGTTATTAAAGACGTGAGTATTTGATATGAATTTCAATTTAATACTTTTACGCGTTCAAGAGAAAAGTGGTATTAAGTGTAAATTTATTAAAATATTTTTTACATATAGTAACTAAAAATTTACACTTTTCGCAATTTTTCCTGTATCTGTGCTATAAGACGTTGCTTCGTACCAAATTTCAAGATTCTGACTTCACGGGAAGTACCCTGTAGGTTTTGATTCCTTTGGGACTATTTTCGATGAAAATATGCGGCTTAACTTGGTTTTTCTTTTGATACCGTTGACATAGAAGTTTGATTTTGTTACAACTTAAAGGTATTATAGACTTGAGTATTTGATATAAATTTCAATTTAATACTTTTATGCGTTTATGAGAAAAGTGGTATTAAGTGTAAAATTATTAAAATATTTTTTTTTATATGTAGTAACTAAAAATTTACACTTTTCGCAATTTTTCCTGTATCTGTGCTATAAGACGTTGCTTCGTACCAAATTTCAAGATTCTTAGTTCACGGGAAGTACCCTGTAGGTTTTGATTCCCTTGAGAGTGTCGAAAATTTGCAGCATAAACGGCTGTATCTTTTGATTGCCTTGGCTTAGAAGTTTCATTTTTTCACAGCTTTAAGGGGCAGCAGATCTGAGTATTTAATATAAATTTCAGCTTGATGCCTCCACGCGTTTCTGAGAAAAAGGGTCTTGACAGACAGACGGACAACAAAGTGATCCTATAAGGGTTCCGTTTTTACCTTTTGAGGTACGGAACCCTAAAAATAAGTTAAATTATATTGTTACGGCGCCAGACAATCCCACAGTGCCTATGAGTTCGGGGCCCATCAGCGACCTCTGGCGGACTGTCTGACGTCGGGCACAAAGTACCGATGATATTAATCAGCTGCGCGAGCCGGTTTTAACTTATTGCAAATTATTACTCACCGTCAAAGGAGGAGCTCGGCTATCCGGTCAAGTACCGTCAGGGTAGGTATGTGTTTAGGTAGTGGAATAGTGTGGTGACGTTGGTGTGTAACAAAGTGACCTGACAGCACTCGGCAGCGCCGCGACTCGACGACAGCAAACCCGTTGCGCCCAAGCACCTCAGCCCACTTCGCACTCGCGGTCACGGAATTAATAGTCTTATATAAACAAAACGTCGGCAGAGAAAAATCCAAGTTTAAGGCACATAAATAATATTATTACTTCTTTCACTCACACATACAAGAGAAACGGAACAAAGGAAATCCACTTATAGTCAACACAAAACAATCCAAGGTAATTTTCAATCGGTTTATACGAGAATCGCAGCAATATTACGAACATAAACTGCACACAAACGCGTCGACCGCCAACAAAAATGGCGTCCGCGATCGCGATATTAAAGTCACCGCGCCGTAACTAATACACGAGGTCAAACCAAATATCTCACGACCGCCTCACGAGGGACCCCAGCACAAAATTTATACGAGAACGTCAATAGACCTCAAATTATCACTAGTTTCACGAACAGAATACACGTATGCAGTGAACTTTAGCTGCGAATCGCAGCGGGGCGGCCCAATACAGAGCGCGGCGTGCGCACCGCCCGGGTACTAGAAAGCGACTGACCGCCGGTCAAGGGGGGGGTCGCGGAGTCGACGCGAGTGCGCTCGCAACGGTCGTACGATATATCACGAACCACACCGAGACTGCCGCGAATTTCAAACTGTCGCCTATACCATGCTATCCAGCGCGAACAGTCCCCCGTCCCGGACAGAAGGGCATTATGTCCGCGAGAAAATCGTAACCGAGACAAATTTCAGAGACGAGTGGACGGGGTCGAGGAGCCGCGGGAGAAGAGCGGCTCCGGACAGCTCCAACTTAGGGATCGACAGGCGCGACACAATGGAGAGCCACTCTCGCAAGAGAGCACCGTTAAGAGGCTCGGGTCTCGCCTAACTACACACTAAGTCCCAGCGCGTCATTTAAGAGGACGTTAGGAAGAGAACCTACTATATCATAAGGACATGTACTCAAACTAGTATGCTAGGATGATCGCTAGCAGGGACCACTAATTCAGTTTTTCCCCTAGGAGCCGGAGGCTCAACGCCTCCGATGCCTAGTACTCGGCGCGATCCAGAGCTCCAGGGGAGCCCGAGTCCTCCCACCACCCTAGTAGAGGCCCCACAATGTTGTGAAGGTGGCCGTGGTGGGAGCTAGGGCGGCAAGTTCCTATCTGGAACTGCCGGACCCGTCCTCGCGCCGGGGGTCCTCGAAGCGACAGTCGGACGGCAATCCGACCACCGGCGGCGAGGTAGGGCTACGCGGATAGGCCCGAAACTCAGGGGGCCCCGGCCTCGCTGGCCGGGACAGATAGGAAGTTGCAGGGACCTGATAGAGTCGCCGACACCGACCAAGGGGGGGAGGGTGGCGCTCCAGTCGCGGCCACTCAGCTAGCGGAGGAGACAGGGGTCTGAACGACCGCTGAGTGGCGGCAGATTCCCGCTCAACCTGCGGAGGGGGGGTGCAGACCCCCCCGCCCCTGGCAGGGTGACCCCCCAACTGATCAGGGGGACGTCCCCTGTCCAGGCCAGAGGTGCAGGGGTTGGTGCGCGACTCAGAAGCGTCGCGCGCGTCAGGAGGGCGCTCATGAGCGCCCCCGCCCGTGGCGGAGGCGCGGTCGGGAGGGACGCGAGGGGAAGCGCTGATCGGGCCCAGGCACAAGACCTCATGATGAGGGCCCGAACAGTGCGGACAGGGCCGCTGGTGCGGGCAGTCCCTTTGCAGGTGCCGTTCCAGACAGGAGTAGCACCAGCGGCGTTCTCGCGCTATGGTCCGCCTAGCTTGCGCGGGCTTAGCCCGCAGCTTAGGGCAAGACACGGCTCGGTGATCCGAACCGCGGCAGTAGTTGCAGGTGTTGCAGGTTGCAGGGGAGGGAGTAACCTCCCTGGCCACTAGGCCGACATAGGTAGGGAGCGGGCGGCGCTCTCCGGAAGAAGCCTCAGTTGGCTTCCGCGGAGTCGGCTGCGACCTCCCTGGCGGGTTCAGCCTTCCAGGTGCCCGGGAGTTGTCGGCGGCGCCCGCCGCGTTTGTGACCTGCCTACACTGTTGCTCGAGGAAGAGCAGCAGGTCCTTGAAAGACGGGATGTGATCAGCTCCGTCCCCGCCGTACCTCTCCTCGAAGTGGATGCGCAGATCGAGGGGTAGGCGGGACAGCACTAGGTGGAGCAATAAAAATGATCCTCCGACCCCTTCATCGACCGGAAGCTCCAGACGTCTCAAGGAATTGCATGCGACTACGACAGGGTTGATAATGTCCTGGCGTAGTCTCGCCTTGTCCTGCAGTAGCGGAAGGTTAAGCAGCTGACGAGCATACTCGTCCGCCAGTAGGCGGGTATTTGCGTACCTCCTCTCGAGGAGGTCCCTTGCAATCAGATAGGAGTCGTCGGTCAGCGTCAAATGACCAACGACAGCAAGAGCCTCCCCTTCAAGGGAGGAGAGCAGGTATGCCATTTTTTGACCGAGGGACAAGTCCCCTCGGGCGTCGACTAAGCTATCGAAAAGGCCTATGAAGGCCAGCCATTCACCCAGAGCGCCCGAGAACTTAGGCAAGTCTAGAGTGGGCAACCTACCTAACAGCTCCGCTGGAGCTGGCTTCCGGCTCGGAGACACCAGAGGCGCCATGCTTTGCATCTGGCCCTCAGGCTCCAGCTGGCCCCTTGCCTCAATCAATTCATCCGTTATATCGATGAACTGCTCGTAGTCCTTGTGCGCGGAGTCCTTGACTCCGCCTTCCACGTCAGAAGAGATCAGCTCTGAATACGCGTCCTCGACCATGGCCATCCGCTCCTCAATCTGTTCCGCCCGCTGCACCAAATTATGCACGCGATCTGTACGCCCTATCAGAGTGCGGGCGTGCGACGCCCAGCGCAGCTGCTCCTGAATGATCAGTGCAGGTGCCTTGGTTTGCCTGTGTGGCGGCATCATAAAGAAATAAACAATTCAGTGATAGAAACAAATTCAGCAATATAAACAAATACAGTAATATAAATTCAGCAATAGAACCCAATACAGTAATACAAGCAAATGCAGTAGCACAAATTCAGCAATAGAAACAAATTCAACAAATAAATTCAGTAACAAAATTCAATAACAAAATTAAGTAATAGAGAAATTAAGTAAACAAGGCAGTAATAGAATTCAGCAATAGAAACAAATTCAGTAAGTAAACAAGGAAGTAATAGAGAAAAGAACTCAGCAATATAACAAACCCAGCAAATAAATTCAGTAATAAAAACAAAACAAAAACCCGGGATGTCGCACACAGGCCAACCTTCCCCTACCTACCCGCCAGCAATATAGGTACCTAACCCTATCAAAAAGAGCTCGCGCAGCTCAAGGCGCGGTAACCACGCTCTGCTACCAAATGTTACGGCGCCAGACAATCCCACAGTGCCTATGAGTTCGGGGCCCATCAGCGACCTCTGGCGGACTGTCTGACGTCGGGCACAAAGTACCGATGATATTAATCAGCTGCGCGAGCCGGTTTTAACTTATTGCAAATTATTACTCACCGTCAAAGGAGGAGCTCGGCTATCCGGTCAAGTACCGTCAGGGTAGGTATGTGTTTAGGTAGTGGAATAGTGTGGTGACGTTGGTGTGTAACAAAGTGACCTGACAGCACTCGGCAGCGCCGCGACTCGACGACAGCAAACCCGTTGCGCCCAAGCACCTCAGCCCACTTCGCACTCGCGGTCACGGAATTAATAGTCTTATATAAACAAAACGTCGGCAGAGAAAAATCCAAGTTTAAGGCACATAAATAATATTATTACTTCTTTCACTCACACATACAAGAGAAACGGAACAAAGGAAATCCACTTATAGTCAACACAAAACAATCCAAGGTAATTTTCAATCGGTTTATACGAGAATCGCAGCAATATTACGAACATAAACTGCACACAAACGCGTCGACCGCCAACAAAAATGGCGTCCGCGATCGCGATATTAAAGTCACCGCGCCGTAACTAATACACGAGGTCAAACCAAATATCTCACGACCGCCTCACGAGGGACCCCAGCACAAAATTTATACGAGAACGTCAATAGACCTCAAATTATCACTAGTTTCACGAACAGAATACACGTATGCAGTGAACTTTAGCTGCGAATCGCAGCGGGGCGGCCCAATACAGAGCGCGGCGTGCGCACCGCCCGGGTACTAGAAAGCGACTGACCGCCGGTCAAGGGGGGGGTCGCGGAGTCGACGCGAGTGCGCTCGCAACGGTCGTACGATATATCACGAACCACACCGAGACTGCCGCGAATTTCAAACTGTCGCCTATACCATGCTATCCAGCGCGAACATATATAAATTTACCTGATCTCATCCGAGTAGGGATGTTTTCTTCTGCCAGATGCCTGATCTGATGCGATTCCTGCCGAAGAACTAGCGATAGCATGTTGGCTATCACCGGAACCAGATGCTATGCCACTAGAACTAGCAACCGGTTCATCGAGGATATATTGCACAGTAGGCACAAGCGGCTCTGTTGAGTCCATCACTCGCGTACTACTCGAAGACGGCGTAGAAGAGGAGGCCGTGACAAGCGGCTCTATTGAGTCCAACACTTGCACTTTACTCGACTCTTCAGACACAGAAGTATAGGACTTCGGAGACGCCATGGTAATCACGTTGTTTTCGAACAGGAGTACTTAATATTGTGCTCTGTGAGGAGTACGTAAAAAACAAGTAAAAACGATCTCGTTCTCGACTGAAGAAAATTTCAAATTTGAGTTTTGACAGCTAGACCAAAGAAGAATCGTTGTTGTTTTATAATTTATTCCAAATAGGGAAAGGCAAAGAACTTTAATCCATACAGCCTGGTGAAGATTAACTGAATCCCGCAATAACCGATGTAGGATGTTGCTAACTTTTGGGTGCACGCTTAACCCGTGAAAAAGGGGATTCCTTTAATTTACTTTTGTCATTTCTGAAGTGAAAACTCTATAGGCTCGTATGACAGTTATTTTGTGTTTTTTACCGGAAAGCACGAGATTAAGCGACATCGTGAATAACAGTTTACTAATTTTGCTTACAAACGTTAGGGGCCCCTGTAGCCCGGGGGCCCCAAACCATTGATACATCTGATACGGCGGTAGCTACGCCCCTGCATTGCAATCTAAATCACTCACAGAAGCTGACTGCTGAAAAAATGAAGAAATTTTGGATATTTTTTTTATAACCTCCTCTCTTTTCTGTCTACTTTTTCTTTTCATAGTTATTGCGGGATTTCCCCCGTTTAAGTCACTCACTGAAAGCTCACTGATGTAGGATGTTGCCAACTTTTGGGCGCACGCTTAACTCGGAAAAAACGAGATTACTTTTTTGACTATTGTAATTTCTGAGGTGGAATAGGCACGTATGACAGTTTTTTTTATATGCTTTTCCCGGGAAGCACGAAATTAAGTAACATCGTGCTTATACGCGTTAGGGGCCCCTGTAGCCCGGGGGCCCCATATCATTGATACGGCTGATACGGCGGTAGCTACGCCCCTGCTTTTGATGTACCTATGTTACACTATTTTAAATTGCTCAGTGTTAAAAAATTGCTCAAGTTGCATTTATAATTGCTCAAGTACCTACAGTTTGGAACAGCTAGTTTGGATAAGCCGTGATATAGAAATCCGAAAAATACCCAAAACCGAATCGGAGCACCCCACTATCCACGTGGTCTTGGTCTGTCCTACCCCTAGTGTTTTTAGAACCCGGAGGTGCGGAGGGAGGGGCAGCCCTCGCCCCTCACCCGCTGTAATGAAACGCGGCGGAGGCGAGCGTGGGTGTCTGCGTTTTGTTACGCAAGGGCGATAGGGCTGCCCTTCCGAAGCGCCGGAGCCGTCACGGAATGAAATTATACCGATTAATTGTCTAATTTTGAGGTTAGGTCTATGAGATTTATTTTTCTATTTCGTCAAGAACAGCGCATTACCTTGTATGGCGAGTGGTGTTTACGCCCGCCCCGTTTTTTATATATGAGTTGATTGAATGAAAGGTAAATTGCGGTTTACGATGTAGGACGTATTAAAGAAAAACTACTTACTAGATCTCGCTCAAACCAATTTTCGGTGGAAGTTTGCATGGCAATGTACATCATATATTTTTTTTTTAGTTTTATCATTCTTTTATTTTAAAAGTTACAGAGGGGTGTACCCACACTTTTTACCCTTTTGGAAGTCTCTCGCGCAAATTATTCAGTTTAGAAAAAAATGATGTTAGAAACCTCAATATCATTTTTAAAGACCTGTCCATAAGTACCCCACACGTATGGGTTTGATGAAAAAAAATTTTGAGTTTCAGATTCAATTCAAAAATTTATTGTTTTTTTTTTCTATTTTTGTATGAAAATCTTAATGCGGGTTGCAGACCAAGAGCTAAGCTAAGTTAGTTTAGCTTAGCTCGCATAGCTGACGCAGTTTTCCATACTTGTGTGCAGACCGCAAACTATGTGAACTAAGCTATGTGAGCTAACTAAAATATGCGAAGCTATGTTAGTTGTGTATGCCGATGCGCAGCTACGCGAGCTAAGCTATGTCCCTCCCGCCTTCCCCGCACGCCCTTCGCACATCCTTCGCCAGTGCTGTCCAGTGTCCTTTGTCGTACGCACGGTCGTTTCGTAGCGAATGTGATAATATAACTGAAAATGTTCATCATCTAATTCGTAAAATAAAGTTCTAAACTCTCCACTTGCGTGCCGAGATTCAATGTGTTGACATATCTAGAATGTCGTTTTCTTATATAATAATAATAAGTCAGTATTAATCTTCTTTTTCTATGTGTAACGTATTCATCATCGGAACTTTCTTCATCGATTATATTCATAGCAAGCGCCTGACGTCCGTCTAATTGAACTCCGCAACACTAACTGAGCTTTGGCTTAGCTCTTTGTGTGCACGCCATTTATTTCTATCTTAGCTTAGTTTGGCTTAGCCTAGCTTCCCTAGCTTAGCTTTGGAATAGCTTAGTTTTCGGTCTGCAACCCGCGTAATGCGGTTCACACTTTCACAGAATAGGTACATCTACTTACCAAGTTTCAACAGTATAGTTCTTAGTTTCGGAGTCGTCTGGTAAAGTTATTAGCATCTGAAAAATTTGTAAATGTAAGAGAGAGCATATTTCTGCCAATTCTCTTCAAACTTCCATTTGGAATATTTTTAAATGAATTATTTTTAAAAAATCGACCAAGAGACAGGGTAAGACAGGAGACAATATTGTTCTTTTTGTATATATGAACTACATATGGTCCAAATTCCAATAACTGAGGCTTGGTAAAGACGAGTTGTAGTAGTTGGGACTTTAGTATCAGACATATCACCTTGACCAGTAGTTGTCATTGTGATAGGTATGGAAAGATCACAATTATTATCATCATTTAAACAAGAACAGTCGTTCTCTTTATTTGCCTTGCCATGACGCTTTCTTTTCTTATTGCAATGTTTATGTGCCTACATATTCTTAGAGCATTTGTGCACTTTCTCAGTAGCTTTGTATTATTCACAGAACCTACGTATTTAAAACTTAACAAAATCTACATTTATAATAAGTGTGTACCTATAACAAGTATAAAATAAAAATTATAAAAATAAAAAAACCGACACAATAACCTGAGTTCCCTTTAAAAAGTAAAAAATAATAAAAAAATTCAATCTTAAAGTACCTAAGTATGTACGAGTATTAATAATTCTAAAAAAATACACCGTGTTGGGGGACCGCTCCAAACCTAACAATTCAATTATAAATAACTAGCTGTACCCGCGACTTCGTCCGCGTGGAATTTAACAAAAAAGTTAAAAAAAAGTTCGATAAAATGATCTTTGATATTCTTTGATTTCCTTTAATAGCATGAGCAGGCGGTCGAGCGATGCGGGGCAGACCGCAGAGGGGATGGACTCGCCCGCGCCGTTATAGGCATCTCAAGGAAAGAAAGCCTCGTTTCCACTAGGGGACATTTTGTCCCGCGACATGTCGCGGGACAAAATGTCCCCTAGTGAAGACGAGGCATTACCGCAACATGGGACAATTGTTCCGCGTCAGCCCCGTCTACACTAGGGAACATTTTGTCCCGCGACATGTTGGGGGACACGTCCACACACATGTTGCACAGTGTCCCGCAACATGTCCCGCAACATGTCCCACAGTGTGTACGTGTTTAGGGACATGTTGCTTGTTCCCGCTTCGAGATCGAAAACATTTGTTTCGCGTCAATGTCGCATGGTAGGGCTTTTGATATTTTTTAAAATATCGGATTCTCGATGTATCGATATTTTTAAATACATAATCAGTATCGGAGTTAGAGATATCGAAAAAAAAATCTATATATCGATATTTTTTAACCGACTTCAAAAAAGGAGGAGATTAGTCAATTCGATTTTAATGTATATTCGGGGATAACTTCGTCGTTTACGAACCGATTTTGATCATTCTTTTTTTTTGTTGGAAAGGAGATATCCCAAGGGTGGTACCATGATAAGGAAACCAGGATCTGATGATGGAATCCCAGAAAAATCGAGGGGAACCTTCGAAAGTCATAGTGACGACAAGTGCGTTACTAAATTTTTTTCGTCTACTTACGTTGTATTATTTGTCGATGTAATTGAAGTCGGTTTTTTTCGTTTGCTAGCAAACACAATTTATCAATTTTATTTCATCGCCTTTTTTTCAACCGATGTACAAACGGAGGAGGTTATGTATTCGACGCGTATATTTTTTATATATGACCACGCATAACTTTTTACAGAGTGGTCCGATTTTGATAATTAAAAAAACAATCGTGTCGATTTAAAAAATAATTTACAAAATTTATAATTCAGTATAATATTTGTTAAACAAATTAAATTATCAGTGATTTATTAAAATGTAAGGTTCTCAGTAATTATTGTTCAATTTTAATAAAACAATAATACGTACCAATATTCAGTAAGATTTTAAAAATATTCGTTGTTTTATATGTTCAGTTGTCAAACAACTATTACTATTATTAGGCACTAAAAGATTGATTACAGAAGCAATTCGTTAAGATGCTACAGAAGAAATCAAATATTTAACAGCTATTTCTGAGAGCACCTGAGTGATAATATTTCAATATTTACGATCAATCCAAAATTTTAGTGCGTTTAATGACCTTGAAATATTTGGTTGATCTAAATACTGTTTAATTCAGCAGGTATTGCAACAAAAATTGTGCAACAAGTTCATTGGCATTTGACGTATTTTTCATGAGCATATTATTAATTTAATTAAATAAATAAATAAATAAAAATAACTTCACAAATGATGGAGGTGTTTCTTTATCTCTATGAGGAACATGTTGCTGCATTTGTCCCCTAGTGTGGCCTACACAATGTTCGAAACATCTGTCCCGCAACATTGTTGAGGGACAAATGTTCCTCATTTGTCCCCTAGTGGAAACGAGGCAGAACGCTCAACGCTGGCTCGCCGAGCATTAAATGTTTCGCTGCTACTTACTTCTAACGACGATATCTCAAAAACTATTTATCTGATTAATATAGTGTAAAGATTAAATGACTAAGCTAACTAACATATTCATTTTGATAAGGATTAATACCGAACTAAAGAAAATAGCTTTGAAAATAACGTAATGTTTTTAATTAAAAATTTGAACATAAAAGTGGTTATTGTAGGTCAACCGTAAGAGATAGAGATATGCTATCGCGGACTTTTTTGTAGCAATTTTATAGATTTTGAATTCTCTAGTACATTACTTAACTGTATCTTTGCTAGTTTACGCGGCGTTCGCGTGGAAAGTTCCCAGTTGGCGAGATTTTTTGCGACCTCTTCAACATTTATCGCCGTATTTCAGCTAATTTACATAAAAGCATAATAAATTATATACCTAAACCTTCCTCAAGAATCACTCTTTCTATTGTTGAAAACCGTATAAAAATCCGTTGCGTAGTTTTCGAGTTTATCGCGTTCAGACAGGAGGACAGACAGACAGACAGGAGGACAGAAAGACGCGGCCGGGGGACTTATTTTTATAATAAGTATAGATCTAAAGTAACCTAACTTGCATGTGATACTAATGAAAAATAATAAGTAGGTAATAAATAAGCGCGGAGCAGAATCAGTTTATTTATTTCAGATTTTTGTTGATTATTTAAATGACTCAGATCCATAGTAAATTCTTCTTTTACAAGTTCATTAAAATTTATAAAATTAGTTTTTTTAAATCTTATTTATTATTACACTAGCA
This sequence comes from Melitaea athalia, assembly GCA_905220545.2. Lineage (NCBI taxonomy): Eukaryota > Metazoa > Arthropoda > Insecta > Lepidoptera > Nymphalidae > Melitaea > Melitaea athalia. The sequence continues at coordinate 105,366 of HG992201.1, forward strand.
GCTCGCCCCGGCTTCGCTCGGGTAAAAGAATTATAAATTTAACACAAACACCCATTTATTAAAATTTAAAATATTAAAACGCTTTTTTTAGCTTAGTAGATCTTTTTTAGTCCTATAATTCAGTCGTACATCATTTTGTCTTACCTCTAACCATTTATGTAGCGCACGCGAAGGAAAGAAATATTTGAGATCATTTTTTACACCTTGGTGAACATAACCCGTTTTTTTTTTTGCATGTCTAAGTTTTAAGAAATAAAGTATAGCCTATGTTACTTCCTAATAATGTAGCTTTCTATTGTGAAAAAATTATTAAAATCGGTCCAGTACTTTTGGAGCCTATTCAATACAAGCAAACAAAAAAATAAAAAATCTTTCCTCTTTATAATGTGTATTAGGGTAGACAAATGTAATTTAAGACTTTCTTTGAAATTGGAATTTTAAATTTCGGGCCATTACTACACATACTGCAATTGCTCGCAGCGCCTTTCGAAATGCAACCCAAATAATCGTTGTCCTGAATGAAGTTCAAATACTCGACAACAGATGGCGCCACTGTAAGGGTTGGAAAAGCCCTCATATCTATAAAAACACGCCCCTTAGGTTAAAACGGGAACTTTCTTGTTCGACGGGAGATAAAGGGCTATCATACTATATAAGTCCCTTTATCGTGCCGGGACTTCTTTTTAAGTTTTATCGGCACGCACATTTTATCAACTTTGTTTATTAATTATAATGATAATAATTTATTTTTATTATATAATAGTTTCTCCTTTGTATTTTTATTTTATTTTATTATTATTAAAAATGTTGTTTTATATTACATACATTTGTTGAATATTCATAATTAGAACCGGAAAATTAAACTATGACGTGATGCTCTGAAAAAACAGTTTTTATTTTACAATTTTTCTTTATACATTATGATACAAAAAATAAAATATAAAAACCGTTAACCTACCTGAAAAAACCAAGAAACTACATTAAAAGTCATTTAACCGAATCCTTTAAATAAAATATTTCCTTTATATTTTGACTACAATCGAGTGTTTAAAATCTTTTTATAAAACAATACGTATCACTACTGCTATAAAAGAGTTACCATACGTCCATACTAGAGCACTTTCGAAACATCATTTTACAAATTAAAATTTTAAATTGATTATTATTTTTTGTAAAAGTGAACTTAACACCGATTCGGAAAGATTGTGCAGAGAAGAATCGGCAAGAAACTCTGCAGCTTTACTCTTTTGAAAATAATATATGAAAATCCATACTAATATTATAAATGCGAAAGTATCTCTGTCTGTCTGTCCGGCAATCACGCCAAAACTACTGAACAGATTTAAATAAAATTTGGTATACAGATAGTCCAGAGTCTGAGAATGGACATAGGCTACTTTTTAATGCGAATAAAAGGGTGTAAGGGGTTGAAAGGTGGGAATGAAAATTTGTATGGAACTATGTTCGTGTTTCGTAACTGTCAAACATTTAATGTTCATCCCGTCGATATGGTAAACTCTCCGATAAAATTAAAGAACGTATTTAAATAAAGGTTCTTCTTCTTCTTCTTCTTTGGCTTTAGCTCCCTTGCGGAATTGCCAGTATCAGAGTAGAAGCTTCAATGTTCGGTGAGAGAGTGTTGTTCAGTTGAGACTTTGACAAGACTGACTTTGCTATATATCAACATTTGTGGCAGTACAAGTTAAATAAAAGTAAAATATATATATATATTATTTTTTTAAATTTTGAAGAGAACTGTTGCTCTACCTAAAACAAAACACCACAAAGGTTAGTAAGAGGTTTCGAATCGACAACATATATCCACAATATACGGATAGTGGCGTATTTTACATTTTAAAAATGTATAATAATGTCAGGATTGAAAACGGATTGACATAATATATATTGGTTGTCAAATATAAAATGTAGTGGTTATATACTCTTTGGTCAAATATTTATGCTTGCGTTCAGAAATGTATATAGTGTAAACTAAGGAAAATATATCAAGCGAATTAAATCTTATACTATTAAAAAAAGGAAAGCATTTTTTCCCTCAAATCAACGCAGGTGAAACCGCGGGGCACAGCTAGTAATATATAAACTGTTTTTTAGTACAAAATTAGTAATATCTTGCATGAAATACAGTGTCACTAAGTCGACACATCTTTATCATCTATATAATCCTGTACCGAATACTACACTTTATTAATTTTTTTAAAATAAAAACTTTAAATTAATGTTGAAACAATTCTAAAATTGTTTGTAGGATTTCATTATACATGCGAATACCAAAACCCAAAAAGGAGACGTTTACTTTACGCAGTCAGAAACTTGGAGTTACAATTTTGTTATTCCTTCTCGTGTTTACACTGCGATTAATACTATTTATTTCAAAACAATGAATATTCTGGTGAATATACATAATATTGTTATTCCTTTACATACATACATATATTATGTACATATAAACTTAAACACTTTTTTTTGCAAGTTATGTTGCTTCTATACTATCCGAACTTTTTCCACATATTTTTAGTCAGATCAGAAATAAGTTGCCAAAATTGAGTTTTTGTTAATCCTACCCAAAAACGTGCAAAATCATCCGACATATCTTAAATGTTGGAAAAATCTAGAAAGACCCTTTTATTTATAAATGATGCAAAATCTTCAATTTGCTCAACAGTAAAACTTTATATTGGTCTTTTCATATCAGCTAATTGCTGCCAAGTATCATTTTGCAAGTGGTAAGTACAAATTCTACAATTTGCTGGAACACAAAACTTACAATCTGTAAATAGCTTTACCCTAAACCATTTAGGAACTATTAATCTTTCCAAATGAGTTACAGTTTGGAAAAAAAACAATCTCTTTAGGTATCTGCTGCTCTTTTTAAGTTCGGTAAAATAATATTTGATGCTTCTTGTTGAGGTGGCTCAAGAGTACGAGTTGACAACCTATCACTTCTCTGCCAGCAGGGGCGGTAGACTGCATCTGATCCGTGCAGCTGAAATAAAGTTCACTTATATAAACAGGTTCTTAATTAGCTTAAAATACATATAAGGGACCATCCATAAATTACGTCACACGTTAAGAGGTAGGGGGTCGACAAAGTGTGACATTGTGTGACAAGGGGGAAAGGGGTCCAAAATTTTGTGACGTCACATTTTCAAATATAATAATATCAAAATATAAGTACAAAAACAAGATATTTCAACTACCTATAAATAACTAACTTCAAAAATTAAAGTTTTATTTGTTTTTAGGCGAATTGACTTTTATTAAAATGAAAATAAAAATAATGTCGAAACTCTCATCAGTTTGCTCATGCAAAATTACAAAATATGTGACGTCACACTAGGTAGAATCGAGAAATTCGTGTAACGTAATTTATGGATGGCCCCTAATATACTAAGGTTAAAGAAGTTAATGACTTTTTAACTATGTTAACTGACCATCATCATTATCTTTACCTTATCACTACTTACTACTGAGCATGTCTTCTCAGAAAAAAAAAAGCTTTAGGCCGTAGCCCAAAAAAATGGACAAATATAACAAATGTTTGTTTAATACTTATTTAATACTAGCTGACCTGGCGAACTTCGTACCACCTTTTTTTTCTTAAATATAATAATTACATAATTATACCAAAATAAAATATAGCCTATCTTTCAAGTTGGATCAAACTGCACACGGTGTGCAAATTTGATTAAAATCGGTTAAGTGGTTTAGGAGTCCATTGAGGACAAACATTGTGACACGAGATTTATATATATTAAGATAATTATAAGAAAACATGAACATTGTGTTAACAATATAGAGAAGGTACATAGAAGCTAAAAGTGACAAAAACTAAGCATAATATTCTTACTTAACAAGGCAGGATCCTCTCCATTATTATATTATGTATGCGTGCTTCACGTTCTGTGTCAGTACGTAGCCTGTGAGATCTTGTTCTTATCAAAGAGCATCCACAGCTAACACAAACACAACGATAAACCACCACTAGTAGAAGGTTGGTCATCATTAGTGGCAGTAGAGTGGTAGGGATGGTTGAGAGCTAGAGTCCAGCAAGGGCGACATACTACAGTGCTATCAGTCACCTGTTAATTAAGAAAATCTTATATTACACTAAAAAAATTATAATAAGAACAAGCAGCAACATAGCTGAAACTTTATAATAAATTCACCGTGTGGATGATAATACAACAATAATTGTTAACACCGGTAATACTAGTTTATAGGAGTATTGCAATACCATCAGATGACTGTTGTCTAAACTAATTATTAAAACATGCAGCGCTTAGCCGCTTAGAGATTACTAGTTAGTCCTAAGTACTGTAAAATTAATGGGGGTTACCCATTTTGCTCAACGTATTGCAAGGACATCGTTACTCCTATAGATTGACAGCGCAGAAGTGACACAGCTTTGACCTACAAAACTTCATTTGATTGAATGCATACGAAATTTGAATGAGTTACGTGGATAAAATAACAGTAAGTTAAAAAGTAAATTACTTAAAACAGATTGTTACGCATTTAAAATTAAATTGAATAGAAAACTATTTAATTTAAATTTTCTCAACAGAAATTTTTTTAAATATGCAGAAATGACCAGTAGCTGATACTGAATAAGTAATTTTTTTCAAAATATTAGTTATTATAATGCCATCTTCGTCTGCAAACTGTCACTAAATGGCAATAGATTAAAAATGGTGCCTTTTTTGCGGCAGTCAATCCCATATTGTTTATTTACATTTCTTAATCTATGATTTTCAAAGAAAATGGCGTGTCTTCGGATTATTAACCTGCGGTTGACAGTCTATTAATATTATACATCAGTACATCAAGTAGTAAAAATGAAAAATCATATTTTGTGAGTAAACTACTGAATGTATTTTATTGATTTTTTGTATGTGGGCTTGGAATGTCATTACATAATATATGATGTCCAATTTATTGTTGTATTATAATCCCCACCCTGTATACATTAGCGTGCAAATAGTGCATTGAAATTTGAACACTTACCACTTGCGGCGCAATCCAGTGTAGTATTACAGACATAACCTCAACAAGTTCAAGGCTATGCCTTCTTTTATTTACGTCGGCACCACAATTGACACATCTCAGTTCCATCGCATCAGACGTGCCTTCCATTGGAATTACATCCACAGTGGTATTCTGTTCCGTGTTCAATCTGAGGTCAATATTAGGGCTTCAATCAGTACCGGTAGGATTGCCAAGGTCATCGCAAATAGTGTCATCGGTGTCCATTATTAATACCAAAAGTCGTTGTCTTGTATGTACTTTTATTTTGAATATAAATACTTTATAGCTTTTAATAACTCTTCATAGGGATCTAAATGATCTATACAAATCCGCCTCCTCCACGAAGCCTCTACGAGCCAAAGAGCAAAGTCTTTTTTATTTAGCCCTTGCCTGAAATCTTTCTTGAGACCCCTCCAATGGCTCTGAATTCTCTGTGTGTTGGTCCCATCTGGTGCCACAAATTTATTGTTAGGGTCACTATGGTTAATCATTTTGAGGGTATATCCATGGTCGGGAAGGCTCATATCCGTCCGAAAATCTGTGTGAATGACGGAACCTTCCGCAACATGTTTTTTTATAAGTGGCACCAATATATCTGCCGATATCTCGTTATCGGGACACACTTCGAGCCTGAGGTCATCATTGCCATCTTCTATCATTCCGATTACCAATTGGGTATTGGATATGATAGAAGAATTGGGACCTTCAATCTGCTGTCTCTGATTAGATTTTCTTTTTCCAAATTTTGATACACCGATTTGCACCACTCTATTAGGGCCCCCTATTTTTCCTTGGGTCCTTTGGTTTCGTATTTCGTAGATGGCAATGGCTTCTCTACAAGAATGAAACCAGTCAGTGACTGTACTGATGGAAACAACTGGACTATCTTTACGCGTCAGTTCATGCCTTGTTTGATAGTAAGTTAGTCCCTGACTGAATGCATACATGATCTGAAAGATCATAGTAAGGGGCAATTTCGCCTCTTCAAACCACGTTCCGCTAGCCCGCGACACATCCTGAGTCCAGCAACTGCTCTCCCTACAACTAAATGTGCCAAGTTGGCCCGTTTCCCTAGAAAGAGTCATCGGTTTCCGGTGGTATGTGCAGGTCTTTACTGTTGGAAGCAGACCCCTTTCCTCAGCAAATTGAACACACTGATCATGTGTGTCCAATTTAGAGAAGATTTTAAACCAATTCCACATAGATCTGAAACAAATTATTAAAATATAATTGAAATGAGATTGCAACTGGGTTGATGTCAAAATATACATCATTTTTATTGCGGTAAGATTCAAATCAGTTTCAAATCTATTGAGGTTCTGTTTCCATAATATAATCACACTGAATACCCACGGAATGAAATTATATAAACGGTCCACTTTTGAAGTTAGATTGGTTAGGGTTATTATTTTTTAAGAAGTACCAGCCACACTAAATTCACACTAGAGTCACGCTAGTGTCCGAATATCCTCAGCCTTCTTATAAGTCAAAATGTAATGCCATTATGCCAATTGCATAATGAAGTCAAACAGTACCCAATTTTTTAACGATAACTTTACTAAAAACACTTTTATAGCCTCACCAAAACATAACTTAATGATTCAATCAACATAAGTATACAGGATGTCCCGCGATAAAGTGCAACCCCGAAAGAGGGTGAAACTAGACCATAAATTATCGACAAAAACCAGAAAAAAAATTAAAAAATTAACAAAAATTTTTTTTTTTTTTTTAATGACGAATTAAGATTTTTGTATAGCTTACGTAGCCTCTTTATGATTTTTGTACGTGTTTTTTGGGATACAGGCGTAATTTTTTTTTTATTTGAATGGCAATATTCTGAGAAAATTAGAGATCATTGAAAAAAACCGTCATAAAAATGGATTTTTTTTCACAAGAAGCATAGTTAAAGACATAATGCCACTTTTTTGCGAGCTAATTGTTATTTTATCCTTACCGCTAAGTACGTGGCGTAATATTTTATTTTATTTTAAAGTAATCGACCTACTACATTGGAAGAAATCATCATTTTTTGTACATACAGTCTACGTAAGATATAAAAATCTTAATTCGTCAATAACAAAATATTTTTTTCAAAAAGTTTTTTCTATGTTTTTTGTCGATAATTTATGGTCTAGTTTCACCCCCATTCGGGGTTGCATTTTATCGCGGGACACCCTGTATAAAATAAGAAAAATAAATGTTACCTGATCTCATCCGAGGTGTGATGCCTTTTTCTGCCAGATGAACTAGTAGGTCTACACCACATCGTAACAAACATCGGCATCGTAACAAACTCGTCCTCGTCGTCACCGGAACCAGATGCTATGCCACTAGGACCAGCAACCGGTTCATCGAGGTTAGTAGGCACAGTAGGCACAAGCGGCTCTGTTGAGTCCATCACTCGCGCACTACTCGAAGACGGCGTAGAAGAGGAGGCCGTGACAAGCGGCTCTATTGAGTCCAACACTTGCACTTCACTCGACTCTTCAGACACAGAAGTATAGGGCTTCGGAGACGCCATGGTAATGACGTTGTTTTCGAACAGGAGTTATTACGTAGAAACGATCTCGACTGCAAGAGCAACAAACAATGACCAGAGTTATAGTATTAGGTGGTATTTAGACTTAAGACTAATGTAGTAATTTAGTAGTTAATAGTAGACGCTTAGATAACGATTTCAAAAATTCAAAGTTCAACTTCAAACAAAATGGCGACTGGCGTTAGAGCTGTGCAGTGTTGCCAACTTTATTATTCAGAAATCAGAAGATCGTCATCGTACCAGCCTGGCGCAACTTCAAGGTAAAGTGGGTTTTCCAATTACAGAGCATAATGCGACTTATGCGCTTATTAGACCTTCCTAAGTTCAGAAGTGCTGAATCCAGAAATTTCATATTTAGGAAGGTGTAATCGCATCAGGGGGGGTACACTCTATGTAATCGATCAAAGCGGCATCTGGTGATTGTTTGGTGTCGATTTGTGGTAAAACAGTTCTGTAATTAAGCATTATTTTTATAGATGTCACTTCTACTCGTATCAAATTGTTGATAAATATGGATGTTGCCACTTGTTATAGTATATTGCGCTTAAGGGTGTTTATAAAACTACCTTTACTGGGCCTACAGATACAAATTAAAAATTTAATCACTTTTAAATACATAAAATACATTTGAAATGAATTGAAGTTCAAAAAATCAATTATATACCCTATATAAATGTAATTGGCGGTTCTTTCAACTAAATAAATACAAAATATGTGGGAAATGAAAATAATAATCTAGCAATATTATAAAACTAAAACGAACACGAAGTTTTTGAATTTTGACATTTAATATGTGAAAAAAGAATAAGATAGGTACTTTTGTACCAAAACTATTAATTGTAATTATATTTTATTGTAAATAACTATGTAGAATGTTTATTAATAAAGTATTGTACATTAAAGTAATTTGATGACTGCAAATTTTCAAAAGTGAAAACGATTTTCAAGTGTGTAATCCGATGAGCTCTCGTTTTGAATTTAAATTCATATAAGTTTTTGTTTGATAGTGTTGAGTTTTAGGTTGTTTTTGTGTTTTTGGTACGTTTGTGTTTTATATGAACTATAAAAATAAATGATATTAAGTTTTAATCTATTGTTTTATTTTAAACTGTTCTTACTTTTTCTTTATTATGTAAATATCATATCTATCATCAGGTTTGCTAAACATAAAATCCATTACATAAATCACTCCTTTTGCGGGACTGATTTGTAATAGATTTTATTACTTTAACAAACCTGATTCGATACAGGAAAACTAATTAAATAAAATAACTAAGGTACATATAATAGGTAGGTACTTATATATACCTATATATAGGTTATGGCATCGTAGTTTGCACCAAACATCCACCAGAGGCGCTACTTTCCATACTTGCAAAAAAAATAGCGGAGTTGGCTCTCTTTTCCCGTATAGTTATTGTACTCTGTGAATCGCATTCAGTCAGTTAGTGTCAGTGTTGCCAACTTTATTTTTACCAACCCACCAAATGAGGCCGTGTATAGTCTGTCTATAAAGTCGTGAAATTTAATGAGGGCGCTGTTAATAACACGTAGCAAACACATAGCAACACTGTATAGTATGACATAAATGACTTTGATACTTGCAATATTTTATTTACCTACTATTAAAAACATGAGTCTCAGTGTGAATAGATGCGAAAATGTCAGTTCGTTTAGGTAAAATGAGTAAATAAATAAGACACATATCATATTTTGTTTGTTTTATTTATAAAGAAATATCAATGAAATAGATCTGCTTTGAATGAAAAAGTACACATTACAGCAAAAAGAGAGGATTATCTAAATATTATCGTATAAAACAGAAATTTAAAAGAATAATTGCAAAAAAATATTAGTTATATTGATGAGAGTTATATTCACGACTCATACTGTACATGCTGGAAGTGAAAAAGGCTTTGTACCAAACTGTCTACTCTTATTTAGTGTAAAAAATAAAATAGAAGATTATCACTCTGAAATGAATGCGAATAAATTCACTAAAAGGATTACGGAAAAACTTATTCCCAACCTACACGAGCCATCTATTTTATTGTTTTTGACAATGCCCAAATCCTATATATGAGATAAATTCTATTTTGGGAGAACATGGGCATACAGTAGTTCGGCTTCCACCATACCACTGTGATCTTAACCCAATAGAGCTAATTTGGGCACAAAAAAAGGTAGCTGCAAGTAATATTGGGTCTCGTGTCGTGAAACAATAGGGTATTCCACTATGTTTGAAAAAGTACTTCAAAATGTTGATTTTCTAATAAAAAGCCACAAAAAATATATATTTCGGCAAAATAAACACGCTTTCATGCCATAAAATTGATTTAAATTTTAAACCTTTTTTATTACCGCGAAAACGCTACAGACATTTTGGTGACGTAATATGTGCAATAACAAAACTGTATGACGTATGTAAGAGAGTAACATAACCTACCAGCCATCAACAAATTAGTAATGAATGCATATTATTTCAGTTGGAACAAGATATGAAGAGTTATTATACGAAAAAACACAACTATTACTCCTTGAAGTTAAAATTTATAGATATTACAGATATTAGATATGTACCCTAGCTGTTGACAGCACTGACAGAACTTTGTTATTGCCCGTATGACGTCACACCGTGGCGGCTCGTGTTTTAGGTCACGTGATATACAGATTAAAATATACGACTTTTAATTTCAATATAATAAATCAATAATGTGTTTTTATGATTCCAAATCAGAATATTTAGGTGTATTTCTCTATACATTTTAGTTTTTATCAAAGTTTATAATTTATTTTTCACTACGGAAAGTACCCTATTGACAGAAGAAGCATTTAATAACATCACAGTTGAAAACTGGAAAAATTGTTGCGAACTTGTAAAAAAAATAGAAAAGGATTAATATTTCAAGTAAGAAGCGACAACAGCAGCACTTTTTTCACTTATCATCGGATTCTAAAATCTAAAATTATCCATTTCTTTCTTTGGCCGGCCTTTCCTATGTTTCCCAGGAGTTTCAAACTTTCCATCATTTTTAAAGCCTTCGTTGACTATCCGTCTAACTGTACTCTTTGATTTTCCTGAAAAAGATAAGTTTAAAAAATGTTAATGGAATGGAAATATAAGTTACTGACATGAAGCAATTGATTCAAATTTAAAATTGGAAAACTTGAGACTAAGTTATATTATATCCTTAAGTATCAAAAAATTCGTGATAAATACTCTGTCTCATCTAACCTAAAAATTTGCAATGTAAACAATGCCTTTTTTGGTCTCCAAAACGTAAATTATGTAAATTTTTAAATTCAGGCAGGTTAAACACAAACAATAACACGATTACATACCGTCATAGATGCTGTTCGCCCATAAACAGAGCCCCCAGAGCTCCTGGGGGGATTGGGGATAGGGTTGGCAACGCGCTTGCGATGCTTCTGGCGTTGCAGGCGTCTATAGGCTACGGTCTTACCATCAGGTGAGCCGTACGCTTGTTTGCCAACCTAGTAACATAAAAAAAAAAAAAAAAAAAAAACATCGTCGAAATCCCACAAAATTCGTCTAGCTTCGAACTCCGCCAAACATCGCTGGAAAACTTTAAAAATCACTTCCCGCGTGCCACTCCGATTTACTTTACTCATTTTTGAAACTCTTCTGCGAAGATTGGTCTTAGGTCTCAGTTCACTCAGAGTATCGGTTGCGTACGGATGTATTCACAGTGCTCATAATTTTTACAGTTTATTTCCGTACAGAATATTAGTCACTATACCTTAAATAACTGGGATCAATTTCCTATCAGAACTAAGTCGACAAATAAAATTCGCTCTCATCGGGGAAGACAGTACAACTAAAATCAACAGAAGCATCACCTGAATTGAAAAATGCAACGATCTCCTAACAGTCAACATGGTTCTTACACAAATACTAACGTCACTCAAAGGAAAACTAAAAAAAAGGATGACTCCGAACCTCAAGATGCATTGCAAGATTTCAAGGATGAGATCAGACGCACATTACACGCAACCAAGATTGAAATTACACAAGAAATAAAGAATTATAATCAGTTATTACTTCAGGATATCAAAGAAAATCTGAATAAGCTAACTACTACCACGGAAGAACTCAGCCGAGAAGTTGCCGGAATCACCAGAGAGTTCTCAGTAATCAAGGAAGAATTTGCCTCTCTACGTACATCTGTGGAGTTTGCAAGTAATCAATACGATGATATAAATAAAAAACTGTCAACATTCTCCAATGACATTAAAAAAATTGAAGCACTGGAAATTCAGTTCCAAGATATGAAAAATCAACATCAGGCCTTAGAAGCAATTATAAATACTAATGATCAGAGGGACCGCCTCCTTAATCTTGAATTCGTTGGAATACCCGAATCCAAGGAAGAAAACCTAAAGGATCTGACCATCAAAATCGCGCAAGCTGCTAACGTGTCTATAAATGTCTCGGATATAGTACAGGCAAACAGGATATCGCCACGAGTCAAGATACAGGGACGCCCAAGAACAGTAGTTGTTAAATTTCAGTCGAGATTAATAAAAGAAAACATACTTTCCGGAGCACGTAAAAATCGCATATCGACTAAGAGCATAGATCTCCCCGGAAACCCTGTACCCATATTCGTAAATGAACATCTAACTCCATATAACAAGATATTATTGAAAAAACTGAAAGACTTTGCTAAAAATAAGGAAATTCAATACGTTTGGACAAAAAACGGAAGACTGTATATGAGGAAAAACAACCTCAGTCCTGCTGTCCAAATACAAAGAGAACAAGACCTCATAAAAAAGAACTTCAATTAATTTGTCTCGGACTAAAACGAATAATAACAATAATCTTAGTTTCATTCATCAATTTTGCTTATACTATGCATTCTCGGCCTATTCAATGTCATCCTTTCAAAGTGTGTTTTATATCTATGCGACCAATGCGAGTGCGTCCTTTTGGTATGGATATTAAAACAATTTATAGCTGTAAGTATAGCTGTTTGCCACTTGAATTAGCGTGTTGTATAGTGTATCTATTTATTTGTGTCATATCGTGTGTCATTATATTTATAAATATTTATGTACATAGCAATTTTATATATGTAGGTAAATATCGGAGGGAATATATTTATTTCATAGGTGGTACGATTTTATATATATACATCTACTCCTTGCATTTATATGTCATAAAATATAAACTAAATTACGATAACCTGGTAACCTTTGAATTATACCTTTCTCAAATAATCTACTTGACTAATATTGCGCACACTCATTTAGTATATGATTTACAATTCAATATTCTTTTCAATGCGCAACTTGTTATACAAACGAAACACATTCATTGTATTCCTACCTCCAATTTACTATATTATGAAATAATTTACTCAATATCTTACAACATAATATATCAATTCATAGCGCTTATCTGGTATAATATCCACATATTTTTAGAGAATATCTTTGCAGGTACAACGAAACGAATATCTCTCAATCTGATGTTATATTTATGTTATTCTTTGGAGAATACACTTCATAATGAGTAATAAAACCTTAAATATCTATTACCAGAATGTTCGCGGGTTAAGAACCAAAACTACTGATTTCAAACAGAGTTTGCTATGTAATAACTTTGACATTATAATAGCAACGGAGACATGGCTATGTGACGGCGTTTTTGATCGAGAACTGGCGGACAACAGATACGATGTATTTAGACAAGATAGGAACTTAAAGAGTAGTAATAAAAAGACAGGCGGCGGAGTAATGGTGTTGGTGCGCTGTGGATTGGATGCATCACGCGTTGAACTTGATGATTATTTCGACTTAGAAATTTTGATTATAACAATACCTGCGCGCGTTCTTTCTGCTTCCGTCGACCTTCAAATATTAGCTGTTTATTTGCCTCCCGACTATAACTGCCTTTCTTCTAACATAGATCTATTAATAAACTTAATCCAAAGTCTTCATAGTAAAAATCCAACAAATAATTTCTTAATTATTGGTGATTTTAATCTTCCATGCATAAAGTGGGACAGCAACGGTACTTATTATTTGAAAACTGGTACGACGGAAATACAAAATACAGGAACTCGTCTAATTGATAGTTTAGCTTTCTTAGGTATTCAGCAATTTAATTTTCTGACTAACTATGCTGGAAACACATTGGACTTGGCTTTCTCTAATTTATATCTTAAAATCACGGAGTGCAAGTATCCTCTTTCGAAAATAGATAAAGCTCACCCGCCTTTGGAACTTGAAATTTTAGACATATTCATTTCCCCACTCGTTAATTCTTCCGCACGAAGATTAAATTTTAGAAAATGCGATTTTGAAAACCTAAATAAATATTTAAATGATTTAAATTGGCAAACTATTTTAATTTCTAACACAACGGAGGGCTTAATCGATAAATTTTACTCATGTATTTATGAAGCCATTAACAAGTTTACACCTTTAACAAGACCACGAGATAGCAATCGTATATATCCTGTATGGTTTACACCGGCATTGATCAATATTATAAAAGAAAAATCTAAAATTCATAAGTTATGGAAAAAATTCAAAAATATTCGTGACTATGACGAATTTTGTATGTTACGTCATAGACAAAAAAAGGAACAACAGACATGTTATAATAATTATCTTAAAAAAATTCAAGTATCTATCAAGCAAAACCCCAAATCATTCTGGTCATACATTAAATCTAACCGTAATACTTCGAACTACCCCAAGACAATGACTCTTAATGACAAAAAATATGAAGACGGTCAATCTATATGTGATGCATTCAACATATTTTTTCCACAGTGTCTTCGGCAATCCACTCGCTGACTTTGCGGCTTCTTCGAATGGTATCTATAGCCTGGATTCGGTTTCGCACCTGTCTGTTTCGAAAAGCACTGTTGAAAAATTACTTACACAACTGGACATTAATAAAGGGGCCGGTAGTGACGGGATACCACCTCTATTTTGGCGAAACTGTGCTAAGTACTTGTCGAGTCCAATCACTTTAATTTTCAATATGTCTCTTAAAGAAGGAGTATTTCCTACTATTTGGAAAAAAGCACATATTGTACCTATTCATAAGAAAGATTCTAAAACTAAAATCGAAAATTATAGAGGTATATCTATTCTTAACACCCTAGGTAAAATACTGGAAAAATGCGTCTACGATGCAATTTACCCGGTTATTATTAAAGGTTTACCGAATGAACAGCACGGATTCCTCAAAAATCGCTCTACAATCACTAACCTCGCATACTTTTCTGACTATATATTATCTAATATGGAGCATGGTGGTCAAATCGATGTTATATACACAGACTTCGAGAAAGCTTTCGACCGTGTCGACCACTTAATACTCTTAAGTAAACTTCAACAATTGGGAATACACGGAGATTTGTTAAGATGGATAAAATCTTACCTAACAAATAGGTCCCAAGCAGTGGTTGTGGGGGGCTTTAGATCTGATTACGTAAATGTACCTACAGGCGTTCCACAGGGCTCCCACTTGGGGCCACTTCTCTACAATTCGTACTTATTTGACATCAAAACCTGTTTCAAACATGCTAATCACGTAATGTATGCGGACGATAAAAAAGTATACCTAAAAATAAAAAACATTGAAGATTGTAACTTTTTGCAGTCAGACCTCGACTCCCTCTATACGTTCTATGCTCGAAACAAAATAAGTGTCAACGTTAAAAAATGTCAATGTATAACATTCACACGTAAGAGAGATCCCATTAAGTTTTCGTATGATTTTAATGGTAATACCATAGCAAGAGTCAACATCGTTCGGGACCTTGGTGTATATTTTGATGATAAAATGACATTTTCTAATCATAATCTTATGATTACACAAAAAGCGTTTAGGAATTTGGGTTTTGTGATTCGGGTTTGTAAGTGTTTTACTGACATTGAGGCCATCAAAACAGTATACTTCGCATACGTTCGCAGTGCTCTCGAGTATGCAAGTCCTATCTGGTCTCCTATGTACAATATTTACAAGGACCGACTTGAAAGGATCCAAAAAAAGTTTTTAAAACACATTCTCTATCGCAATCAACAGTTCTCCGAATCTTATGTGGAAGACTGCCACAGAAATAACTTATTATCCCTTGAGGAACGCCGCAATGTTTTAGGTATGTGTTTTTTGTATGATATAGCTAATGGACACGTGGATTGCCCGGAGCTAGTAAGCGCACTGTCATATTGTGCACCCAAACGTCGTACTCGTCATACGCCTCTGTTATCTGTTCCTTGTAGTAGCAGAAATTACTCTGCCAATTCTGCATTAACTAGATTACCACGTATCTTTAATGAATCATTTAAGGATATAGATTTATTTGCATTCTCTAAAACAAATTTTAAAAAGAAACTAATTGGAGTTCTTAAAACTAATAGTAAATGAATGTGCGTGACTTTCGCGACTTTCGACTTTCGCGGAATACATTGGAATCGTTAGCTATCGAGATAATGAACACGATTGCAAGCTAACGTTACCTAGTGGTCATGTACCGATCCCAAGATATTGACATCGTAGGGCTAGGGCGTCAACTCCTAATCCACATAACACTCTGTGTGAAGACACACATAATATATCTGCCCAATACCTATTTAATTAATTAATTTATGAATATTATTAAAATAACTTTTATTGTATGATAAAAAACATTATTATGTATACATTTTATAATATTTATGGATATTGATACACGGACAAACACGCTGTAATTCCTATATAATACTCGTATAAGTTTATATGTATGGTGATAAATAATTGATCCACTGTGACTATTATAGGCACGCCATCTCATTGGTCCGAATGCAACAATGTAACTAAGTATACTTATGTTTTATAAATGGAAACCTGTTATTGGCCTTATTTTTTGTGATTTGTTTATAGAACGTATTAACTGTAACGCTGTTGGTTTTCTTAATAATAAAAAATAAAAAAAAATAAAATTAATTTTTTGCAGTTTAATCAAATGAATAAAGAATAATAAAGGAAAACTGTTAACTCGATGATAGTATTGACAGCGAAAGTACTTATGTTTGGTGTTGCCAGACACATGATTAATGTTAGTTCCTCAAACATTAATGTCACGACTTTATAGACAAACTATAAACCACCAGAAACCACTAAAACTTAGCGGCCTCTCAAACCACCAGAATTCCACTAGAAAACCCAAAAACAACGGCTACCTACCTAAATATAATTTTAAAATAAAACAACAACAACGTAATTATTATCTTGAAATAATTATCACGTACGTTTAAGTTACGTAGGTACTACAGGAAACAATTAATGTACTTGTACAGAAAATAAAATAAAGTTTAAAAAAAAAACACGCTTTAATAGCAATCGAACTAAAAAGTAGAAAATAAAGTGAAAAGGCGTGAGATGCTTGGTATCGAATGTGGGGATCATTTTATTAGTTCCTGTTTGCAATATTAGAATATGATTAAGCACCCCACGCTTTTTAACTTTATTTTCTACTTTTTAGTTCGATTGCTATTAAAGCGTGTTTTTTTTTTTTGTTTTTTAAACTATAATTTATTTTCCAAATTTTTAGTGTCAAGACGACAATTTAAAAAAAAAGCGAGTTATATTGTATTGTCATCGGCCCTTGACCCCTGTACAAATTTCCAAGTTAATCAGAGTCCTAGAAGTAGGTGAAAATGAAGTCCAAAGATTCCGTTACAGACATACATACAGGTCAAGCTAATATAAAAGCGTTTTAAAAAAAGCGTATTAAAAAGCATATTATATTATATTGTCATCGGCCCTTGACCCCTGTGCAAATTTTCAAATTAATCAGACTACTAGAAGTAGGTGAAAATAAAGTTTAAAGATTCCGTTACGTATATACATACATACAGGTCAAGCTAATAAAAGCGTGTTAAAAATGAAACAATTAGGTAAGTACATAACTACCTAACTAAAGAAGATCGTCTTCTGAGGAATCACCTTCATCTGTACTTTGCATATAATAAAACTAGCTTCTGCGCGCGACTTCGTTGGCGTGGACTCCGCTCCTATTAGTCTTAGCGTGGTGACACATAGCCTATAGCCTTCCTCGATTAATGGGCTATCTAACACTGAAAGAATTTTTCAAATCGGCGTAGTAGTTCCAGAGATTACCGCGTTCAAACAAACAAACAAACAAACAAACTCTTCAGCTTTATATATTAGTATAGATTCTTTAGTCTCAATTTCTTGAACTACGGCATTCACTTTATCACTTCAGCCTATTGTAGTCCACTGCTGGACATAGGCCTCCCCAAGTTCGCGCCAGACATCCCGGTTTTCCACAATCCTTATCCAGCCTACGCCAGCAATATTACGTAGATCGTCAGTCCAACGAGTCGGAGGACGTCCCACACTGCGCTTGCCAAGACGCGGTCTCCACTCCAGGACACGTCTGCTCCAACGGCCATCGGTCCTGCGACACAAGTGACCAGCCCACTGCCACTTCAACTTGTAAATTCTGTGGGATATGTCGGTTACTTTCGTTCTCTCGCGGATAGCCTCATTTGCATTTCTAATCATTCTATCTTTGAGAGAAACCCCAAGCATTAAACTTGTGGACCAGTCCCTTCGTCAGTGTCTACGTCTAGGCGCCATATGTTAACACAGGCAGGACGCATTTCTTGAAGACTTTTGTCTTTAAGCATTGCGGAATCTTCGAAGTGAAGACTCGGTGAAGCCCGCCAAATGCCACCCAGCCCTAACCGGATCCTCCTATTGGCCTCCTTCTCAAAGTTGTTGCGGCCTAGTTGGATTGTATGGCCTAGGTAAACATAATCCTGAACAACTTCAAGAATGGTACCATCAACCGATACCGGTCTCGCTATGACTTGGTTGTTAAACATAACTTTCGTTTTGTCCAAGTTCATACCGAGACCGACTCGTCGGGAGGACTCGTTTAGGCCAGCCAGCATCTAGCTCATCCAACGTCTCCGCAAAGATGACGATATTGTCGGCGAAACGAAGGTATTCGCCGTTGACGTTGATGTCTCGTTTCATTCGTTCGTTCGTTTGAGTATTATATAATTATTTATTATAGCATTTCCTTTCGCGTGTGAAATTTTATTCGGTTTCTCTATTTCGTCTTGACCACGTTCATAATACTAAATAATTGCTCCACATCTAGAATGCGGTAAAACTAATAGAGATATCGCAAATGTGACTAAATCATTAAATAAATTTTTAAAAAATCCTTGAAAAATACTAGATCATTTTTAGTGGTAAGCTCCGAAGCTTACCACTAACTGAAACAAACCTAAACCACTAAAAAATCCACTAGCCACTAAAACCAATTTTTTCCCGCCAAGAGGGGTGTCCAAACCACCAGATCTAGTGGAAAATCCACTAAGTTGGCAACACTGGTTAGTGTTCTGAATTCAGAAGCAAGGATGGTTTCTGAAAGTCAGTGTTGCCAATGTACTATTGTGATTGCCAATGTAATTGCCAGTGTTAATAATGTAATATATTTTAATATAAAAAAACTTTTAAAAATTAACATGTTCAATTAACATACTAAAGCAAAGTATTCAAAATAATTTATTTTCTATTTTAAAACCCTTTGAAAAATAATAATTGTTTTTTTTTTTCAAGACTCTATTCTCTGTTAATATCTTTCTTTCTTCTAGTAACAGATCAATTGTATTATAAAGCCTGTGGTAGTAATGGACTTTGAAAAAATACATCGATGTTTTACGGAAGCCCGGTCGTGACATGTGTACTGCAGACATACATAGTATGTCAACTATCTTTTTGTTATTAAAGTTAAAATCATAAATAATTAAATTATAAATTATTATCAGTAGAGGATGATGAGAATGAGAAATGATTTAATTGTCTGATAACATATATTTATATTATATTATTCTAAATAATTAAAAAATCTGTTTCTTAAAAAAATAACCCTAACCTATCTAACTTCAAAATTTATATAATGTGACAGTAAATATTAAAAAAGTAAGAATAAAAATATATTTAAGTAAAAAAAAAAAAATCTAAAACCTGCGAAATTCACAAAAAGCTTTCTATATATTTATGAGTAGGTACTATATACTGAAAACTATAAAATAACGATAAAATAAAAAATATGAACATCTAAATCGACGGTACATAAAGTACATTTTAGCCTTATTTTAATATTAATCTTAAAAGGTTATCTGGTAATCCGAGTAATCGGACGATTAAATTAATTTATTCATCCGATAATCGGACAACTAATTTATTTTATTCATTCGTTTAGCGGACAACTAGCAATAGCCAAAATATTTAGTATATAAATGGATAATTAAAATAAAATATTTATTTCTCATTGTTTTAATACAACATATAAGTACCTAAGAATAGTTTTATTTTTTTAATACAACAGTTACTTGAAATTCATTTTTTGCCACCAAGGTATTTGCAGATAGTGGCATCGATGTAATATCGATATATCAAAAAATACATCGATGTTTTCCATACATCGTTTCCAACAAAGTTTTAGGGAATACATTTTTTAGGGTATTTTTGGGAATTTTTAATTCATCGGAACGTAATATATTATTTTTATTTAAAAAGGTATTAAAAAATAACAATTCCTAAATTATCAATTTTTAAAAGAACATGTTCAATAAACATAGGTACTAAAGCAAAGTATACAAAATAATTTATTTTTTATTTTAAAACCCTTTGAAAAATAAAAAATAAAACTATAAAACTTCCACTTATTTTTAAATAATTTCGATTTTAGGTTTAGGCCTTGTTTAGGCCTTTAGGGGGTTTTGTTTTTAATTTAGGGAATTTTGTTAAAAAATTTAGAGCAAATGTTTTTTCAAGAGTTGGCAACACTGTGGCCGCATTGTTCTATATTTCATTAATCTCTTTTTAATAAAAACTCATAAAAAACATTTTTCTAGATGTCATTCCGAATCGAATGAGCTATCGCACATATTTTTAGGAGCTTTATTTCTATTTAACACGTTTTTGATCTCGTTGACTAGACTACTACCTAATTGATAATTCGATAGATACGTCCGACTTCGTCGCTCTCTCGTAACTGACTGATTCAGCAACTGAAATTAGGAACTTCCTAATAGGAAGGTGTGATCAGAAGCTTCTAACTAGCGTCCTAACTGGCTTTCTGAATTCAGTGACTACATTCAGGATGGTCTAATAAGCGCATTTGTGACGCACAATACTAAACCCATGGACATAATAGTGTCTCGTTCTTTCATATTGCCAGCATAAAAATGTTTCTAATCAAAAATTATCGCTGACCTAAAACTCCATTGAAACAATTGTATTTTAATGTTATTTTAACAATTGTAAGTCAGCAAATCATAATTAAAATTAATTTCTTTAAATATATTCTTAGATAAAAAGAAAACATAAATTATTATTTTGCCTATTTCTTTTTTTTTTCTTACGGTAACTCTCGTAAACATCACAGTGGACATTGTTTAAGACTGTAATAAAACTGAATATAATGCTTAACACCTTGTGTTAATGTTCATTTTCGTATAAACAAATATCCATCGACAACTATGGTGACCATGCGTCACTTTATTCACTTTTATTGATATTAAAGAAATGTTTGTGTTATAAATACTATTTGTTGTTCAAATAAAATAAAATATTAAATTTAAAATAATTGTAATTACATTATTTGGACTGTATTTACTTGCCAACTGTAACAAATATAGCATTAAGGTAAATTAATAAATAAATAACTCGTACTATTTGTATTGTTTACTAGCTGTGCCCGCGACTTCGTCCGCGTGGAATAGTGACTTTGGACAGCATTTTTTCGATACATGTTTTGGTTTATTTTGGATTATAAGCACCGTCGTTTGGTTATTTACATGTTAAAGTTTGAACGAAATAAAACTCTTTGGTTATTAACATGTTAAAGTTTGAACGAAATAAAACTCTTTGAGTATAGGTACTTTGTTTTTTTCCATTATTATCCTACGTGAACTATTAACAAAAATTTTCATAGGGGTCACACGCTCATATCGACAAATATCGATATCGATAATTTCTGTGAAATCCCTATTTATTTTGTTCTTGATATTGGCATTAGGTACGTATGTCATGAAGACGACGTTTGCGGCTTCATATTGGCACGACTTTTCGCTTCCATTTCATACTTTTTAGAATTTACGCTATTTGTAAAGCAACTACTCTCGGTAGAGAGTAGTATATTCTTTGTTGTAAAGCCTGATTTACGCCGAGGCAACAATGTGCGGCATTGTCGCATGCAACATATTGAGCCGTGCACCATCTTGTGGCATGCGACAAATTGCGGCATATGGGGCATGCGACAGCGTATTTTATGCCAAGGCAACAGTTTTTAAGCGTCGTGCTGTCAAATTTTAGTCTTCCTACTTGATTGATAGAGATAGTGGTTGTGTACCTACAAGTGCCACGTCAGTTAAATACGGAAGGGTTTGCAGTAAATAAATAAGCAGAGCAAACTGAACTCAGTTACTGAGAATAATAACAGCTTCTATACCTTCCTTGTTGTTGTTCAATAAAAAAAATTTCATCTGTCTCTTTTTAACGTGAGAATAACTCTCTACCTTTCACTATTTTACTTCTTCGGTACGTATACCCTATTCAAATGTAACTAGAACCCGTTTTGGGCACGTACTAAAAGTGATTACTGTCAACTACAATTTGTTTAATTTGGTTCTTGTTTTGAACTAGTACGCCTATTATTATTTTTTATGGCTAGTTTTCCTAGAGTGATAAACCATTTTGGAATTTTGATTAGTTGCGCCAACTTTTGAAAAAACTTGCCATAGTACTAGTGTTCATATATTTTTTTACACGACGATGAATTAAAGTTGAGTAAAAAAAAAAATCGTAAAAAGTTTTAAGGAAAAACATAAATTAAAAAAAGTTTTTTGAAAAAAGTAGAGGTATTCTGGAATTTTTAAGGATTGTAGTAAATATCAATGTTATTCAGGTTGCCTATAAAAACAAAAAAAAAAGAGAAATATTTAAAAATTTGTGGTCATGGTAGTGAAAATGATCAGAGGTCTAAGTTTTTGAAGAATTTCGTTTTTTTCTTGTAACTTAAAAGAAAATTGCGATATTTTTTTTTCTTTTGTTTTCCCAAATAGTCATGGGTAGGTCTATCCTCCGGTATCGGCTTATCGTTGAATTTTGGGACATCAGTAAAGAGATCAGTGGCGTAGCTAGGCAACCGAAGGCACTGGGGCAAAATATAAACGAGGGCCCCAACTAAACTATTCAAAATCGTTTGTTCCGTATTCGTCATGTTCCGAATTCGACATACTCCAGATTTGTCGTAATACAGTAGACTTCGTAATAAACTTTAAATAAATAAATAATAAATAAATAAATATCTTATAACATACACACAAGGTCGTCTGTTCCTAAAGTAAGCAACTTAATGCTTGTGTTATAGGTAACAGCCGACTGTTAAACTTTAAACCAAATACAAATTTAGCTTATTTTAGTTAACAAATTGAAACTATTTTATGAAAATAAAAGAAAATATCTACCTGTTACCGTTCAAAACAGTACAGTACAGTCCTGTAACTGTATGCAGACAGTGAAGGTACGTTAATATGATCCCCTTGAGTACCCTTTGGGTCAGTCAGTCAGTCAGTTCAGCCTATTGTAGTCCCCTGCTGGCCATAGGCCTCCCCAAGTTCGCGCCAGACATCCCGATTTTCCACCATTCTCATCCAGCCTACACCGTTAACTACAAATTACATAGATCGTCGATCCAACGGGCTGGAGGAAGTCCCACACTGCGTTTGCCAAGACGCGGTCTCCACTCCAGGATACATCTGCTCCAAAGGCCGTCGGTCCTGCGACACTGGTGACCAGCCCACTGTCACTTCAACTTGCTAATTCCATGGGCTATGCTATGTCGGTTACTTTCGTTCTCTTGCGGATAGTTTAATTTATCCTATCCTTGAGAGAAACCCCAAGCATTAGCCCGTTCCATTACAGGTTGAGCGACTTGTAGACCAGTCTCTTTGTCAGTGTCCACGTCTCGGCTCCGTCTGTTAACACAGGCAGGACGCATTGCTCGGAGACTTTTGTCTTCAAGTAATGCGGAATCATTAAAGTGAAGACTCGACGAAGCCTGCTAAACGCCACCCAGCCTAACTGAATCCTCCTAATGGCCTCCTTCTCGTAGTTGTTGCGGCCTAGTTGGAATGCTATGCCCTAGGTTCCTGAACAACTTCGCGAAGGGTACCATCGACCGATTTGACTTGGTTGTTAAGCATAACTTTCATTTTCTCCAAGTTCATACCGAGACCGGCTCGTCGGAAGGACTCGTTTAGGCCGGCCAGCATTTGGCCTAGCTCATCCAAGGTCTCCGCAAAGATGACGATATCGTCGGCGAAACGAAGGTGGGAGATGGATTCGCCGTTGACGTTGACGCCTCGTTCCCCCAAATCGAAGGTCTTAAAGACCAGCGCAGCGGTACAAAGTTTCGGAGGTATTACATCTCCCTGTCTTACCCCACGCGTCAAACGTACAAACTTTTCGGCGGCACGCCGCAAACTGAACCACCAGTGCGTATAGACAAGACAGCGGCCAGCCGCGAAGCGGGCCGCACCTCTCCATTCAACCGCCGCGGTTGAAAATTCATCGCGGTTAAGTGCGTACAATCCAGGAGGTTGCATATTAAACTGAAGCGGCTAACCACGCGGTTGAAGTTGGGAAGTACTATTAGATATTTTTGGGATAGAGGAGATCTAGTAAAGGATGAATCCAGTATCGTAAAGTTGGCGGTATAATACAAGTATAACCTAGGTCAACGAAAAAATAGTTAAGTAAATATGCATTATTACATATAAGTTGAAAAATGGTTGTTAGATCGCAATTAAATTTAAATGGTACCACATGACAAGCACCACCTTTGACCTTTCGATTAAAACAAAAATCATCGAAATCGGATTGAGACCTCCTCCTTTTTGGAAGTCGCTTAAGTTGGTGTTGTAAAATTGAATATTTAACTGACTGCAAAACTTGCTTTTAACTGAGTTATTGTTGTGTCTAGTACAGTCATTATTGAAAAATTTAAATTAAAAATTAAAAAAAAATCCCTGACACAGTAACCTGAGTTCCCTTTAAAAAGTAAAAAATAATGAAAGAAACTTAATCTTAAAGTACCTACCTAAGTATGTACGAGTATTAATAATTCAAAAAAATACATAGTGTTTGGGGCCCCCCGACTCGCTACGCGCTTATTTTGAAGTAATTTTATAAGTTTTTTTTTCTTAATTTTGTTTTTAAATTAATCTATGTCGCTTAGTTCAGTTAGGTTAGTTTAGACTATTTGTAATTGAATTGTTAGGTTTGGAGCGGTCCCCCAACGCGATAAATTTTTTTTTTTGAATTATTATTACTCGTACATACTTAGGTACTTTAAAATTGAGTTGCTTTCATTATATTTTACTTTTTGAAGGGAACTCAGGTTACTGTGTCGGGTTTTTTTTTTAAATTTTAAATTTAATTTTTATTTTATCCAGAATCCGAGGGGCCCCCTGAGCTTGAGGGCCCCGGGGCACCGCCCCACCTTGCCCCTTAGTAGCTACGCCACTGAAAGAGATATTCACAGTTCTCAATAAAGGAAAAGGCAGCCCTGCGATTGCTGTGGGATCGCGCGTTGCGAAGCAATCACAACTGTACACTTGAGCATTAGGCACATTTTGCTGACGCGACCTAGGTAGACTATTTATTTAGTCTTGATTAACCCTACTAACCTGTTTATACATGTTTGTTTGTCTTTTGTTTCAGATACTAACTCGGCACTCAAAATAAATTGTGAAAAACTGGCAACAACTGCGACGTTTTTTCTGATTCATTTTTTAGTCTTTATTTTAGTTCTAACGACTTGCACTCCCACAAAGCCTTACACAAAGCAAAGTTTTCTATCCTAATTTAACAATTATTTTAACGTAAACTAAGCTTCACTCATATATTAGCAAATCCTTTAGGGAGCCAAAGTAAAAGAAGAAGAAGTATTAAAATTCGCCCACAAAGCCACCGGCGTTTTTACGTTAGTGGAACGGCAATTTCAGCGAGCGTGGTCGATTACGTTGTGGGCCTTATGTGGAACAGGGGAACGCTACCTCTAGCAATAAATATTGTCATTGATGTGTCAAATGTCAGTTGTTATTGTCAATTTGTCAGTGTCAAAGTGAGTTCAAAACACGTTCAAAACAAGGCGCGTGCATCAAACAACGGTGGTATCGCTTTGTTCCGTCGAGTTCCCTGAGCGAATCGAGGGCTGATCTGCTGAGTTAACGTGTAATCAATTTAATTATATTGCGATGTCTACCGGCTGGGTCGCGGCGCGGCCATCTGACGAGCCATGTGACTAGGCGAGTCGAAACTGCGCCGCGGCCTTCACCGCCGCGTGCTCTAGAGTAATCCGGTTAGCGAGCGGTCGGGCGCAGGGCGGCGAGTAGAGTATTTAATGTTCTGTGGCGAGTAGGCACTGCACCGCTCAGTCATCAGCGTGCAGTGCGCTCATTCTGTGTGCGTGTGCAGGTCGCGCACGCGGCGGAGCCGGCCACCGGCGTCATGAAGCCGCAGGACGACCACGGGAACGGAGACGGTGAGTGGGCCCTCGTCTCTCAATTATAATTATACATTACTTACGAGTCATTTTATTATTTGCGTTCAAATAACAGTGTTTACGCCAGGAAGTTATCTCATTAAGGTGTAAACAACATATTACTTATCATTAATTAATTAATTAGTTTATTGTCTTATCACTAATATATAAAAATACTGTTTGCAAACTAAACACATATAATTATACAATTAAATTATTACAGCTTGTAAACTGAATGAAATATAATTTAAACAAAGTTGGTAATAATGTCCTTTTGTGTCCAGTTTTTGTCATAAAAAGAGGTAATGTTATAAGTACATACCTAAAGCAACTGCATTACAGTACTCACTTTAGCCTATCGCGCAGTCCACTGCTGGAAATAGGCCTCCAAGTTCGCGCCAAAAATGGTGTGAAGTCATGTGTGTTGCCCATAGTCACCACACTGGGCAAACGGGTTGGTGATTGCAGGGCTGGCTTTGCCGCACCTCAGACGCTGCTGCCTGTCTTCGGCCTGTGTCTTTCAAAGCCAGCAGTTGGATGGTTATCCTGCCATTGGTCAGCTTTATAAGTTCCAAGGTGGTAATGGAACTGTGTTATCACTTAGTCGCCTCTCACGACACCCATGGGAAGAGAGGGAGTGACTATATTCTTTACTGCCATAGCCACACAGCTTACACATACATTACATTGTCGTAAATATAATTTAGCATTCAAGAAACTTCTTGAGTTATTACAAAGAGACTGATTAAGACGTCAGTTTGACCATGCTGATTAGCGCACCGGATCCTTAATAATATGTCGGACAGGATTGTATGAAACTGTTTCAATGTATGACCTTGAAACTGCAGTTGACTCTTAGCATTAGACAGTTGTGTGAGTAATATGACATGTTTCAACTTACAAGTTCAACATTACACTTTAATTATATTGTAAGAATAATGTTTGAAAACGGTGAAAAGAGGTTAAATAATACTTAGACAAAGCCAAAATGTGGGATTATATAAAGTAAATCTGTTACAATTTCCTATTTTGATGGAATTTAACAGTATTTTGATTCAACCTTGCCTTCCTTATTTTGTGTATGTAATGAAACTTAATAATGCAAAAGACAGTTAAGGTCAGGCTTCGTTTAATTAATGCAATAAGTACGGGCAGAAGTATGGGATCTTTCTTTTCCCAGGCTATCTACAGATATGAGTATAAATATTAAGCCTGTACGTCAATAGCTCGGCAAGGACTTTGTAAAAAGCCTAAATAGGTATATTAATGTTATTCCTGTCTTCTGTGTCCCAGTGTCAAATTTAAAAATGACTAACATCATATTATACATTATTTTGAAAGATATTTATTAAATATCAATAAATGATCAGTTTATAAATGAATGAAATCATTATCATTAGTACTTAATGATTTAATAATGTCTTGGTACAAGACAATAGTTTACAAACCGGTACGTACCACATTTAAATTAATTGTTACTTCATATAATATTAGAGTGTGCATCACAGCTATTAGTAGATGTTCTAACGGCGACAGCACACAGAGATCACTTCACTACGTCTCCTCGCACTGAGCTCATATTTCATTTCTTTTTATTATATTGTTTTATCAGTTAATTTTTATGAGGTGCTTATCAACATACTATATGTCATGAGGTACACTCCGTTCTTGTTCAGTTATAGTGGTATGTATCACAAGCTTTGTATATTATAAAATCTTTTGTTGTATATTTATGATTACTTTTAACATTTGTTCAGTACAAAAAAATAAATAATCAGCGTGTGATTGACATTGCTTCACAACTAGTATTTACTCAATGTTCGCCTGCTATCTGACATCACATGTCCTCGCTAACTGTACTGAGTAACTTGGATCAAAGGTGTTTATGTGATTCTGTTTTTCAACCGACTTCAAAAAAGAAGGAGGTTATCAATTCAACTCAATTTTTTAACCGACTTCCAAAAAAGGAGGAGTTTCTCAATTCGATTGTATTTTTTTTTTAATGCATGTACTTCAGAACTTTTGACTGGGTGAACCGATTTCGATAATTTTTTCTTTAATCGAAAGGTGATGTGTGTCATTTGGTCTTACTTAAATTTATTTGAGATCTAACAAGTACTTTTCGAGTTATATCTAATAATGCGTTTTTGGTTGATTATTTTTTCGTCGACCTACGATTATACCGCATAACTTTTTACTGGGTGTACCGATTTTGATGATTTTTAATTTAATCAAAAGCTGATGCTTAGGGGGCGTTCAAGTATTACGTAACGCAAATTTTGAAGATTTTTGACCCTCCCTCCCCCCTATGTAACGCGCCGTAACGTTTTCCTGTACACCCCCTCCCCCCTACCCTATAAACGTACGTAACATCCAACTGACCATTTTTACCACATTTTTACCCAAATGTCACAACTTTGTTGCGCAAACTAACCGGAAAGTCGCTAAATTACTTTTATTATTGTTTTAATCGCGTTTGTGGTAAGAATAAATAAATAAAACAATAGATTTTAATACCCTAGTTTTTTTAATTAAACAAAAAACAATGTTACGTAACGCATTGTTCGACCCCCCCCTCCCTGTAACGCATCGTAACGTTTAACAAGACCCCCCCCCTCCCCCTAAAAAGCGTTACGTAATACTTGAACGCCCCCTTACCGTGTTACATTTAAATTTCATCGAGATCTGATTACAACTTTTTGAGTAATCTTTGATTACGCGTATTTACCTGACTATTTTTTCGTCTTATTACGTTGTATTACTTGTCGATGTAATTGAAGTCGGTTTTTTTTTTCGTTTGCGAGCAAACATAATTTTTTATGTGTTACCTTAGAACTTTTTACTGGGTGGAGCGATTTCTGTGATTCTTTTTTTAAACGAAAGGTCGTGCTTGTCATGTGGTCCGATTTAAATTTAATCGAGATCTGACAAGTACTTCCTGAGTTGACTATCTTTTCGTCCACCTACGTTGTATTATGGCTCATAACTATTTACTGGGTGTACTGATTTTGATGATTATTTTTAATCGAAAGCTTGCCCTGATGCTTGTCATGTACCATTTAAATTTGATTGAGATCTGAACGAGTACTTCTAGAGTACCTACCTAATCTTTGATAGCGCGTATTTACTGGACTTTTTTGTCGTCTACTTACGTTGTAATACTTGTCGATGTAATTAGTTTTGTTTTTTTTTCGTTTGCTAGTAAACATAAGTATAAACATGGTGTATATTTTAATAAAAAATCGAACATAATAATTAGTACGGAAGGTCAAGTAAAACTGAATTTAAAATAATGTAGTTTATTGTTACATCGTGTCAATAAAAAAAGGTAAAATGTAAAATGAATGTTTTTGCCGGAGCTCGGTGCAGACGAGGAAGGCTTTATTGCTTTACCGACGAACGAAATCCAATAGATTGAAGTCCGCGAACTGGAAATTGATGCCGCATAAACAAGTCAAGGCTTTTGCAAAGTCAATTACGAGATTTCCACGGTAACGTGACGCTACATTCCAACTACTGTAACACTACACATGATATATATCAGGCACATACAGCCTCTATCACTACTTTATTTTGCAGGATGCCTTGCGTGTCATTTCGAGAATCAGAATCGGTCCAAGCTCACGGCAGGCGACCTTGTAGATAATTGGATGGAAAAATTGAGTTTCTTATGGGATTTCAACTTATTGTCGATCATTTTCATTTGGTAATTTTAATAACGAACATGACTTGCAAAAATGTATTCATTAAAGTCTTTATAGTAGAATGTTAAATCGAATTTTAGCACATATGATTGGCCAGTTTGCGCTGAAGGTTTCTACTCCAGGAGTTCTAGATTCGATTTCCATCTCAAGTTTGGGCGTTTTACAACTATTTAAAAAAGACAAATGTGTGAGCGGGTTCTTACTTAAAATACTGTCCTGATGACTGTATAAAAATCATGCGCGAGGCGGTCTCGGTCAAGAATGACCGTCGTAATAAGAAGTAGTCGCGGCGAGCAAACTGGAATCATTTAGCCAATTGCCGGCGTATTAAACCATTGCTCCCGCATCATTTCGTCTTCAATTACGATGAGATCATAAAACTGCGCGCTCCCGCTCCTCGGACGCTCGCATCTCTACGTCTTCACGAAACAAGCACGTGTCGTATGTTATTGTTTATTACGTGAACGGAGCGACCAATGCTTATGTAATACATTGTTTACCAGTACGTTCTTCATCGTTTAATTAAAGTTTCAAGGTAAACACAGCCATCGCTCACGTCGTACCGAGCCTATCAATGGTAATATCAGATAACGTCGCACAATCGTAAGATAAATAAAAATTCAAATGTAAGGCTGTTGAATTTTAGTTATGATTATTGACAAATAATCTATACAACATTTTTCGTTCGTGCTGCGCCACATACCACAGTAGTGCGCCTGACCGCGAGCTTTGTCGTTCCGTCTTTTTGATTCGGTTTTGATTGAGTTCGTTAAAGTTCCTTCTTGGCTATTATATCAAGTAACACGAGAGACAAGTTCTATATCGCTTAGTTAGTAGTCATATCTAATTTCGCATGGGATTCGACACGTGGGTTGTTCGCGCGTAAAGTTTGGAAGCATCATAGTAAAGCTTCAAATTACAGTTACATATTTTAAAATTTAAACAAACGAAATGAATTGTTTTGTGTCATTACTCAAGTTTTGATTTTCAAAAGAACTCTGCTTTGTATAAGGATAATTTTAATTGTTCTTAGTGTCTACCTGACAGCTTTAATAATAGGGGCTTTTACATGAAAAAAGTGAGAATAGACAAAAACAAAACTCGA
The DNA here is from genome assembly GCA_905220545.2 of Melitaea athalia. Lineage (NCBI taxonomy): Eukaryota > Metazoa > Arthropoda > Insecta > Lepidoptera > Nymphalidae > Melitaea > Melitaea athalia. Next base: position 136,383 of record HG992201.1, read on the forward strand.
GTCACAGGTAGAAATTCTTTTGTATGATTCGTACTGCGATGAATAATACAAGTAAACGAACACAAAACGTCGTGTCAGCGATTGTGACCATGCCGTAAGCCTGCATTCTGCGAGCTTCGCTGCAACCGGCTGCAGTCACTCGCGTCGCGGTCGACGTCTCGTGCAGTGTACGTTGCGGGGTCCATCGGTCGATTCTGCCGATATCGTAAATTTTTGAAGAGCACTGCGCCCTCGGACGGAACGATGTCTCAGCGACTCGTGCTACTGGGTAATCGAGGACGTCACGTCTCATCGAACTTTTCGCCTTGAAAGAGCGTGTCGCTCAAGTGAGTCGTTGTCCAGGTGGAGCGGCGTCGGCGGCGTCGCACTCGGACGACAGCGAGGGCGAGGAGGCGAGCGCGCTGGAGCAGGAGCTGTCGCTGGACGACCGCGAGGCGCCGGCGCGCGCGCTGGCGGCGCTCAACGCGCTGCGCAAGTCGCGCCAGCACTACGACGTGGTGCTGGCGGCCGCGGGCGCCGAGGTGGCGGCGCACCGCGCCGTGCTGGCCGCCGTGGCGCCGCGCCTGCTGGCCGCGCTGGCGCCGCCCGCCGCCGCGCCCGACACGCTGCGCCTGCCCGGCCTCGACGCGGACGCGCTGCGCGAGCTCGTGGAGTACGCCTACACGGGCCGCCTGCGCGTGCGCGACGCGGCCGCCGCGCGCCGCCTGTACCGCGCCGCGGCGCGCCTGCGCATCGAGCCGGCGCGCGCGCACCTGGCCGAGCGCCTGCTGCGCCGCGTCGAGCCGCACGACTGCCTGGCGCTGCGCGAGCTGCCCGACCTGGCGCCCGCGCACCGCGCCGCGCTGGACGCCTACATCGCGCAGCACTTCGACGAGATCTGCGCGAGCGGCGCGCTGGCCGCGCTGCCGCTGGTGCGCATCGAGCTGCTGCGCGAGACGAGCGCGGACGGCGGCGAGGAGGCGCCCGCCGCCGTCGCCGACGCCGCGCTCGCCTGGCTGCGCGACCACCACGCCGCCGACGTCGACGTACGTTTGTCGCTACTTCCTTTTATACAGCTAAGTCGATACCGAGCGTACGGATTGCCTGACAGTAAGATTACCGTAGATTATAGACTCCTGCTCACCAGAAGCGTCACAAGCGCGTTGCCAACAACACTTCCAATCCCTTCAGGAGCTCTGATCATCTTACTCGCTACAGGAACACGAAACAGCTAAAAAGTAGTACTATTTAACTGTAACTTCGTAGCGCAACGGTCAAAGCACTGATTTGCAGCTGTTGCACTGACGGTTGTGATCCCTGCATTTGACTAACATTTGTATTGGCCGTACAGATGTTTGCCGTGGTCTGAGTGTTGAGTCCTTGTGGATCTACCCACCGTGCCTCGAAGAGCACGTTAAGCCTTCAGTCCCGGTCGTTATCATGTAGGTGTATCTGATAGTGATCGTTACTCATAGCTCGGAATATATTCGCCAACATGCATTGAAGCCACATGGTGTAACTCTCATTATTCATTTACATGTGGAAAGAGGCTTATGCCCAGCAGTGGGATATTACAGACTGAGGTGATTCCTGTGAGGTGATCAGGGTACACCCTGTGTACCCTTACTAATTACTGGTACTAGTTCACTTTTTTGTAACTCGTCATGCAAAATTCACTAACTATAATTAATACGAGTTTTTAATTGACTAAATTTACTCACTATAAGTCAGTTCGTCTTGTATTGTGTTAATTTTCTTAACCTTAAAAGATTTATAATATTGCGAGTCACAAAGCTGAATACGACTCGTAGTTATACGGACGGTATCCTCGTACCGACGGTAGAATGAATGAGAATGTAACCGGTGTTCCAGCTGGAGGAGCTGTGCTCGCGCACGCACCTGCTGTTCGTGGACGCGGCGGGCGAGCTGCGGGACTGCGGCGAGCTGCCGGCGGCGCTGGGCGACGCGCCCGAGCTGCAGGAGTACCGCCGCGAGGCGCTGGAGCGAGGGCGGGCGGGGCGCCGCCGGGACGCGCCCGAGCCCGCCGGGGACAGTGTCGTCATAGCGGCGCGCGCCAGCGGCGGCGGCACGCGCGCCGTGCTGGCGCTGCGCGGGCGGCTGGCGGCGGCGCGCGTGGCGTGGCGCGCGGGCGGCGCGGGGCCGCGGGGCGGGCGGCTGGGCGGGGCGGGCGGCGCGGGCGAGCGCGCGCACATGGCGCTGGGGCGCTGCGCGGTGGGCGCGGCGGCGCTGGGCGCGCGGCTGGTGGTGTGCGGCGGGTACGACCGCGCGCGCGTGCTGCGCTCGGCCGAGGCGTACGACCCGCAGTCGAACTCCTGGGCGCCGCTGCCCGACATGTCGCGGGCGCGCGCGCGCTTCCCGGCCGCTCGGCTCGGCGCCGCGCTCTACGTGTTCGGCGGCTCCGACGGACAGACGGAGCTGGACTCGGTCGACGTGTACGAGGAGGTCAGTGCCTACTGTCTATTGTGTGGGAGTAGTGCGAGACATTCGAATGGTTAAAGTATTTTTACTATTTTGAGTGGTTGTTAGTACTCAAAAAAAGTGTAGTCAGTAAAAAAAAAAGAATCATGAAAATGTGTACATCCACTAAAAGTTATGAAGTAATACACACAAAGTACATATAAGTTTTACACTTGACTTAGGCAGTATACAGTCATATACTTCGATAAACAAGCGCACGACTTACCCGATGGTAAGCGATTGCCATAGTTTACAGACCTCACTCAACCCTTCCCCCCCCTTTGAACCCCACAGAGTGCGTCGGGCGGCGCGTGGCGCGCGCGGGCGCGCATGCCTCTGGCGCGCTCGTACGCGGCGGCGGCGGCGGACGAGGCGCGCGGCGAGCTGTACGTGGTGGGCGGCTGGGCGGGCGGCCGCAGCCTGCGCGCCGTGCACCGCTACTCGCCCGCCGCCGACAGCTGGGCGGAGGCGCCGCCGCTGCTCACGGGCCGCAGCCAGTGCGCCGGCGTCGTCTGGCAGGACGCGCTCTGGGCGCTCGGCGGCTGCGACGCCTGGAACTGCATCGCGTCCACGGAGACGCTGCCGCTGGGCGGGCGGGACGCCGGCTGGGCGGAGGGGCCGGCGCTGCCCACGGCGCGGCGCTCGGCGGGCGCGGCGGTGTGGCGCGGGCTGCTGGTGGCGGCGGGCGGGTCGGCGGGCGCCGCGTCGCTGCGCTGCACGGCGCTGCTGGGGGCGGGCGCGGCGGGCTGGCGCCCCGGGCCCGCGCTGCGCCGGCCGCGCGCCGCGCCCGCGCTGGCCGAGCTGGGCGACGTGCTGTACGCGGCGGGCGGCTTCTCGGGCAAGGAGTTCCTGGCCTGCGTCGAGTGCCTGTACGAGCCGGACGGCGAGTGGACCGCGCTGTGCGCGCCGCCGCGCCCGCGCGCGCCTCCCGCCGAGGTGAGTGTCGCCGCCTCGTCCGGCACGTCCGCAGCGCAGCGCAGAGTGCTCACGGTCGTCCGCTTGCAGGCGCAGAACGGCGCGGCGTCTCCGCCCGCCTAGAGTCGCCAGCTGTCGCCAACCCCGGGCGCGCGGCGGGTCCGCTCCTACCTCAAATTGTCCTCGCGTCGCGCTGGACGCTCGCATTCGACGATGGCAGAGATTTCGATGGAGCCGGTCGGCGCTTTTTGTATTAGTGATGATTTGGAACTATTTATAGATATATTCGTATAGTATTATCTCGTCCTCGACGACACGACTAACATTCCACGCGACGTCCGACTCCGGTTTTGTGTATATTGGTATTTTATATATTTTATTAGGAACTAAACGGTCGATTTTTAACAGGACCTTCGTACTGACACATATTTGCATTTTATCTACACTTTAAAAACTATTCCAGAGCGTCTAGCGACCTCGTACTATCGTGCTTTAAGTTGATATGTATAATGTAAGATAGGCTCGTACTGGACGAGTTGATCGGCGCGGACGGTTCTCTCGAACAGCTTAGCTTCCTTGTATTTCCTGCGGTCCAAAGTCGCTACAACTACTAAAACAGACTAAATTTAAAAGAGAAGCTTTGCATCCAACGCGCCGCGCCGGTCGCGGTGAGACGAGGTTTAACTTATTGTTTGTACGGGCGGCGGCCGATGGACGACGATTTACAGTGGTTCGTAAGGTCGCGTGAGGAAGTCCGGCCGCCGTCGCTTTATTTAGTAAAAGACATTACTTCTATTGTGATGTGAACGTGATGGTTGTAAGCCAAGAACCGCGAACCTCCGCGCGCTCGCTCGACTGCTTGTTACAGACAGTTAGAGAAATATTTGTTACGATGAGTCGTTGTTAGAGTTTAAAGAGAGCGAGGCGCGGAGGGTCGCGGCGACCGGCTAGTGTGGAGTTACTTCCTGTACTGTATTTTATGTTCCTTTGAATAAATTGGCTTAAGATTTGATTTGTTTTCTTTACACGCCACTATCATTTATACATTTTTTTATATAGTATTTTATAATTTGACCACGCGCTTGCGTTGCTTCTGGTGTTGTAGCGTCTATAACCCAGTGAACACCAATGTTGTCACATTCACATCATGATAACAATATAATATGATGATGTCCGCTTGAAATTATTCAATGTCATGCTCTACATAAGACATGACTCCTGACTGACTCATAATTTCGCACTTACATCAGATGTAACATTAATGACATAATAATGATGTCAGTCTGACATCATTATGATTTCTCTTTAGTAGATTTTACGTAACGATGATATAGTAATGATCTCCATGTTTTATGATCAAAGCTGCTGTATTAATACATGTGACTTGCACAGTAAATTGTTAAAAAGTATACAATGAAACTTTTGAAAGATTTTATTTTTACTATACCCCGGCGACCTGCGACTACCGGCGACTAAATACCTTTTTGACAGCTCACGCCTATAAATTACAGTTTTTTTTTCCGGAATAACGTACTAAAAATTTTACAGTAATGTCATACTTTATTGATGATTTGATTGATTGAGTGAAGTACCCTGTGCATAACAAACAACCACAGACTATGAAACAGTTCTTGAAATAATAAATCGGTAATAAATCGATCATAATTATGATAAAAATAATTTTACGTCATGTGATTATTTTTTCTATAAATTTAATACAAAAAAGGAAATAAAAATAGTATCTATGACCCCAAGATTGATTACTTGCAAGGAATTAAGTCGAAATCTTGAAATTTAATTGCAAACCAAGAATAAAGAGCAATAACTCTGTTAATTCATTTATTTATTATTTATATATTTCATTTATAATTAAACAAACTAATAAACGCATAAATAAATAATATTTTTAAACTAAATGTATTTAATTAAATCGATTGAAAGTTCTTCTTAAATAAAATCGATTATTATTTCGAATCGAATAAATAACGTGTGAGGCAGTCACTAATGTCAAAATTTCTTGAAGTGTCAAAAAGATCATTAGTCGCCGGACGGGGTATAACAGAAAACGAACACAAATTTTTCTCTATGATCCTCTATATGACATCATATGAAAGTCATGTGTTCACTGGGAAGCTACGGTAATCGCTTACCATCAAGTACCCTAACTTGTGTGCTAAACTGCTAACCTAGTCGTATAAAAAATAAAAATTATAACTGATTTGAATTTTAAGAGCCATATATTTCACAAAAATCGGTTACAATCCGCGGAATTGTAACATTTTGACGTCGTTAATCTCAGTATTGGATGCAATAATATAATTTCTATTTTTGAAATGTAATGGAGCTACCTTTGTTGTAGTAACACAATGTAACTGAATTTTGATTTACATTGTTTGTACAAAATTATTAACGTTTTCATCATCCGCCTCCCTGGGAAAACGGTCGAAATGAATACTTTGAAGTCCTATTTTTCAATAACCTCTACCTTGAAACTGTTTCTAAAAAATATATTAATAATAATAGTAATATGTGGAATATGTTTTTGTTGAATCATGTCGACTTTTTTCCATTCGTACTTCCGTTAATCCATAATAAATTTTTTAAAGTTACGAATATTTTCCAAATAAGTACAATTTTAAAAGCGATATTTTTCTTAGAAAACTAAGAAATTTTAACGAACTATCTATACCAAATAAACTTACATCATTTGGGAACATAAAAAAAATTAAAATATTGAATTATTTTTAATACCTTTTGTATTAAATAATTAAAAGATGGTATATATGTATAATACCACGCATCAAACCCAGTAAATCAGTCGAGCGCCAGCGCTCTCAGAGGCAAGGTCTATGTCAAATTCTGCGCAGCTGTCTATTTCTTTTATCGGTCTCGCTTACACGCGCTAAGCGTCTGTTGTTATAGTGGATAGACCCGCATTTGATACTTTCATAAAAATAAAAAATATGCGAAAATTATTATTTAAAATCTTTTTTCTCACATTATCAATACAAATAGACTAAATCTGTTTGTCTTGTTATTTGTTAATAAATCTGTTTGTTGGTGTCATTGAGTTTATAAAAGAATTAAAGCCGGCAAAATTTGATGGTTTACTTGCATCCAAAGTTTTTATTGTGCATAATAAAAGGCTATTTTATTTATATCGTAAATATTCGATTCATTAGTAAACTCAAAACACTAAATCAATTAAAAAAAAAAATATTTCATAAAATTGATTTTTATTTTTAAGTTGTTATATAACATACTTGAAATTTTTAACAAATTAACTATGTAAAAAACATTTTACAACATAGTTATTAATTTTTAATATACATTAAAAGAAGGTCAAGATTTTTTTTTGGTTGTATAGTGCGACAACAAGACCGCGCAGCTCGTACGACTCGTGCGCTTCGACCGTATTTACCTAAACTTGCAGAGCCAAAAATTGTGAAATGGCTCTTAAGGAGAGCGTGAAGGAATGAAACAAAATACTGTTACAAAAATATATATATTGTAGTTTTATGCCTTAACTGGATCGAAAGAGTTTGATTGTATAAAATACAAATTGAACAATCACACAACACATAAACAAATATTGACGTCCATTATCAAATATGTATGTATAATTTTCCGTCAAGTTACGTTGAGATAGGGGGCGGGGGCGGGGCAGGGCGGGCGCGGGGGCGGGGGCGGCGCTCAGGCTCGCTCGGCCTGCGTCTGCAGCAGCAGCTTGGCGAGCGTGTGGCGCGCGCCCAGCTGCAGGTCGGAGAAGTGTCGCTCGCGCAGGCGGCGCAGGCAGGCGGGGGCGGGGGCGGGCGCGGGGGCGGGGGCGGCGCTCAGGCTCGCTCGGCCTGCGTCTGCAGCAGCAGCTTGGCGAGCGTGTGGCGCGCGCCCAGCTGCAGGTCGGAGAAGTGTCGCTCGCGCAGGCGGCGCAGGCAGGCGGGGGCGGGGGCGGGCGCGGGGGCGGGGGCGGCGCTCAGGCTCGCTCGGCCTGCGTCTGCAGCAGCAGCTTGGCGAGCGTGTGGCGCGCGCCCAGCTGCAGGTCGGAGAAGTGTCGCTCGCGCAGGCGGCGCAGGCAGGCGGGGGCGGGGGCGGGCGCGGGGGCGGGGGCGGCGCTCAGGCTCGCTCGGCCTGCGTCTGCAGCAGCAGCTTGGCGAGCGTGTGGCGCGCGCCCAGCTGCAGGTCGGAGAAGTGTCGCTCGCGCAGGCGGCGCAGGCAGGCGGGGGCGGGGGCGGGCGCGGGGGCGGGGGCGGCGCTCAGGCTCGCTCGGCCTGCGTCTGCAGCAGCAGCTTGGCGAGCGTGTGGCGCGCGCCCAGCTGCAGGTCGGAGAAGTGTCGCTCGCGCAGGCGGCGCAGGCAGGCGGGGGCGGGGGCGGGCGCGGGGGCGGGGGCGGCGCTCAGGCTCGCTCGGCCTGCGTCTGCAGCAGCAGCTTGGCGAGCGTGTGGCGCGCGCCCAGCTGCAGGTCGGAGAAGTGTCGCTCGCGCAGGCGGCGGCGGGGGCGGGCGCGGGGGCGGGGGCGGCGCTCAGGCTCGCTCGGCCTGCGTCTGCAGCAGCAGCTTGGCGAGCGTGTGGCGCGCGCCCAGCTGCAGGTCGGAGAAGTGTCGCTCGCGCAGGCGGCGCAGGCAGGCGGGGGCGGGGGCGGGCGCGGGGGCGGGGGCGGCGCTCAGGCTCGCTCGGCCTGCGTCTGCAGCAGCAGCTTGGCGAGCGTGTGGCGCGCGCCCAGCTGCAGGTCGGAGAAGTGTCGCTCGCGCAGGCGGCGCAGGCAGGCGGGGGCGGGGGCGGGCGCGGGGGCGGGGGCGGCGCTCAGGCTCGCTCGGCCTGCGTCTGCAGCAGCAGCTTGGCGAGCGTGTGGCGCGCGCCCAGCTGCAGGTCGGAGAAGTGTCGCTCGCGCAGGCGGCGCAGGCAGGCGGGGGCGGGGGCGGGCGCGGGGGCGGGGGCGGCGCTCAGGCTCGCTCGGCCTGCGTCTGCAGCAGCAGCTTGGCGAGCGTGTGGCGCGCGCCCAGCTGCAGGTCGGAGAAGTGTCGCTCGCGCAGGCGGCGCAGGCAGGCGGGGGCGGGGGCGGGCGCGGGGGCGGGGGCGGCGCTCAGGCTCGCTCGGCCTGCGTCTGCAGCAGCAGCTTGGCGAGCGTGTGGCGCGCGCCCAGCTGCAGGTCGGAGAAGTGTCGCTCGCGCAGGCGGCGCAGGCAGGCGGGGGCGGGGGCGGGCGCGGGGGCGGGGGCGGCGCTCAGGCTCGCTCGGCCTGCGTCTGCAGCAGCAGCTTGGCGAGCGTGTGGCGCGCGCCCAGCTGCAGGTCGGAGAAGTGTCGCTCGCGCAGGCGGCGCAGGCAGGCGGGGGCGGGGGCGGGCGCGGGGGCGGGGGCGGCGCTCAGGCTCGCTCGGCCTGCGTCTGCAGCAGCAGCTTGGCGAGCGTGTGGCGCGCGCCCAGCTGCAGGTCGGAGAAGTGTCGCTCGCGCAGGCGGCGCAGGCAGGCGGGGGCGGGGGCGGGCGCGGGGGCGGGGGCGGCGCTCAGGCTCGCTCGGCCTGCGTCTGCAGCAGCAGCTTGGCGAGCGTGTGGCGCGCGCCCAGCTGCAGGTCGGAGAAATGTCGCTCGCGCAGGCGGCGCAGGCAGGCGGGGGCGGGGGCGAGGGCGGGCGGGGGGCAGGGCGGGCCGCGCGGCGCCAGCAGCAGCGCGGGCTCGGGCGCGCGCAGCACGCGCAGCGGCGCGGCGCTCAGCACGTCGGCCGGCGCCGCGTCCGGGGCGCCGCCGCGCTGCGTCCACAGCGCCGTCGCTGCGGGGGACGGCGGCGTCACTCGCGCTCGATGTGACTTTATTGACTCGATCGTTTAGTATTGTTTGTTACATTAAAGATTTAATTGTAACAATAATGTCTACACGATTACATATAATTATGTCGCTTAACATAATTATAATGATCATAAATTCACAATGTTTCATATAGTATAAATTATGAAAAGACTTGCATGTATTTAGTACGTAGTCGAATGGATTTTAAAAGTAGCCTCGCATAAAAATCGATTTAGAGCATAATGCGCATTATTATTGCGACATTCCTACTCAATGAAACAACGAGATAAGATAGAGTGATGTGATAACACCAAAACGAAGATTAAACGTGCACTATTTTACGGAACGTAAGTTAGACAAATGATGTTTACATTTATTTCTTTTGTAGATTTCGCTCATATTTTTGTACCATGAAGATATTATAAAAATTAATTTTTGTAAAATATCAGCTCGATAAAGAAAGTAATTTTTTATCTATACACATTTTTTAGAAACTGTACGGAATAATGAAATAAAAAAGAGTAGACCGTGAGCTGCGGTGGGGAGTGAGATGAGTGAGGGTTAGAGTGAAGGAGGCAGTGGTAGTCACCCATGTCCAGGTCGCGGCGCGCCACGGCCAGCAGCGGCCGGTGTCCAGTAGTAGACCGTGAGCTGCGGTGGGGAGTGAGATGAGTGAGGGTTAGAGTGAAGGAGGCAGTGGTAGTCACCCATGTCCAGGTCGCGGCGCGCCACGGCCAGCAGCGGCCGGTGTCCAGTAGTAGACCGTGAGCTGCGGTGGGGAGTGAGATGAGTGAGGGTTAGAGTGAAGGAGGCAGTGGTAGTCACCCATGTCCAGGTCGCGGCGCGCCACGGCCAGCAGCGGCGCGGCGCGCGCGTAGCGGCCGGTGTCCAGCGCGGGCCTGGTCCCCGCCGAGCGGCGCGCGGCCTGCGAGTAGCGCGCGAAGGGCAGCGGCAGGAACCACTGCTCGCCCGCGATGGTGTTCATGCGCACCTGGGGCGGCGGCTTGGTTAGCACACTGAGCTCCATATAAATATATTTTTATAATTAGTCAAAGATGACTAGGTATCCGAGTGTGCGTACCCTATTGAGGAAGTCCTCGGTGAACTCCATGTGCGGCAGCGCCAGCAGCAGCAGCGCGTCCCGCGACACGCGCGGCAGCACGGCGGGCAGCGCGCGGCGCGCCGCGTGGTGCTGCAGCTCCGCCTCGCCGGCGTCCGGCGGCAGCGCCCCGCCCGCCGCAGTGTCGCCCGCCGCCTGCAGCGCCTCCAGCACGGCGCCCCGGTGGCGCTCCGCCAGCGCGCCCAGCGCCTCGCGCGCTGCGCTCAGCGCCACATCCACCTCTGTCGCGTTCTCATTCGTCGGTACCACCACCTTTTTATACGACTAGATTAGCAAATAAGCTTACGGCTCACCTGATGGTATAAAAATAGGGGTTTCATTAAAAAAAATGAAGTTGACCTTAAAATGACCTTGAAATGAAGTTCAAGGTAAAATCAAAGGTCACCGTTGGATTCCTCGTTGAAAGTTATTTAGGGTATGACCTTTTTGTATCACCACTAAACTAGCGAGATTTTTAAGGTCATAATTTGACCTCTAGGTTCAATTTATTATTTTCAAGGTTGTCTGGTAGAAATCGCTTACCTAGCGATAAGACCGCCTTTGTGCATAATATTATTTCGTAAATTTTATTTTTTGTATACCTATGTATGTAAACTAGTATGCACAATAATAGTAGATTAGTAGCCGAGGGCTGTAAGGCATCAATTGCAGCCCGAGATATTTAGGCGCACGAGCGCAGCGAGGGCGCCTATAGTTCGAGGGTGCAATTGATGCTTACACCCGAGCTAACTATTCTGCTTTACATCTCGATTGTGAGGTAAGTACAAAAAAACCGGCATTACAAGAATAAATCATTTTAGGTATTTGTTGAAATTTATAGTGAAATGAGAACAATTTTCAAAAATTTTTTTAAAGATCAATCAAGGTTGGCTGGTAGAAAATGCATGAATTAGCATTAAGCCCGCCTTTTGTACACACTTTTTTTGTACAATAATAGTAGTTTATGCAACTGTCATATAATGAAGTCTACTCGTTACTATTATGAAACTCGCTGCGCTCGTTTCATAAACTCACACTCGTGTTTTAATACCCGTGTTATATGCAGTTGCATACACTACTTTATCTTCACTAATGCAATTAATCAAACAACAAGAGTAAAAGCTGACAATAGTTTATTTATAATAATTGTTCAAATTTTGGATGGTACAATTTTGAAAGTTAATGTTAATTATTGATCCAGCAGCTGTAGCGGTCGCGGGGCAAGCAGTAGAGCTCGTAGACGGAGTCGGAATATTTATAATTACTTCATTCGTCTTGTTTTCTATACTGTTCAAGATCGTATTTGAGACTTGAATTTTATTCAATATTCTTTTTCATATAATTTTCTAGATTTTTCTGGCAAAAGATTGTGAGTTAATTTTGTTGCCAATTCTAGAATATCCGGAGGCGTACAAATATCATCGTCGCTATCCATTTTTAACTTTTAATTTATTAAATTAAATTCACGCGTACGTGTATTGTCACAGTGATTTTGCCGCCATTAAAATCTAACCAATGAGAGCGCAGCTGCGCGCATGCGCGCGATGTTATAATGAGATTTTACGATATCGATGTGGATATTATACCATCATGTGAAATTGCTTAAATTGAGTGTTTTGTTGTCTGCGCTATAACAGTAGTAATTATAAGTCAAGTATTGGAAACATAAGTAGAATGTTACAACATTAGTGTAGATAAAGAATTTTAAATAAAAAAAATAAGATCGATATTGAGCTTCGCCGTTCGATATTTAAAATTGATGACTTATACTCACACGAAGACAAGGCTGAATAATAGCAAAGCGACCTCTTTGGTCATTGGGCTGAATGCATGATGTCTATTGCCAGTATGATGGTTAGATGTACGCGAACTAATTGAAAGAAAGAAGTGTTTTTTTTTTTTAAATTACTTACCGCTCTAGGGCGTTTCTAGCTACATTATTACCCTAGAGCGCTAATGTGTCACCTACAAGCCCCATTTGGAGGTAATAAGAACCTACTTACCGAACATGAGAGATGTAATAGTAGATTAGTAGCCGAGGGCTGTAAGGCATCAATTGCAGCCCGAGATATTTAGGCGCACGAGCGCAGCGAGGGCGCCTATAGTTCGAGGGTGCAATTGATGCTTACACCCGAGCTAACTATTCTGCTTTACATCTCGATTGTGAGGTAAGTAGATAAAACCGGCATTACAAGAATAAAACATTTTATTTGTTGAAATTTATAGTGAAATGAGAACAATTTTCAAATTTTTTTTTCAATATCGAAATTGAGCTTCGCCGTTCGATATTTAAAATTGATGACTTACGCCGAGTTGCACGAAAAGAAATTAAAATTTAAGTAGTGATTAAACTAATTTAATCGCAAGAATTGTATGAAATTCTTGTGATTAAATTAGTTTAATGTCTATCCAGTTAAATTTTAATTTTGTTTCGTGCAACTCGGCGTTATACTCACACGAAGACAAGGCTGAATAGCAAAGCGACCTCTTTGGTCATTGGGCTGAATGCATGATGATGTCTATTGCCAATATGATGGTTAGATGTACGCGGCGAACTTTTTGAAAGAAAGAAAGGTGGGTTTTTTTTAAATTACTTACCGCCCTAGGGCGTTTCTAGCTACATTATTACCCTAGGGCGTTAATGAGTCACCTACAAGCCCCATTTGGAGGTAATAAGAACCTACTTACCGAACATGAGAGATGTAAAGTATATTTATCTTATCTTATGTCTATTTGACCTTCAGAGGTTACGTTAACCTCATACCTAAGCACATATCCGGACCTAAAATTTGTCGATTACGGTTTAAAAATTAGGGTTACAATTTTAAAAAATAGAGGTTGACCTTAAAATAACAAAAAAAACCCGTGCGGTTTTCTGAGTTTTTTGGGGTTTCCATATTTTTTCCTCAACCTATATATAAATATCGAAAGTAATATAATAATAAGCGTAGCGTGACTCACGACGTAGAGCGCCGTGTTGGCGTCCCGCTGCAGACACACGGCCTCGTAGTGGCGCAGGAAGGCGGGCAGCGCGCCGGCGTGGGCGGGCGGCAGCGGCAGCAGCAGCAGCACGCGCGCGCTCTCCGTCACGTAGCGCGCCGGCGCCAGGCGGGCGGCGCCCAGCGCGCGCGCCGCCTCCAGCTGCACCAGCCCGCCCGCCCCCGCCCCCGCGCCGCCCACGCGCAGCAGCAGCCGGTAGCGCAGCGCGCGCGGCGGCTCCCAGCACCACGCGCCCTCCTCCAGCGCCACGCTGGCCGCGCCGCCGCGCCGCGCCACCCACGCGCTCGCCTCCTCCACCACCAGCTGCAACAGGCCAACGTGCACTGCGGCGTGCGGCGACGGAAGCGCGTCGTCTAGAGAGCGGTGGGGCGGGAACGTACGTCGACGGCCTGCTTGTAGGCGGCGGAGAGCGGCGCCAGCGCGCGGTGGTCGTCCGGCATGAACGCGTGCGTCAGGTTGAAGCGCGTCCAGCGCAGGTGATCGAACCTGCCGAGCGACAACAGAACCGTTATAGAATCTCCAGAAGTGCACTGGTGAGAAGTGGGTGGTGCGAGCGCTCGTGTACCGTGTGGGCGGCGCGGCGGGCGCCAGGCCCGCGTCGGCGCGCAGGGCGGGCGGCCACGTGGCGTTCCGGAAGCCGCGCGGGTGCCGGCGCGCGCTCAGCGCCGCGGCCGCGCGCGCTCGTCCCGCCTTCTCCTGCGCGCGCTGCAACTGCACCTGCAGACAGTCCCGGGGCTCACTGCGCTTGCTGCTACACTAGGCGAGCGCGTTTGTAACACCACTAGCTCTCTTTTAATTATTAAATACTAACACTAGTTGTTGAGGTTTATTTTTTACTAAAGTTAGTGGATTTTTATTGTCCAAATAATAAATATCTTTATTGATTTTATTTTGTGTCCCGAGGCTCCTCACCCGCGACACGAAGGCGTGCAGCTGGTAGAAGTGGTCGGGGCGCCGCACCGGGTGCGCCACCACGGCGTCGGCCAGCGCGTCCACCAGCGCGCCCGCCACCCCACCGTCCCCGCCGTCCCCGTCGTCCGGCACGCGCAGCGCGGCGTACTCCTGCGCCTGCGCGGCGGACGCGCACGCGCAGTGCGCGGCGTGCAGCACGCAGCGGCCGATGTTCTCGTGGTGGTGCGGCGAGTACGAGTTGCGCACGCACCAGTCCAGCTCGCCGTGCACGGCGCGCAGCACGGAGTTCGACAGCAGGATGCCGCCCTCTGCGCACGTCAAGCGGAATTCGATAAGCGAGTTTTCATGTGCACGAAATTCCAAAATCACCAGATATCGAAATTACCCTATACATAATAATATTAGTCTTTATTCACACAAACAGTTTATGATAATACTAGCTTCTGCGCGCGACTTCGTCGGCGTGGACTCCACTCCTATTGGCCTTAGCGTGATGATATATAGCCTATAGCCTTCCTCGATAAATGGGCTATCTAACACTGAAAGAATTTTTCAAATCGGACCAGTAGATCCAGAGATTAGCGCGTTCAAACAAACAAACAAACAAACAATCAAACAAACAAACTCTTCAGCTTTATTATATTAGTATAGATTTTACTTAATGTCTTATAGATCTAGAGATACAAGTCGGTAACACCGACAATGATGTCTGACTGCACAGCTTTGACAATGGCCATTTTTATTTCCTTCCATTCTGTTCTATATAGCGCTCGTCTAGTCCATGTTTTACGTGCTATGCCCTTTATCAATATAAAGAAGCCGGCATACAGATCAGGAACTCACCCAGAGTGCAGTAGTGCGTGTCGTCCTCGGCCACGGTGCCCATGTAGACGTCCTGGCTGACGCTGAGCTGCGACACGAGCTCGAGCAGGCGGCGCGCGTTGACGAAGGACGCGTCGGAGACGAGGAAGAAGAAGTCGTACTCCTCGAGGTAGTTGTCGGCGAGGTACTTGAGCGCGTGGAAGGGCTTGAGCATCTCGCGCGTGTCGGTGAAGCCCACGACGTTGGCGCGGCCGGGCGCCGCCTGCAGCGCGCTGGCCGTGATGAAGAAGCGCAGCGCGGGCAGCAGGCGCGCCGCCGTGCCGTTCAGCGCCGCCGCGCGCCCGCCCTCGGCCAGCGCCGCCTCCGAGCTCAGCACGCCTGCGACAGTTCATCTTTATATTTAGTTGCACACTTCCGAAAAACAAAAAGTTAACAGCAAAAACATCAATCAATAAAAAAATTGCTACATCTAAACATTAGGTAGGTATGTTACAAACTTAGGTAATGTAACCAGTGTTATCTAGGAACCTTAAGAGGGCGCGTAAAGCAAAATTATCAATCTGCTATTTGATTTTACATGAAAAATTCCGGACCAAATCTTAAAATAAAAATATATGACAAACTACGTGATATTTTCAAGACTATACATATAATAATATAATCACGCCTCTTTCCCGTAGGGGTAGGCAGAGACCACTTCTTTCCACTTGCTACGATCCTTACATACTTGTTTCGCTTCATCCACTTTCATTATTCCTTTCATACACGCTCTACGGTTTAGGGTACTCTTGACCTGGCCTTTTTTCAAGACGTCTCTGATCTGGTCTTGAAAAGTCCGCCTAGGTCTACCCCTTCCAACACTTCCATTCACACTCGCCTTATACACTTTTTTCGTCAATCGTTCTTCATTCATTCTCTCGACATGGCCAAACCATCTCAGCATACCTTTCTCAATTTTTGTCACTACATCTTCTTTCAGACCACAACGTTTCCTTATCTCACTATTTTTTATCCTGTCACTCAGTTTAACTCCTATCATACTTCTTAACGCTCTCATCTCAACTGCATTTATTCTGCTTTCATGTTTCTTCTGCCATACCCAACTTTCACTTCCATACATGAGTGTCGGAACCAACACCCCCCTATGCACAGCCAAACGAGCCTTATTAGACACATTCCGACTGCTCATAAAGGAGTGCAAAGCTCCATTCACCATGTTTCCTGCATTCACTCTTCTTTCAATATCACTCTCACACTTTCCATCTCTTGTAAACTTTGAACCCAGATACACAAACTCATTCACCTGTTCTATTTGTTCATCTCCAATCACGATATTGCAGTCTGTCACTGCCTCATTTCTTTCAAACACCATCACTTTCGTCTTCTTTACATTCATCTTCATTCCCTTTCTCACAAAAGCTTCATTCATAACAGTTATCATCTCCTGTAACTCCTCGGCTGAGGACGCAAGTAATACTTGGTCATCAGCATAGAGAAGACATTTGACGAGTAACTCATTCATTCTCAACCCACTTTCATTCTCTTTCAGCTCTGCCAAGCAATTGTCCATGAACAGATTAAACAGCCACGGTGACGCTACACATCCCTGTCTAACACCTTTTTCGATATTAAACCATTCAGTGTACGCCCCGTTTATCCTTACACAAGCACTAGAATTCCTATAAAGAGATTGCAGTGCTCGTATGAGGATACTGCTCACACCGTACCTGGACAATGCTGACCACAATTCATTCCTCACCACTCTATCATAGGCCTTTTCTAGATCTACGAACGCGCAATAGACCTTCTTGTTTTTAGCCAAGAACTTTTCGGCTATGCATCGCAAAGAAAAGACCTGATCCGTACATCCCATTCCCTTCCTAAATCCCGCTTGTGCATCCCATACTTTTTCTGTTTTTTTTTCAAGACTATAGCCTAATCAAAAACATAAAACAATGAAATTTCCTCGATAAAATATAATCACGAAGTAACCTCTAATTTTTATGCGTTTTCTATTTATACTCGATATGGCTATGACCATTAAGACAAAAATTTGATAATTAATTACATTTAAATATGAGTAAAGTCAATGCCTAGGCATTTAATGTAATTACTTTTAGTTTCGGAATTATAAATAAAATAAGATTTTTGTCGTTTTTTACATTAGTAATGCGCTCAAAACTATATCGTCTATCGCACTGACACCAGGCTTTGTGTATATTTTGTTTCATCAATTACTCACGGGCGCGCGGTTGACATCTGATTTTTTGCTCGGGTTATGCGCACTCTTAATACGTAAATGATGGTAAGCGCCATCACCACCAGAAGCATTGCCTCGCATTCATGCTAAAAGCCATTTTCATTTGGTAAACAACAGGTGATGATAAAAATCATCTGAATATAGTTATTGAAACAGTATAAAGAAAAGATATTAAAAACAATGAACACTGTGTTTTTTTATTCAAGCATTTGTATGTTTGTGTAAAGTTACTTGCGCTTACTCCACTTACTACATATACCTCCACCACCACCACATTTCACTGCTATCTACCTAATATGAGAAACAATCACTATCAGGTGTCTGAGATGATAACAATCAGTGTATGGAGGATATGTACATACATACTCGTACATTCAATTTCTTGTATATATTTTTATGTTATACAACTTTTGTCTACACAGCATTTCCATGCATCGTGATTTCTGTTTGTCATTAATAAATCAGTGTAAAAACAGCACTCGTGGAGTAAAATCATTTTGCACCTTAACAGTTACGTAGAATAAATTTTTTTTGGTCCTTCGAGCCAGACCGACAGCTTTACGTGTTCTTCAAGGCTCAGTGGGGAGACCCACAAGAGCAGAAGCCCAGACTAGGAACAAATATATGTCAAACAATCCCTTTAACAAAATATTTAGATTGGGAATGTAAAATTAAATTTAAAAAAAAATTATTAAATAATCTGCAAACATAAACAGGATGTATTCCACTTGTCGGAGAACCAATACAGATAGTTATTAATGTCGGTACCTGCGTTATTATTGATATTCATCTACCCTCACTCGTTCTATTATTCGAATCATTCCTTCGTGCATAAAAGACCGATGCAACCGCAGCTAAGACAATCTTGGCTCTGGCGTGGCACGGTACACTTGTGTATCCTGCTAGTAGCGTAACTTCGACTCTGCTAATAGTTAGTTTGTGTACACGAATTAATTGTTACTGATTGGGCAACTCGAACGGTGGAGGCGAGTGCCAATGCGCATTGTAAGGCGGCGCCGCCGTAAACCTACACTCGGGTCACAAGTCCCGGGCACTGCGTCGAGTTGTCTCTCTGTCACGCGATAGATCCGGTACCCGCTCGGTGAGTCCATTGAATACTAAGTAGTTAGTCTCCACCCCGTTAACTAATCTGTGTAACTATCTTGTGTTAAACTTACATGTTTTCTTATCAAAACACGTTCTAGAGATAGGTATCTAAATTTGCAATGCATAAAGTGTTTAAATATGCTTGCATGAATGCAGGCTGAAGCCTGTAACATCCCACAGCTGGGCATAGGCCTCTTTCTCCACGTAGGAATAAATAAATAGATATTTACACAATACACACACGATCGTCTGTTCCTAAAGTAAGCAACATAATGCTTGTGTTAAAGGTAACAGCTGACTGGTATAGCTACATTTATATATTTTTTTTTTCGATAAACATACTTGTAAATCTATACTTAATATAATAAAGCTGAAGAGTTTGTTTGTTTGTTTGTTTGTTTGAACGCGGTAATCTTAGGATCTACTGGACCGATTTGAAAAATTCTTTCAGTGTTAGATAGCCCATTTATCGAGGAAGGCTATAGGCTATATACCATCACGCTAAGACCAATAGGAGCGTAGCACTAATGAAGAATGTTTCAAAATCGGGTGGTCCTATTCCACGGGGACGAAGTCGCGCGCACAAGCTAGTAATACATAATTATAAAAATAAATATATACATTACACCCAGACTCGGTGTGGGGATCGAACCCACAACCCCCGGAGCAGAAAGCAGGGTCACTACAAACTGTGCCAACGGGCTAGTCAAGTCAAGGATTGGAGCTTAATCCACCACGCTGTCCCACTGTGAGTTGGCAGATGTGTTCCCTACTAACAATTGCTATCAGGTATTTATAACAACAACCAGGACCGACAGCTTCATGTTTTTCTATAAATATAAATATCCACTCTAAGTGGGAGTCGGACACGCAAACCATTGGTGTTTTAGGCGACTACTCGCACCACTACACCGGAGCAGTTAACATGCTTACTTACTTGAAAAGAAAACCATAGAGGTGGGCACTCAAATATTGTAGGAGAAATTGTTTAACCAATCTTTTCCTCATTGCTTCTTCAAAGTTCATAAAACTTTCCGCAACGCCGCAGACATCTTTTAATGATTGTCTGTGTAAGAATTTCATGTTATCTTTGCTACACTAATGTTTTATGACAATATAATGGATGGTTATCTTTCAAAGATATTTATCAATCTTTCAATGTCATAAATTAAAACAGTTTCCTAGTAATAATAAAAAGGAAAAAATAAGCCCAAATGTATTTGAATAGGTATTGAAGAATATTATCTTATTGATTTTTAGTGTAGCAGCTGATTATAGTGTCCGGTAGGTCTCACCACTGTGCCTAGGAGAGTATGTCAGGCTGTAGGTCCTGGTTTTTACCATGTACACCTGATAGCAATCGTTCAGCGTGGTGGACCAATCTCCGAGCCTTCTCTTGCACGGAGAAAGAGACCTATGTCCAGGAGTGGGATGTTACAGGCTGAATCGTGAAAAGCTGCTGGATACAGCCCTAATAACTTATATAGATTACAAATATAGGGTATAATATAGTACAAACCCGCTAGCAGGCCACCGCGTATGCCCAGCTCGGAGCTGTAGTAGCGCGGGCGCTGCACACTGCGGCCCGGCTGGCCCGCGGGCCCCAGCGGGCGCTCCTCCCGCTGCGGCTCGAACTCATCGGCAGTAGCAACAGTACCCACTGCCTCGCAAGCGACCACCTCCTCCTCCAGCGGCACCGTCGCCAGCGCCAGCCATAGCCCGATAGCTAGTCCCACGAGGAAGTACGAATTGTGCTTCACTTGCGACACCACGTAGCGCGAAAACATTTTGACTGATTCTGCGCCAAAGTTATCACGTCGGCATGCCTATGATGTGTGATTGTGTGACAACGCTAGATAAATGCTTAGTTACTTATCTATTGCTATCAAACACAATATACAAGACAATAATTGAGTCTAGTTTAATTTAATAAGTTTTTTTATAATAGGCACAATAATGGATAATTATCGGGCACTAAAACGTCAGCCCGTGAAGGTGTGACAGTGACAACTGACAGTGACTCTTTATTGACATTTGTTTGACAATTCACCGATAATAAATATTTATTACTAACTTATACATTAATTCAATATCGATTAAATGCTTATTAAATTACAACTAATTATAAAAATATTATACTAAAAAAAAAAAGATGAAACTAAAACTAAAAACCTTAAAAATTGTAATATAATAATTAAAATATATTATTAAAAGGAGTCCCTTTAGGCAAGGTTCCGAAGATACTGGCAGCGTTCCCCCTTTGAATAGCTAGACTAATTCTTTGTCCGAGGTAGCTGCCAGCTCTTCGGTCACCTGTGATGTCGACTAACCTTTTAGCTATTTCCTTAAAAAGCCTTAAGGCGCTAGGACCCCACGGACCAAGGGTCTCGACACCGAATGGGACAAAATCATATTCGGGGCCTAGACCCCTGTATTTGCCTGCTTTAGCTTTTTCAGCCGCTTCACAAGCCGCACCAGCTCTATTGTTGGTTCCATGTAGATGGGAAGGGGCCAGCGTGTCTGAACAGGTTGCATCCCATACCAGCACCCTGCCCATCTTCCATGGAATCAAACTCATACCGTCCGGTCTCTTGCCATCGTCTCTTGCTATACCAGTTGGCTCAAGGAGACTTGGCACGTTGATGGTGGCAAGGGACCGGCGTATGATATCATTAAGTGCGGCATGTCTCGAGAAGCGGCCTGCACTTTTTTGGCAAGACAGTCCGTGATGTCCCAGCTTGTCGACATCACTGCCACAGGGACATTTATGAGGAACGCAGACCGGAACCCCAAGCCGTAGACAGGTTGCGATTCGGAGCGTGTCAGGCTCAAGAAATGTTCCTGTATTTGGAGAAGGATAAGCGTGAAGCCAGTAGCCGGCCTCATGCGTACCCACGGCCAAAAGCCTGGCACGCGCCGAACCTGTACTACAGCTTAAAAGATCGTCAAAGGTAAATTTACAGTTTATGTCGTCCCAGCTCCTCATTCACCGATTATTTACGTCATATGGCAGTGTTTCCAGATATGTACACTGTAATTACAGTAGATTTACTACTGTTAGGGTACTTTCCGTAGTGAAAAATAAATTATAAAATTTGATAAAAATTAAAATTTATATAGAAATACACCATAATATTCTGATTTGGAATCATAAAAGTACATTATTGATTTATTATATTGAAATTAAAAGTCGTATATTTTAATCTGTATATCACGTGACCTAAAACACGAGCCGCCATGGTGTGACGTCATACGGGCAATAACAAAGTTCTGTCAGTGCTGTCAACAGCTAGGGTACATATCTAATATCTATCAATTTTAACTTCAAGGAGTAATAGTTGTGTTCTTTCGTATAATAACTCTTCATATCTTGTTCCAACTGAAATAATATGCATTCATTACTAATTTGTTGATGGCTGTCATAGTAATTGTAGGTTATGTTACTCTCTTATATCGACGGGTGCAAAGTAAAAAGAGTTATATACAAAACAGCTACTTTTCAGGAGAGCGCATAATAGGAAAAAGTGCTCCCATTTTGTCAATTTCAAACCAAATTTGTTGAAATTTTCATCACTGCTACATTAATTTTAAAAAGAGAAGCACTTGTATATTTAATTTCTTCTAATTGTATTTAATTTACGAGATATTGCAGTTATCTGCCTCTACATTGTGCTTAAAAATATGACAACTGAGTTAACTACCACTTGGTCGTTTTTACATAGGAATTAAAAAATCTGAATTTAATAACTTTATTATTAATAACTTAATTTTTTGTTTCATATATATATATTTCAGTAAGTATAAAAAGTATGACTTTTCTAATTATTGAAATTAGTCCATGACTGCGTTATATTCTAAATAAAATCAAAGTTCAAAGCATAATTTACGCAGATGTCTTTTTCTACATCATAACATTATTTGTTCAAGGTATATGATTTAGGAGGTTAAATGAAATAATTTATTCTTCTTAATACGTAAAAAGCTCAAACAAACAAACATTGTTGCCGGCCGGCAAAGAACATGCCATCTGACTGATGACTCAATAGGAACGAACGTGCGCCCCCCCCCGCGGACTGCGTAAAAGCGGCCAGCGGTAGTTGAACGCATGTACGTCGTGTAGTGTGTATGTACTTTACAAAACAGCAGTAGTTGTCTTCTTTTACTTGACAAAAGTACAAGAAATGAGGCGATATTTGTATTTTTAGGGTTCCGTACCCAAAGGGTAAGAACGGGACCCTATTACTAAGACTTCGCTGTCCGTCCGTCCGTCCGTCCGTCCGTCCGTCCGTGTGTCTGTCACCAGGCTGTATCTCAAGAACGGCTATAGCTAGAGAGTTGAAAATTTCACAAATTATGTATTTCTGTTGCCGCTATAACAACAAATACTAAAAACAAAATAAAATAAATATTTAAGGGGGGCTCCCATATAACAAACGCGATTTTCTTGCCTTTTTTTGCTCGATATCAATAATGGCAACAGGTAGGCACTTGAAATATTCACAAAATACTCAGTTCTATTTTTACTTTAATAATAAATAATAAAATTAAAATAAAATTAATATTTAAGGGGGGCTCCCATACAAAAAAACGTCATTTTTGCCTATTTTTGCTCTCATACAACAAAAGTGATTTTTTTAGCCGCTTTTTGCCCGATATTAAAATCAATGTACCTAGTCAATGGTACGGAACCCTTCGTGCGCGAGTCCGACTCGCACTTGGCCGATTTTTTATTTTGCCATGTTGTAAAATATAACTTTTTTAGTTAGTTACTAAAATAAAAAAAAATCTCAAAATTGTAGTTAACTTTTTTTACTTTGCACCCGTCGATATACTTACGTCAAACACTTTTGTTATTGCACATATTACGTCACCAAAATGGCTGTAGCGTTTTCGCGGTATTATAAAAGTTTTAAAATTTAATTTAATTTTATGGCATGAAAGCGTGTTTATTTTGCCGAAATATATTTTTTTTGTGGCTTTTTATTAGAAAATCAACATTTTGGAGTACTTTTTCAAAGACAGTGGAATACCCTATTTCACTTCATATAATATACTGTGCACTGTATTGCTGTAAATACAGTGTTGAAGAAGCACTGTAATTTTCGTTTGAAAGAAATCATCAGTGGCGGCCTTAGGGGGTAGCGAACGGGGCAATCGCCCGGGGCCTCGCTCTTGCAGGGGCCTCGCGCAACAATCCAAGCAAATTTAAAATAATATAGATTTTTAACTGTATTTTTTTTATTAAAATTATTAAAACATATTTGAGGAATTCGATGACACAAGATCGGCTTTCAGTCATTACTATTCTTTCAATCGAAAATGACGTAGCTCATTCGTTAGATTATTGTGCTTTAATTAAAGATTTTAGTCTTAGGAAAAGCCGAATAGTCTAGTCGACAGGTTGAAAATGGTCGAAAATTGAGATACTGCTCTTAAAATTATGTGTTATCACACATTAATCTCGTTGCAATGCTCGTTGGATTCAGAATGACGTCTAGAAAAATGCTCTAAAAGCGTGTATTAGCACATAGAAAATTACTAAAGTTATAAACAATTTAAAAAAGGAAACAAAAATGAAACATTTACACAAAACATTTTTATAGATGTAATTTCCGAATCCAATAAGCTATCACACATAATAATTTTAAGAGCAGTATCTCTAGACTAGACTAGAAGGACAAAGGGCCTCGCTAAGACTTGCCGCCCGGGGCCTCGCAAGGGGTAAGGCCGCCCCTGGAAATCATTGTAAGTTTAGATCGAAACGACAAGTTTTCGTAATGTTTTACGACAAGCTTTCGTAATATTTTACCTTTGAAGCAACGAGGAATTTGAAAACAGTTAGTTGTTTGGATGTTTCTTGTGGGTGGACTTTTTTTTAGGCGACGGCACTTTGTCGATCAGATGGGCAAAATATTCTGGTAACATTGCTTCCAACGAACTTAAAATGTATTTTTGATTTACCTACTGTAATATTATTATGCTGTAATCAAGCTGTAATAAACCTATGATAACCAAACGCTGTAATTATATTAAAAAGACTGTAATTCTCTCTACCCAACATTGTAATTTCAATTTACCAATCTGAAAACACTGATCAATGATCATACATTAGAGATGAATTTAGAATTATAATTTTATTAGGATTAATCTTGGTGAGAAATATAATTATTATTATATCATTGGAATTAATAGCTATCAGCCTATCACTAGATGATCACTAGTCACGTAAGATGGAGAAGACACGGAGGAGATTGTTCGCACGTCTGACGTCATATTATGTTAATGTTGACATCTTGTAATCTCAACAGCACCGAATAATCTCCTGATAACAGTATTGGAAGCCATTAATATGATGAATCAATGTATTTTCCTGATAAAATTGGATGAAATTAACATAAAAACTGTAAGTTTCGTCGGGAAACCCTAATTAAGAATTATTTCTAAACAATAAAAAGTATCTTATTCATATTGCTCTAGTTTACTTTTAAACTGTTTATTGTTTTTGCTGCACTGCTTATCACAGTGTTTTTCAACCTTTTTCACGATGCGACCCCCCTTGTATGAAAAAATATTTCGCGACCCCCCGACCATTCGCTTTTTTATCATGTATGTATTGTGTATGTTACAGTGTTACAAATATTCATTCTATACGACGTTTTTATACGTCTCCATAAGTAGGATTCGGATGCATAATTATTTAATTATGTATACCTCGCGCGTTATAACTTGGCACGACTGAAGTTCGCGCAGAAGGCTGCGCAGTAACATTTTTTAAGGGACCGGGGGGAAGGCGATTTTGGCATGAGACGCATGCGGGGAGGCTAGGGATTGACCATATGTAAACACAATCGACCCTTTAATCAACAGAATTGCGCAATCGATTAGTTTTATTTAGGATTTATTGATTTTTGTTTATATAAGATATTAAACGTATTAGATTTACGAATATAGTTAATTTTGTCGTTAATAAACGAGATTTCGACATTAATTAAAAAAAAAAACTACAAAAATCAAATTTTCTCAGTTGAAAGACACGATTTACTTGAATATCAGTTATCTATTAACGACTACACTATTTGAGAAAATTTAAAACCTCCTTTTAAAATTAAAAATAAATATATTTTTATGACTTAATTTTAATCGATTTCAATAAAAATCGATTAAACAACACCTTATTGCACATCCCTTTTTGCTTACTTCATACAGCTTCGTGTTTTTTCGGAAATGCTCGGATACGGTAATCTGTCTCAGTCACACGTTAGTATTCGTGCCACTATCTCTGTCTTGAGCACTATCGGCTACAAAAGTTTTCATTTCTAATGTTGTTAATTTTTATTATTAGTATTAGTAAGTAGTGTTATAGTATTCAGTTTGTTTTATTTAGCTTTAATTGTTTTATCTAGTGTTAGTATTAATTTTGTTTTATTTAGTGTTAGTATTAAGTGTGTTTTGATTTTGGGATTTTCCCCCTCAGCGACAGTGATTAAATAATAATTAATAATAAGCGTAAATATGTGTTAAATAATAATAAGTGGTAATGTATATAAAAAGTATTAAGTGTAAATATTATTTATTGTGTTGTTTGTGATAAAAATCTAGCTGCCACTATCGAAAGGTAAGGTATTGAAATTGAATTTTTAATATAAAAGTTATTTTTGCAGCATCTTAAAGTGCTATGATGTTTATTTTATTGGTCACTGTATTAGGGAAATTTTATTCGTACATTGATTTATAATAAAAATAAAAATTGGTAATGACAGTTTTTTTTCGTGAGTGTACATGCGCAAAAGTTCGCAGAGCCTATGTTCAGACGTGCCAAGTTATTTCGCGGGTACTGTAATAAACACATTTTACAACTAGCTGCCCGGACAGACGTCGTTCTGTCTGTAATTTTTTTTTATTGTTTGGAACATACAAAAAAAATTAGCCGAATCGGTCGAGCCGCCGTGACGCCGCGTTGGCGCAGCGGTCGCAGCACTGGATTGCGATTGGCTGTTGCGCGGGCGGTTGCAGGTTCGATCCTCGCACACGGCAACATTTGTATTGGCCATACAGATGTTTGCCGTGGTCTGGGTGTTTGTGCAGTCCTCGTGGGACTCCCCACCGTGCCTCGGAGAGCACGTTAAGCCGTCGGTCCCGGTTGTTATCATGTACACCTGATAGCGATCGTTACTCATAGTAGGGAATCTATCCGCCAACCCGCATTAGAGCAGCGTGGTGGATTAAGCTCCGATCCTTCTCCTACATGGGGAAGAGGCCTAAGCCCAACAGTGGGATATTACAGGCTGAATCGTCGTCGATCATCGTCAAATACAGATCCACGATGGGAGAAATCGTTTAATCAATAATTGTGTTTGCTCGCAAACGAAAAAAACCGACTTTAATTACATCGACAAGTAATACAACGTAGGTATACGAAAATATAGTCAAGTAAATACGTGTTATCAAAGATTACTCAAAAAGTTGTAATCAGATCTCGATGAAATTTAAATGTAACCAGATGATAAACATCAGCTTTTGATTAAATTCATAAAATAAAAATCATCACAATCAGTACACCCAGTAAAAAGTTATGCGGTATTATAATACAACGTAGGTCGACGAAAAAATTGTCAAGTAAAAATGCTACTCGTTATATAACTCGAATATAACTCGAAAAGTACTTGTTGGATCTCAAATAAATTTAAATAGGACCAAATGACACGCACTACCTTTCGATTAAAATAAAAATCATCGAAATCGGTCCACCCATTCAAAAGTTCTGAGGTAACATACATAAATTAAAAAAAATACAGTCGAACCTTTCGATTAAAACAAAAATTATCGAAATCGGTCCACCTATTCAAAAGTTCTGAGGTAACTAACACACATAAATAAAAAAATACAGTCGAATTGAGAACCTCCTTTTTTTGGAAGTCGGTTAAAAACAAGCACAAACTTCGCATTAACATGAGTCTTAGGATTTTATTTTTTGTTAATTTTTTGGTATTAACATAAAAATGTTTATAACTATATCCTTTTGTTAAAATTCTTTAACTTTTTAATCTTTATAATTTTTTACTAAAGTTTTCTCGACCTCTGGCGACCCCCCTACAGAAGCTTCGCGACCCCCCAGGGGGTCGCGACCCACAGGTTGAAAAACACTGGCTTATCAGATAATTTTTTTTAATGTAATTAAATAAATATTTTAAAATAAAAAAAGGTGTGTGTGATAGAAGTGAAACTTCTTTGTCAAACTAATAAAAAAAAACTAATTTAAAATTAGCGGCTTGCAGCGCGGCCCGGCCGCACTGCGGCCGCTTCGCGGATGCAGCGCGGCGCGAACTTCCCTGTTGTTGCCTTCCGGTTTGAAATCACAACGATTCTAAAGAAGTTTCACTCCAAAAGTATTAATCTATGTATATCTAGTCTATTATGTAGTCTCTGGTGTAGTGGTGCAAGTAGTCGCCTAAAACACCGACGATTTACGGGTTCGATTCCCGCTCGGGATGGATATTTGTATTTTTGCAAATATTTCTTTTCGGTTTGGATGTCTGTTCTCGTGGGTCTCCTCACCGTGTCTCGGAGAACACGTTTAGCCGTCTGTCCTGGTTGTTATTATAAATAATCACAACATATCCGCCAACCCGCAGTGGCGCAGCGTGGTGGATTAAGCTCCGACCCTTTTCCTACATGGAGAAAGAGGTCTATGCCCAGTTGTGGGATATTATAGGCTGAATGCATGCATGCACCTTAAATGCACCTTACTTTTTAGGGTTCCGTACCCAAAGGGTAAAAACGGAACCCTATTACTAAGACTTCGCCGTCCGTCCGTCTGTCACCAGGCTGTATCTCAAGAACGGGGATAGCTATACACTTGAAATTTTCACAAATTGTGTATTTCTGTAGCCGCTATAACAACAAATACTAAAAACAAAATAAAATAAATATTTAAGGGGGGCTCCCATACAACAAACGCGATTTTTTAACCCTTTTTTGCTCGATATCAATAATGGCAACAGGTAGGCACTTGAAATATTCACATAATACTCAGTTGTACTTTTACTTTAATAATAAATAATTAAATTTTACTAAAATAAATATTTAAGGGGGGCTCTCATACAAATAACGCTATTTAATGCCTATTTCGCGATTTTTTAACCCTTTTTTGCTCGATATCAATAAATGGTAACAGGTAGGTGCTTGAAATATTCACAAAATACGTAATTGTATATTTAATTTAATTATGAATAATAAAATTAAAATAAAAAGATATTTAGGGGGCTCATACGAAAAAGTGACTTTTTTGCCGCTTTTTGCCCGAATCCCGATATTAAAATCAATGTACCTCCTGTTGTTTACCGAGTCAATGGTACGGAACCCTTCGTGCGCGAGTCCGACTCGCACTTGGCCGATTTTTTTTAATAACAATACAATTTCAGTTACAAATAATGTTAGTTAGTTATTAATTTTGCTAATAAACGAGGAAAGTTCATGCATTATCCAAAATCTATAACTACCTATGTTATGAAAAGAATATTATAATTTTCAAGTCTTACAAACAATACAATACTTTTTACACTTATTATTATTATCATTCTAACAATGAGATTTACCTTCCTCATCGCGGGAAATGCCGCGCACGAGGAAACACGTCGTGAAAATAATATCCCACGCGATACTAGATCGTGACCTGAATCTGATACACTCGCTATATCTATATGGATGCTGAATTGCTGACATTCAGTGGCGGCCTTAGGGGGTGGCGAACGGGGCAATCGCCCGGGGCCTCGCTTTTGCAGGGGCCTCGCGCAACAACCCAAGCAAATTTAAAATAGTATAGATTTTTTTTAATTATTAAAACATATTTGAGGAATTCGATGACACAAGATCGGCTTCAGTCCTTGCTATTCTTTCAATCAAAAATGACGTAGCTCATTCGTTAGATTATTGTGCTTTAATTAAAGATTTAAGTCTTAGGAAAAGCCGAATAGTCTAGTCGACAAGTTGAAAATGGTCCAAAATAGAGATACTGCTCTTAAAATTATGTGTGATAGCTCGTTGGATTCGGAATGACGTCTAGAAAAATGCTCTAAAAGCGTGTATTAGCACATAAAAAATTGCAAAAGGTATTAAAAACTTAAAAAAAGGAAAAAAATGGCATTTTGTTTTTTGCCACCATTTCATAAACTATTAATATTTAAGAAATTTCATAACAAGATTCTAAAAGAGAAGGATATTTCCAATAAAAAACTTCCTACTCTGGAACTTTATCTCCATTATTTATAATTTTTATTTAATGCTGAAAATCGGTCTCCGCGTGACATTTTTAGGTTACGCGCGCGGCGTCAAAAGTGAGTACACATTACATTGGTTAATTTATTTAAGGTATTGAATATTTAACACATAATTTTAAGAGCAGTATCTCTATTTCCGACTATTTTCAACTTATCGAGTAGACTAGCAGGACAAAGGGCCTCGCAGACTTGCCGCCCGGAGCCTCGCAATGGGTAAGGCCGCCTCTGCTGACATTCATATTTTCTGGTTTCCCTGGACATCGTGTAAAACATCTCGCTTTTGAAACTGCATCCCAGAATCCTTATTAAATGTAACTAGCTGCTGCCCGCGACGTCGTCTGCGTGCGTTCACTGCTCGTTCCCCGTAGGTGATAGCGTGATAATATGTAGCCTATGTTCTGACCCGACTTCTAAATAATATTCGTGCCAAATGTGAAGTAAATCCATGCAGTACTTTTTGAGTTTATCCCGGACATACATTGACTTTCCTATCATTTTATTATATGTATAGATAGATAGATAGATCATATAATAAAGTGGCTAAATCTCATGGGAAGGGTCAGGATCACTTGTGATGTTTCTGACACAGCACGCGTCTCTGTGGGTTGCGTTAACCGCTTACATCAGGTGGGCCGTACGTATGTTTGTTTCCAACCCAAGTCGCGTAAAATAATGTACCTACATCTAAAAAGGCAATTTTAAAATTTTGCAACAGCTTTCTGTTCAACATGTAAATAATAACAAAACTAAATTAAGTAAAGCGCAACAATACAATATATTCTACTAATATTTACATATAAACGATCTCGGAGCAAGTCGCGTGGTAATAAGTAATGTTTTATTTGTGACAAGTTCGCTTGTGACAATATTGTGGTCTTTAGGAAACGGTCGCGTCAAAAGAGTGGGAATATATTACGCAGCGCACGAACTAGTCTTGCAATTATTTGAAGTTTATATTACGAAGTACGCAATACCGATATCGGATATGGAAACGGTTGCAAAATTTTATTTCAATATTATGTAGGTATAGCTAAAGATAAGCTAAAGATCGTCCATACCCGCATTTCCCGGGTACAGATAGTTTGGGACGCTCATAATATTTTAAGAGTTCGCGCTCTTCTCGAGTTATTGTAAAAATATAAACTACTGTATAATAATTATAAACTATGGATATTTGACTATTATTTATCTGGAAGATGATTATTATCGATATATAAATTACAGTTTCGGAATTTTCACACATAGTTTACTGTTGAAGAGAGTGACTGTTGCGTCGAGCAAGGCAAAAGTCGTATTTTTTATTATTATGACAGCTGTGCCCGCGACTTCGTCTGGGTGGAATTTAACAAAAAGTTAATGTTCAGTTCGCATAGGTACAAAATAAATAAATTTCTAAAATAAAAGTAGCCTAAAGTTACTCCTTACTACATCAGCTATCTGCCAGTGAAAGCCCCGTCAAAACAAGTCCAGCCGTTTCAGAGATTAGCCAGAACAAACAGACAGACAGACAGACAAAATTATAAAAAATATTGTTTTGGTATGTGTACCGTGTATACATTCATATTATGCATTCGCTCGCTTAGATATTTATAAAGACGGGCTAAATTAGTGTGTAGTAAAAATTACATCAAGGAATCATCTATAATAGGTACCTATCATACGAAAAATAAAAAATCTTCATACAAACTTGTAGGAGCCCTAGGCTCCTTTAATCCGGTCCTATCGAAAAATCCGTTCTTGGAGAACGTCTGCTAACTATAAACTACCTTTCTAACAAATTTTATCATAATGCGTCAAGCGTTATTTGAGATTTAGAGAAAGATGAGTGAGGCCTAACGATTTTATATGAATTACCAATTTGTTTTACATTTACTACATGATCTAGATCAGGGGTGAGCAACCCGCGGCCCGCATGCGGCTCGAATAGAGATTTTGTGCGGCGTGCCAGAGGTTTTCGAATTTTCAAAACTGTCAATTTTATTATAATAAGCCCCAACAAAATTCAATACTTGTACCATCAAGTCTTATTATTTTCCATCATTTTATGCTTTTGGCCCGAATATCAATTTTTCAAAATTTTGCGGCCCTCTAGTAAATAAGGTTGCTACATCCCTGATCTAGATAAAGATGTTTTATGTTTGTGTGTTAGTTAACAGTTTTTTATTCCGGATCCCGACCTACTGTGTCACGATTCAACTTAAATCTCCTCTTCGATCTCTTCAAACGGTTGTCTCAATTAAAAATAATGTCATCTAGAGTCAGAGTGTAACAAAATTAAAAACAAAGCAAACTCTTCCGCTCTATTGTAACTTTAATAGTTAATTTACATACCTATAGGTACGTAATGTTCGACAAGGTTAGGTTCACACAGAATACCGAATTAATTTATAACAAAAACATTCAGATCAGCATTTTATTGTTCTCAAAACGGCGCAGAACTGACTTGAAAACCGATTATTGTTTGTTTATGTAGAGACTTATTTACATTCTAACTTGCGTTTTGATAGAAGTTACGATACGATCACGATACAGCCTGTAATATCCCACTGTTGGGCATAGACCTCTTCTCCGTGTAGGATAATTTAGAAATTTAGAAATTACTAATTAGTCGTATGAAAATAAACAGGGAGAGTACGAACTAACAGTAGGAATCAAAAACAGACCAACTGGAATTCGACGGTAAAAAAAGAACAATATAAAGAATCTATAAGAATATAAAGAATTGGATACCGTACGTCTAATAGCTCCATTCGCTATCGGTAAACAGGCGTAAGAGTTTAAAGTTTAAGCTGAACAACTGGGCGATGTGCGCATGCGCGGCATATGTCCGACCGCTTCTCATTCCTGATTCCTCTCGCGTGCGCGCACGCACGTGTGTTGTTAGATATATTTCTTACATACAGTTTTATTAGGGAAAAGCTTTACATTTGTAATTTCAATATTGTAAAATTCCAGAGGAAACATTATACTGTCACTCGGTGTTAGCAGAATGACGATCCAAAAGTGTTTTTTAAGCCTTTGTAATGTATGTTTTTGAAGTTACTATATAATTCAACTAGCTGTACCCGCGTCTTCGTCCGCGTGGAATTTAACAAAAAAGTTAAAAAAAGTTCGATAAAACGATCTTTGATATTCTTTGATTTCCTTTATTAGCATGAGCAGGCGGTCGAGCGATGCGGGGCAGAGGGGATGGACTCGCCCGCGCCATAGGCATCTTAAGGAAAGAACGCTAGCTCGCCGAGCATTAAATGTTTCGCCGTTAATTATTTCTAACGATGATATCTCAAAAACTATTTATCTGATTAATATAGTGTGAAGGGCAATTTTAATCTGCATTAAATGCCTAAGCTAAATATCATATTCATTTGGATAAGGATTAATACTGAACTAAAGAAAATATCTTTGAAAATAACGTAATGTTTTTAATTAAAAATTTGAACATAAAAGTGGTTATTGTAAGTCAACCATAAGAGATAGAGATATGCTATCGCGGACTTTTTTGTAGAATTTTTATAGATTTTGAATTCGCTAGTACATTATACAACTATATCTTTGCTAGTTTACGCAGCGTTCGCGTGGAAAGCTCCCCGTTGGCGAGATTTTTTACGACTTCTTCAACGTTTATCGCCGTATTTCTGCTAATTTACATTCAAACATAATAAATTATATACCTAAACCTTCCTCAAGAATCACTCTTTCTATTGTTGAAAACCGTATAAAAATCCGTTGCGTAGTTTTCGAGTTTATCGCGTTCAGACAGACAGACAGACAGACAGACAGGAGGACAGAAAGACGCGGCCGGGGGACTTATTTTTATAATAAGTATAGAGTATAGATTACTTATCTTTACTAATATTATAAAACTGAGAGAACGCCCCGCCCGCCACTCTGAACAGACGCGTACAAAGTTGTTCCTGACGCAAACCAAAATAAATAAGTTTGGCAATACAAGAAAAGTGGGTTTTTTGAAACCATTCTACATGTATTATATATCAAAAGTTTCGTGAAATTGTGCGCTACGTGATTGTGAAATCAGATCAGCGAAAAGTGGAAAGTTAAAGTTTTCACGAGTGAAAAACGTGAATTTACTTACAACCAGAAACTTGTATCGCGAACGCTGCGTCAACAAGATCGACGACATATTGATATTATAATAATAATAATAATATTTATTTATTTTCTCACCACAATATTGCATACATGACATTTGATAGGTACATAATAATATTATCACTAATATTGTGGGAGACTGGTGCCTAAGCTAGGCTCGAGGCCTGTGTTTCAGGACACCAGGTCTCCACCCCTTAATAAAGTACATTTCAATTATCATCATCCTAAGGGCATTAACAATTTTGTTGCAAACAATATAATATGAGATAGTTATATATTTATATCTAAGGTTAGTATATTTTATGTTATTCATGGCTCGATATGGTTTAGTTGGTGTGTGTGTGTGTGTGTGTGTGTGTGTGTGTGTGTGTGTGTGTGTGTGTGTGTGTGTGTGTGTGTGTGTGCGTGTTTGAGGGGCGTGTGTTTGTGTATGTTAGAAGTACTCTAAGTTAGGCCAGAAAGAATCGCTTCGGTGTCATCATAGTTCAACCCCTGTAGCCATTCAGTTAATTTCCGTTTACACCTATTTTTAGTGAGGTTGAATATAGGTAGGAATCTATTGACTTTGTTGTATAAGAAGCCACCCAAGCTGCAAAAGAATCTCCTTGAAAACCTTGTAGAAAATTTACAACATTGTACAGGATTGTATCGCCTTTTAGCTTCTGACAATGACGGGTGGTATTCAAGAATTGTATGTTGTTTAAGTAGGGTGTTAAGGATAAACAATTGGCGCACCGTTAAGACCCGGCACTCCTTGTATAGCAATACAGTGGGGTAACGGTACGGCTTAAATAGCGATACCTTTAGGATAGCTCGTTGCGCTCTCTCCAGGCCAATCAATCTGGTTTTCGGTGCACCACCCCAAGACGTGATACAATAAGTTAGCACCGATTGAGCGAGGGCAAAGTAGACAGATTTCAACAGGTTAGCATCCAAGACGTTTCTTATTGTTTTAAAAACGTATATAAGTTTTCGCAACCTGTTATTAATCGCATCTATATGTTCGTCAAATCTAAGATTATTGTCAATCACTACTCCCAAGTACTTTACCGTCTCTTTTTTTTGCAAGCATGGGCAGTCGCATGTAGCGTTATGCGGTTCAGGACACGAGTGAACGTGTATGGCATGAGTTGTAGACTGTGGTACAATGCCTTTAAAGGAGAAAGTAATATAAGTGGTTTTCGCGCTATTTAATGTCAATAGGTTGCCTCTTAGCCACTTCGAGATAGTATTGAAGCCAGACTGAGCATACCTGTAAGCTGCGTCCCAAGTATCTGCAGTGAATAAGAGAGCAGTGTCGTCGGCAAAGCTGATTATTTTGCTACCAGGGAGGGTGAGCATACTCAGGTCGTTAATATAAATAAGAAATAGAGTAGGTCCAAGTACGCTACCTTGAGGCGTGCCATAAGTCAATGTACGCTCGTCACTGACGTATTCGTCTATTCTAACTCTCTGAGTACGCCCACTTAAATAATCTTTAAAAAGGCATAGAGGTACACCTCTAATCCCCAGACTTTCCATTTTCCGAATAAGGAGGGGTACTGAGACTGTGTCAAATGCTTTGGCAATATCCAGGAATATACCTAAGACTTTTTGCCCCCTGTCCATCTCCGATACTATAAAATTAGTTAGTTCATTTACAGCATCAGAAGTAGATCTACGCGCACGGAAGCCAAATTGCGCAGGCGAGAGAAGATTATTTCTTTCTAGAAACTTAATAAGCCTGTTATTCATAATCCGCTCCAGTATTTTTGAGAGAGCAGGAAGTACGGCTATTGGCCTATAGTTATTAACACAGCCTCCATCCCCACTCTTATAGATCGGGTGTATGATGGCTTTCTTGAACACTTCAGGAAATTGGCCTGTAGAGAGCGCAAGGTTGCAAATGTACGTTAGAGGTGGTACAATAGTGAGCTCATGTTTTTTTAAAAGTTTGCTGGAAATGTTGTCCCAACCCATTGCACAGTCACTACGGAGTGATTTCAACAGCCCAGCAACTTCTTCCTCATCAGTTGGCAACATGACCATTGATTGCGCTTTAATATTCTTCGTGAAGGTGTTAAGTGGTTCGCTCTGTGAGTTTATATTTTTTTCCGCAAGCTCTTTACCAATGTTTGAGAAAAAATCATTAACAAAGTTTATCGAGAGATCCGGTGTGGCCAGTGTATTCAACAAATTAGAAGATGTATTATCTTTATTTTTGGTTCTGCCTGATATGTTATTTATCACTGACCATATTTGCTTTGGGTTTCTGCCTGCCTTGTTTACTGCTTGCCTATCATAATCCAATTTAATATTTTTTAATAATCTATTACAAAAATTTCTGTACCTAGAAAAAGTGATTCGCAAGATCTCATTACTAGGTGCCTTTTTGAGGTTTTTATGTAAGGCGTCTCTGTGTCTGATACATCGGAGCAGACCTGGGGTAATCCATGGTTTTATAGTTACTTTTCGATTTGGAATTTTAACTGTTTTAGAATTTAAATCAATCAAATTTTTAATTAAATTTATCATTGTCTGAGCGGCATCGTGAGGATTTTGCGTCTTGTATACTTCGCTAAAGTCAAGATTCATCATGTGAGCATCCAACTGTTCATAATTAACACGGACAACAACTTTTTTTACTATAGTTTTAGTTATTTTTTTTGCAAGATATAATAAGACTGTGTCGTGATCAGTTAAAGCAGAGTGTGCGACCAGGGTTGTAGCAGGTAGCCCAGTTTTGAGAATAACATGATCAAGACAAGAATTCTGTCGAGTGGGCAAGGAATGGGCAGGCAGTAGGCCATGTGAAGCTAGTAGGTTTAAGTAAGTATGTTTGATTGTATCGCGGCATTGTTGGTGAATGTTAATGTTTATATCTCCCGTAATTATAATATTTTTGAAATGAGCTATATTTGTTAGTATGTCATTTAAGGAGGACAAAAAGTTGGTGGTGTCTCTATAGCTAGGAGGTCGGTATATGACTAGCATTACAGTACTAGAATCAATTGTTATTTGAAGACAATTAGCATCCAGAAAAGTGGGTTCCACCACCATGACCCTCAGTGCTTTGTGTATATAAACGACCACACCCTCGTTTTGTGTACGGTTATTAACCGTCTTAAAACTATTGTAGTGTGGTAACTCAGGAATATTTTGTGTATTAAGCAACCAACATTCAGTTAAGGCGATTATTTCCCAGTCTATTTTTGTCCTAGCCAGTGTGGTCATTAAACCTGGCATATTTTTTGTAATACTTCGTATGTTTTGACTTAGGACTTTCAGTGACTGGGCTGGCTTAAAGTTTGGTGGGATACAATGGTCCAAGTCACACGTTAAAGATTCAGATACAGAGACAGAATCTATATTGTTAAGATTATTTTGTATCAAATCGAATTTTATTATAGTTAATTATCATTTTACATTTAAACGATGTTATTTTATAGAAATTTAATATCTTTAGTAGAATACAACAATAAATGATAATTGTGACACAAATCACAGACAGTCTCAACAAAGAATCGTTAATTCTAGTAATCAGTAATAATAGTTTGGTTTTAATACTAGTGGAGCGAATATTATAATATATATAATAAGAGTATTTTTATAACTTGAGGGTAATATGTGTTTGTTCTTAAGAGTGTAGATAATATGTGATGTATTGGATGTTTGTAAAATATTTGCAGCGTGTATTTGTAGTAATATAATGTATATAACCCCTTAATGTAAAATAAATATAATGTATATTGTAATGTGTGTATTTTGTAAATAGTTTTATTATATGTTCGTTTGTATTTGTAGGCTAGTTCATTATTGCTTAAAATATTTAACAGATTACTAAGTACACAAAACGTGAGCGTAATTTTTAGATACATAAATGATATATAATGTATATATATAATGTATATGATATATAATGCATATTTTAATGTGTGTATTTTGTAAAAAGTTTTATTATATGTTTGTTTGTATTTGTAGGTTAGTTCAATATTGCTTATAATATTTAACAATTTAATAAGTGCGCGAAATACAAGCGTAAATTTAAGATACATAAATGATAGGAATATAAACCAGAATAGTCACTTTTGTTTTCGTAACCGCGTAAGATCTTCTTCGGACTTTATAAGCCGGGCGGGCATTCCATCCTTTTCTCGTACGTACACCTTTCCGTTGGCAGTCCAGCATTGCTCATATTCACTGCTTTTAACAAACTCTCTTGCCAGGTAGTGTAGCCGTTTCGTCATAGTAGTGAGAACTTCCGAGATATATAGTGGTTGCTTAGGACCTTTTTCATTCACATGATTTGAATTGAGGCGATTTTTCGTATTTTGTTTATTAAATAATTTAGTTGAGCTCAGGAACTGTTCTTTAAGTTTTGGAGATGTGAATTCGACTATAACTGTACCTAAAGAGTCTTTATTATTCTTTAATCGAAAGATGTTCTGGATTTCATTTCCATTAAGCGGTTTATTGACGATGTTACTAATTTTTTTTACTGAGTTAGTAAGCGTTTCTCGAGTTTCTGGTATTGTGGACGGAAGATTTTTAATTTCTAAGGAAGCCGCCTTAATATGTTTTTCCAAGTAGTCAACTTTACCCTCCAGAGTCTTTATAGTTTTTTTATTGTTGTTGCATTCTTTTTTTAAATTATCTATCTCCAGAAGGGCATCATCGTACTTATCAGAGAGAAATTTAATAGTCTTCTGAATTTCAGTATTTTGTGTGCGTATTTCAGCGTTTTGAGTCCTTATGATAGCATTTTGGGATCTAATTTCGTCAAGAGCTGAGTGTAAGGAATCAATTTTATCGTTTTGTTGGTTCTGTGTTGATACTAGTTGGGAAAACATACCCTTCATCTCATTCATCATTTCCTCCATTCGTTCCCAATCATTATCACTACGCTTTTTCTTCCTTTGGGTAATATTTGAAGTATCATCATCACCTTTATGGTCCTTAGAAGTATTTAATGTTAAATTAGGACCAGAGGCGTAAAGAGACGGCGCTGGACTATTAGGTGGGGTTCTTTTGATAGAGGAAAGCATTGTAGTGATTATCCGGTGATACGGTGTTTAATTGATTCCAGTGAAGTGGAATATAAATAAATACAAAGTGTAAAAAGCAAGGAGCAAAACAGCTGTACTCACGAAGCCGTATATAGCAAACGCCGTATAGAATATTGGTACTTCTCAGTCACTGCGCCGCCGCCGCCGCCGCACCGAACAATTCCGAGCAAGGATGTCGGAGGCCGTCGGTACGTCCTTGATGACACGAAGTTTACCGAGCGAAGGCCGGTCGTTGACACCGACGCGATGCACTGCTCGAGTCCGTTGACCGGTGACTCAAGCGCCTTAGATGTTAATTCAAATGTTTTGCGGTCGTTGTTGAATAAAACTGTGATATCTTCTTTGTCTGTTGCTCGATTGTAAAAATAAATAGTGCAACGTAAAGCCCACAAGACAAGCTATCCAACAATGTAATTTAATGTTCAAAAAGTCAACTTTTTACAACAATTAAGATTTTTCAAAGCGAGAGTAAAAATAGTTACGTTTGGCCGCCCTGAGTAGCGCGGGGGGAATTGATATTATTATATAATTGGAAAGGTCTCGTAAAGATCTTTATTTTGACATCTCGACCTGATTTTTCCCGTGCGCGAGCGCGGAGAAAAACCCAGAAAAACAAGTACCGCGTGGCCGCGTGCTCCCACTTCCCGGGGTGCGAGGGGGTCGTGCGTTACTTTGTTTGTCGCGGCGCAGCGAGGCGGACATCCCGGCGTTTTCAGAATCTGGATAAGCTTAGTACTTGTGGAGATACTTGACTTTGAAAATTACGTCACTTTTCAAGTAAATATTTTTTAAAAAGTAAAGCGACGACCCACCTCAAAATTTATTAAATTCTATTTTTCTTAATTAGTTTTACATACATTTTAAATTTAAAAATTTTCTGTGCAATACTTTTCGAGCTATTAATTTTTTAAGATTAAGGGTGAGCACGAGGGGGTGCTCCCCGCGGTCCGATATCTCCAGAAGTGATATTGAAAATTAGTATTAAGTTTAAATAGTACTAGCTTCTGCGCGCGACTTCGTCGGCGTGGACTCCGCTCCTATTGGTCTTAGCGTGATGATACATAGCCTATAGCCTTCCTCGATAAATAAGCTATCTAACACTGAAAGAATTTTTCAAATCGGCCCAGTAGAACCAGAGATTACCGCGTTCAAACAAACAAACAAACAAACAAACAAACAAACAAACAATCAAACAAACTCTTCAGCTTTATATATTAGTATAGATTTATACATTTTTGTAAAATTTTATTTCAATTTTTAGTATTTTTAAATTCAATTTTAGTGTAAATATCTGTGTTTTTCATCCCCAAAAATTGGGGGTTGATTGAAAAAATTTTTTTTAATTAGCATAGCTGTGTAGCACTTGCAAAGCCCGATCCAACAATAACAAACACGGGTATATTGGGATAACCAGGGCCAAATTAAGCTTATTCAGACTTCGTAGCGGCCATATTGGTCGCCATTTGCAATAACTTCTTTTGTGTATAACTTGGCTAAATTTAGGCCTAGAAACCTGGGACTTCAAATTTAATATATTTCACGGAGAGATCCTTGCGTCTAGACGCAAAACGACTCTACGTAGAGTTGACCCCTCGATCCCGTTTTATGAACCAGGAGGAGGTAGAGGAGACCGAGCCCACCACGGAGAGCCGTCGCACGGGATTCTGTGGCCAGCGGTTACCAAGATATTGATTTCTAAATATCAGTCTAGATTTAAACAGTTAGCGCGGACGCCATCTTGGAAAACTTCGAGGCGCAATATCTCGGGAACCGCTGGTCGTAGAGCCACGCGGTTTTTTCCTTTGATTGTCCCTTCTCAAGGGCTATCTTTTGAACGTAGCGACGAGACTCTACGTAGAGTCATTGACGAAAAAGTGGAGTATTCTCTACTTTTTCTTAATTTCAGTTTAGCTTTAAGTTTTACTAGCACCAGGGCATATTTGCCTGCCTCCTTGACCGGGAGCGGTCTTTTACAACCGCCCTTTTAGGACAAAATTTTATTGAAATTATTCTATCTTTTATTTTAAACGAATAATCTTCTTTATTGACTTCTATTAATTGACTTTTTTAACTGCAGTGACGCGCCCCCCACAATGTTTGGTCCCTGGTCACCGAGTGAGGATTTCCTCCCCCCCCCTACTCCCAACACGCCGAGTGAGGCCCACAGTCCATCCCGCCGCTCTATCGAGAAGGGTAGGGTGGCCTCAAGGATGGAAGCCGCCGAAGAGCTGGTCCGACTCTGCTTGTTAGCGACCACCAGCTCAAAAAACCTGAAGCGGGAATATAAACAGATGATCGGCAAGGCCATAGATGGACTCTATGAGATGCTCGGGGCGAGTGAGGCGGAGCTCGAGACGATGAAGGCTCGCGTTGAGGGTGGGACCGCCGTGGAGGTGGGGCCGCCAACTGAGGTTGCCGACCCCGCGCCTTCGGCGGCCCTGGACTCTAAGCTGAGCCAAAAGCTGGATGAGCACACCCGTCTTCTACTTGAGAATGCGCAGCGCCTAAAAGAACTCCAGGATCAACTCACCAAACTTGAAGAGGTAACAGTCACAGCGAGAACATACGCGGGCGTGGTAGCGGCCGAATCTCAGCCGGTAAGACCGCCCGCTACGCACTCGCTCGTGATCACCGCGACCGATAAAGAAATGACGGGCGACGAAGTCCTCGCCCGACTTCGAGAAACGGTAAACGCCAAAGAAGGGTGGATTAAAGTAGATAGGGTGCGCAAGGCCAAAGATAGAAAGGTCGTCATTGCCTTTAGCACAAAAGAAGAAAGAAACAAGGCCAGAATGAAAGTGGAAGAGAGAGGCAATGGTCTCCTGGTCGAGGAGGTGAGTAACAGGGACCCGCGCTTGGTTCTGAGGGGCGTCCTCTCGGACAATACCGACGAGGACGTATTAAAGGCCCTAAGGAACCAAAACCGGGAGCTGTTCGACGGCCTCGACCAGGAGGCAGACCGGGTTAGGGTTCGCTTCAGAAAGAAGACTAGGAATCCGAACGTGGGCCACGTGGTGCTGGAGACCTCGCCCGCCCTTTGGGGTCGGATCACCCGACAAGGGTTTGTCCA
This sequence comes from Melitaea athalia, assembly GCA_905220545.2. NCBI lineage: Eukaryota > Metazoa > Arthropoda > Insecta > Lepidoptera > Nymphalidae > Melitaea > Melitaea athalia. The sequence goes on from HG992201.1 coordinate 178,236, forward strand.
AATTGACCTCCAGAAGGTGAGGGCTGAGGACCAGTCGCCACTGGTCCAATGTGCGCGATGCCTCGGGTATGGGCACACTAAGAGGTTCTGCGCGGAGTCGGTCGACGTGTGCAGCCACTGTGGCGGCCCGCACCTCAGGACGGAGTGCGCGGACTGGGAGGCGTCCGTTCCACCCTCATGCAGGAACTGCCGAAAGGCGAAGCTAGATAATTTGAAGCACAACGCCTTCAGCAGTGACTGCCCGGTCAGGAAGAGGTGGGACGACCTGGCGCGGTCAACAGTCGCGTACTCCTGAGGGCGCGATGGTCTGCGCGGTGGCGTGCAAACAGGAACTCCCCTATCCCCTAGCGAAACACGCGCGGGACAGCCTGCGGGAGTCTTGGCCCTGGAGGAAACATATATGTTTGTTGCAGAACAAGACTTTTGCAGACCAAAATGGGAGCGCACGGCCACCGACTCCTGCACAGGAATTGTTTTTTTGGGAAAAAGGGCAACTTTCCACTGTAAGGGGTCCACATCTTTGTTGACATGTTTGACTCCCTGACATATAATGTGGCAAATAAATGTATCGCTTCCCATCAAGGGGACAGGCAAATATGTTATGCTTATATTATAAGAATATAAGTCAATAGCATATAACAAGTAGATGTACTCAGAAGTACAAATATGTTACCAATTGTCAAAATTAAATTTAGAGCATATAAACATGTTAGATTGATTATTAAATTCAAATTATAGTTAAGCTAAACACTAGAATAAAACTGTATTATAAAGTGAAAGTTAATAAACACCGAATGCTGTAAATAAACACAAGACTAGATTAAGGACCCATTATAGTATATAAGTTAGAATAAGACCTTTTGTAGTAATAAAATAGATTAAATATAAATAATTGTAATAAGGATATTAAGTATCATTAAGACAATGTATTGCAATATTTCAACTGCTAAAAAATGAACTAAAATCCTGTAAAAGAAAAAACTGTCCCAAACCCAATGTGTACAAAATTATTTACCCGTGTACTTAGAAACAAGTAATAAGGTAGCCATAACTAAATGTAGGCCTACAAAGTAGAGGGAACCCACCCTGATCTGAGAAAGGTGACGAATGAATGAAGAAATTAGTATGCAGAATGAAAGTACGAGAGGCATGAAAGCGAGAACTGGTATGAAAGAGTAAATTGCAAAAAACGACTCGCATAACGTGCGGGGGCGAGATTTAAAAAAAAAAAAAAAAAAAAAAAAAAAAAAAAAAAAAAAAAAAAAAAAAAAAAAAAAAAAAAATATATATATATATAAAACTGAAGAGTTTGTTTGTTTGAACGCGCTAATCTCAGGAACTACTGGTCTGATTTGAAAAATTCTTTCAGTGTTAGATAGCCCATTTATTAAGGAAGGCTCTCGCTTCAGCCTGTAATATCCCATACATACTCCACTACACAGGCCTCTTTCCCCATGTACTCCATGTAGGAGAAGGATCAGAGCTTAATCCACCACGCTGCTCCAATGCGGGTTGGCGGATATATTTCCTACTATGAGTAACGGTCGCTATTAGTTGTACGTGTTAAGGATAACAACCGGGACAGACGGCTTAACGTGCTCTCCGAGGCACGGTGGGGAGACCCACAAGGACTGCGCAAACATCCAGACCACGGCTAACATCTGTATGGCCAATACAAATGTTTGTCATGTGCGGGGATGCAACCGCCGGCGCAACAGCCACAAACCAGTGCTGTGACCGTTGCGCCAACGAGTCGTCACAGTTTGCCGTCAGTGTTGGTGTGCCCAATAAAATTTTATAGTCGTTTGATTTTCGTAAAAAATATAAAATGTATGTCAGCTCATTTTGATTGCGGGACCCATTGACTAGCCCAGTAAGTGTTTACTGGTCTAGTGTCACGTTCACATTATTAATTTATCCTTACTTTTCTTCTATACAGCAAAGAGTCTGGGCAAAGCCAATTGTGGGACTTCTACAAGCTGATTTAGTTCAGTTCATATTTTTTACAACTCATGTTATATAATTCATGTTTTTTTTTTTTTGTTATTATGGTAATAAGCAAATTTGTGGAAAAGTACGATGGTATTGATTGTCGATCGATTCCAGGAACTTGATTAGCTCGTCGGTAAATTTTCGCGCGGTCACGCTTCATGCCATGTTATCATATTATTTTTTCTTTATGTTGTTCATCGTTACCTCACACTTGGATATAAATAAATTATAAATATTGTCTCGCTTTTACACACTCGTGGTTTAGTCGACATAGATTACAAAATATTATAGTACGGGAGGTAGCGTAGCAATTTTTTTAGGAATATTATACCGAATAAATTGTATTTCAAATAGTTGTTTAATGGTCAGAAATCGGTAAAGTGAGCGTCAGTTGTCGCACTAGCGGTGGAGCTAAAGGAGACAGCATGAGAAAGTAATTGGAAAAAAATCTGCTCCAATGAATTTTATACCGAGCGAAAATGTGTTATATTATTGTTTCAATCACATACTTTAAAAAAATAGTCGTCAGCTGTATTGATGAAGGTGGGTTATATGTCAGTCACGTGCATGAACATCATTGAAAATTTGACAAAAAAGTAATTTTATACCTTATGAAATTTGTAGATCTAAATTTTTATACTTTTAAAATAATAAAGAAAACCGTCAGCCGTATTTTTGATGGGGGAAAGACCGTCAGTCAGCGTGATAAACATTTTGCGCGCTCAATGCATTTGAGCGTTGCATAGTCTCTTTGGAAAATAAACTGATGATCTTTACACCCATAAACATTTTTTTTACATTCAAATTATCTTATACTTTGAATTCAATAAGTATAATATCAATTTAGTATAAAAAACACCACATTTTATTTATTAATTTTGTATCGGTTTCATATTATACTAGCGGCCGCCCGCGACTTCGTACGCGTGGTGTTAGTTATTTTCAGATAATTTTTAATTATATTCGAAAAAGCTATGTAAATATCTAATGAAAGGAAAAAATAAAAGAAAGATAAAAACAATAGCTAGACGAATTTTTAGAATCAATGAAATCGATGGATATTATTTTTCATTGGACTTTCATACAAACTACCATCCCCGGTTTTAACCGCAAAAGGGGTTGATTTCTAAAAATATATTATTAGTACACCTCAACACCATCTATTGAGCATACATTTTAAATTTTAAGTCTCTTACTTCAAAAAGGTAGGACTTTTATATAAACTTCCAACCCCCTTTTACCCCCTCAGGGGTGGAGTTTCGTAAAACCCGTTCTTATTGGATGTCTACTCCCTATAAGGAACGTACCTGCCAAAATTCAAGTATGTAGGTGTATTTTTCATTGGACTTTCATACAAACTTCCAACCCCCGTTTTACCCCCTTAGGGGTGGAATTTCGTAAAACCCGTTCTTAGCGGATGTCTACTCCCTATAAGGAACCTATCTGCCAAATTTCATGTTTGTAGGTGTTATAGTTTCAGAGATTTCGTGATGAGTGAGTGACCTTTCGCTTTTATATATATTATAGATTAATATGTACTGTATCATCAAGGAATTTCAAGCAGTAAAGGTCTCACTACTCTAATATACCTTGCCTAAAAGTTATTTTTCTAGCCTTCTGGTAGAATTATAAAATAATGAAAAATTAGAAAGAAGCGTAGAGCACAATTTAAATTATACAACGCATGAAGAAGCAAAGAACAAACGTAGAGTAATAAGATGTTCTGATACAGATATTTTAATGATTCTATTGGAGAATATGAGTCATATTCAGAGCAATCTTAAAATTTATCTATTATTCGGAACTGGAAATGCACAACGTTATATCGATGTTACTCGACTGTACGAAGTATTAGGACCTAGCTTGTATTATTACGAGCCATTTTAAAGTGAAAAGAAAAGACAAAATAATAATAAAAATATTGGTTAAAAACAGGAAAACCTGATTTTATCGAAATATTCATTTTTATACATGTATTTTAATACAAATTTTTGAAGTGAAACTTCTTTAGGCGCATGAGGGGTAAAATTTGAGCGACCGCTAACGCGGCAGCGTCAGGGACGGTCAGTACTTGGATGGGTGACCGCCTGGGAACACTGCGTGACGTTGGCTTTTGTTTTTTTTTTCAATTAGTTTTTTTTTTGTATTTTAAATTCGATTATTTTAATTAGTTTTTTTTAAATTAGTTTGCCAAAGAAGTTTCACTTCTGACATGTGTACTTTGTTTTTTAGAGTTCCGTACCCAAAGGGTAAAAACGAGACCCTATTACTAAGACTTCGCTGTCCGTCCGTCCGTCCGTCCGTCTGTCACCAGGCTGTATCGCAAGAACGGCGAGCTAGATACTTGAAATTTTCACAAATTATGTATTTCTGTTACCTCTATAACAACAAATACTAAAAACAAAATAAAATAAATATTTAAGGGGGGCTCCCATACAACAAACGCGATTTTTTTGCCCTTTGTTGCTCGATATCAACAATGGCAACAGGTAGGCACTTGAAATATTCACAAAATACTCAGTTGTATTTTTACTTTAATAATAAATAATTAAATTTAAATAAAATAAATATTTAAGGGGGGCTCCCATACAAATAACGCTATTTAATGCCTATTTTTGCTGGATATCAATAAATGGTAACAGGTAGGCGCTTGAAATATTCACAAGACGCGTAATTATTGTATATTTAATTTAATAATAAATAATAAAATTAAAATAAAATTAAAATATTTAAGGGGCTCATACAAAAAAGTGACTTTTATGCCGCTTTTTGCCGGATATTAAAATCAATATAGATACCTCCTGTTGTTTACCTAGTCAATGATATGGAACCCTTCGTGCGCGAGTCCAACTCGCACTTGGCCAGTTTATTTACTTTATTCGGGCATTAGTAAAATTTATAGTAAAGGAATAAAATTTTGGCGGGCTTTAAGAGGATTGTCATCGCGTTATTGTCCAATAATAGGTACCTATACTGCAGTTAATGCGAAGCTACCATCGAATTCGGAATGCAGATTTGATTGTAAAAACAGACAAGAAGTTGAACGGTTAATCTTTTGAATACATCATTTATAATAAGTTTAGTTTTTGTTTATTTTTGGTTCGTATGTTGTATTCGTTATCCCCTTGTCTCGAGTTGCCTGCGTGGAACTCGCGTTGATTTCCTTTTGTATTGTTACCGCGTAAACCCGCACGCAGTGTAGCGTGGTGTATTGACGATTGTAACTTAAATCAATCATTTCTAACACAAAATTATCTAATAATATCATAGATTTATTTATTTACACTTTATTGTACACCACAACTACATTTTAAACATTAAACACATTTAAAGACATTTACAGACTGTACTGAAGTACAATGGTCGGACTTATGGCTATTTAGCCATTTCTTCCAGACAACCCAAACCCAAGATTTAATCAATTGTACATTTTTAGAGCTCCATTTTTTGAGGTATTTAATTATATCGACGCGTTGGCGCAACGGTTACAGCACTGGTTTGTGGCTGTTGCGCCGGCGGTTGCGGGTTCGATCCCCGCACATGACAAACATTTGTTTTTGCCATACAGATGTTTGCCGTGGTCTGGGCGCTGTGGCTGTGCTTGTGTATTGTGTGTGTTTCCGAACCCCTGACACAGGAGGTAATCCTACTGGATTCCGTTGAGTGTAAAGCATTTATTAAGTATTTATTTAATTTTTTCAATTAAGAAAACTGTTACAATCTTACATACAGGACTCTGTCAGTAGACACTTACTAGTGTCTGAGTACTTTGACGTGTGGGACTTTGACTTCTGGGAGTTCTTCACGGGCGCGTGACTTTGGCGAATATTGGAGTAACAGCGGAGTGCGCGTGATCGCGTACTTGGTATTACATTGATTTATACTGAAATAATCATTAATAATTAAAGTATTAAAGTTAAAACTTAACTGAGGTAGAGCACAGCAGGATATATCCTGTTCATAATGTGGGGCTTACATAATAATACTGCTTTCAAACAGTGTTGTGTTCCTGTGGTGAGTAAGGAGAACAGAGCTTCTGCGGAGATTGAGGGATAGGATCGGCAACGCGCTTGCGATGCCTCTGTTGTTGCAGGCATCATAAGCTACGATAATCGCATATCCATCAGGTGAGCCGTACGCTTGTTTGCCAACCGGGTTAAATTTAAAAAAAGGTTTTTTTTAAATTCCATCTTAGAATGTTTAAGTTGTCAGCCAGTTCACGCATGATTTTTTTGTTAACACTTTTTCCTGACAGCTTTAGTTCGTATCTTATTCTTAATACGCACAAGTTATTAGGAAAAGCATATAATAATGTAACAAAAATGTAATGTTTACCTCAATGATCTGCGACGACGGCGGAATACCTAATCGCGGCGGGCGCGTGCAGTCGGGCGGGTTTATATCGCGGCGCCGCGGGTCCGCGGACATGTCCAACAGACGCGCGCGCTCGCCCGGTCGCGTGCCAGCCGACATTACTCAAGCAACTCGCGCGCGAAATCGTTTACGATAATTGTTACAAAAGGAGTTCAGTAAAGTGTGATTATTTCGCGAGTGCGACCAAGATAGTGAAATGACGGTGAAGACGCAGTGGACGCAGCTGGCTGCAGTTCGGGGAGCGATCAACCAAGTACTGCTTGTGTTTTTGAGTGAGTTCCTTAGTGATACAGTTTACTTAGATATGTAGACCAACGGTTTTTTTAATATTTTTATTTTGGATAATGTCAGAACTTTTTATTTTAGAGGAAAACAAGGTTTTTAAGAATATTAAGGTTTTGAAATATTGTTTTGTTATCTTTATTTACATTAGAAAATGCAAAATGTAGGCTTCCAGGACAATCGTGGATTTGAACCAATGTACTTTTTATTGTATCTCTGAATTATGTCACGGCTTTATCTCGGACATAGAAGAGTTGTACCTAATTAGCGTAGCGAAAACTTTTTAAATTAGTGTTGACTTAAATTTATTCAATTTAAGAATTCAAAGATTATAATTTAACCGCTTGTGGTCGTTCTTTGTAGCCGTGTTATTCTATAATTATGTATTCCTTTTTAGGATAACATAAAGAGGGGACGAGATTTACAGCATTTTTATAAATGAGAATAACAATAGATATTGATATCAATAGTCTCAGCTACTTGAGCGGCGTGTTTTCTTGGATAATAACCATCGTTCATTTAATTTATATGTTTACAAGTACGGTTCGAATCAGTGTGTTTTTTATTAGTTTAATGTCAGTCTTTTTGTTTAAAAAAATAATATGGCATGTTGACATGACGTATACGTTTCGTTTACGTACGTTACGTTTCAGCCTGTAATATCCCACCGTTGGTCATAGGCCTCTTTCCCCATGTAGGAGAAGGATCAGAGCTTAATCCACCACGCTGCTCCAATGCGGGTTGGCGGATATATTCCCTACAATGAGTAACGATCCCTATCAGGTGTACATGATAACAACCGGGACCGACGGCTTATCGCGCTCTCCGAGGCACGGGGGGGGGGGGGGGAACCCTCAAGGACTGCACAAACACCCAGACCATGGCAAACATCTGTATGGCCAATACAAATGTTGTCGTGTGCGGGGATCGAACCCGCAACCGCCCGCGCAACAGCCACAAACCAGTGCTGTGACCTCTGCGCCAGCGCGGCGTATTGACATGTATACTTATATAAATTCTTTACCTTTTCACTTATTTATTTGACGCCAATTTATCGATTTTGAAAGGACTTTCCGAAGAGACGAGTCAACTTTGTAAACAGACACGCTACGACGTCAACAATGTTTTATAGAGCATAAACTAATGAAGTAAGGTAAACATAAACTTAATCGTTTGTCGAAGTTATAAATATTGAGTTGAATGTTTGTGTGTGTAATGTAAATAATATCACATGTAATTGTTATATTGATGCTTGTGCTAATTGGAACAGATTTTAACTGAAGTAGGGCACAGCAGAAAATATGCTGCTCAAAATCTGAAGCAGCCCGACTGGAGAAGTTTCTCGACCTTGCAGAAAGAAGATCACTGCTAAATACTGGTGTTGTTAAAATACTGTAATCACTTACCATCAGGTGAGCCGTACTTAGGTACTTGTTTGCCGACCTAGTTGTACAATTCAATACTAGCTGTGCCCACGACTTCGTCCGCGTGGAATAGTGACTTTTGACAGTATTTTTGGATATATTATCTTTTGGTTTATTTTGGATTATAAACATCGTCGTTTGGGTATTTACATGTACAAAGTGATTCTTTAAATTGGCATAACTTTTTTATTTATGAACCGATTGACATTAAACAAACACTAAATATTAAGTAAAGCTTACCACCACATACTAGTGAAAATCGTATCTAAATCAGATAAGCAGTTTCTTAGATTAGCGTGTACAAACATATTACATTTACATTTTTATTATATGTATTGATTATCAATCAATGATGTAGTTAGCCATTTATTTACAAAGTTCTGCATGAACGAGTATCGCTTCACTTTAATCGAATTTTCCTCTCCTTTCGGTTTAATGTATGGATCATAATTAATGATGTAACCTTAGAATATGCGTTATTATTCTAAGGATGTAACTGAACACGCGACATTCCGCGCCGCAGAACCAATTGCCTAACTTATTTATATTATATGAATGTTCTCTGTATTTACTTGGTGTATTGAGGTAGGGCATAGCTGGATATATCCTGCTCAAAATCATGAGCAGCCCTTCTGGGAACCACTAGGTAGGTAAACCGATTTTGATGATTCTTGTTTTAATCGAAAGCTGACGCTTGGTTTTGTACTTCCATTTGATCGAGATCTAATGACTGCTTTTTGAGTAATCTTTGGGCCTATGCAAACCGCGTTTTTTAAACGCGATACAGACGCGATGCAAACGCGCGTGTGACGCGATACAAATGCGATGCAAACGCGCGTATGTCGCGATACAAACGCGCCGTCGACGCGCGTTTGAATCGATACATACGCCAACAAACTGTTCTGTAGGATAAAAACGCGCCGTCGACGCGCGTGTCACGCGATACAGACGCGATGCAAACGCGCGTATGTCGCGATACAAACGCGCTGTCGACGCACGTTTTAGAAACGCGCGTCGACGGCGCGATTAAAAAACGTGGTTTGCATAGGCCCTTTGATAACTTTACCATTTTGTCGTCTACTTAAGTTGTATTAATTGTCAATGTATTGAAGTCGGTTTTTTTTTCGTTGCAAGCAAACAAAATTATAAAGTTACAAGCTTTAGTAAGTACAATTCTCATTAACATAAAAAATAATATTTGTAATTATTCACATCTCACTGGGGTATTGCTTAGATTTTATAAGTGATAATATCAACCTATAAAATCTATCTCCGACAGAGGGGGAAAGGTCTAGGCCGCAGTGCCAAGTGTTGCCAACTTGACACGTGCTCGCGAAGTTTGTCCAGCGTGCCCTGAACGTTCATTCAACATATCATCTGTTTGACAACGTATAACAAACATCAGCTGTTAGCTCTCAATATTGACCACATCCGAGTTGCGCCACACTTCGGATGTTCTGCGAGGTCTTGCAACCACAGACCACAGAAATACTCTTGCAACAGATGTGTACTTGGCCCTGAGCGCCGCTGACCGTCTACTCTAAACAAATATGAAGCTCGCTCGCTAAAACAAAAACAGAGCGTACGTGCCGATGTTAATGATTACGATTTATTTATGTACCTACATAGTAGCTGTGCTCGCGACTTCGTCCGCGTGGAATTTAACAAAAAAGATATTGTTAAGTTCGCAGAGTTATATTAAGTAAATAAACTTCTCAAATAAAAGTAGCCTAAGTTACTATTTATTACATCAGCTATCTGCTAGTGAATGTCCTGTCAAAATGGGTCCAGCCATTTCAGAGTTTAGCCGGAACAAACAGACAGACGACAGACAGGCAAATACTTTAAAAAATGTTATTTTGGTATATGTAACGTGTATACAACCATTTGCATTTAGGAAAAAACTGTTATTTTTATATAACAAACAGACACTCCAATTTTACTTATTTGTGTTATTTTTAATGTACGTGTGTAATGGTATACGAAATATCATTGATTAACCAGTTACTCCATCAAAACTAACAAGCCGCTGATCGCTTATAAACACAATACTTTGGTTTCTTGTGATGTGTATTCATTGAATGTGTTCAGTAGAATCGGAAATGCGTGTCGAATGTTTTGTCCACAAACGAACGGCGTGATATATTTTATGAGGACTCGGTTTATTTTTAATTTATAACCTTACTATTAGTAAAAGTATTATCAAAACAAGATCAACAAAGGAAATATGTTACAAGGAGTAAGTAACTGAGGTAGGGCACAGCAGGAAACCTGCTCAAAAATGGAGCAGCCCGTCTGAGGAAGTGCCTCGACCTTACAAAAGAACACAGCTAAATAATAGGTACTGCTTTCAAGCAGTGTTGTGTTCCTGTTGGTGACTAAGGTGACCAGAGCTCCTGGGGGGATTAGGGGATAGGATCGCCAACACGCTTCCGGTGCCTCTGGTGTTGCAGGCGTCTATATGCTACGATAATCGCTTATCCATCAGGTGAGCCGTACGCTTGTTTGCCGACTTAGTGATATATATAAAAAAAATACTGGTATATAATGTGGACAAATTTTTTATTTATTAGATAACTAAAAATGGTAACCAAGCTCTAAGCCAAGGAGTGTGGGGTGTAGGTCTCCCCACCGTGCCTCGGAGAGCACGTTAAGCTGTCGGTCCCGTTGTTATCATGTATACCTGATAGCGATCGTTACTCATAGTAGGGACTATATCCGCCAACCCGCATTAGAGCAGCGTGGTAGATTAAGCTCTGATCCTTCTCCTACATCGGGAAAAAGGCCTATGCCCAGCTGTGGGATATTACAGGCTGAAGCGGGTATCAAAGGAAAGGGATTGCTGAAAGTAATTTGAAAAATAAAGCGACGTTACTTTAAATCCAATATGGCAGACTTCTAAAGATGGCGGACTAATTTATTTCCTAATCATTACAAATAGGACTTTTCTTTAAACGGAAATGGAATAGTCCTCGATGTATTAAAATGCAGTATAAAATCCACATATCGTTGTCCGCAGTCAATGTGCCAACGGTGTCGTTCGGGCTGGCGCTGGGCTGGGTGTCGCTGGTCAGCGGCGAGACAGCGGCGGGCGAGGGCGGGGGAGGGGGCGAGGGTAGCGACGAGGCGGGGCGAGCCGCCGTGGTCGCGTCGGTGACCACGTTCACCGCGTCGCTGGTAGGCGTGCCGCTGAGCGCGCGCGCGCTGCTTGCCGGCAGGAAGATCGCGCTCATCGCCACTTCAGCTTGCTTCGTGGTTGGTACGACTACGGCCTTTACCCAACATGTGATAATCGTTTAGTCTTAATCGATAAGTAGCGTATCAAATATTCTTTTGATACCATATAAAATAAATATAAAAACGTGGTCCGGACCAATTTTGTGTGTCATTTATTATTCTAATTAAACCCCTTAACTCTTCACGATTGCAATCATTTTCTATTTTAAACACATTATTTAATTTCAACTGATTACACATGAAGAAGGATTAATATAAATGATATGTTTTTGTGAGTTATATGCAAATGAATTGACGACGGCTTAACTTGCTTTCCGAGGCACGGTGGGGAGACTCACAAGGACTGCACAAACACCCAGACTACGGCAAACATCTGTGTGGCCAATACAAAATATGTTTGTCATGTGCGGGGATCGAACCCACAACCAACAAACCAGTGTTTGTGGCTGTTATTGCGCTGGTGGTTGCTGGCTCAAAATTGCAAAAGTCGTATTCGACTAATTTGTGTACTTCCGGTTGGAAGTGACTAAGGGACTGCCTCGAGTATTGCGGGCAGCGGGGCGGCAGCGGCGGCGGCGTGGGAGCGGCCGGATCTTATGCGTACAATCAAATGGATCGGCCCTCGAATACAGCGGCGGTGCAGCGGCGCGATGGCGGGCAACGAGCGGTGACTCCAGTCAAGCGGTGACCGCCCGCGCGTCAGCATTGCAGTTTTGTTGTGTGAGCGCAACGGCAATATGTTAATACGCGACTTACGCGAGAGACAAACGTCCTAAGCGGCCGGACTATAGCTAGCCACGTGATCTGCCCGCTGGTTTCGAAAACGGGCCTGCATTGTCCGCTCCGCGCCCGCGCAGCCGCCGCTGCCGCCCCACTGCCCGCAAAACTCCAGGCAGCGCCCTAAGACACGCTTCTGTTTCGCGAGTGTTTAATATTATGACTCTAATTTCATTATTTTTAAGTTTTTATATATATTTAATACTACCAGCGACGACCTTGACATAACTCTGTCGCTATTACTACACAGTTTATTTGCGAATCAAATTCACTGTTACCTAATTATAATGTATCTCTGTAAAGGTATGTTTACCAATATATGTGGGGTTGCAGGTGTGCTGGTCGCTGAAGCTGGCGAGCGTGTGGGGCGGCGCTTGGCTGGTGCTGGCGGCGCGCGCGGCGGCCGGGCTGGGGGGCGCCGCCGCCTGGGCGCTGGCGCCGCTGCTGGCCGGGGAGGTGAGCGCGCCGCTCTGCTTTACTGTAACTGAGGTGCTGGGGGGCGCCGCCGCCTGGGCGCTGACGCCGCTGCTGGCCGGGGAGGTGAGCGCGCCGCTCTGCTTTACTGTAACTGAGGTGCTGGGGGGCGCCGCCGCCTGGGCGCTGGCGCCGCTGCTGGCCGGGGAGGTGAGCGCGCCGCTCTGCTTTACTGTAACTGAGGTGCTGGGGGGCGCCGCCGCCTGGGCGCTGGCGCCGCTGCTGGCCGGGGAGGTGAGCGCGCCGCTCTGCTTTACTGTAACTGAGGTGCTGGGGGGCGCCGCCGCCTGGGCGCTGGCGCCGCTGCTGGCCGGGGAGGTGAGCGCGCCTCTAATTCGTTTTAACTGAGGTACAGCACACCTGGATATATCCTGCTCAAAATCTGAAGCAGCCCGACTGGGACAGTACCTCAACCTCACCAAACGATTCAGCCTGTAACATCTCACTTCTGGACATAGGCCTCTATCTCTATGTAGGTGGAAGAATTGTACAGCTAATCTATTTATTTATACGTAGAGTAAAAATTTCAACATGGAATTTAATATTTTTCAAATAAAATAAACTACGAGTATAACACTGAATCATCGTCTAGTTGCTAGTCTTATCATATACATAAAAGCTTAAACTAGTTTGAATACACAATACACCATGTATCAAAATGTCAGTTCAGTACAGTTGCAGTATAGTTCTCAAACTAAGCAATATTACAAATAGGGGATCGGACAAATTTTCAAAAAGTGTTTTTAATTAATCTTTATGGATACTTATACCCATAAAAAATAAAATTTTATTAATTTATAGCCTTTTAGGTACTCAAAATCATGTTTTAATATTGTTTGTTCAAAAATCCCGCCAAAACGTCACTATATGACATCTGACAGCGCGTGACGTCAATTGTAGGTCATAAGCATAGAGTATATAAAGCACAGAGTACGTTGAACATACGGATAGAATAACCCGTGCAGTCAATGCTTGCTCTTTTCTAACGTACTCTGTGGCTTGTAACTGACAAATGACGTCACACACTCTAGTTGGTGTTTTAGTACAGATTAATAATATTATAAATAACAACATTTTATTTCTTCATTTAAAAATATTTAAATGAATTATATTAAATTATTATTCGATAAATAATCGTAAATCAGCATTTTTATTCTATCTAAGTACATTATAGATTTTAATCTGATTACTGTCCGATCCCCTATTGTCATAAGAGTGGAAACCGACTGGGACATCACCTCGTATACTATTCTGTATATCAGAGTGTAACTAGTAAGAAGTAAGGAACGTGTCATATCATAGATGTGCAGCGCGCAGTACCGCGGCGCGGCGGTGGCGGCGCTGGCTCTGGCTCACAACTTCGGCGTTCTGCTGATGTACTTAGCAGCCGATGCGGCCATACCACAGCGGTGCGTATATCGTGTATACCTTACACTCTTCTTAATATCTTATTACTTTTTATACAACTAGGTCGGCAAACAAGCGTACGTTCTATGATTCTATCTGATGGTAACCGATTACCGTAATCTATAGACGTTTGCAACACAAGAAGCATCCCGTGTTGCCTTGCATCTTATCTCTAACGCACCTCACGAGAGAGCTCATCACATTGCTTAAAAAAGCTGCGACAGGCCACAGTGTCTTTCCCAAAAATTAGTTTATTGTTACATAATCAGATAATAAATTGAATTTTTCACGTAAACTTTCATTTCACGCACGTTCAAATGTATATCGAACACTTCCAGAACAATCCTGTGGTGGTGTCTGGGTCTGTCCGTCACGCACTGCGTCGTCTTCTCGTTTCTACCGGAGTCGCCCTCGTTCCTCGCGGCCAAAGGAAAAGTTAAGGTAAGTGTGCTATATGATTGCTGCATTGTACTCACAAGTTTCTTTTCTAAATACAAAGTATGGCAAACAAGCGTACGGCTCACCTGATGGTAAGCGTATATCGTAGCCTAAGGACGCCTGCAACACCAGTGCAAACGCGTTAGAGACCCTACTTCCAACCCTCCCCAGGAGTTCTGCCACCTATTTTTTTTAACGTGGGGAAAATCCATCATGGATACCCTCCGGCGCGGGGGCACCAGAGGGTTATGTCAGACTCCTACTGACCAAAAACCATCCACGTGTGAGCAGACCTCCGCCTGAGTGGGGAGAGATGGGGTCGCATTAGCAGTCTCCACCCCGCCCCGGCGGGCGGTAGGCCCGGACGTCTGAACGTCCGGGCCCCGGCACAAAGTTGGGGTGGCCTCGCTCACAACAAGGCCACCCCGCAGACCTGTGGGGTCACGTCGTCCGGCCGGCCGAAGTCCCCCGACTGTCGGCTGGCGACCCCACTATTTCGAGGGGCGGAGGAGGTAGGTAAACCGCCACCTCCTTGCCCCCGTACGTCTGCGCCGGAGCGGGTCAGCGGAGGCGTCACTCTCCCTGGCCCGAGGAGTTCTGCCACCTTACTCAACATAATAACACAACACTACTTTAGACCAGTGTTATTTAGCTGTGATCTTCAGGATGAGGTACTGTTCCCCCTCCCTTCGTGACCAACCTAAATATAACATGTCATCCATTTAAATCAAGAAGGCGATAATGTTTTGCTAATATATTCAAAAAATATTTTGCGGATTTATGGATCATTTTTCATATAAAAATGTGGCGATAATCTGATCATATTTATCCTGCACTGTTGCAGCAAAAATAACTCTATGAATGAAGTTTGTAGTTTAATGAAAAAATGATTACGTTATCATAATATCAAACAATACAGTACGATTACGATACTTGTAGTACTGCATAATTTATGTAAATTAACATCGTGTTTACTATAGTAGAAAAATGATCTTCAATTATTATTTACTCATAGTAAATACAACTTTGTACACAAACACGATATCGGGTATATAATTATTATAATCGGTTTTAATTTGTTTAACAACGTAAAATTTTCTTAAAATATATTAGTAAATATTTACTATGCTAATTTAACTACTTACTAGGTCACTAGGTACGACTCGGATACTCGACTTGACTTGATATAAAAAACATACAAATAAATATATGAATAGAAATATCTATAACATACACACACGGTCGTCTGTTTATAAGGTAAGAACTTAATGGTTGTGAAGATACAAGAACAGCCGACTAATGTATGTATATTTTTTCAATAAATATATAACCCAGACCCAGGGTGGGAATCAAATCCACAGCCCCCGGAGCAGAAAGCCAGGTCACTCCTGAGTGACCTGGCTTCAACACAAACGCTGGCTGCAACACAGGTCATAGTCCGAAGTATTATTTGACACAGACTTCCACTCACTCTAATAGGACCCACACTCTGAATCGTCGGTAGTTTCGTGTATTGCTCTAGTGAATGTCTAAGGTCTGAAGCAATATGTAACATCCCACTGCTGGGCATAGGCTTCTTTCCCCATGTAGGAGAGGGATTGGAGCTTAATCCACCACGCTGCTACAATTCGCGTTAGCGAATATGTTCCCAACTAGGAGTAACGATCGCTATCAGGTGTTTATGATAAAAACCGGGATCAACCACTTAACGAACCTACTCAGCGAGGCACGGTGGGGAGACTCACAAGAACAGACATCCAAGCCAGAAATAAATATTTGTACAAGTACAAATATCCATCCCGAGCGGGAATCGAACCCGCAAACCGTCGGTGTTTTGGGTGACTACTCGCATCACTACACCAGAGCAGTTTTTAAGTCAGCAGTTGGGTTTTATTATTACTATTCAAGTAGGTCGGCAAATAAGCTTACGGTTAAACTTAAGGTAAGCGGCTACCGTAACACTAAAAGTATCGCAAGTCGTTGCCGACCCTAACCACAATCTCTTCCAGGAGTTTTGATCACCTTACTCACAACCAGAACACAACACTGCTTGAAAACAGTATTATTTAACTGTGACCTTCTAAGTAAGGTCTAGGTACTACCCCAGTTGGGCTGCTCCACATTTTGAGGAGGATATTTCCTACTGCGCCCTATTTCAGTCAATAGTCGCTATCAATGCAGCCTATCGCAGTCCACAGCTGGACATAGGCCTAGGACTGGGAAATGACGTGAACTCATGTGTGTTGCCCATAGTCACCACGCTGGGTAGACGGGTTGGTGACCGCAGGGCTGGCTTTGTAGCACCGAAGACGCTGCTGCCCGTCTTCGGCCTGTGTATTTCAAAGCCGCAGTTGGATGGTTATCCCGCCACCGGTTGGCTTTCGGCTGTCGTTCCAAGGTGGTAGTGGAACTGTGTTATCCCTTAGTCGGCTCTTTCGACTCTTATGGCAAGAGAGGGGGTGGCTATATTTTTTATTGCCGTAATCACATAGCAAATGTCACTAGTCGCAAACAGCAATGGTCGCTAGTTGGTAGTTAACGCAGTGGTTCCCCGCAGGAGGCGAGCGCGGCGTTGGCATGGTTCCGCGGGCTGTCGGCCGCCGACCCCGCGCTAGAGGCTGAACTGCGCGCGCTGCCTGCCGTGGAGCGGGCGCAGTCCTCCTGGAGTCTCATCAGGGACATGTGTGGGTACACTCTAGCATTCTAGTCTGCAGATATCACGCCATTCGACAAGGATTTATTTCTGTTATGGGAAGTGATCGTAGTTTTATGATCTACTGTGGATTAGATCGATCAAGATTTTAACGTTAAGAATAAACCGTTAAACATAAAGAGTTACGGATAATATCTACGGGAAAAGTCGGATAATATCTATTTGTCGTTTGGTCTTTTTTTTGACCTTTGGTCTTTTTTTCTCTAGGAATAGGGGAAATGGCCCACCTGATGGTGATTACCGCAGCTTATAGACGTCTCTAACATTAGAAACATCGCAGATGTGTTGCCAACCCTACCCTTCAGTCTCCGTCGGAGCTCTGGTTACATCACTCACCACACGAACACAACACTATTTTAGAGCAGTAATATTAAGCTGTGGTCTTCTATAAGGTTACGGAATTTCTCCAGTCAGGCTGTTCCAGATTTTGAGCAGGATATTAGTGCTGTGCCCTTACTCAACAACCCTGTTAGTACTAAAGCTGTAACATTTGGACCACAGTGAGCGACCCGCAGAGACGGCGCGCGTTCACGATCGGCGCGCTGGCGGTGGTCGGGCAGGAGGCGTGCGGCGTGCTCGCGCTGCTGCAGTACGCGGAGCGCGTGTTCGTGCTGGCGCGGGACGAGGAGGCGCCCGTGACGTCACTGCACGCGCTCAACGTGACGTCACCGCCCGCGCCCCACGTGACGTCACTGTCGCCCGCTAGGCAGGCGGTCATAGTGGGCGCTGTGCAGCTCGCCGCGTCCGCGCTCGCGCTCTACCTCGTCGAGCGAGTGGGAAGGAGGGTTCGTTACTACAGTAATACGTATATACTAGCTCAAGATATCTCTTATCTCAACTTATTAAGATAGCTGTGGGTACAGTACGATTCTTGACGAACTAGACTAGATTTATAATTAAAAAAATTGTGTGTTTAACTACGACGCACGACTGGATTTTACTCGTTCAGATCAGTTACTGTCTAAATAGGCAACGAAAAAGACTTACTAGTCTAAGAAGAAGATTAATACCTTATCAAATGGTAAATAAACAAAATAAAATGACGTCATCTATCGGCGTTTTTGATTTCATTTCAACGGCATTCTATGGCGTTATTAGAAAACGTCGTAAAGCCATCTCCGATATCCGATAGATGGCATTAATAAAATAAAAGTTTTAACGTCTTGTTAAAATTTATAATAGAAAAAGTTAATCAAGGGAACTAGTTATTAATTATTTTATTTTAAAATGCTTGCTATGTGCAAGCACCTTTTTGTTCGAATCGGATTTGTTTGTCGTTTGATATCCGGCTCGAAGGACCAAAAATATGTATATTACACCTGACTTGCTGCTGCTGATAATTGTAAATAAAAGACAAAAATAAAGATAAATATATATATTTGGCGGCCCTTTGTGAGTAGATCCCGGGGCATGATGCCCTTCCCCCCTGTGTCCCCCTCGCTACGCCACTGATGGACGGCCGCTGTTGTCCGCAGCCGCTGCTGGTGTGGAGCGCGGGCGCGGCGGGCGGCGCGCTGGCGCTGGCGGCGGCGCTGGCGGGGCGCAGCGCGCGCGGGGCCGCGGCCGCGCTCGCGCTCGCCGTCGCCGCGGACTCCGCCGGCCTGCAGCCCGCGCCCTACGCGCTGCTGGCCGACATGTTCCACTACCAGGTCGGCTGTCTATACTGTATATACTGGCGGCGACGCTGGCGGGCTCATACATGAAGTAGTATTTACTAAGCAACCTATCACCTTGCTTGCCACCTCACGCCCCCCTCCCCCGCAGTACCGCAGCTGCGCGCTGATGCTGGCGAGCGCGGGCGCGTGCGGCGGCAACGCGCTGGAGGTGGCGCTGTTCCCGCTGGCGGCGCGCGCCGGCCTGCGCGCCGCGCTCGCGCTCGCCGCCGCGCTCACGCTCGCGTACGCGCTGTTCGTGGCGCTGCTCGTGCCCGAGACGCGCGGCCGCTCGCCCGAGCAGATCTACGCGGCCGTGGGGCCCGCCGGGGCGCGCGCCGACCGCTGCGAGACAGGGACCGCGGGCGAGACCACTGTGCGGACAGAGTGCACGAAGATGTGATAGTGTTTACTTTAGTTTAAGATTGTTGTAATATATTTTTATATTTTAACTTGCTTTTTATTTTTCCTTATTCTTTAAAAACACCTTGATAACGCACCTGGTCATATAGTATGTCAGTCAGTCAGTTCAGCCTACTGCAGTCGAGTGCTGGACGTAGGCCTCCCCAAGTTTGCGTCAGACATCCCGCTTTTTCGCAATCCTCATCCAACCTTACTTATCTTAGTATCATATGGAAAAAAGCTCAATAAGCTTAATTAAGTTTTAAAAATGTGTGTGTGTCAACTCTGACACGCGACTAGAGACTCCTTGGAAACAATTACCGTGATATTTAAAAATTAAAATGTTCTATGAAGTTAATCCCGCCCAAGCTTCGCAAGGGAATTTTACAAAAATTTAAAAAAGAAAATCCAAAATTTTTTTTGAAAATATAATATAGCCCATGTCACCCGCCGATAGTGTAGCTTTCCAACAGTGAAATAATTTTTCAAATCGGTTCAGTAGTTTCGGAGCCTATTCACTGCAAACAAACAAACAAATCTCTCTTCTTCATAATATTAGTATACATCTATACATAAAATAAAATGGTAGGAAAGTCAATGTATGTCCGGGAAAAACTCAAAAAGTACTGCATGGATTTACTTCACATTTGGCACGAATATTATTAAGAAGTCGGGTCAGAACATAGGCTACATATTATCACGCTATCACCTACGGGGAACGAGCAGTGAACGCACGCAGACGACGTCGCGGGCAGTAGCTAGTTAAAACAATAAATCTCTCAAATCAAATCATAATATATTGACGCTCACTATTCGTACCGGTACAGTAAATAGGTACTGGTATAATATTATTATACCTATATTTTGTTCTCAAGATCATTACTGTATCGTTGTTTCAAACCTTTTCACTCTTCATATTTTTCAAAGCGCGTGCTTTATACTTTAGTAGGTACACCCGACGACGATAAAGGCAGGCGGTAAATGTAATAAATCCCTTCTCTTAAGGTCGTCACTGTCGTCAGTTGACGACAGACCCCGGCGGTGGCGTCGAATTGGACCGCTCGCATATTCCGTCGTTACCTGTGTTGAATTTCTATTCCGAGATGTGGGACAAATTTTGCATAAATATTTCGTAATTTAGAGCAGAAGCTTTGTACCTTTAATCTTAAATTGATGACATTTTTCCTTTGTTGAAAAATTTAGAAATAAACAACCTCTTTTGAACCGTTAAGTTTATCTTATTCGAAGTATAGAAAAACAAGAAAAAAATCTTTGGATTCCATATGAATTATAGAATACTAATGTTTACGTGAATTTTACTCATTATAATGAAACAAATTTTTCGGATTTTATCGCGTTTTATTAGGTTTTTTTTTTTACATGCCCGACGTTTCGGATACTAATTACAGCAACCATGGTCACGGGAGGACCTCCTTGCGTGATCATGGTTGGTCATGGACCAAGCAGTGTTTCAATATAACATAGAATACTATTGAAAACAAATTTTGAACAGAAATGAGATGTACAACCAGACATACGCTTGAAAACTCAACAAACGGTACATAAACTAAAATGACGATAGGCAATTATTTATTAGATAATCAAAGAAACTTTACATTTAAACCGCATTAATTAATTTAAACTAACTACAGAAAACTGTAGCACGTAACAAACTTTAGCGAAACTCACTTCAAAGGGAACTTAGTTTGTTTTCCGGTAACCATGGCAACGAGCCCGCAACGTCGATACCAACTAGCGTAGAAGAGAATAATTGCGAAGAGAACCCGATACGCGTCCATTTGTCGCTGAACTGGCTTCAATTGAGCGAGAGGCATTCATAGCGGAGTCAATGGGAAGTGTAAAAATATGCGATAGTGAAGCAGCCATCAGTGGTGCAGTGATTTGTGTAACTGCGACAGAGGTGCAGGTAGACGAGGACGCGCGGAAATAGCGCTAGCACAGGTGATACATGTAACTGTGTGTGCCATTGCGATTTATACTAACATGCTTTCTAAGCAGCTAAAGGTTCAATATGTTAAGTAAATAAGTTTCAGTTATAATTTTAGGTTTCGAAATTCAAGGTATTTTAGCCGACTTCAAAAAAGGACTGAGTTCTCAATTCGACTGTATTTTATGTGTTATGGAACCAATGTTGATGATATTTTGCAACCCAAAGCTGGCGCTTGTCATGTATATTTGATTTAAATTTGATGAATATAACTTGTTAAATTATCACTAATAATGAATTTTTCATTGACTACTTTTTCATCTACCGACGTTATATTAGGTACTCATCGATGTAAAATAAAGTCGATTTTTTTCGTTTCATTATTATCTTATAAACTTTGCGGGTGGTAAATATTCAGATTCAGAAGAGTTAAAATTCGTAATTTATGTGTATTTTTGTTGATAAATAATATAATAATATTACGGCTCCATCGTGCTGATCTGATAATTTAAGTAAAATGTAAGGACTGAAACTCTTCGACAGGAAGCGGTATAGACCTCCAGTCGGGCCGCAAAACTCTACGGGGATGTTTTGGAATTCTTATTATAGAACTTAAGCGTGACAGTATTTTACCACCACAACTGTTTAAGTACGTGGTCACACTGGTACATGTAATTACTGTCAGTACATGTAATTTATCGCCCTAGTGAAACAGTACGATGGGCTTACTGGACAAGTTGTCAGCGTGGTTCGGCGGTGGCACGCAAGCCACAGTGCTGGTGCTCGGCCTGGACGGCAGCGGGAAGACGTCCACGCTCAACGCCATGCGTCCTCCCGAGCAGCGCGTGTCGCACACCGTGCCCACTGTTGGGCACCAGCAGGACTACTTCCAGAGTGAGCAACTTAATAGTTCTAATCTAATAATACTTCTGAGATCATCGTGTTCATGTAACACATGGATCAAACCTTACTAGTTTAAATAGTGGCTAGCATCGTGAAGTTTCCAAGCGTTTAATTATGTTATATATAAGTACGTCAGCAAATAGTGAAGCAGCGTAGTGGATCTTAGAAGTAAATGATTTTATCTAGCATATAGAAACGTATTAGCTGTGTGGTTACGGCAGTAAAGCATATAGCCAACCCCTCTCTTCCCGTGGGTATTGTAAGAGGCGACTTAAGGATAACACAGTTCCACTACCACCTTGCAACTTATAAAGTCGACCGATGGCGGGATAACCATCCGACTGCTGGCTGGGCAGCAGCGTCTTCGGTGCAACAAAGCCAGCCCTACGGTCACCAACCCGCCTGCCCAGCGTGGTGGCTATGGGCAACACACATGAGTTCACTCCATTTTTGGCCCGAAAATTTGGAGGCCTATGTCCAGCAGTGGACTGCGATAGGCTGAAGTGGTGGATAGACACATATATAACCTATTACAGAAGTGGTACATTGTTCGTGTAGGCGGCGGAGTGTCGTTCAGCGCGTGGGACGTGTCTGGCGCGGCGCGCATGCGCTCGCTGTGGGAGCGTCACTACCGCAACGCGCACGCCGTCATCTTCGTCGTGGACTCCGCGGACCATCTGAGACTGGGTCGGTTAATAAATAACGATTCGAGGATGCTTTTTGATCTTACTGTGAAACCTTTTTTAACAATATAGTAAAGTATAGAGTATTTTGTTACACATTTTTGGATATTTAATTAAAAGCCTGATTCTGCTGGTGAGAGTTCCAGCTTCATATTTTAGTATCTTTTATAATTTAAGCAAACACGAAAATAAAGTTTGATGAAATTCATTCTCTCAGAAGGTTAAATAAAGGGTGAAAGTTAATCAATTGTTATTCGTTATAATCAAAATAACAGAGTAAATATACAACAATAGGAACAACTAAATACATGTAGGTATGATTATAATCGTAATTTAATCATTCCGAATGACCGACTTGAGTAAAATAATAATGATATTGCGCTTGGTGCACGTGATCATGTCCATTACGGGACTGTGTCCAGTGGTGGCGCGCGAGGAGCTGGAGCTGCTGCTGGCGCACCCCGACATGTTCGGGCGGCGCGTGCCGCTGCTCGTGCTCGCCAACAAGAGCGACGCGCCGCACGCGCTCTCCGCCACGCACGTCGCCGCCGGTACGAGCACTCACTCTACTGGCTCACTCTACACTCGTTACTTTACACCAACAAGAGCGACGCACCGCACGCGCTCTCCGCTACGCACGTCACCGCCGGTACGAGCACTCACTCTACTGGCTCACTCTACACTCGTTACTTTACACCAACAAGAGCGACGCACCGCACGCGCTCTCCGCTACGCACGTCGCCGCCGGTACGAGCACTCACTCTACTGGCTCACTCTACACTCGTTACTTTACACCAACAAGAGCGACGCGCCGCACGCGCTCTCCGCCACGCACGTCGCCGCTGGTACGAGCACTCACTCTACTGGCTCACTCTACACTCGTTACTTTACACCAACAAGAGTGACGCGCCGCACGCGCTCTCCGCCACGCACGTCGCTGCCGGTACGAGCACGCCTCACTCTACTGACTCACTCTACACTCGTTACTTTACACCAACAAGAGTGACGCGCTGCACGCGCTCTCCGCCACGCACGTCGCTGCCGGTACGAGCACGCCTCACTCTACTGACTCACTCTACACTCGGTTTTTTTATATAACTTGTTCGGCAAACAAGCGTACGGCTCACCTGATGGTAAGCGAATACCATAGCTTATAGACGCCTGCAACACCAGAAGCATCTCAAGCGCGTTGCCGACCCTATCCCCAATCCCTCCGAGGAACTCGGGTCACCTTACTCGTCATAGGAACACCACACTGATTGAAAGCATTATTATTTAGCTGTGATCTTCTGTAAGGTCGAAGCACTTACCCAGACGGGCTGCTCCAGATTATGAGCAGGTTATTTCCCGCTGTTTGTATTTTTACTTTACAAAATCGATATATTTTATATTATTTATCAAATTTTTTGGGTTTGGTATTATAGAATAATTATTTTAACGATTTAGTTAATTAACTAAATCGTTATTCACTATCAATCTACTTTAAATCTGCTTCTCAATTGTTATAAAATTCCTGCCTGCGTTTCGCAGTAGCAAGCGACCGAGCAGTACTCTACTAAATAGTGCTCGTCCAATAAATTACAAAAGAAACAATCAAATAGCACTTAAAATGTTATTTGTAGCAAGCTTTTAGCTCCCTGCGGCGGGAACTATTAAGATTATTGTATATCTATTTAGAAAATAAAATAAGAGCTAACGTTAAGCTTAGTAAAAAATAACGCTTACAAGATGTCAATTTATGTCTGCTCTGGCGCATGTATATGCATGTACCTATACTTATAAATAATACATATACATATATATATATAAATTAATATGTATATTACACCCAGACTCAGACTCGGGGCGGGAATCGAAACCACAACCTCCGTAGCAGAATGTAGGGTCACTACAAACTGCGCCAACGGACTAGTCAAAGTGGTAGACTTTTAGCATTAAGCCCGCCTTTTGTACAATTATTATTGTGATGTTTTGTGTAATGAAGCAATAAATAAATAATTGTAAACAGATATTGCCAGTACTATATAGCTATACATTGCAGCTCTAGGGCTGGAGCGCATCGGCGACAAGCCGTGGCACATCTGCTCGTGCAGCGCGCTGTCGGGCGCCGGCCTGGCGGACGCCGTCGCCTGGCTCGCGCGCCAGCTGCGGGAGCGGCGCGAGCACCGCTGACACTGTGAACACACCAGACACATTGCAGCTCTAGGGCTGGAGCGCATCGGCGACAAGCCGTGGCACATCTGCTCGTGCAGCGCGCTGTCGGGCGCCGGCCTGGCGGACGCCGTCGCCTGGCTCGCGCGCCAGCTGCGGGAGCGGCGCGAGCACCGCTGACACTGTGAACACACCAGACACATTGCAGCTCTAGGGCTGGAGCGCATCGGCGACAAGCCGTGGCACATCTGCTCGTGCAGCGCGCTGTCGGGCGCCGGCCTGGCGGACGCCGTCGCCTGGCTCGCGCGCCAGCTGCGGGAGCGGCGCGAGCACCGCTGACACTGTGAACACACCAGACACATTGCAGCTCTAGGGCTGGAGCGCATCGGCGACAAGCCGTGGCACATCTGCTCGTGCAGCGCGCTGTCGGGCGCCGGCCTGGCGGACGCCGTCGCCTGGCTCGCGCGCCAGCTGCGGGAGCGGCGCGAGCACCGCTGACACTGTGAACACACCAGACACATTGCAGCTCTAGGGCTGGAGCGCATCGGCGACAAGCCGTGGCACATCTGCTCGTGCAGCGCGCTGTCGGGCGCCGGCCTGGCGGACGCCGTCGCCTGGCTCGCGCGCCAGCTGCGGGAGCGGCGCGACCACCGCTGACACTGTGAACACACCAGACACAGTGAACTGATGAACGAGGGCTCCGCCGGTTCTACTGTTAACGGTGTTTATAGTTGTCATCTCTTGTCGAAGAATTCATTGTTATATGAAACTTTGAATAGTTGGGTGCTGTAAAGGACTCGCTATGGACGGCGCCACGGTTGTTTAAAAACCGAATAAAAATCATCATATCAAACTTTTCGATCCAGGTACATCTGGAGCGAATATTTGATATGATAATAAAAATATTTGGTAAATTATTCGAAAACGGGATATTTACCATGTTTATTATTTTCGTTTTGCGGAGGTCTCGTGAGCAAGACATTCGCAGTCAGTGTCGAAATATCGAGATCCTTCCCCTACATGGGGAAGAGGCCTATGCCCAACAGTGGGATATTACAGGCTGAATCGTGATCGTATTTGTGTTAATGTAAGTAGGGCATTATCTTCATCGTAATATTGTATTTAAATAATATTCTTAAATACGAGCATAAAACGCTAACATTTTGTAACAATAACTTACACGTAATGAAGCATTAAGAGTGAGTTAAGATCAACAAAATGGATTGTAGTCTATACAAATAAATAAAATTGGGGTGTCTGTTTGTAATATTAAAATAACCGCTTTTTACTAAATGCATATAGGTACATATGCCAAAAAAAAAAAAAAAATTTTTGTCTGTCTGTCTGTCTGTTTGTTCCGGCCAATCTCTGAAACGGCTGGACCGATTTCGATGGGACTTTAACTGGCAGATAGCTGCGTAACTTAGGCTATTTTATATTAGAAAATAAATTTTTTTATAACTCTGCGAACTGAACAATAAATTTTTTGTTAAATTCCACGCGGACAAAGTCACGGGCACAGCAGCTAGTTCAAAATAAACGGTAAAGCAGTTGAAGGCAATCATTTCTGATGATAATAATAGTAAATAAGCCGATGTTGAATGAAAAGGCCATTAAAGTTCTCTCCGCGGACGGAGCTGAGGAGCAACGGTCACAAACACAAACACAACTCTGTTCCGTTGACTCACCTGTTTGTTAAGAATTTAAGAAATGAATGCGACAGTTTGTAGCTCGGTCGACAGGGTCGGAATTAGTATCTGGAGTGGCAAGAACAGGAGACTGAATTAAAATTGAAAAAAAAGAAATTTTTGACGTGACAACGTCTAATAAAGCGATGAACGCCGTCTGAATGCACGAAAAAAGATGACTCATTTTCCCGTCTCTTCCACTCGATTGGCCTATACGTCCGAGGAGATGTTTTGTTATGAGTTTATGACGTTGTCACGTTAAACTATCGTCCGTAAATCAACTTTACAGGCAACCATTTTTTTTATGTTTTGGTCTTGAACTTTTTTAGTTTAAAGTGTGGTTCCAGTTATCAGAAATATAAATTTAATAAGTTAGCTCAGATACGTTAGCTTTTTTATAATTTGTAGGGTTTATTTTACGAGTAATATATAAGGGGGACACTACAGATTTTAAATCCGACCATGTCGCTGGAAGTAGGGGTTAATAGAAAACCATTTGTAAACATAGCTTATTTATTTGATATAGAAATCTAAAAATTCTCATTTATTTTAATTACATTAAAAATCTAGAAATATGAAAATTTCTATATCAAATGATATAGAAATAGTTACAATATGTGTTTTAAAAAGTTGTTATAGAGATATATTGGGCAATTGTCCCTGCGGTCTTATACGAGTAACGTGATTAACACATTGAACATGGCGTATTTTATAATAGTTTAATGCTGTACGTTTCTGCTTGAAAAATGTGTATTTAAACTGATTATGTTTTGTTAGTACTTAGTACTTACCATGCGATATGTTTTGAAGAACGCACTTCATTTCGATAGTTTGCTTAAAATAATTGGACATAGAATAACTACTAATTATACCTAACTACTAATATCTTAAATGTCTTTTTTTCACGTCAATTTTGATTGAATTTTTTCAATTTCTTTATTCTTATTATTATTTCTTTTTATTTATAGTTAGTCTTCCACATTTATTTTGATGTATTTATTTAATGTAGTAACTTTTATCTTATGTGAATCGTGTTGTATTGCAGTGTGTTTCGCAAATAAATCACTTATTATTATTATTATTATTATTATTAATTGAAGGAAATGCTCTAAACTGTCGTTTTTGTTTGGATTATGTAATCGTGTGCTTGTATTCATTGTTCGTAATATCTATTTGTTTAATGTTATAAAGATAAATGTTTGAAATATAATAGATAGATATATTTGTAACTCAAAATATATTATACCTGTAAATAAAATAAAACAGACAATTAATTATATAATATATGTAAATTAACAACACGCAATGCTGTATATTTACAATAATCATGTTAATTAATATTTAATAATTGAATATATTTGATGTTGTTGCCACATTATCATTGTAATTATAGTACTAAGTTAGTGAAAATAAAGATATTATTATTATTATATTATTAAATAATCAATTCAGCCTATCGCAGTCCACTGCTAGACATAGGCCTCCACAAGCGCCAATAATGGCGTGAACTCATGTGTTTTACCCATAGTCACCACGCTGGGCAGGCGGGTTGGTGACCGCAGGGCTGGCGCCGTCGCACCGAAGACGCTGCTGTCCGTCTTCGGCCTGAGTATTTCAAAGCCGGATTACGTCATTCCTTTTTGTTCGATGCGGAATAGTTGCAATTTAGTCATATGAAAATTTGATTTAGTTTGACTCAGTCATTTTAATGCTACGAACATTTTCGTAAACTTGGAAGTTATTTTTACGATACTTTGTGTACGGTTTTTTTTGATGGGAAAACAATGAAACCTACCTTAGTCTCCCCGATCTAATCTAGAAAAGTTTTACAGTAGTTTACAAAACAACTTCTTATAGACGTTAAAAAGTAAAAAAAAAGTCACATAAAAACTACACACACATTTATACAGTTTTTATTTAACTTATTTATTTTATTGATATCGTAATACGCAGAGCAGATAACAAATTAAAATTTGTTAAAAGAGAGTCGAATTTATATAGAACAGTATAAATTACAATTTTCACACCACTGATGTACTCAACATGAGAAGAACTGTGAAGCTTGTATCAAAGCGCGTGCTTTTTATGACATCGATAGAGTTCGTTGATTCTGATGCACAGAAAACGCGCTATCATATATTTATCGCTCTACATCTATAGTTTGGACGAACGTAATTAGGCACAAAAGAAAAATACTTAAAAATAAATTTGCAGTTACCGTCTCAAAAATTCTATAGAAAATGCAGTTCCGCTCTGAGAAAACTCAGAGCAAAAACTATTGTTTTTAAGGTAACGAGGTTTATAAGTTTAATCATAACTTCTTAATTCTAAAATCTCTTGAAACAAGGACATTCCCTTCCGTATAAACTCTCAGCCATTTACAGATTGTGTATATAATATGACAGAACTTAACGAAGATAACTGATAAACACTGAGCTCTTTGATGACAAATTATACAAATTAGGAAACCTGAGAGTTATCTAACTTGTTCGCGAAAGTTCTTTACTTTCTAAAGTAAGTTTTAAACGGGAAGTTAGAGATGTTGTTGCTATTAGCAAAAAAGATGTTAGTAACATTAATTAAGTTAGTAATTAATAACCAAACTTAAAAGATTCTACTGTTTCTTTGCTAACTTACTCATTATAATGAAATATGGTTAGAATAAAAGTTTCTAGAGTGTTCTATAGTATACGATGTAATCGCTATTTATTTGCTAAAATCATAACACAAATGGGTTTTCATGTTTGTAATATGTGTAATCAGAAAAATATTCGAAATGGATCAAAAGGCGAAGTTAAGTTTCAATTTTTGTTTTCAGCGGTACGAGATCTTTTCTCAGCGGTGGGCGGGTGTGAGAGCATTACAATACAATGTTAGGTTAGTTAAGAGTTTTCCTTGAAAACTTCGACCTTGTCTCAGAGGAAACTCATTTAAATATTAAAAACCTCAATTTATTCAATCTCTGCCCGAGTTTTAATGAATCCTTCGTAGTAACATTTATCTACGCAAAGTTATTATCTTCAAATATACGTAGGTAATTATTTTTCTGTCAAATACTAAATATAGTGTAAAATAAAATTAAAAGTTTTGCTCTGTATAGATTATTTAAAATGTGTGGTTTATAGTCAATAAATTTCAAATAGCAAAAATTGCTATTGTAATAATTGCTTTTTTTTTCTTGAAAAAAAATAAATAAATTAGGATCCATTAATTCACAGTTGAGAACATGTATTGTCTCATTTTTGAAGTAAAAGTTTTATACGCACGCTTGACTTGGGGAGTAAGCTGGTAAATGCGTGACGAGAGCGTTACGAAAAACGTGATCCGGCGAGGCGAATGGAAGTTGAGAGCGTGATATAAGTTAGTGAAGATACAAAGTGAGTTACGTCTCATAAGTTTTACTTCAGTCCTGTGCTTTAAAGTGCAATCGTTTTTTAATTTATTAAAGCATTAAAGGCAGTTACTGTAAGGAAACCGGGGTTTGAATTTAAAACTTTAGGTTCTTGTTCAATTCCATTTCTAAATATTTGTATTTATTTTTAGCTGTTGAATGTTGTGTTCTAAACGTTAACTTATACAATAACACCAATGCTCTAATACAATTTTTCTTTTTATCTCGTGACAGAGATATTGTATCAAAAAGCTCTTCATATCGCTTTACGCGGTACGCTTTAAGCGTTACATTTCCTCTCGCAGTGTCGTATCTACTAATGACAACCGGGGAAAGAGTCATGGGCGAAGTATTATTACTATTTTTTTTTTATGTAACTAGGTCGGCAAACAAGCATACGGCTCACCTGATGGTAAGACCGTAGCCTATAGACGCCTGCAACACCAGAAGCATCGCAAGCGCGTTGCCGACCCTATCCCCATTCCCCCCAAGAGCTCTGGTCACCTTACTCACCAACAGGAACACATCTGCACATCTGCTTGAGAGCAGTATTATTTAGCTGTGGTCTTCTGTAAGGTCGAGGTACTACCCCAGTCGGTCTGCTGAATATTTTGAGCAGGAAATTTCCTGCTGTGCCCTACCTCGGTTAGTATTTTGCAATATGAGATGTATTAAGTCACAGACATTTTCCTTAAGAGATAGATCTATGTATAGAGAAGTGGGGCATTTACAGTGTTTAAGAGCAGTGCCAGTGGTTTAATCTTAATAGTTGTATTTTCTGTAGTAAAACTTCTTTACGCACGCTTGCCTTGGAAAGTAAGCTGGTGAATGCGTGACGAGAGTGCTTTGAAAAGTTTGATCGGGCGAGGCGAACGGAAGTTAAGAAGGAGATATAAGTTAGTGAAGATACAAAGTTTTACTTCACACTGGTTTTTTTTTACTCATCACAACTTTAATGAAGAAACCAAAAATGAAATTAATCTATTGTTCTAAATAAAATGCAAGAAAACAAAAAACATTTTCCTAATTCTTAGAGAATAATTCATTTAATTCGAGCTTAATTTGGTAAGTGGATTTTTTAATAATATATAAACAATACAATATACATATAAACAATCCTACAAATATCAAAATATCATCCAACATTTTCAGAATACTTCGTGATATTTTTATTTAAAGAGAATATGATTAATTCAATACAAATATTATTTGAAAAATAATAGTGTATTTCTATCTTTGAACTCTGAGCCATGAACTTTAGATAATAAAAAAAACATACAATCAAAAGCTTCCTTCCACCACCACCACTACAGCCAATCACAGTCCACTGTTGGACATAGGCCTCCACAAGTTCGCGCCCGACATTATAACGCGAACTCATGTTTTGCCCATAGTCACCACGCTGGGCAGGCGGGTTGGTGACCGCAGGGCTGACTTTGTCGCACCGAAGACGCTGCTGCCCGTCTTCGGCCTGTGTACTTCAAAAGCTTCCTTACGAGTGATAAGCCCGACTTAGGATTCCGAAAAGACACGAAGCAAACCTTTTCACCATGGTAAAAACTGATGACTTAGACAGAAATTTGTCGTTAATTTTGATGAAACTATTAGCAATAATCTGTTGCTTTTACAATTACGTTACCTCATCCTCCATTAAATAATAATTACAAGCAAATAAAATATAAATTTGCTCTTGGAGGCAAGATGGGGAGACCCACAAGTACAGACACCCAGAACGGCAAAATATTTGTACAAAATATCCATCCTGCGTGGGAATATAACCCGAAACCGTAAGTCAGATCTAAGACGTTTAGATGCACAATATCAAAATGAAAAACAACTTTATTCAAATAGGCCCCAAGAGCACTTTCGAATCGTCATTTAACAAATTAAAATTTTAAAGTGATGATTATTTTTTAAAGCTCCCACCGATTCGAAATGTAGATTCTGCAGAGAAGAATCAGCGAGAAACTCCGCAGTTACTCTTTCGAAAATCACTACATATTATAAAACAAAGTCTCTTCCCGCTGTCTGTCTGTCTGTCTGTATATATGTTTAGATCTTTAAAACTACGCAACGGATTTTGATGCGGTTTTCTTTAGTAAATAGAGTGATTCCAGAGGAAGGTTTATATGTATAATACATGCATAGTATAGTAGAGGAACACTGATAGTTTTAAAGTTTTCTAATGTGATGTCGTAAATAAACACATTTTTTGCGCTTAGATTGCAAATATTTATTTTACATTTTATATTTAGATTATCCAGTTTTAGCTGGACGTTGTTTCAACACTATTTTGAGACACACACATCCACCTAGTAATCTAGTAGCACTGTAGCTAATTAATTGATGTATTTGCGAGATGAGATTACATCGAAGTGCACTGAACTGAGTGATGCATTAGTGATCTACACGCGTGTGCGTATACCCGTTTAGTTCCCTGTAATGTCGTTATCGAGTGATATTATGTATAGTACAGATAGGTATGTCTGAATAGGGTTTACGAGGCCCCACGTCCTTAGGATCGACGAGTAGTTACGAGCCAACGACTGTCCCCGCGTGGGAATTTACTACTAATGTATGGAAAAAGAAAGTTCTTAAGGATTTATTTGGAAAACACAATTTTAATATTTTTTGACGTGCCATCTTTTTACCCGACTGCAAAGGGAGGGTTTTGTTTTTCGCGCGTGACTTGTATGTATGTATGTAACTATGTATGTATGTAATATTCTTTATTACCTCGGACCTCTAAATAAAGTTTTATAGACAACTCATTAGGGAGTAGCTGAGCCACAGCCATTATACCATCCACGAGCTGGCCATTGCAGGGTGCCGTGAGCCGGACTGCAAGGACTCTGTATGTCGGTTTATATCTAATCATTACTATAGAAAAACGAGTGTGCATTAGACCACTCGACTAAAGTAAAATTTTCTATCTTCATCAACTTATTCTCCCTCTCAACTTCCGTTCACCTCGCCCAACCACGCTTTTCGTATCGCTCTCGTCACCAACTTACTCCCAAAGTCAAGCGTGGGTAAAGAAGTTTTAACTCTTAAATAAACCAATATAGAGTTAATTTATTGAAGCATTAATCCCTTTTATACTTTTATTTACTTGGGGAGGCCTATGTCCAGCAGTGGACTGCGATAGGCTGATGTGTGTGTGTGTGTGTGTGTGTAATCCCTAACAGTACGTGTATCGGAATAAAACTTAGTCTATATTATTCTGGATCTACAGCTATCTATGAACCACGTTTCATTACAATCAGTTTAGTGGTTATTGCGTGAAAGTTAAACAAACATACATTCATCTATCCTCTCAAACTTTCGCATTTATAATTTTATTAGGATTACACAATTTACACAATTTCTCATAGAAGCAGAGCATTGACTATTAATAGGAAAACGGATGAACACGAAACTGCGCAGATCGTGTCGCGTTCACATTATTTTGTCATTATCATCAAGAATCCTAGAGTCTCTAGAGAGAGCATTACCGTCGATATGTAATAATGGTTTATTGACAGACATACCTGAGAGGACTCGTCGCTATATTCTAGATTTAAGTGAGTACTAATTTCATATCAAAAACTACTCCCACACGAAATGATTTCGTACCTGTAAGAAGAAAAACATTAACAAAATGTTTGGTAAGATAAAGTCAAAAAAATGTTTAAAAACGATATATCTTTTGTGGGAGTTCCTGTGATTTTTTTTCAGCAGTATCTACTAATATCATAAAGCTAAATAGTTTGTTGAACGCGCTAATCTAAGGAGCTGTTGGTTCGAATTGAAAAATCTTTTACTGTTGGATAGGCCATTTACCGAGGAAGGATATGGAATATATTGCTTAGTTAGTATTTGGGTTGTCTGGAAGAAATGGCTAAGTAGCCATAAGTCCATCCATTGTACTTCACAGTCTGTAAATGTCTTTAAATGTGTTTAATGTTTAAAATGTAGTTGTGGTGTACAATAAAGTGTTAATAAACAAATAAATATATAATATTTTAGTACGTTTTTCATACAACTAGGTCGGCAAACAAGAGTACGGTTCACCTGATGGTAAGCGATTACCGTAGCCTATAGATGTTTGCACCACCAGAAGCATCGCAAGCGCGTTGCCGACCATGTCTCCAATCCTCCCCAGGAGCTCTGGTCACCTTACTCACCAACAGGAACACAATACTGCTTGTAAGAAGTATTATTTAGCTGTGGTCTTCTGTAAGGTCGAGGTCCTACCCCAGTAGGGCTGCTCCATATTTTGAGCAGGAAATTTCCTGCTCTCACTTGAGTTTTTTTTCCCTCAGTTGAACAACAACCACAGGAAACAGCTAGTCATAATAACTAGCCCGTTGGCGCAGTTTTTAGTGGCTTTCTGCTCCGGGGGTTGTGGGTTCGAATCCGGTGTAATATACATTTATTTATATTTGTAGTATTTATATGTATGTTTATCGAAAAAAAATGTAACTATACCAGTCGGCTGTTACCTATAACACAAGCATTAAGTTGCTTACTGTAGGAACAGACGAACGTGTGTGTGGGTGTTGTAGATATTTATTAATTTATTTATTATTTATAATAATACATGGATGAATACAAAGTAAATTCGTGTTCATATTTTTGTGTCACGTTAGCGTTGACCATTGGCTGGTAGACGGTGACATCTGCGGTCATCAGCAGTAGACCAATGGATCAAAATATATAAAAGCACAGGTTATTGCATGGACTGCATGTATGTATAATTATACATATATGCAGTATACTTGTACATAGCGTCTCGAGGCGGGATTCCCGCGTTTCGGCAGTCCGAAGACGCCTATGGAAAGTCATGCTCCGCACAGCGCCACTCATCACACTGACATCGTCATGTGTCGTCTGAAAACTCTCTTATATTTCATAACCTTTTGTTACTTAACGGCGTGTTGAGGCGGCGTCACGCGGATAAAGGGAACATTATCTCATAAAATATACAACGTGTGAAGTACTGGCTTCTTACCAAAAACAACATTATTGTTCTTGAATTGCGTTTTATTTCACTTTTATACTATAAACGAGCCTTTTACTTTTATTTATTAAAAAAGCCTTTTTAGGGTTCCCTACCTCAAAAGGAAAAACGAAACCCTTATAGGATCACTTTGTTGTCCGTTTGTCTGTCAAGACCCCTTTTTCTCAGGAACGCGTGGAGGTATCAAGCTGAAATCCATATCAAATGCTTACGTCTACTGTCCCTTGGAGTTGTGAAAAAAATCAAACTTCTAAGTCAAGGCAATCAAAAGATACAGCCGTTTATGCTTCAAATTTTCGACTCTCGCAAAGGAATCAAAACATACAGGGTACTTCCCGTGAACTCAGAATCTTGACATTTAGTACGAAGCAACGTTTTATAGCACAGGTAAAGGTAAAATTGCGAAAGGCATAAATTTTTGGTTACATCATATAATAAAAATATTTTTAATAACTTTTGTACGGAACCCTCGGTGCGCGAGTCCGACTCGCACTTGGCCTGTTTTATTTTCTTAAAAGACCGGTTTTTCTTTCATCTACTTCGTGTATCTTAAACTATCAGATATTTATTATAAGTCAATGCTGTATATATAATATAACCTTAGAAACCCAATAGAGTTGTCGAATAAACTTCATAAATTTCTCTTCTCAGTGCGACACCGACAAATAATCTTCGTTTTTTTTGTGTTCGAGGATGAAATTGAAATACTTCACCTTCTTACAAATATATAAAATATAAGTCGCCGCGTTGGCGCAACGATCACAGCACTGGTTTGTGCCTGTTGCGCTGCCAGTTGCGGGTTTGATCCCCGCACATGACAAACATTTGTATTGGCCATACAGATGTTTGCCGTGGTCTGGGTGTTTGTGCAGTCTGTGGGTCTCCCCGCCGTGCCTCGGAGAGCACGTTAAGCCGTCGGTCCCGGTTGTTATCATGTACAATATATCCGCCAACACGCATTGGAGCAGCATGCAGCGTGGTAGATTAAGCTCTGATCCTTCTCCTACATGGGGAAAGAGACCTATGACTAACAGTGGGATATTACAGGCTGAAGCGTAAGCGTATTACAGATATTCACAACTTGAAATTATATTACAGTATTTTTTTTATTTGTGTTACAGGAGTACAGGAGCGTGTCGCCTCGTGTCTCAGACGGCAGTCGGGCGCCGGTCTCCGGCGGAGTCGCGCGTTGTGTGCTTGTGAACTTACAGGATTTGCTGAAGACGTAATCGTGTTCGTGACGTTTCGAGTGTTGTCATTTCCTCGGACTCGGTGAGTTTGATGAACTTATTCAACTACTTCGTCTTTGGGGACGAGAGGAGAAAAAATATAGCTCAGATTTCCTCCCATCGCGGAATAAGTAAATGTTTATTACGAAGTTTGACATTTTTTCTGATATCGTATTTGGACTGAATTTTTCTCTTCATAAAACTTCATTGTCGTTATACATATATATATTATATAATAGTGTACTTTTATATAACATTTTACAATCACTTAAACATAACACCATACTTATTAAACATTGAAAAAGTTTTAATTTTCAAACAAGCTTGATTTGTTAGTTTAGAGTTAATTAAAATAATCGCAAAATAGCTTTAATGCGCTTATCTATACATATAATAAAATGATAGGAAAGTCAATGTATGTCCGGGATAAACTCAAAAAGTACTGCATGGATTTACTTCACATTTAGCACGAATATTATTAAGAAGTCGGGTCAGAACATAGGCTACATATTATCACGCTATCACCTACGGGGAACGAGCAGTGAACGCACGCAGACGACATCGCGGGCAGCAGCTAGTACTATTTACTCCTCAAAATACATACGTTTAATCGCATATATTATTTTATTTAACAAAAACTAGCTTCTGCCCGCGATTTCGTTCGCGTGGAATATTCTGTCGTACATTATTTTTGCGAAACTTTAACTGTTTATGCAGCGCACTCAGCCGAAGCTCACTAAAAGAAAAAAAACCCGATTTTGAAACATTCTTTATTGGTGCTCCGCTCCTATTAGTCTTGGCGTGATGATAAATAGCTTTTAGCCTTCCTCGTTAAATGTGCTATCTAACACTGAAAGAATTTTTCAAATCGGTCCAGTAGTTCCTGAGATTAGCGCGTTCAAACAAACAAACATCTATATGGCCACGATTCAGCCTGTAATATCCCACTGTTGGGCATAGGTCTCTTTCCCCATGTAGGAGAACCATGCTCCTACAAGGCGAGTTGGCGGATATATTCTCTACTATGAGTAACGATCGCTATCAAATGTAAATTAAATCAACCGGGACCAACAGATTAACGTGTTCTCCGAGGCACGGTGGGGAGGACCCACTAACAACGAGACCAGAAACAAATATTTGTAAAAAAACAAATGTCCACTCCGAGCGGAAATCGAACCCGCGACCGTCGGTGTTTAGGCGCCGCCGCCGCCGACAAGGCACACGCGCAATTCTACCAGAGCGGTCAACCAGTATTATGTATTTAACTTGATCGTGTGTTGGGCTTATTTACGAACTAGCTGTGCCAGCGACTTCGTCCGCGTGAAATTTAACAAAATAAATTATTGTTCAGTTCGCAGAGTTATAAAATAAATAAATTTCTAAAATAAAAGTAGCTTAAGTTACTGCTTACTACATCAGATATCTGCCAATGAAAGTCCCGTCAAAATCAGTCCAGCCATTTCAGAGATTAGCCGTAACAAACAGAAAGACAGACAGACAGATAAAAATTGTAAAAAATGTTATTTTGGTATAAGTACCATATATGCATTTAGTAAAAAGTGGTTATTTTTTATTACAAACAGACACTCCAATTTTATTTATTTGATAAAACTGATTTCAAACTTTGAATTTTATGTTATTTGCATGCGTCGAACGTACTCGTAGCGCGCGTAGCGTTCGTATCAGCTGTCTCGTAGCGGTCGGATCTTGTTACCGCTACGACGCGCTACAGTGCTACGACGTAACTCGCACAACTCCGATAGTTTGAACATATTAATGTTGTACATATTCAGAAAATAATAATAAGTAGTACGTAGTAATGTTAGTATAATTTTTTTTTCAATTTTTTTTTAACATCACTAAGTCTGCAAACAAGCGTACGGCTCACCTGATGATAAGCAGTTACCGTAGCCTACAGACGCCTGCAACACCAGAAGCACCGCAAGCGCGTTGCCGACCCTATCCCCAATCCCCCAGGAGCTCTGGTCACCTTACTCGCCAACACGAACACAGCACTGCTTGAGAGCAGTATTATTTAGCTGTGGTCTTCTGTAAGGTCGAGGTACTTCCCCAGTCGGGCTGCTCCATTTTTTGAGCAGGAAATTTCCTGCTGTGCCCTACCTCAGTTAATATTATTACTATAATCTATACATATAATAAAATGGTAGAAAAGTCAAAACTGTACATTGAATATTTTTTTAAAAGAATACTTGGGGTGTGATCTACAATCGATACCGAAGCCAAAAATATAGTTTTTAGAATTTTTGTCTGTTTGTCTGTTTGTCTGTTTGTCTGTATGTATGTCCGGGATAAACTCAAAAAGTACTGCATGGATTTACTTCAAATTTGGCACGAATATTGTTAAGAAGTCGGGTCAGAACATAGGCTATATATTATCACGCTATCACCTACGGGGAACGAGCAGTGAACCTTTATTTCTTCAAATGTATGTCCGGAATAAACTCAAAAAGTACTGCATGGATTTCCTTCAAATTTGGCACGAATATTATTAAGAAGTCGGGTCAGAACATAGGCTACATATTATCACGCTATCACCTACGGGGAACGAGCAGTGAACGCACGCAGACGACGTCGCGGGCAGCAGCTAGTAATATTAATATAATAATAATAATAATATAATAAATTATCACTATATGTAAAATTGTTTACTAAATTCAAGCCTTTGCTGTACTCTAATTAGTTTTCTGTGTCAGTATGATAGGCCGTCACGTGGTTCAAATGTTGATTGGCAAACAGACGTGACTTAGAGACTGAGGTTCTTTACAAAGATATTCGTCGGTCTCAGCCATCGGCTTACTTTGTACTTCAAAATATTAAAATAATTTACTTGTTATAGTAACTACTCTGTGTGTTGATATTTTGGTGTACAATAAAGAATATATTATTATTATCTATTATATATAAAAATCAATTGATGTTCGTTAGTCTCGCTAAAACTCGAAAATGGCTGGGCCAATTTGGCTAATTTTGATCTTGAAATGTTTGTGGAAGTTCAGGGAAGGTTTAATAATGTGTAACGGAAAATACTAAAAACGACGATTTAATTTTCCAATACAAAATGTTCCTAGCAGGGAAATTTGATGTCTTTTGTCAACCGGCCCATCTAGTTATTAATAATTTTAATTTATGGTTACTCGATTGTTATTCATTAATTAATGATGAGTTTAATTACAAGTTTGCTGTGTGGTTAAGGCAGTAAAGAATATAACCACCCCCTCTGTTCCCGTGGGTGTCGTAAGAGGCCCTTTTTAGCGCGAACTTGGAGAGGCCCATAGGCCATATCCATGGATATTCAGCAATGGACTGTGATTCGGCTGAAGTGAGTGAGAATTACAAGTAACGACAGTCTTTACCTGGGAATGTTATAAATAATAATATTATTGTATTAGAAGCAGTTGAATGAATAAATAAATGAAATTACATAGTAAAACGTAATTTAGTTCTAGATTGTTTTTCTTTGAAATCACTAATCCAAGGAACAATCATCCGGTTGAACAAACTGGTAACAGTCAACATCGACAGTGTTACACGATTAGTGGAGATATACGAAATATAATACTTCCACAATTCTTTGCTTTACAACCGCTGCCTGTCGTGTAGTGATGACCACACGCCTGAACACCAACGGTCGCGTATTTGATTCCCGCTTGTGGGATGAATATTTGTGTTTGTATAAATATTTCTTCACAACCTGTGTGTTTGTCCTTGTTGATCTTCCCTCTGTACATCGGAGATCAAATATAGCTGTCGGTCCCGATTGTTATCATAGACACTTGATAGTGATCGTTACTCATAGTAAGGAATGTATCCCCCAACTCGTATTGGAGTAGCGTGGTAAATTAAGCTCCAATACTTCTCCCACATGGAGAAAGAGGCCTATGCTCAACTGTGGGATGTCACTAGCTGAATAAGTCGTACTTGTGGTTGGGTAAAGTATGTATGTAGTAGCTAATGTAATATTACGAAATTGTGTCAGTGAGCCGAAATACGCAATATCTTTGAATACATACCGTGATAAAAACATTTGTTGCTGCAAATATTTCAGTACTTTAAAAAGGGAAGAATTTGTACCAAGGAATAACAAAATAATTTAAATAGGAATTATTCGTACATTTTATTTAAATAGAAACAAGATTATTCTAAAGAGTCTCGTCAAATATATCTCCAAGTGTGTTTCAAACTAACGACTAAGTCTTGTCGTTGTCGCGTCGTGAGGTACGCTAAGTAAAATAACGATATTAACTGTATTTAAAATTTGGCCGTACGATTATTATCACTCGAAGGTGCGGAGTTACATCTCATTGCTAATACCCATGATAGCCTTTGTTTTCATCACATCATTACATCAGCCTATCGCAGTCTACTGATAGAAGTAGGCCCACCAAAATTCGCATCAAATATCCCGGTTTAGCAATAAATTATCTTAGAAATCTTTATATCATATGATATTTTATCGAATCGTTCTATCGTATAGTAAAATATCGCGTCGTATCCGAGTCACCGTCGTGTCGTGAGCATTCGTCCTGCGCTCGCTACGGATTAGCGCGGCTCCAATCTTGAGCGGCTGTAAATTGCTCTCGACCTCGCTACTAAGTTACTAACATCGCCTCGGAATATTAAATACTCTGCTTTCTACAGACACCGATCTTATGTACCGATGTGTTTTATACTAGTACAAGGAAACATCGAATCAAGTCGATGTGTCAGATAATGTCAGACTATTCACGAGAAATGTATCGAGTGTGTCAATGGAAGCCGTAGCGGTATTATTTTGTGTATGGCTGTGAATATTTTAGTACAGAGAAAAGCCTATTTTTGTATTCGAAATATGTAGATGTATTTTTAGTAGGCGGCTTATATTTTTATATTTTTGAAGTGAGACTCGTTTTGAGAGCAAGTACTAATATTGACTGCGAAAGCTTAATAAGTTACGCTAAGCCAGCTGCTATGACTGCTGTGCCAATCTGCTGCCAAATATAATTATGCTGTACGTTGGAGCGTATGTTCTATGTGCTGATACTCGTAAAGGTCAATCGCTTCAAGTCTCACAAGGTTAAATACTCGTTTAAATTGTACAATAGTAATAAATCGCCGTTTATCAAACCACATTAAAGTTCATAAAATAGTATTTATTATAAACATTACGAAGCGACTTTGTTCGCCGTCCTTCGCTTTTAAAAGAAATCGTCGACGGCACGAAGCACGGCAGCTCAGCGCTTTGTAATTTCTGCTAATAGGTTTCTTTTAAAAGAAAAGCAAAGAAAATACTGAAATGTTTGCGAAGTTTACTCGTAGCGCTACTTTCAAGACTGTGTAACGTAGAATTTACTTGACTATGATCGAGTGGGTGGTGTTTGGTAGAAATTGATATTGAATAGTAAAAGTTTTTATGTACGACTATACATGCTTTAACGATCACGATTTAGTCTGTAACGTACCGCTGCTAGGCTGCATAGGCCTGTTTTTCCATGTAGGCGAAGGACCGGATATTAACACACCACGCTGCTCCACTGCGGGTTGATGGATATATTACTTACTATGAGTAACGATCGCTATCAGGTGTACATGATAACAACCGGGACCGACAGCTTAGCATGCTCGTCGAGGTACAAGGACAGACATCCAAACCAGAAAGAAATATTAGTAGAAATACAAATATCCGTCCCGACCGGGAATCGCATCCGCAAACTGATGCTCTAGGCACCAACAGCCACCACTACAGCAGAGTCGTGGTTACGTATTACAAAAGCACTTATTAATTTATTTTTACTTATTGACGAAAACAAAAGGCGGGTCTCACGCTAGAATAGTTTTCTGCCAGCCAACCCTAGAACGTACGAAGACTTTACTATGATATCTGTCTAAAAATACTTTTCTGCAGCTGCCCTTGAGTTACCTGTTTCTCATTTACCATTTTGTTCTGAAGTTGTTGAGAACTGTACTCAGAACTAAAACTAACTAAACTACACAATTTCTTTGTAAGATAATCTTTACAATAGCGTTTAATATATAAATTAATAATGTTATAGTAGAGGGTTGACCTTTTTAACTTATTTTATTTTGTACTTATTTTGTATAAAATATTGTTAAATTATTAAAAGTAAGTGGCTCGTTTGTTAAATTAATTAATGTTTGCTAAAGGTCGATCACCGGAGAGCCACGCGACTGTACAGCGGTACTGTGAGCTGTGAGGTCGAACTTTAGTTTGACATTTCGATTTAAACAAGCTTACTTCTGGTCTAGAAGAAATTTAAACGACAAATTTTGTTATCTTTTATTCATTTAGAAAATATTACAATTACAATAATAGCTTAAATCATAAAAAAGCGTAGCAACGCGCGCAGGGTACATATAGTTATTCATAAACAACAATAGTAAATGTATTATATAGATATATTTATAGAACCAAAGCTATTTTTAGTATCCTTGGAAGAATCCCACTTGACTTAAAATAAGTGTGTTATTTTCTTGGCTATTCGAACTATTTTGGTCTTCCTAATTATTTATAATTTTGGCGGTCCAAGTTGTTATCATGTACACCTGATAGCGATCGTTACTCATAGTAGGGAATATATCGGACAAACCGCAAGAGAGGTCTATATGTAGTATTAAGATCATACAGGCTGCATATAAATTCCACGCGGACATGATTTGTACCACAACTATCTGTAAATATAATATTTAGTTCTTGAGATGGAAATTGTAAACATGTATAATATTTTATAGATATTGTTACGTTGTAACAAGTAATAATGGTTTATCAAGTAATATGGTTTTGATCTTGATATAATATATCCGCCAACCCGCATTGGAGCAGCGTGGTGGATTAAGCTCCGATCCTTCTCCTACATGGGGAAGAGGCCTATGCCCAACAGTGGGATATTACAGGCTGAATCGTGATTGGTTTTGAAATGAAATGAATATGGTTTCATTCAAATTCAGCCAACATCAATTCCACAAATATCTAAGCATATTTTCGCTGTTAGCATACTTATAATAAAACTATACAACTTATTGCTAATTGCACTCAAACACATTATTCACTCAATCAAAACCTGTGAATTTAGCTATAATTTGTTCGTCTGTCATTGTTATGTCGCTTATCACCTGAATTTAGTGAACGACTTTGAATGTAACTTAATTTAAGTACAGCTACATTATACGGTCTACGGTGGTTTAAATAATTTTAATCCTTAAATCAATAGCTTTCTCTTGTGATAAGGATGCTAAAAATTGAATTAAGCGTTTTGGATGTTAAAGAAAAAAATCCTCTCCTCCTTTTTTTGAAGTCGGCTTAAAAACGAACGAAGCCGCGTGTAGTAACAGGGTTAGCAAGTAAAAGAATTCTTAGAAAAAAATATTCATGTGTAAACTCGAATAATATTTTTCGATAACATCTCGTTTCAATATTATTAATATGTTACACGAAATAGTAACAAGATTATTATTTTTATACATTAAATTAAAAATATTAAAAATGTTATTCGCGCTAATGAATAAAGTTCAAATTTAGCTTTGTTCTGAAGACTAATTATTATTAACGCATGTATGAGGGTTTATCACGAAACGAATTAACAAGAAAGTAATTAATACAGTCTAATTTATTGAACTAGATACAAAAGTTGAAAAAAAAGACAAATTAAAAAAAAAGATATTAAATTAAATTATGTGTTAACAAAAAAAATAAAAATAGTTTATTAAACATTATACATATTTACAATTCACAACTTAAGAACTAAATATGTATAATAATTAATTGATAATTACGATTAAGGTGGTATTAATAATGTCACTTTGTAAGATGTAAAAAAAAGCGTTTATTTGGGTAGCTCGTTGACGCAGTTTGTAGTGACCCTGCTTTCTGCTCCGCGGGTTGTGGGTTCGATTTCCGCCTGAGTCTGGGAGTAATATTTGTATTTGTATATTATTTTTATGCATATTAAATAAATTAGCTATATCAGTCGGCTGGTACCCATAAGCTATGTCCACACTGTGCCTTTTCATCTTCAACTTTCGTCGTAACCTTTCTATTCAACTTTCGTTGACACATTCAATATTGAATGCGTCAAAGAACGCGACGCTAACGTACGTAGTCATTTCGATTCTGTCAGTGTTCAAAACATGAGCGACGAGAACATTTTGCTTGGTGGAATATGTGCGGCTTACTTAGTCATAAGAAAATCCAGAAAAAAAAGAACAAAGCGAAAGTTTTAGATACGATCCTATTATAATAATAAAAGTTGTGGAAAGCTTCTGTAATCCTCTATAAATCTTAAAGTAATATTTTTTTCTTCGTCCGCCATCTAGATGTTGAACGCTTTAGCTATGTCCACACTGTGCCTTTTTTCGTTCATCAAGGGCATGCGTCACAGCGCAGTCAACAGCGCACGTGAGGCATGCCCTTGACGCATGCGTTTTTGACAGTTGAAAGCATAGCGCGCGCTACGAAACGTGTTACCCGCGTCTAGTGGATTTCTGTGCAACAAAGCGTTCAACATCAAGATTGCGGACGAAAAAAAAATATTACTTTGAGATTTATAGAGGAATACAGAAGCTTTCCACAACTTTGGGATCAGAATAGTAAGCTGTACACTAATAAAATAAAAAGGAACGATGCATTACAAGTTTTAGCTACAAAAATTATTTTGAAAAAAATGTTTTTG
This sequence comes from Melitaea athalia, assembly GCA_905220545.2. Lineage (NCBI taxonomy): Eukaryota > Metazoa > Arthropoda > Insecta > Lepidoptera > Nymphalidae > Melitaea > Melitaea athalia. The sequence continues at coordinate 223,087 of HG992201.1, forward strand.
TAGCTAAAATATATATATAATTAAAAACATATTATATCATAAAAAAATATATATATAAATAAATGTTCTCGTCGCTCATGTTTTGAACACTGACAGAATCGAAATGACTACGTTAGCGTCGCGTTCGTTGACGCATTCAATATTGAATGTGTCAACGAAAGTTGAATAGAAAGGTTACGACGAAAGTTGAAGATGAAAAGGCACAGTGTGGACATAGCTTTTGTTGCACAGAAATCCACTAGACGCGGGTAACATGTTTCGTAGCGCGCGCTATGCTTTCAACTGTTTCAACTGTCAAAAACGCATGCGTCAAGGGCATGCCTCACGTGCGCTGTTGACTGCGCTGTGACGCATGCCCTTGATGAACGAAAAAAGGCACAGTGTGGACATAGCTATAACACAAGCATTAAGTTGCTTACCATAGCCCTTACTAGACGACCGTGTTTGTTAAAATATATTTATTTTGTGTTGAGCTGAGGTGTTGCTTCATTGTGAGTTGGTGGATAATAATCTGCCTATGATATGCCTAACATAACAACCAGGATAGCTTTGCGTGCTCTACGAGACACGGTGTGGAGACGCAGACAGGCAAGCCCAGACAAGAAATGAATAAAATCTTTGAATGTATACCTATGTCTCTTCTTTTAAGGTCTTCTACAAATGTCTGCCTGAAACGGAAATTCAAATTTAGAGTCTAACTCAAAAATCCATAATATAAATATAAGAGAAAGGTCAGTGACTCATCACGAAATCTTAGAAACTATAACACCTACAAACTTGAAATTTGTCAGGTAGGTTCCTAATAGGGAGTAGACATCCGCTAAGAACGGGTTTTACGAAACTCCGCCCCTAAGAGGGTAAAACAGGGGATGGTAGTTTGTATGAAAGTCCAATGAAAAATAATATCCATCGATTTCATTGATTGATGATTCTAAAAATTCGTCTAGATATTGATTGTTTTTATCTTTCTTTTATTTTTTTCCTTTCATTAGGTATTTAGCTTTTTCGAATATAATTAAAAAATATTTGGAAATAACTAACTCCACGCGTACGAAGTCGCGGGCGGCCGCTAGTCATTTTATATGACTAGATTTCAAAAGCGTTTTTACCCGAACTCGCATCCACTCGTAAATCCGAATTATTTTATCTTCAACGATTTTTGAAGTGAAACTTCTTTATGCACATGAGGGGTAAATTTTGAGTGACCGGTAACGCGGCGGTAGCGTAATGACGGTCAATACTTGGATGGGTGACCGCCTTGGAACACCGCGTGACGTTGGCTCTTTTTTCAACTGCTTTTTTGTATATTAGATTTGTTTTTTTTTTTAATTAGTTTGCCAAAGAAGTTTCACTTCTGACGTGTGTACTTGAACATGAAATGTAAAAAATGTTACATTTCTAATTTCTATTAAACTTTGTAATTATTTCTCTTATATTAATTATTATATAACTTGCAAGCAAATACTTATTATAATTAAATTGATAAGAATATAAATCTGTAACATACAGAAGGATAAATTTTTTAAGTATCGCCAACAGCTGATAGTACACAAATTGTTTTTTAAAAAAAAAAATGCACAGAAAGCCCTCGCTTACCGTTCTCATCCATTTATAGGCAACAGGCACAGTGGCTGTACGGATGGTACCATTAGAATCATTTAAAAAAACTTCAAAATACTAGCCTCTTAAAAGATTATATCAACACAATTTTTCATATAATTGGCGTGCTATCGAAGTCCCAATAAATCTGATTGTGTTCGGAGCGCGCTGCCTAATAATTAAAAAATACTGTAATCGGCTTTTCTTCGTTGGATGGCCGAGAAAGGTCCATCATAACATTGCGGTGAGGGCTTCACAACATCACAACGAAACCACTAATAACGACCACAGGGACTTAATTAATTTTATGTTCTAACTATCTATATTGCATTTTTATGTGACTGTTTTGGTATTTTGGTGTAGTAACGACTAGAAATCTTAAATCTTTTTATTGGTGGTTGGTCCTAGGTTCATTTTGGCGTAATTGTATCGTTTATTGTGTATATCTCCTTGACATACGGATTTAAATACAACTGGGGGGAGGAGAGCGTGAAATAATTATCATTATTTTTTAACCGAATTTAAAGGAGAAGGTTCTTAATTCAACTGTATTTTTAGTCACACTTTCAGCTTTTTTTATACAACTACATCGGCAAACAAGCAAACGACTCACTTGATGGTAAGCGATTACTGTTGCCTATAGACACCTGCAATACTACAAGCATCACAAGCGCGTTGCCGACCCTACCCCCAATCCCAGGAGCCCAGCTGGTCACCTTAATCACCACAGGAACCACAACACTGATTTTCAAGCAGTATTATTTAGCTGTGATATTCTGTAATCTATACTAATATATAAAGCTGAAGAGTTTGTTTGTTTGTTTGTTTGAACGCGGTAATCTCTGGAACTACTGGGCCGATTTGAAAAATTCTTTCAGTGTTAGATAGCCCATTTATCGAGGAAGGCTATAGGCTATGTATCATCACGCTAAGACCAATAGGAGCGGAGTCCACGCCGACGAAGTCGCGCGCAGAAGCTAGTCTTTTTATAAAATAAATTAACAAATTAATACGCTACGTAAAAAGTATCAATTAGTTATGTAAAATAATTTTAAGCGGTAATTTTGTACCGAGTTCTGAGCCCTCGGACTGACTAATTAATGAATTCAGGTATTTTGCATCTTTACTTACGTAAATGAGTGTCTTTTTGCATCGAAATTAAGATATTAAACACTCGTTAATTAAGCCGCTGCGTCTCTACTGGTTACAAATAACTTTATAACGTACCTACTACAAGGGCTCGAACCTAAGTTGCAGAAAATTGGTACGATTTTCAGAGTCTAGTGTCTTATATAACATTATATAACAGAGACTTATAAGCCTGTAGTCGATTATCTTGAAAACTTATCTGTTGTCAAACATTATTTAATTATATTATTGGAGTTCTCAGGGAAGTGGACATAAGGTGCCAATCAAAATACCAATTGTAAATTCATGCGATGTTTCCTAAGAATTCCAATAATATATAATTATAACGAATGGACGCAATGACAAATAATTATTTAATTAATCAGCTTATTTATCACTATAAAATGGTCATTGAATTTCATTTCATTTTTTAGCTAGTTTTATTATTTTTTGAAGTTATACTTATTTTTGTGCGTTAGGGAAAAATGATGAGAGTAAATTTTTACGATGCGCGCGGACATCGTCTCCAAAACCGACATCCTGAAGTTAGATAGTCAACGAAGAAGTTGGCAACGTGAAGCTAGCCAATGAAGTACCTTACGTGATTACATTTTACACACACTTTTTTGTTAAAAAAGTCATTCGCAGATTACGTCACATGTTAAGCGGGGAAGGAGGTCGACGAATTGTGCCATAGTGTGACAAGTGGTGGGAGGGTCAGATATAAGTCAAAATAAAATATATTTAATTCTAAGTATTAAAGTATAATATTTTAACTACACACCCATTATCAATTATTGAAAAAATTAAGGTTTAAATTGTTTTCTTGGCGTCACAAAAAAAGCGGCGTCAATAAAAAGGGTGACGTCACAAAAAGGTGACAAACAGGTGTTGACAAAGACGGGGGCGGGGTCAAAAAATCGTGTGTCGTAATTTATGGGTTTCCTCAAACGACAGTATAATGTATTGAAAATACAATTACTAAGTAAAAGATCTTGTTTTGTATCAAAGAAGAGATTTACTGCTGATAAAACAAACCGAGACCAACTTTAAACAACAAAACCTAAAAAAACCTTTTAAGAAGTTGAGATAAGATGAGGAGTGGAGATTAATTTTAGAAATTTTATTACGGTCGTTCTTAAGAAAGTTAATTCTGTAATTCTTGAGAAATAAAGTTTAAGCCGTACCGTTTGTATTAACATTATTAGATTCATGTGTAACATTAAAAAAATGTATTAAAAATATAATTATATGTACAATTTTTATAAGATTTAAAATTAATACTAAATAAATTTTTAGGATTAAACATTTATCTAGATAATTTTTTTTTAATGTTACTAAGTCGACAAACAAGCATACGGCTCACCTGATGGTAAGTGACTACCGTAGCCTATAGACGCTTGCAACACCTGAAGCATCGCAAGCGCGTTGCTGACCCTATCCCCAATCCCACCCAGGAGCTCAGGTCACCTTACTCACCAACAGGAACACAATATTGCTTGAAAACAGTATTATTTAGCTGTGGTCTTCTGTAAGGTCGAGGTACTACCCCAGTCGGGCTGCTCCATATTTTGAGCAGGAAATTTCCTGCTGTGCCCTGCCTCAGTTAAATGATAGGGACCTTCATCTAATGGAAACACTAAACAGAAACATTTAAAGATAGACTCTTTTGTCCAATCGGATTTGCAAGATAAGTCTGTGTGATGTATTATACAGCTTTGCGCTGGAAGCTCTGAGAAAAACTTTTGAATGAGTTCCCTTTTATTTTTAACTTACATTTGATTTATAAACCGCTCGGTTTTCCGCAATCCTCATTCAGCCACCACCGTCATTCTTACGCAGATCGTCGGTCCAGCGGGCGGGAGGTCGTATATGTATATTGACCAAAATTTAACTTGACAACGTCTTAACAAAACATCTCCTCGGACGCATAGGCCAATCGAGTGGAAGAGAGATAGATGCGGCGCAAGCGTACAACGAGCGTAACAAGACAATGAGCGTAACGGGACAATGAGATCCTTTTTCGTGCATGCAGCCGGCGTTCATCGATTCACGTCAAAAACAATCGCTATCAAACACAGCGATATGGCAAGGACAGCAGATTGGACTAAGATCCGCTGTTACACTTCGGGGACGGAACAAACAGTGTAAGTCAAATACTTAATCGTGGAATTACTTCCGCGTCGACAGATTTCATATTAATAAGACAACAGATTATATAATAAAAATAGGATAAAATCATAAGGATTGTTTATGATAGCAGTAACGTTACGGTAATCGTTATTAGACAATAATATAAGTTACACAATATATTATGCGATATAACTGAGGCGTAATATTGTTGTGGTACAACACAAACTATTGTCATGTGCAAGGATCGAACCTGTGACCGCTAGCGAGTTAGTTGCTATGACTACTGCACCAATACATCGTCGAATATGTGTATGATTATTATTTCTTCTACCGTTTTTAAATCATTCTTGTGCCTTTTTTGTTTCGTTTCCTCTCTTGTTATTTCAATTTTAATATCATTAAATTTTCTTTCTTTTTAGTTTTAAGTAGTGTTTTCTCAATGTGTAGTTGTATTCGCCTATTATTGGGAAGGCAATTTTATCGTTTTCTTATCATTAATTTTTGTTAGTACTTTATATACATATACTAGCGACCCGGCCCGGCTTCGCACGGTTGCAAAAACTATCAATGTTCCTCTACTATATTATGTGCATGTATTATACGTATAAACCTTCCTCTGGAAACACTCTATTTACTAAAGAAAACCGCATCAAAATCCGTTGCGTCGTTTTAAAGATCCAAGCGTACAGACAGCGGGAATCGCCTTTGTTTTATACTATGTAAGAATTTGTGTTTCAAAATAAATAAATACATACATCAGATAATACAAGTATATAATAAAAATTTCTTATGTGTGAAGTAAAGATAACAAACATGTCACAACTTGTTTTCCTCGTTCAACATAATCCGCTAACTCAAGCTAAGGCCTGCGTCGCTTCGCGGAGCTTCTGAGACTTTCAAAGCGATCACTTCTTTCACGGCTCGAGTGACGTCGACTGAAACAGCCTACTTTGAGCTCCGGCTGTAACTGAGAAACTTCTTTGATATTAATGTTACTTTATGAGCAATAAATCAAACATCTTACTGGTGTAGTGGTAAAAAATATTTATATATTTATTATTGGAGTTTACTCCTTAAGAATCGATTTTCATATAAGGCCCCCGGTATTAAAAAAAATATGAGGAGTAAAATCTACTGAACGGATGACCTCGTTACGTTTTTGTGCAACATTTATAGGAACCCTATTGGTTTCTGATAGATGGCGTTATTTGATTCGTTTATTTACCATATGATATGTTATTAATCTTTTTCTTAGACTAGGAAGTCTTTTTGTGCCTATTGTTACGAATACACAAATTAAAGGAGCTTGCGCCATCTAGCGGGGAGCGAAGGAACCACGTTGTGTGCTGTACAAACCACTTTGTTACAAAGACAACGTGAAACATCCACTCATTACTAGATGGCGCTAGAGGACATATAGGTGAATGAACTCAGGATCGAGTACACGCACGAACATTCTAGAACTGTCTGGGAGTAGACTCGGCCCGGTATAAAAAGGCCGGGGAGGCCGAGCGGAGTCAGTTCAGTTTGAGCGATCGTCGAAGTGACTTCGAAGTGAAGACTAGTGATCAAGAGTGATACCAGCGGAAACCTACGACATTGGCTACGACCTCGGACATTGTTAGTGCTTAGTGAGTGTACCTAGTGCTTAGTGAGTGTACCTAGTGATTAGAGTGTACTTAGTGCTTAGTGCTTGTACTTAGTGCGGAGTATTTGTACCTAGTGCTTGTGTCGAACCTAGTGCTAGTGAATAAAGTCTCTGAAAGAGTCAGAAGGTCTTTCTCTCCAAATCGTTCGAACCCTAACACGCAACACTATTTAGACAGTCGATTTAAAGGAGAAAACTCCAGTCGTGCGTCAGGGCTGACACACACACTTTTTTGAAGTAAAACTACTTTACGCACGCTCGACTTGGGGAGTAAGGTGGCGAATGCGTGACGAGAGCGTTACGAAAAGTGTGATCGGACGAGGTGAACGGAGCAAGAGAGAGAGGTGCAAGCATACATTTTCATTCTCTCTTTCTTTCATAGCCAGTTAGTTTCGTATACCTAAGACACATTTCAGGCCTATTGTGCAGGTCTATTGCTAAAGAAGTCTTACTTCAGTCGTGTGGTCTAAACCACACTCCTTTTTTGTTTTATTCCAATTATTTCCAAAATGTATTATTAAATTAAACAAAAGGTGCGCTTGATACAAACAATAAAAGCATTATCTATCAGGCACCCGTAGAAAAAACAAGAGCGGCTGTTCAAATTTGTGCAAAATAAGTAACAATCGACAACTATTTTACTAACGCCGACGGTTACGGGTTTCTGCACTTTGTATTTACACAAAATTTGTATTTATCTTTGGTCTGTACAGTGTGAAATACTCCTATCTTGTAACGAATTACTCGACAATAATTTCTATATGAAGCTTTTCGACCCCCTGCAGTTGAGTTGTTGAATGGAGTTGCAACCTGTCTGATATGTGGGAAAGAAATTGCCCAGTAGTTGGAGGTTCTCATTTTATTTCCGTTCATTTAATTCACTCCAGTCAACTCATTGTTTGGTAGCCGTTAAAATCCTTTGTCTACGTAGACACGCGCACGCTCGCAGCACGAAGTTGAAAGCGAAGCGACGTCTCAGTACACAAACAATTGACTGCAGGTAATTATGTTTGCAATACGCTTCTTGTTCTTTTACTTCTGAATTTAGCTGTAGCGTATACAGCTAGTTAACTAATAAATAAAAGTACAGTATAATAGTCGTTAAATACCGCTCGAGTTCACATGGCCAGTGTTCGCAGCGTGTCGCTTGAGGTCGCTCCCGCTGAGAAGCTGCACAGACTAAGCTTTATTAAACTTTCCGTCCACACGCTGCTCTGAAAAAAACATGTTATAAACACCACACAACTATCTACGTCTCGGTTATTTCGTAATAATTACTGTTATTTGGTACAGATTTTACGTAACATAATTGTGTTTGCTAGCAAACGAAAAAAACCGACTTTACTTACATCGACAAGTAATTTAGTACTAATTAATAGGTAGTAATGGAGGAGGTTCTCAATTCGATTGTATTTTTTTTTATGTATGTTAGCTCAGAACTTTTGACTGGGTGGACCGATTTCGATAAATTTTGTTTTAACCGAAAGGTGTTGCGTGTCGTGTGGTCCCATTTAAATTTAATTGATATCTGATAAGTACTTTTAGTTTAGTACTAGTTTTTTTTAATCTAATAATGCGTATTTACTTGACTACTTTTTCGCCGACCTACGTTGATTTAAACGCATAACTTTTCACTGGGTTTATCGATTTTGATGATTCTTACTTTAATCGAGAGTTAAAACTTGTCATGTACTCTCGTTTAGATTGAGATCTAATTACAACTTTTTGAGTAATCTTTAATAGCGCGTATTTACTTGACTATTTTTTCGTCTTATTACGTTGTATTACTTGTCGATGTAATTGAAGTCGGTTTTTTTTTCGTTTGCAAGCAAACACAATTATTTACTGTACAGGAGGCAGAGAGAGGATACAGGGAGATCCACGACAACAAACATCTAGACAAGACATTAAATAAATTGAAATATCCTCTCCATGTTTTGAATTTTGAAACTGCACCCATCGGACTACCTTTTTTTCTGCTTAATTTTAAAACTATGTACAATAAATTTCAATGCTATATACACTGTATAATTTTGATTCTTACTTTGTATTAGCTATTACTTTAAATTAATTTGTTAGAAATCTCTCTCACTCTAACAGATGACAAACGAGTGAGATAAAAGGTATTTAAGTTTCTTTTAACATGCACAATGAATAGCAGACGCGTCAGTTGAAGTAGGCGGCACGGGAGCGGCGTCGGAGTGAGAGATCAAAACATTCATGTGTTTGTTATTCATAGTCCTCTCCTGAGAGGGGACTCAATTTAAACTTACAGACACCGCGAGAGACGCTGACATTTGAGAGAACTTCTCGACGAACAAAGGTGCTTGCTATTAATCCTTTTTTACACGCTTTTTATAATTAGCTTCACCTGTATGTTTGTATGTTTGTAACCGACTCCTTTGGACTTCATTTTGACTCGCTTCAAACGTTCAGATTTAATTTAAACTTAGTAGAACTATCAAAGACCGACGACAATACACTAATTTGATAAGATCGTTGCTTTTTAGTTTGATTTATTTATAATTATTTTTTTTTTAGTTTTTTAAACTAATATTTATTTATAATACAAAGTTTGCAAAGAAACATACGATGCGCTGATAGAAAGAGGTTACCAAAGCCTATCGATATCTGGAATATTAATATAAGCACGTTGCCAACCCTCGACCTCCTACAACAACTCTGGTCACCTTACTCACCACAGGAACACAACTTAAGCACAAAACTACTTAAGCTGTATCATTTAGCTGTGATATTCTATAAGGTTGAGTTTCTTTCAAAGTTAGTCTGGTTATTTTATAGACCAGATTATTATATAGGTCTTACGACTGACTATAGTAATATTAGAATCAATCAGTACACCTTGATACCTTTAACCTTTAAGCGCTCAATCAGAACTTCAGCTTGGAAGGTTGCGTGTCGAAGTTCAATTGTAACGCTGTTCTTGATACATTGTTGAAATGATTATGACATTTAAGTATTAATTAACTTTTTTTTATAAAAATGAATGTTGCTAAGCGCATAACTGGAGAATGGCTAAACCAATTCGGCTAATTTTTTTTGTATGTTCCTTAATACCCACGGAATGTTTTTATGCTAACAATAAAAAAAAAAAAAACATAACAGACAGAACGAAGTCTGTCCGGGCAGCTAGTTTAGAATAAAACTGGTAATTAATATAAAAAAAAATACGTGAAAGATTTCTCAATAAATTTTTGAAGAAAAAATCGACACCCTTCAAAAATTTAACCCAACTTTTTTTTTACATGCGTTTATCTTTCTGTGTGTATATTTTTGATCGATTTTGAATAAAATTAAGTGTGATTTGACTTTTTTGAAGGTATTAAGTATTTAGGTACTTATTATCCCTACAGTCAGTACCCTTGAAAGAGGAAATTAAATTCAAAATGTATAATAGTGAACGATGTTGCATAGTAAGCTAGTTTGTAAACTCCAACTGCTGGACATAGGTCTCTTTCTCAATTTAGAAAAAGGATCGAAGCTTAATCCACCACGCCGCTCTAATTCGGGTTAATGGATGACAAAATACTCATACATTAGTGGTCCGAATACGTGGATTTTTGTCTATTTGTGATATTATATCCGCACTGGCACTTTTAAATTTTCAAAAGTCAGTTTCATATTGTACACGGCAGAAAAAAATGTCGTAGGGATTTCTGCAAATCTCTAGAGAAATTCTGTGCCATTTTTGCTTCCTAATACACAGTTTCGCTAAAGAGAAAAGACATATAACTTCAACAGTAGAATAAATAAAAGGGAATGACAGTACATTATCGTGCTAAAAATTATAGCAAAATAAAATTATATCTAGCAAAAGGCATTTATTAACTGAAGTAAAATTTTGATGACTAAGATTTCATTTCTTGCACTACTTATTTATTACACTCTACACTAATATTATAAAGCTGTAAAGTTTGCTTGTTTGTTAATTGGTTTACTTAAACGCGCTTATCGCGCTCTCTGGTAATACTAGTTCGATTTGAAAAACTCTTTTTGTGAAGGTTATAGGTTATTTTTTTTTCTCAAATAAACGGGTTCGGAACCGCAGGGAACGGCTAATTTATATATATAAAAATGAATGTTTGTCAGTATGTCCTTTATAGAGTCGTAAACTATGCATTTGATCATGTCATGATTTTTAGCAAAGTGTTGTGCATGAGCCAACAAGGGTTTCCGAGTTATGACCAAAAAAAAAAAAAACGTAGCAATGCGCGCAGGGTACAGCTAATTTAATCATAAAATATATATTCATTATTCAAGTTTCCATCGTCAGTTCTTACTAGTTAGTAGCTGGAGCGATTTGTTTCAAACCTGAAACATAAATTTCACTCAAATGACGTAAATCAAGGAGCTCCTGAGACTAGAGACTAAATAAGCGCGTCCAACAGTTTTGTCAACGTCACGGCGATTAGTAACCGGAGAGGCTTCAGAGGTTGCTCGACAAATCGTTCGAGGATCGCAAAGACTAAGGTTCGTCTTAAAATACCTATATATGAACATTATAGCCATCTTCAGGTTGTTCAGCTGGTATCATTAACACATCGAGAATTATTTCTATACTTAAGCAGCTTTTATAAAGAAGGTTCTCAATTCCACAATATGGGTTTTCGTCAGTATCGATCGTTATTTACACGTATCGTTAAAAAAGTGTGTATGTGTCAGCTCCGACGCACGACTGGAGTTTACTCCTTCAGATCGACTACAACTGTCTAAATATGCACAAAAAAGGCTTACTAGTCTAAGAAAAAGATTAATACCATATCAAATGTTAAATAAACGAATCAAATAACGCCATCTATCGGAATCCTACTGGGTTCCGTTAGATGGCGTTATTAGAAAACATCTTAACGAGTTCATTCGTTCAGTAGATTTTAGGCCCTGCGCGCACTAGTGACATTTGTCACCGTGACAAAAAATTCTTTGTCACTGTCACGTCACCGTCACTTTCGTGACTGCGCGCACTTGCAGTGACAGATTATATACAGATATAGGTTGTCTGTGAGCTCGTTTTTAGAAATAGAAAAAAATACAATAATAAAAAGTATTGGGTTCACCCGCTTTGGAGTGATAGGCTGATAAGTGGAAAGTTCTACACCATGTTTGCCAACCTACGTACATATGACACGTGACATTTTGTCGCGTCACGGGCATGTTGGCGTCCTCCGCGGACAAAAAGTCACCGAATTGTCACGCATCCAAGTGCGCGCACCTTCATTAGGGATGATGGACGCGGTGACAGTGACAAAAAGTCACGGTGACAAAAAGTCACTAGTGCGCGCAGGGCCTTAGGTACTCCTCATATTTTTTTCGTACCGGTGGCATTATATGGAAATCGATTCTTAAGGAGTAAACTCCATAAAATTAGCATGAGATGAGGTTAAAGAAGCTAGATTTATTATTTCTATATATGAAACAATTCGTATCAATTTGGAACTTATATTAAGCCCATCTCTCGATCTTAAGAAGCGGGTCGTGTTCAAGCGATGTTGTAAATTTCCTGTACCACAAGATTCGCCAATCAGCCCGATATCTATTAAGTATTCATCGATCACAAGCTGCAAACAGCTGTGGAGCTGTGACGCTAATCACTCTGCATCGGACTGCAGACATCGTGTCAACTGTAGTGACACTATTATTTAAGCGTTGAAATGAAACAACCCACATCTATCCCATAAAATATGTTTATTCACGTGGTATTTGGAAGACACAGAGGGCTCCTTAAAGGTCAAAAGGTCAGGGATAATAGGCTTCTTACTGCACACACATGTATAGACAAGTACGGACATGGTAATGGCGTCTGAAGCAGCGTGGAAGTGTTGGGATACTAATTATTGACGAAAAGCATGGTACGACAAATAAAAATACTTATTTGTTAAGTTTTTTGAAGTCAGTTCAGAAATTGTCGTGAACATGGAGCAAAACTTAATTTATAATCTATACTAATATTATAAAGCTGAAGAGTTTGTTTGTTTGTTTGAACGCGCTAATCTCAGGAACTACTGGTCCGATTTGAAAAATTCTTTCAGTGTTAGCTAGCCCATTTATCGAGGAACGCTATAGGCTATATATCGTTACGCTAAGATCAATAGGAACGGAGCACCAATAAAGAAAGATTCAAAATCGGGGTTTCTTTTTCTTTATGAGAGCTTCCGCTTCGTACGTATAGTTAGTTTCACAAAAATCAGGTATGACAGAATTGTTCCTATTCCACGCGGACGTAGTCGCGGGCAGAAGCTAGTGTTGATCTAAAACTACAGACAACCATCTGAAGGAACCGTGAACCGTCCTTTCTTGTCAGCGCGTCTCTACAATTTATAATGCTAATTAATAGTTTACCGGAGACGCGACAATCGCCAACTTGGAGAGTTCGTCGTGTCTTCGAAGTTGAGTCGATGAATTCTTTCTGTTTAGTTGTCGTTCGAACATTAATTAAAACCTTCAGACATTTGTCGCTTTAATGTTTACTCTGCAACAAGTGATTTAAAATGATTTTGAGACGTCTTTTGCGTAATTAAAATAAAAATATAAATTTTTAAGAGTGCGCATAGAATTTAATTATAATATACTAACTACTAATATAAATTATAATTATTATACTTATAGGATTCACTCTAGCCACTTTTATATTTTGGAATATAAAAATCTGAATTAAATTTAATAATAATTTGCTAACATAGAGTTTCAATTCTCTCCACTACACCCACAAGCGCTACAAATATAATTTAGAAGAAATTGATCAAATAATCCGTACTATTTTTGTATTTTAGTGAAACCTGGTAACTCCAATTATAGATAATATTTTGGTATTTCTATTAGTAGAAGATCCGAACCTAAATCGACCTTCACCGAGCTGATAATAGAATGAAAAATATTTTATAATTAACTAGCTATGCCCGCAATTACATCGACAAGTAATACAACGTAGGTAGACGAAAAAATAGTCAAGTAAATACGCGCTATAAAACATTAGTCGAATTGAGAACCTTCGTTTTTTGGATGTTGGTTGAAAAGCTGCTGAACCTATAAAGTTTAGGCCAAATAAGTGTTTTGTCTATTACACCAATCATTATGTTGTCAATAAATTAGTGGATAAACAACTTGTCGGCTATTCTAACACAACACTTTACTAATATAACTTCCTATAAGGAAAATAATAACTGTGTTTGTTCTGAAACAAAAAGTATCAGACTTCAATAATTTATATCGACAAAATTCAATTTATATCGATAAATTTAATACAGTTCAACATCGAATATACGGTTAAATAGGCTTTATTAGGTTTTATTACGGACAAAATAAAGACTATATATTTCGTTCAAATTTAAATTGACTACTGGGCAAATTATACATATAATCAGAACACCCAGTAAAATGTTATGATGTAACACATACATTAAAAAAACTGTTTGAGAACTTCTTACTTTTTAACCGACTTCCAAAAAAAGAAGGTTCTCAATTCGTGTGTTTTTTATGTATGTTACCTCATCACTTTTGACTGGGTGGACCGATTTCGATGAATTTTGTTTTAATCAAAAGGTGGTGTGTGATCTAACAAGTAATTTTTGAATAATATCTAATAATACGTATTGACTATTTTGACTTGACTATTTTTTACACCCAGTAAAAAGTTACGAGGTATAATACAACATTGATCGAAAAAATGCTCAAGTAAATACGCATTATTAGGGATAACACAAAAAGTAATTGGAACTCAATCAAATTTAAATGGGTAAGATGACAAACGGCAACTTACTATTAAAAAAAGGAATCATCGAAACCGGTCAACCCAGTAAAAAGTTCTGAAGTAACATGCATAAAAAATAATTAAATCGAGAATATCCTTATTTTTTGAAGTCGGTTAACAAGTAAATATAAAACCCAGTCGACGGCGACTCATAAAAATTCGCCCGCCGTCGTCCCTCGGGACCGGAGCTGACACAAACGCCCCGGCCGATCTAGTTTGTATACGATGTCCAAAAAACTGCTATGAAATATAAATTAGATCGGAAATGAACTCCTCAGACTAGAAACACGCGGACAGTGCCTTTACATACTGAAGTATACTCTTTTCATGACTTCAATCACATGGACAATTCATACGATATAGGTGCATGAAAAAATAATTTTTATATCAAAAGTAATCGTCAGATCTCGAATTTAAATGAAACCATATAACAAGCAACAGCTTTCGAATATAAAAAAAATCATCAAAATCGGTAGACCCAGTAAAAAGACGAATTGAGAATATCGTACTTTTTTGAGGTCGGTTACAAATAGACAAGTTCAAGGAATTATTGAAGGTTATACAGAACAATGTTGACCATTACTGCTGTTTCTAATGAAATTTTAATTATAACAGCTTAGTAGATTACATTAATACCTAATTAAATCTAAGAGGGTAGTAAACGAGGGTACGCGTACGGTCTGCCTGGTGGGAAGCGGATACCGTAAGCGTAATGGACGCCTGCAACACTAGGCATTGCTAGCATGTTGCTGACCCTACCCCCGACTCTCCGCTGGAGCCCTGGCTGTCTTATTCTTAATATGTATTTGAGTGTGATCTTCACATTTTTGTTTGAACAGTATTACTGAAGATATTTTTAATATTGACTATATTAATTAATTAAACGTCGGTAATATTTAACACACAGAAACAATGCACCAAACTTAATTGAATCGTCTGTATAACCCACAGGTATAACCGAATGATATAATATGTATGTAGGTCGTTAAATACATAAACCTAGGGCAAGGCTAGAACCTATTTATGTATTATGAGGCAATAATTCTAGTTTTTAATACTGTTATTTCCTCCAGGGTACCTAAGTCACGCAATCGCTTAAATAGTAATTTAAGTTACGTACCCACAAGTATTACTTTAGCTGCTCATTAAATCTATACTAATATACAAAACTGAAGAGTTTGTTTACTTGTTTGTTTGTTTGAACGCGGTAATCTCTGGAACTACTGGGCCGATTTGAAAAATTCTTTCAGTGTTAGATAGCCCATTTATCGAGGAAGGCTATAGGCTATATATCATCACGCTAAGACCAATAGGAGCGGAGTCTACGCCAGAAGCTAGTAGTGTTATAAATATCAGAAAATGTACAAGTATATTATTCCAAGGACTATTTTTAATTTTGCCACATCTATGGTTATGTTTGCGGTCCCACAATATTGAAAAAAAGAAAGATTGAAAAAGAAAGATCATTGTTTAGCATGCATATATAGGTATATATTATTGCATGTAACTTGCATTGTATTACTTGTCGATGTAATTGAAGTCGGTTGTGTTTTCGTTTGCGAGCAAACACAACTATTTACTTGTTTATTTGTTTCTTAGTGTATAACTAAACTGTTCGGACAATAAGTCAGATAGAATAATGAAACTTAACTTATTAATTACCTACATTTATATATATAAGAGATTTACACCTATATATTATAAGATATATAGCAAAACAACGTTTGCGGGGTCAGCTAGTCTTATATAAGAAAAAATTGTTAAAATAATTTATATACTGAAATTGTTACAGTACGTATTACTTGGTATTAACGAATTAAAAAATCATTAAATTTTTGTTGTAGCTAGTTTAATTTCGTTATTTATTATCTGTTTATCTGTTGAAGAGTAATAAATACACACAGTCAGTCACATTCAGTCTTTCACAGAAACACATACACTCGCGTTTGTCTTTCTAAATTCGCTACGTCTACGTAGATGTATATTTCATGAGAGTAATCCAATTGCGCCGGTGGACGAACACTACGTTGTCCAGATTTACTCAAATATTGCGAGCAGCATTTGCATATTTCTATACTATTTGAATTCATAATAGACTCTTTGGTGAATTTTCTTTTTATCTTTTTTTTTTTCTCAAATTTGCATATCCATCAAACCACAATGATCACCGTGGCGTGTTAAGATCTAAACCTTCCGCTTTATAAGAAAATATATCTTTGCCCACTTGTGGGACGTCCATCTCGCTAAGCAGCTTTTGAAACTAGCGCATTTCCGCTGCGTTCGCGCAGCGGTCATAGCACTGGTTTGTGTCAATCGCAATCCGGTGCTGTGACCGCTACGCCAACGTGGCGTCAATGAAAAATGTTTACTTGAGTTAAAAGTACAATAAAATAATAATAAAAAATAACGAAAACAAACAACCCGCCTGCGTGAAGAACAAATAATAGAAAATGAACTGAAAAGGCTGGAACAAGATGAAAATTCAATAATTACACAAAGCCAGCGAAATAAATCGAAACTATATCAAACATGATGTACTTGTACACTTAAAAATATCAATACGTCCTTCGAAATTGTATGCAACATCGTACATGACATGCAGTCAACAATGATTTGACTTATACCTCAATTTCTAATTTTCTGTTTATATTTTTCTCTCTGTAAGAATTTTCTCTGTTAGTGTACAATAAAGAGTATTTGTATTGTATTGTATTGTACCATGTAATAGAATCCATATTTGAGAGTTTCATACAAATTGTTTCACGATGGTCGTGATGCGACACATGTATCTATCGATCTTCGGTCTGTGTGTCCGTAGCGGAGCGAACGCATTCATCAATGGCTTTGTTTCACGATTCTTTCATCATTTATCTTCCAGACTACGCTCGAGATGTTTCATAGAAACAACATAAGGGTCGGAATTCGTCATTAATACAGCTTTTCGGAAAAGATCGAAAATGAAACGGTCCACATCGGTTTATCATTTGAGGTTTTTTTTAACGACTACACTTATTTCCCAAAATTATCGAAGTGAAACTTCTTTAGAATGGTTATAATTTGAAACTCGATGAAACGAAAAGGCGTCACAATAAACAAACGCATAAATATGTAGGAGATAATGAGATAAAATACATTACTGTTCAAAACGCAAAAGCGACGCGTTTTTCATGGCACTTACGACCTTTTTCACGACACCATGACCAACGTGGATTGAATAAGGGCGCCTTCAAATTAGCCGCGCGGCGGCAGCGCGGCTGCAGCGCTGCTGACGCGCGACGTTGTAAATGTATGTAAATAACAACGCGCGACAGCAGCGCGACAAATTTGAAGGCGCCCTAAATCGCAACGACCTATCTTCCTACGACTTTACAGAAGTGTCACTTCTCCTCTCACCACCAGTCACTAACCTCTGCCATATTTGAGGTGCATACACAATATATTTTACAATTATAATAAAACATTAAATAGCTTATCTTAATCGAAGTAGTTACGAGTATATAATCTATAGAAGGAACTAAAGAAAAATGGCATTTCTGCTTATTAAGTGAATATAATAATTCATAAATCATACAATCCTTCATTTCATATAATCCTTCTCCTACATAGGGAAGAGGCCTACGCCCAACAGTGGAATATTACAGGCTGAATCGTGATCGTGATAATAATTCAAAAGAATACAAATACATAGAAGGGTTTCATATGTATTCGTAATTGTCAGTGTTGTTATTTTGTTATTTTAGCTAAGTCCTACCAGTCTTGTTTATTTCCACTTCATTGAATAAGCAGTTAATACATAAACATGCGGAGAGCTCTCCGCTTATTGGGACGAGGCGCCGCTGTATTAATAAGACTACCATTTGTTACTAAATATCACATTGTTCTGCGTTTTTAATTCTTCTTCCAAACCCTTTTATTACTTCTTTGTTTATAGGTTCCATATTAATTGTATTTGCTTGTTTGGGGGTTGTGAGGAACAGGGTGGAAGTTCCTCATCCACCATCATAAAGGGAGGATCCTCTGACAAAACGGGTGTCGTGTCTGTCGGTTCTTGTATATATTGTTCAATCACTCGGATAACTTTAATATCGCGATGTAGGATGCGTCGGTTTTAGTTCGTATGTGGAGAGATGTCTCTACACTTAAAAAAAAAAACAAATTCAATTACAACAATATACAACGTAAGTAGACGAAAAAATTAACAAACGCACTAGTTGTGACTACGAGTTTCGAAGGTTTACCTCGATTTCTGTGGTTATCATCATTAGATCTTGGTTTCCTTATCATGGTACTACCCTTAGGATATGTTTATAATTACGTCTTCAAATCTTTAATATAATACATAGGTTTTATATTTATATACCAACAACATTAAATCAATAATAGATCCTTTTCAGACAATGGTATGGACACTGGTGAATGTGTGACGGGAGCGTTACGAAAAGTGTGATCGGATGGGGGGAACGGAAGTTGAGAGGGAGGTATAAGTTAGTGAAGATAGAAAGAGAGAGAGAGAGAGAGTTACGTTTCTTATATTACTATAGGGGTAAAAGAGTGAGGTGCGAGCACACATTTCCTTTCTCTCTTTCTGGGACTTTTACTTTAGTCGTGTAATCTAAAGCACACTCGTTATTTGTATCAGTACAATATTTTAGACTGTACTGATACAAAGATTTAGATTTTGACTGTCCGAAATAGATATACATAAATCTATGTCACAGTAAAGATTCTTGAATACACATAGAAAATGTATAGAATATCTTTCGAGATATTAGGTTCCAAGTCAATATTTTTATACCGCCAAGCTTGGGATGAAATTGTGACACAAATTTACTCATTTAACGCGCCCTGTTCAGGCCATCTCGGACAGTAATTACACCTTAATATACAAACACCTCATCACAACTCTCAACACCCAAAAACTTTCCACAGCCATTTAATTATCGCCCATGATTATGAAGCTCTACAATTCAAATTGCTCTCACAAAACAAACGAGAGACATTCACGTAAGAACACAATCAATTCAGTTGACATCAAGCCTTAATCTAAGGTATTAAGGTTTAGGATTGCGTCCAAGGCGTTGTAGTTAAGCTTCTCTGAAATGAGGACGGCCACCTGTTGGATTCCTCGCTCCGTTCCAGGGGAATCTATCGTAGTTGCCGGCTCGTAATGTAACTTTAATGAAGTGTTCCGTTTGAGGCTTACGTGGAAAGAACATTAGGATTAAGAATGCTCTTAATTCGATTTAGAAGATTTTGCACACGTTTTAAATATTTGTTATAAATGTAGATTATTTACTTGTTTTCGGCTCAGGGATTGAACTTGTGAAAATAAGAGATATTATCACTTTTATGATACTTAGTTCAATATTTACAGATGTACATATGTATTGTAATGATTGCCTATACTAATATTATAAAGAGGAAAGATTTGATTGTTTGTTTGTTTGCATTGAATAGGCTCCGAAACTACTGAACCGATTTGAAAAATTCTTTCACTGTTTGGAAGCTACACTATTCGCGGGTGACATAGGCTATATTATACTTTCAAAAAAATTATGGGAAAAAAATCATTTTGAAATTTTTGTTAATTAAACGTGTGAAACCGGGACGGGATGCTAGTCTCGTATATATCTTGATAGTGTGACAGTGAAAGTTTCAATTTATATTACGTCTATATTTCTAGCTTTTATAAATATATTTTAACCGATTATAAAAAAGGGGAAGGTGCTCAATTCGACTCTATTTTATGTTATATCATAACTTTTTACTAGGTGTATCGAATATGATGATTCATTTTTCAATTTTGGTACTCAGGTGTGTGTTGTGTCCCGTTTAAACTTGAGCGAGTATTTTTTTAATACGAATATTATACGAGTAAAAAGGTAAATTTTTTAACTTTGTTTGTTTGTAGGGGGTAATCTTCGCAAATACTGATCCGATCATGAAAATACTTTCACTAACAGAAAGCTACACTATTCAGGAGTGACATAGGCTATATATTATTGTTATTGAACAAAAAATTTAGTGAAAAATATTGGTCTATGTAAATCAAGTCGTAGAAATGCGAGCGAGATGAATACTTTACTATATATTTGAATCACAAAAATAATTAACGACCAACGATGGCAAAGGGTTCTCAATACTGCGATGCGATTCTACTGATTATGGTTTTCAGCTACCGACGTGTTATTGGTCGATGTGAATCGATGTCGGTTTATTGCGATCAAAAAATCATTGATTTAAATTTGAGTTTCCTACCGCGACGATGAAACAGTTAAAATAAAATTAGATTAATTAAAACTGCGCGTTTTTATTTCATTTATAATGCCTTGAAATGTTTCGAATAAGTTTCAGTAATAAAGTTATGAAATAATGCAGTTAAATACAGAACGTACTGCCGTATAATTGTTTATGTTAAGTTTCTTTTTACGGTTATTCTTACTATTTCTTATGTAAAGCGCTGTAAAAAACTTTAAGTCTTCAACTATTGCGGTTCAAAAACACATTTATGTTTTTTTTTATGGACGGACAAACGTACAGACAATACCGTTTCACTCCTAAGGACAGTCTATAGATAATGAATCTTAAGGCGAAATAGCCAATTACCTCCTCCGTTTAGGAAGTTGGTTAAAATACATGTTTCTAAAAGCTTTTTCAAATACTTAACTTGTAATATGTATACATGTATATACATCTCTGTTGGTTATTTTCTATGTTTCCTGCGCCCCAGGCAGCCGCTGAGCTCGTATGTACTGAAAAATTTCGCTCCTTGTAAGACATGATATTTCTTTTTAAATAATTATGTTCCTTGAAAAAACCGACTTCCAATTATATCGAAGAGTATAGTACAATACATATTAATAGAGATATCTCAAAAAATATTCGTTGGATGTCATTCAAATTAAAATAGGACTACACGACAAGCGATAGTAGGTCACAACTAAATAATACTGTTTTCAAGCAGTGTCCTGTTGGTGAGTAAGGTGGAAATTGGGGATAGGGTCGGCAACGCGCTTGTGATGTTTCTGGTGTTGCAGGCGTATATGAGCTACGTTCTACTATCAGGTGAGCCGTACGCTTATTTGCCGACCTAGTTATATATAAAAAAGCTTTCGATATTTTTCCCTTTATTTGGGCAAACAAACAGTATTACAAATTTACAATTGGTGCAACATGCGTGGAATATAAGCAAAGGTACTTAACGTAACACCAACACCGTTTACCACGAATTACCTACAAAATGAAAAATGAATCAACAAAATCAGTACACCCAGTAAAAAGTTATGAGGTTTCACATATATATAAAAATAGTCGAATTCAGTACATCCTCATTTTTGAAGTCGAAGAAGAAGAAGGTTTACAAATAACATTTCATCCTGGAATCATTTACAGTTCAAGAATATACTGACTGACTAACTGAGGTAGGGCACAGTAGGAAATATCCTACTCAAAAAATGGAGCAGCCCGACTGGGGTAATACCTCGACCTTACAGAAGACCACAGCTAAATAATACTGTTTTCAAGTAGTGCTGTGTTCTTGTCTTTAGTAAGGTGACCAGAGCTCCTAAGGAAGGTTTTTTAATTATTATTTTTTAAATTAAAGGGCAGGGTTGGCAATGCCCTTGCGATGCTTGTAGTGTTGCAGGCGTCTATAGGCTACGGTAATCGCTTACCATCGGGCGAGCCGTACGCTTGTTTGCCGACCTAGTTGTAGGTATATGTATATATAATAATTATATATGTATTTATGCGAATAATTCAATGGAATTCCTTGCTCAGAGGCTGAGGATCGGACGTGAGATTTTTTGAAGTTCTACAGAAGGTGAAAGGTCATTCAACTGGGGTGACGATGAGTTTGTAAATTAATTGAGACAAACGAAACTGATTTAAGTTTTACATATACAGCATTTAATTTTTGTTATATCTTATATAATTATATATAAAATTCTCGTGTCACGATGTTAGTTACAATACTCCTCCGAAACGACTGGACCGATTTTTATGAAATTTTGTGTGCATATCAGGTAGGTCTGAGAATCGGCCATCTATTTCTCATACCCATAAGTTATAAGGAGGGGTGGGGGTGGGGGGTTAAGGGGGTTAAAACATAGTGGTGAGGTACTTCCCCTGTCAGGTTGCTCCAGATTTTGAGCAGGTTACTTCTTGCTGTGCCCTCCCTCATTTATCGTGTATGGTATTAGATACCTAAACATTAAAGGGTCGATTAAGATTTTAGATTTAAAAAACATGGTTTGTGAGAAAATCCTTTTATGTCAATTTATCAGAATTCGAATTCTGAACCCGATGAAAGGGAACGTGTTATCAACGAAATCTACATATTTATACCTTTTCTATTTAACGTAACTTGTTCCCACGCCGAGTACAAGAGTCGAGATATTGAAGACATACAATAGGCACCGAAAACGTTAATAAAGGAAATATTTTTTAACATATTAAACATATAAATACCTATATATATATTAAAAAACCTCTCTGGTGTAGTGGTGCGTGTCCCATGTACGCGCCTAAACACCGATGGTTTGATGGTTCGATTCCCACTCGGGGTGGATATTTGCATTTGTACATATATTTCTTTCCGGTTTTTATATCTGTCCTGGTGGGTCTCCCCACTGTGTCTCAAAGAGCACGTTAAGCTATCGGTCCCGGTTGTTATCATGTACACCTGATAGCGATAATTCATCAACATATCATAGTAGGGAATATATACTCCAACCCGCAATGGAGCAGCGTGGTGGATTAAGCTCCGAGATTGAGAAAGTGTTTTAATGTTCACACGGGGATTAACTCGAACAAAATAAAATATATTACCTTTAAAATATAATAATGCAACGCGAAAGTTTAAAAGTTGTTATTGAGAAAGTGACCTATGCCCAGTAGAGGAATGTTACAGGCTGCATCCTATCGAGTTGTATATCCTGTAGATTACAGGCTGATTCAGTTGAAAAAAAAATTGCGTGTGTACAAAGTACACCTGTCAGAAGTGAAACTTCTTTGGCGAACTAATTTAAAATTATTTACATATATTTACAAAGTAGCGCGGCGTGCAGCGCGGCGCGCCCTTCCCTGTCGTTTTCCCGTTGCATCCGGTTTGAAATCACAACGATTCTAAAGAAGTTTCACTTAAAAAAAAAAACGGACGACCATGCGTGTATTCTACTGTGATATTTTAATTTTATTAAAGTTGTGACATTTAGTTGAAGCCCGTCATCGAACGCGCGGTCGAGGCGTGCTCGAGTGGATGTTGGGGTTGAACTTATAAATAAATACGATTTGAGATTTTCTAAATACTACACGTTATATTTATATATTTATCTTTAGTTATTAACTAGCTTCTGCTTAATAAAGATTTATTTTGGAATAGGACATCTGCAAGGATGTCTTACTATAAATATGGAGCAGCCCGACTGGGGAAATTCCTCGCCCTTACAGAAGATCACAGCTGAATAATATCTCTATTTTTATTATACATATTCCTGAGTAAGGTAGCCAGAGCTCCAGAGGTCTAAAAGGTACAAAAAAGGTACTGTAAGAGGGACTGTACACTTGTACAGTATATATTTAGAAAAATTGAATATCGTATTTTTTAAAATGAAATAAAAGTCTAGAGGGTGGGACCAGTAGATATTTAATCGATAACTGGTTGGAACCGCTACGGATACGCAACCTCAGACTGCTCTAGCTGCTAGTGTCACACATGCCTCCCCGTAATCCGTGGCACTGGTATCCCTAACCCCAGATCCTATTCTTACATAAATCCTTTCCACCTATCCTTTTTCTTAGCCAAGAATTCTAAAGGAGGGTTGATGTCAGGCAGGCGGCCGGTCGTAAAATATACCATGGCAAATCTTTTACAACATGATTTCCATGACTCATGTTGTGCCAACCCTACGTAAGTGGGATAAGAGCAGCTGATTTTTTAAAATGTCAGAACGCATGGTCACCGTAGCGTCTCATTCACAATTCAATAGACACGCCTGCCGACGCAGTGTCGCTCGCAGCGGAAAGTATTTCACCGACGTCTTCTTCCTTTATGTCCATTGAATTCTTAGAGTTTTGAAGTTCGCACGTGATCACTGAAAGTTTGAGCTGACTCTTATTGTACAGACAGAACTTCTATAGTTTGTTGTAGATAGAATTTTGTGGTCATATTTATGACTATAATATATCTTTTTCTTTAAAGAACATAGTACGTAATAAAAATCTTCTCTTATATGGGAATATGAATAAATAATAAATGTGAATAAATAAATATTTTTTAAACATAGACATGATCGTCTGGCCATAAGGTAAGCAAGTTACCGCTTGTGTTATAGGTAACAGCCGACTGATACTGCTAAATATTGATTATAGATTAATATAATATATAGAAATTATACATAATAATATACAATTATACATAACAATATGATTTATTCAATGCTTTACTCACAAAAAAAATACATAAAATAATGAGTTCCCTGGTTCCTGTGATAGGCATAAGCCTGTGCCACAATGAACAGTCTGCTGTTCCATTATTTATTCCTTAAATCCAATTACACACAAGACAGCTTAAGTAAATATATTACCTTTAAGTAAATTATAAGTATCTAACCCACAACCCGTGGAGCAGAAAGCAGAGCCAAACTGCGCTAACGGGATAGTTAAATGAAAAGAAATGAGTCTAATAGGACGTATTTTATTTATCAATTATAGAGTAATATAAAATTTTAATAAAGGACGAACTCACGCACGTTACAAGTAATGTCTGAAATAACAGTAAAACGTTTACAAGCGAGTTAGAGCTGTTCAAAGTTAACTGTTTCTGGCGCTCGGCCAATCTCTTAACAACTCTCAGAGCTGTTTCCTTCGCTTTTAATTATCATTTATAACGGATACTTACTTTATATGACGGAGCGAGGATTTAATTAAGTCTCTTGAAGTGTTCACTTGTTATTTTATTATTATTTAATAATATAACAACCCGCCTGCCCAGCGTGGTGACTATGGGAAACACACAGGAGTTTACGCCATTTTTGGCGCGAACTTGGAGAGGCCTATGTCTGCAGTGGACTACGATAGGCTAAAGTGATGATAATGATGATTATTTTTTATTCTATATGAGAACCGTTCTAGTGCAGTGGTGCGTGTAGTCGTCTTAAACGTAGACGGTCGTGGGTTAGATTCGCGCTCGGGACAAATATTTGTATTTGTATAGATATTTGCTTTCAGTCTGGCAGTTTTCTTTGTGGGCCTCTCCGTCGTGCCTCGAAGAGCACTTCAAGCTATAAGTCCCGGTTGTTATCAAAGCCACCTGGTAGCGATCGTTTCTCATGGTAAGGAATATATCAGTGAAGCGGAGTGGTGGATTAAACCCCGACCCTTCTCCTACACGGAGTAAGAAGCATATGCACAGCAAAGGGGCTGAAAAAAATTTAAAATATATTTTTTATATTATATTTATAAAGTGAAACTTTTATTACATCATCTCAAACCTTTTCGTCTGTGTGTTGCATGTCGCGTGACGGTCGGCCGCGCGGTAAGATTGATAAAGCGATTTTTATACCTTTAACCAAAATTTTTTAGTTAAATGTCTATAATGTGAAAAAAAGTTTCACTTTTACCGTGGTTTCATAAAACCACACAGGTTTTTTTTCGTATTCAGCTAATTAAATAATAAGCCGATTATAATATTTATATTAGGGCGCGTTCCCAGTCTGTCGTGACGACAGATAATCGTGTAGTTTTAAGTGTCGTGGCTCATATGTTTAAATGTAGGTGTTCACATATAAAGCGACACGACTAACTGTCGTCTACGACACTTTGCAGTGAAGACAGATTGTTGTGACAGTGGGAACGGCTAGATACGATAGTTGCTAAACAAAAAAAAAAAAAATTGACGACAAACAATCGTTATAATGGGAACAGCTAGAGACGACAGTCGTAAATCGATAATTAATCGTCACGACCGAGTGGGAACGCGCCCTTAGGTGTGTTCTAAAACATCGACGACTTTTTTAAAAGAAAATAAGCCGCAGTACATACAGAAGGATATTACGCTGTTTCAAACAACACCTTTCTTTTGCTCTTTTAGAGTTCATTTTAATTACCTACTTCGCAACCACCTTAATGAAAGTCTTTTGTTTAGCAAGACTTTTACTTTTAAAAGACATAATGTGTTGTCTTTTATTTCTTTTACTGGTAATGTGTCTAATTGCAGACTAATGTGGAAAATGTTGGTTATTTTATGTTAAATGAAATAAAAAAGTGTGTGTGTCAGCTCCGACGTACGACTGGACTTTACTCGACGAACTGAACGAATGACCTCGTTACGTTTTTGTATGAACCCTATTGGGTTCTGATAGATGGCGTTATTTGATTCGTTTATTTACCATTTGATATGGTATTAATTTGTTTCTTAGACTAGTAAGCCTTTTTTGTGCCTCTGTCGATCGAATCGAGTCGATCTGAAGGAGTAAACTCCAGTCGTGCGTCGGAGCTGACACACACACTTTTTTTATTAATCACACAATTCTATCCTATATTTCTTCTGATAATATACCTACTCTTTAAAAATACAGCATTCCCGTTTCCATCAGTATAACATTATGGAGCAAATTAATTACTAGTTTATTGTCTTAAAACAATCGCGAAAGATGACACTTAATAATCCATACTAATATTATAAATGCGAAAGTATCTCTGTCTGTCTGTCTGTCTGTCTGTCTGTCGCGCAATCATGCCAAAACTACTGAACAGATTTAAATAAAATTTGGTATACAGATAGTCTAGAGTCTGAGAAAGGACATAGGCTACTTTTTAATGCGAATAAAAGGGTGTAAGGGGTTGAAAGGTGGGAATGAAAATTTGTATGGAACTATGTTCGTATTTCGTAACTGTCAAACATTTAATGTTCATCCCTTCGATATGGTAAACTCTCCGATAAAATTAAAGAACGTATTTAAATAAAGGTTTCGAATCGACAACATATATCCACAATATACGGAAAGTGCCGTATTTTACATTTTAAAAATGTATAATAATGTCAGTAATGAAAACGGATTGACATAATATAATATATTGGTTGTCAAATATAAAACGTAGTGGTTATATACTCTTTGGTCAAATATTTATGCGTGCGTTCAGAAATTTATTTAGTGTAAACTAAGGAAAATATATCAAGCTAATTAAATCTTATACTATTAAAAAAAAGGAAAGCATTTTTTCCCTCAAATCAACGCAGGTGAAACCGCGGGGCACAGCTAGTAAAAAATAAGCGCTAGACGTTATCTTTAACGTAATTTATCACAAGCTAACGAGTAATTCAGTAATTAATAACTTTGAACAAAACAAGCACTTCCACTGCGTCACCGCGCCCCGCCCGCTGACTACATTTACATCATTGACTAGCTGTTACTCTCGGTTTTATCCGTTAAACTCAAGAACCATTAGCCAATTCGACTAATTTTTAACTGTCTTAAAAAAAGGAGGAAGTTCTCAATTCGATTGGTTTTTTAAGTGTGGTACCTTATAAATCTTAATCCCATCACGCTGCTTAACTGCGAGTTATGTAAATACATATGTACCTTTCGTAAAATTTCTTTCGAAACAAACACGTTTCCTCGCAATTTAGTATCTGAGTAAGCAATTTAACCTTATCTTTAGGATATTGTTTTCTAATGTTTACGAGAATTTCATAATGAAACAAATTTTTCAGATTTTGTCGCAGTTTATTAAGTTTTTTTAGATGCCTGACGTTTCGGATACTTTACAGCAACCGTGGTCAAGGGAGGACTACTTACTTACTTAAGACTTTTTTATCTCTTGTCTTTAGGATCCTTAACCTCAACCTTATCTTTAAGGTTAACAAAAGGTAGCTAGCACTTGAAAGTGGGGCAGTGCTAGTCCTATTTGAAATTTGTGACGTTTTGTTTATTGAGTTAAATTGAGTTGGGGGGGGGGGGCGTTTTGAAGGCTACGTGTTTTTTTTTTAATGTAACTAGATCGACATACAAGCGTACGGCTCACCTGATGGCAAGACCGTAGCCTAAAGACGCCTGCAACACCAGAAGCATCGCAAGCGCGTTGCTGACCCTATCCCCTATCCCCCCAGGAGCTCTGGTCACCTTACTCACCAACAGGAACACAATACTGCTTGAAAACAGTATTATTTAGCTGTGGTCTTCTGTAAGGTCGAGGTACTTCCCCAGTCGGGCTGCTCCATATTTTGAGCAAGAACTTTCCTGCTGTGCCATACCTCAGTAACGTGTTACTCAGACGTGACTCCTACGTGTAATTCAGATTGCTTCATTTACTTACTAGAAGATTATTAAAAAATTACTTTTTATTTTTAAATAACTTACTGTTCAACTCTCAATTTGACGCTTATTACTATCATTGAAAGAATGGATGTTTCATATAATAATATACTGATTAATATTATTTTCAAATAAATTGTCTATTAACTAAAAATGTCACGAAACCAGTTATTTTTCTGTTTTCTTTGCTGTGAGTTTTCAGACACCCAATAATTAATTCTTACTAGGAGCACTTCAGAGTATAGTATTTATTGTTTATTTAAATGTTATCAAGTATCGTTACTAATCTTTCGCTTAATGCTGCGTCTATGAATACATTTTTTTGTTAAAATTTTGATATTAATAACTATTTATTTACAACTAGCTTCTGCGCGCGACTTCGTCGGCGTGGACTTCACTCCTGTTGGTCTTAGCGTGATGATATATAGCCTATAGCCTTCCTCGATAAATGGGCTATCTAACACTGAAAGAATTTTTCAAATCGGACCAGTAGATCCTGAGATTAGCGCGTTCAAACAAACAAACAAACAAACAATCAAACAAACAATCAAACAAACAAACTCTTCAGCTTTATTATATTAGTATAGATAAATACAAAATACCCTCTTACAACGTCGACATAAGCAAACTCGCGAGAAAATACAAGTGAAACGATGGAAGCAATTTAAATAAAGTAATCTCGAAACTGATTAATAAAAATAGAGTTTTAAATGAAGTAAAGTGTCACGTCGCCGGCGAGCGGCCGCGTGACGTCACGTGACACGCTCTGCGAGCACTCGGACACTACGTGTTCAAATTGTGCAGACGAGCTTATTATAATATTACTAGCTGAAAAATGAACATTATGATTTGATTATGATGTTGCGAAAGTTGTGTTATTATGTAAATACTAGCTGACATGGGTGTACCCATGGTGGGGAAAAGTGGGGCATTTTCCCCACTCTGACTAGAGGCCAATTATTTATTAGTATTTAAGATTTTGATAAGTACATTTTAGGTGAATTTTCTTAAAATAAGCTGTTATTGCAGTAGTGGAGAATGCTAAAATAAAAAGTAGACATAAACAATTTAACATTTTACATTAGTTTTTGCCCCACCCTTACAAAATTTTGGGTACGGCCATGCTGGCAGATCTCATCCTATCTCCCTAATTGTCAAATTTACGTTATGTTTTCTGAATTTTTTCGCTTTGTAACTCTTTTACAAAGTAACAGAAATATTTGAAAAATAAATTAATACAAATCTAGGCTAAAGTCAAAAAAGACGAGCTTCCATTTAGCGGTTCGTTTTTTTATAGGTATGTAGTATTGGATTTGACTTCGTAGCTTTTAAACATTTTTATACATATCATAGCCGCTTACTGCACCGTAACAGATGGGCCGTAAGCTTTTTTGCTAATTAATTAATTAAAAAGGTATGATTACACACTTGGCATGGCTTTTGTCACTCCTTCTTGGATGTCTTAAGTCTTCACGTGTAACTTTAATAAAAGACGTATCTCAAACTTCGTTCGGTAACTTCCGAGGATGTCGTTATCAGAACACATCTCCTGTAAACGTAATGTTTAATTATCGTCGCTGCAGTAATGAATGCAGCGTGAGAATTAATTGCATGGCTGTGGAATTGCAGAACTTAAACCGAGTTATAACTCTCCTGGCTTTCGCTATATTACAATGTGTAAAATGAAGTTTTGTGTTCTATTTCATGTATTTTGTATATATATCTCGATATAAATATAAAAATGAATCGCTGAATCGTGTGTATTCTTTATTATATATTATATAATCGTGTGTATTCTTTATTATATATTATATAAATATTATATAATATTCCTTGAAGTACGAGGATGGTTGTTACGGAGAGATAAATTTATTCCCATACAAAAGATTCGTAATAAGTCAATTTGAACTTTAATACCATACCATAAAGTTTAAGTGTTAGTGGAGGAGTTCCGGGAAGGATAAGTATTAAATTTTTTTAAAGAATCGACTGTTAGGCGGTACGAAGTTCGCCGGGTCAGCTAGTATATATATAATTATAGATTTTCATTGAGATAGAGTATAGCAGTAACATCCTATTTAAAATTTGGAGCAGCCCGACGGGGGAAGTACGGAGCAAGGAAGCCACAGATGCTAGAAAGAGTCAGAGACAGGATATAGGAACGCGTTTTCTATAGTAGTAGTAATAGTAGTCATTGTTTTAAAACTAGCGCGTAAACGAAAGACCTGGCCCTTTTATCAAGCTACAAAATTCATATAATCCAGTAGTTTAAATGACAATCAGACAGATCCTCATTTAGTTAGTAACGTAAAGTAAATATCGTTCAGAAATCCGTTTTAATGGACCGTTTAATTGAGAGTAGATTGTTAATTGAAAGGCTTGTCTTGTAGTTCCATTTAAATTTAATTAAGATTTGATGACTACTTTTCGAATAATCTTTGATAACGCGTATCTACTTACGTTGTATTGCTTGTCGATGTAATTGAACTCGGTTTTTTTTTCGATTGCGAGCAAATATATACTGTAATATTCCACTGCTGGGCATAGGCCTATTTCCCCATGTAGGAGAAGGATCAGAGCATAATCCACCACGCTGCTCCAATGCGGGTTGGCGGAATTTTTCCCTTCTATGAGTAACGATCAACAGCCACAAACCAGCGATGTGACTGTTGCGCCAACGCGTCGTATCTGGTATTTGTATTGTAATTATTTTACAGGTACATCCACAGAATACATATAAAACATTATATTGAAACATTAATAAATCATTATCTAATATTTATCCCATTACGGAGTACACAACACTCTACAATAAATTAAAGTCATGAAGCAAGTATCTTTAAAATTATTACATCACATATATACAATTATACATATATTGGGTGCCCCCGCAAACGTTGTTTTGCCATATATGTTATTAACCCCCGCAACCAACTCTTGTGGGTGGAATTGCGTAAAATCCGGTTCTTAGCTGAGTTATACTCGACGAAAGGAATGTTCCTACCAAATTCAAAGTCTCTACGCCTTATGGTTCCAGATATATCGTGATGAGTATATGGGTGGAAATCTCTTATATATAAATATATAGATTTAAAACATGCGACTTTAGTACAGCGAGAGTATTGTTTAATTTGATTCACCAATATATATTAAGCCAAAGTTAGAACCCCGAATATCCGATTAAGACCCATCCCGGGTCCTTATTGATAACTAGCTTCTGCGCGCGACTTCGTCGGCGTGGACTCCGCTCCTATTGGTCTTAGCGTGATGATATATAGCCTATAGCCTTCCTCGATAAATGGGCTATCTAACACTGAAAGAATTTTTCAAATCGGACCAGTAGATCCTGAGATTAGCGCGTTCAAACAAACAAACAAACAAACAAACAATCAAACAAACTCTTCAGCTTTATTATATTAGTATAGATTAAATAATTCGACGGATATATTTAAGTCGTGTTGTGAATATAAATCAGTTATTTAGCGCTCTGTCCGTCCGTCCGGAGCCCTTGTAAATCAATCCGCTAATCTTCGCGGCGCACTCGCGTTCGCCGGAGCTTTTCGGACAGAAATATGAGAATGAAAAATTGATGAAATGTATAGCTTTCATTTTTAAAGATAATTTTTTTTAAATTTAAAGTTTTTTATTATTACGTACCTACTTTTTTATTTCTTTTATTTTTTTTTGTTGGTGTACGTCCTAAGGTTGACTGAGGCAGATAAGGCTTTGAGTCCGTTTTTTGCGCAAATATTTTAAGTGTGTACAGTTCTAAAATAAAATAAAAAAAATTAGAAAGTCCTCTTCTATACTATTAATACTCATCATCTTCATCAACCTATAACAGTCCATTACTGGACGTAATGCCTGTACAATATTCATACATAAATATTTAAACGAAGAAGTCTGTTTACAACTTTATATATCTAATATACAAAATTCTCGTGTCGCGGTGTTTGTTACCAAACTCCTCCGAAGCGGCTGGACCGATTTTTATGAAATTTTGTGTGCATATTGGGTCTGAGAATCGGCCAACATCTATTTTTTATGCCACTAAATGATAAGGTGACCCCTAATATACAATATACATATACTTTTATTTTTGTGACAAAATTTTTAATTTTAATTTTCTTATGATTTGACTTCGAAAAATACATACAACCCTAAATTTTCACCCTTCTACCATCTACCCCTATTTTTTGTTAAAGTTTAGCGGTAAAACAACGTTTGCCGGGACAGCTAGTCTAATATTTAAATCTTAAATAAAATTTCAAACCATTAAAGTTTTCGATCAGTTGACCACAATAGAGAATGAATATTCAATTAGACCGTCTTTAATAAAAAATTTAATATTCTACGGTTAGATGTAGGATATTGAATCAAAGTATAAGTTGAATGAGGAGCTCAGATGGCTTAGTGAGTAGAAGACTAGATTTAATACCAGACTATAGCGTGTTCAAGTCTGTGCTGTATCTACTCAATTGCTTATGTGTTTTTGTTTTTAAGATTCTCCATTAAATACATTACAAGGTACAGCCCTAATGTTTTCTTTTCATGCAATGAAATATTAACTCTGAGAATAAGCGTGTGTCAGCAGAACTAAGTTGAAGTGGGGCGTGTAACATTTTTGTGCCCGTCCTTCGAGAGGACGCGTATTTCAAAGTAGGTATATTGAATTTTATCGACTGAAACATTGAATAAGTAAAAATTAACAGGAACCTATATAATTATTGATTTCTTCCGTCCTAAAAAATATAATACATTAAGTACTTATTTCTCTTAATACTTTTTTGGCGAAGGCAATAAACGCCCAGGATTAGAACAATGTACTCAAAGAATAAAAATTCATTTCACGTGACAAGCATCAGATTTTGATTAAAAAAAGGCTCATTGACATTGGTTAACTGATTAAAAAGTTCTGAGGTAAGAATCAAGTCCCACCTCCAACCCATGGCCCTATCAACCAGTCGTGGTTATACGGGCC
Source organism: Melitaea athalia (assembly GCA_905220545.2). Lineage (NCBI taxonomy): Eukaryota > Metazoa > Arthropoda > Insecta > Lepidoptera > Nymphalidae > Melitaea > Melitaea athalia. The sequence continues at coordinate 256,656 of HG992201.1, forward strand.
CAAAACATGGGAGTGCGCTCCTGTCTTCGCGTTACTGTCTCGGGTTTTCTCCCTTCAGGTGCGCACGCTTCCATTTCCGACAAATTATTTTAATCTTAACTTCTTGTCCCTCAGTCCTTCTCCCCTTTCTGGGGCGGACGACACAGATACGACTTCGGTGTCTTCCGACAGTACGTACCTACTGCTATCTGCGATGGTCTTCGTTACCTATTATGGTTTCCATTCTGAGGTAAGAATCATAAAAAAAATTTTTTATGATTCTGAGGTAAGAATCGAAATGAGAATCTCCTCTTTTTTGAAGTCCACGTGAAATTTAACAAAAAAGTTGTTGTTCAATTCGCAGAGCTATACAATAAATAAATTTCAAAAATACAGATCAAGGATGCATACTAAAGCTGCATGTCGATAATGTCGAGAAATTGTAAACAGTACGAAATTATGAACCTGATCAATCTGAATGTATCGCTAACTGACATAGCATCTAAATATTTAGAAAGCATTCTCAATTTAGCTACATTTGATTAAACAGTTGTATAATAACTTCTGCCGTGTCTAAACATAAAGATGTTTGGGAGATACTTTTAATGATCATATCCCATCGTCTCCATGACCTTCTTTTTTATGAAGGTTATAAGGTTGTTTGTGTTGAATTTGGGTGTGTGTGTGTGCGTATGTGTCATGGTGTGTACATAAAGTTTGTTATATATATGCAAATATTTGAAATGTTTTATTTGACCTTTTTGAAATAAATAAATATAGTATATGTGGGTTGTTGGATCTGATGATGAAATTCTTATGAATCAAAATATCTTAAAATTTAATTAATGGTAAATTATCGCTTGCTTCAGCCTGTAATATACTGAGAGAGACCCACAAGGACTGCACAAACACCCAGACCACTTCAAACATCTGTATGGCCAATACAAATGTTTGCCATGTGCGGAGATCGAACCCACAACCGCCAGCGCAACAGCCACAAACCAGTGCTGTGACCGTTGAACAACGCGTCATCAATGTTAAAATGTAAAATTGTGAACTACTTCAAATAATCTCCACTGTGTCTTCTCCAATCAACACTACATCAAAAAGTACTGTCTATTTATATCAGCCTTATCCAGGAAATAGTTGTCAAGGAAGACCTTTTAATTACATTTCCTGTCGCAGAACCAATGAAGTAAATATGTTGTTCACAAACAGTAATAACGGAACGACAGAGCTCGGACCATTACTTGCAATTATCTTCGACAACGATTAACTGATGTTAGTGTTAGACTGTCACAGGAACAGCTCGTACGTCTAGTGCAGGGTTTCTTAACCTTTTTCTAGTGATGGACCCCTTTAAAAATTTCAAAGAGTAACACGCACGCTTTCCAAAAAAAAAAGACAAAAAAAAAACACAACAATGCTTTACTTCAATCACCTTCAATTGTTTTGCAATCAAACTTTGCATCACACGCACACACACTACAGCCTATCACAGTCCACTGTTGGACATAGGCCTCCACAAGTTCGCGCCCGACATTATGACGCGAACTCATGTGTTTTGCCCATAGTCACCACGCTGGGCAGGCGGGTTGGTGACCGCAGGGCTGGCTTTGTCGCACCGAAGACGCTGCTGCCCGTCTTTGGCCTGTGTATTTCAAAGCCAGTATGGATGGTTATCCCGCCATCCATCGGCTTTTTAAGTTCCAAGGTGGTAGTGGAACTATGTTATCCCTTAGTCGCCTCTTACGACACCCACGGGAAGAGAGGGGGTGGCTACATTCTTTAGTGCCGTAGCCACACAGCACAAACTTTGCATATAAATTAATAATTAATAATTAGTGTGACGGTTGCTGCTGCTTATGCTGGATTAGAATATCAAATTGAGGAGCTGTTTTTGATAACGATAGGCTTGCCATGGACCCCCAGCTTTCATAACACGGACCCCACGGACGTCCATGGACCACAGGTTAAGAAACCCTGGTCTAGTGTATTGAACTAGCTGTTAGCCGCAGCGTCGCTCGCGTAGAAATGGGTTATATTTACAAATAGTACCTAATCATAATATTTCAGTAGTACCACAGTCGCAAAATTAGTTATTAGTGTACGTTTACTAACTATGAACTATTTATCTAGCTAAATTTAAAGCTTGTAGAAAAAAAAAAAGTTTGTCAGCTCAGACCATAGACGAATGAAATTTACTGCCGTATAATCAAAGGCTCAGACGCACGACTGGAGTTTACTCCTTCAGATCGACTGTCTAAATAAGCACAAAAAAGGCTTACTAGTCTAAGAAAAAGATTAATATCATAATAAGACTAAAAAGATTATTATCATAAAAAGATTAATATTAAATGGTAAATAAACGAATCAAATAACACCATCTAAACTCAATAGGGTACCGATAGATGGCGTTATTTAACGTTGTAAGATGGCGTACAAAAATGTAACGAGGTCATTCTTTCAGTAGATTTTACTCCTCATATTTTTCTTCATACCGGGAGCTTTATATGATAATCGATTCTTAAGTTATCTCCAACAACAAAGTAAAGGCCTTACATATAAACTTTTAATAGTCCTTAGATCCCTTTTATCCAGTCCTATCGATAAACCCGTCAGGGAGGACATTTACTAACTATAAACTATTTCGCCGCCAAATTTTATATTTATACGTCAAGTGCTTTTTGAGATTTCATGATGAGTTAATGAACCTTTAAAACATTTTTAGTTTATAATTGAACCGTTCTATATTCACATTAAATGATAGTTAATATAATCATCAAACTAGTTTTATTAGCAATGTCTTCGGAAAACTTTTAATGAAAATATAAGTTCATCACAAAAATCACACGGAAGACACATCGGAAGATCACAGCTAAATAATACTATTTTCAAGCAGTGTTGTGTTCATTTGGTGAGTAAGACTACTAACCTAGAAGACTAGAGGTCCGGGGGAATTGGGGATAGGGTCGGCAACGCGCTTGCGATGCTTCTGGTGTTGCAGACGTTACTGAGCTACGGTAATCGCTTATCATCAGGTGAGGCGTACGCTTGTTTGGCGACCCCGTTACCTATATATTAAAAAAATCCCGTATCTATACTAATATATAAAGCTGAAGAGTTTGTTTGGTTGTTTGTTTGTTTGTTTGTTTGTTTGAACGCTGTAATCTCTGGATCTACTGGGAAGGCTATAGGCTATGTGTCATCACGCTAAGACCAATAGGAGAGGAGTCCACGCCGACGAAGTCGCGCGCAGAAACTAGTTAGAGATAAAATACCAAAAAAGCAAAAACATGCATTTATTCGTTCGCTCATTGAAATTGAAAAACTCTATTTTCGACATAAGTGAAAATATATAAAAATAAGACCCCTGTATTGATAGATGTTCACAGCGAATTGTCTACATTTCAGTCACGTCGCGCGTCTTGTATTGCGTCGATTTTTATTCTCCCGTTGTTTTCCGTTCGCAATAAAATCGACTTTAATGTCTTAATTCTGGAAGATGGGAATCGTGTCGAGGAAACCACAAGATTTGCAACAAGTAAAAGAGATTTGTTCATTGTCATTTGATAAACCAAAGGTGTATTATATTGTAACGAAACTTTGCCTTAAAATACATCTAAGAAAAGCCATGTGAGTAGAAAGTTTATTAAACTTGAAGATGTATCAGCCTCAAGGAATTATGTCACAGTGCCTGCTAACTGTTACAAGTATCTTCGTAGTTATATAGTGTTGCTGATTTAACACAACTTATATAAAGACCTGCTTGTAACAGGGGGTACTCATTCCTTGATTGGATGTTATCAAGAACAGTTTGAGAGTAAGAACACGAAGTGAACAATAATTTAGTTGCTGTAAAATAAATATCATTGAATGTGATAAGATTTTCATTCATGCAAACTTAATTCCCATTTTTAAAGCATTTATACTCGTATATAAAGGTGACAGTATGAAACGAGAGAAGTAATAATAATACTTAGTTAAAAAAACTAAAAAACACGCTTTTATAAATAAACCAAACTAAAAAGTAGAGAATCTGAACGTTAGAAAAGTCCAAAGGATAGCGAAAAAAGCCTTGATAATTGTGCAAGTAGGATAATTGAATAATTTTATCAAATTAGTGTATTGTCATCGGTCCTCGATAAGTCTACCAAGTTTGAATGAAATCTGAACATTAGAAGTGGGTCAAAATTAAGTCCAAAGGAGTGAAGAAAAAGTGTGTAAAAAAGAAAACACTCTAAATAGACGAATCTTATTGAATAATGAATCGTCTAAAATAATTTCACAACGTGTCAGTACTACTACTTATTATTACCAGAGCTCACATCACATAGGAGAGAAAACAACTTGACCAGAATACTGATTTTATTTTTGGTGTGTATCTGTCAAACACCGACTCGAATGTGGAATGAAGTCCAATCATTCCCTTGTTATCACATGGTTGAACAGCTGCTATCTTGTCAGTCACCAAACCTTTCGCCGAGTAGAGGTCAGCTAAGAACGGATTTTACGAAATTCCACCCACAAGAGGGGTTGCAGGGGTTAATCTATATAAAAGAGATTTCCACCCATTGACTCATCACGACATCTCTGGAACCATAAGGCCTAGAGACTTAAAATTTGGTAGGAATATTCCTTTCGCCAAGTAGAGGTCAGCTAAGAACGGATTTTACAAAATTCCACCCACAAGAGGGGGTTGCGGGGGTTATTAACATAAATGGCAAAACAACGTTTGCGGGGTCAGCTAGTAACATAGAATAAATTATGGCAAAACAACGTTTGCGGGTTCAGCTATTATGTTTATATATTTATAATCATATTATATAATAGATGTGATAAACACATTACAATTGATTTATTAAATAAAAATTTAATTTCGGTAACATAACCAAGTAAGCAAAAAGGATGGATTTCGAGAGATAGGATGTGTACATATTTTAACGAAGTTTTCGTCGCGAAAATAATTGCAATAAATCGAGCAATCGACGAACGGGAGCTCGAATCCAATTCAATTCCTCGCGTAATAGAACTCGGAGCTTGTCTGAATTTGAAATGCTCTCACGAAAGTCTTATTTTCTATTAAATTTCTTTATTTAAAATTAAAATTGATATGACGCTTGTATACTGTACTATCCGACTCGTGCCCGCTTCGTTGTGCGTTAATTATTTTTGATGCAAATATATAGTAAAATTTTCATCTCGCTCGCATTTCGCCGACTTGATTTATATATACCTACTATTCTTTTTCACTGAAGTTTTTGTTGAATAACAATAAAATATAGCCTATATCACTCCTGAATAATGTAGTTTTCTGTTAGTGAAGAAATTTTCATGATCGGATCAGTATTTGCGAAGATTATACCCCCTACAAACAAACAAAGTTAGAAACTATACCTCTTTATAATATTAGTATAGATGAACATTAAACCATTTTAATAGTCATAACTTTGTATCATTATTTTACTGTAAAGACTGCCTTTTGTTAATACATCTCCAACGCTCTATATTGCCTCTAAGCAATGCTATATGTAACAAACAGTACTAACCAACAAGCACATCGGACATTTATCATCGGACCTAACTAAAGCCTGCTGTTTCTGAGATTAACGAATTACTCGCGGCCCAGTGGCGCGGAATATTGTAGCCGCTTAAAACGTATGCCTTTTTGATACAGGCTCAACTTGTAAGCCTCGCGGTATTAATAAATAATAGTTATTTGAAAATTCTAATAGATTTATATTTAGGGTTAAAATTATATACCTAAATACATTATTTTGTTTGCTTGCGAACGAACAAAAAATACGACAAAATTGTCAGTTAAAATGCAAAATTTCATTTTACCTGACAAATACAAAAACAAGAGAAATCAATTTATAAAAGAAAAGCGTGAATTCATTGTCAGTTATTTTTAGTCAATTCCACAAATCCAAACATGGCAGACGTATTCAGGCAATGGATTTGTATCTATTTGTGTAGTTATCGCAGATTGCACCCCATCTTAACAATATCACCCGTAGATAGTGAGGGAAGGGGCTAATTTAGTATTTAGTGTAACATTAAAAATACTTACTTAAATACTTAAAGATTACATATAATTATGTATGTATGTAAGTATACCTATATGTATGTAAGTATGTATGTATGTATATGTGTTTAATTAAATATATGTTCATGTCATAATTTGTACACCGACACAATTGAATACCATCTCCTCTACCCTAGGTTGCCTGGAAGAGATCGCTTTTCAGCGATAAGGCCGCCCCTTGTCCCTTATGATACTTTGTTAAAATAAATCTGATGTGTATTATTTCTGTTTTGATGTACAATAAAGTGTATTGTTACAAGACCTTCAAAGTATGTTGATTCCCAGAGGTAAAAAGTAGATATTATATTATTAATGGGATTGTACATTATCAAAGTTGTCGAGATGCTCAGTGAAAATAAATCGTGAATATTAACTTACTAGCTTCTGCGCGCGACTTCGTCGGCGTGGACTCCGCTCCTATTTGTCTTAGCGTGATGATACATAGCCTATAGCCTTCCTCGATAAATGGGCTATCTAACACTGAAAGAATTTTTCAAATCGGCCCAGTAGAACCAGAGATTACCGCGTTCAAACAAACAAACAAACAAACAAACAAACAAACAAACAAACAAACAAACAAACAAACAAACAAACAAACAAACAAACAAACAAACAAACAAACTCTTCAGCTTTATATATTAGTATAGATTAGTTTAATTCCAGGTTAGTAATTTGAAATTTTTTGGACCAGATAAAAAAAATTGTCAACCTTGCTGACGAACATATCATGATGAAATTCGTACGATTGAGAAGAAATTTGAAGTGATGTACATCGGTAGACAATCGCTCTAGTACGGTAGTGTGTGTACTTACTCAACAGTAGCAGTAGGCGGTTTAATTTGTGGTTTATATTCCTTGCTTGGGATAGATGTTTGTATTTGTACAAACAGCAGATATATGTCCAAATACTGGCCAGGCAACTTTGACGATCAATCTGGTATTGAGTTTTAAATAGTCACTATAACGTTGTTGGTCGCAGTCGATATATGTCTCATAAATAAAATTCTCGTGTCACAATGTTAGTTATAATACTCCTCCGAAATGGCTGGACTGATTTTTATGAAGTTTTATGTGCATATTGGGTAGGTCTGCGAATCAGCCAACATCTATTTTTCACACCCCAAAGTTATAAGGGGGGTGAAATAAAGGGTTTACTGACATATATGGCAAAACAACGTTTGCGAGGTCATTTGGTCGAGGGTAGACATTTGTATATGTGATGTACTTCTGTCCATAATATACCTCGGTAATTGTCTTTCAATAAACGTCCTTAACTTAATTCCCATCTTAATTACAACATTTCTAGCACTATGTAATTAGGACCGAACTTAGGCGTTCTTCATATACATTTTATTTATTTTTTATTTATTTAATTATCGTTTTAAAATTAACAATACATAAAATAATAAAAAATAGCAACAAAAAACCACTAAGGTTTCAACCTGTGCTATCTATTTTTATTTCATTATTTATTAATGGTCACAGACAATGTTCGACTTCTCTTTCAATACTTAAAATATTAACAAAAATACGAAATCATTTGTAATGTTACAAATAACACAATAATACAATAAAATACAGTTGAAGTAAATTTTTTGTTCAAAATATTTAAGTAATGTTGTTTTAAATTAGTTTTTATATTTCTGTTATAGATATTTACTTGTAGTCTTGTTTATTTTTGTAGGTCTCCCAACCGTGTCTCAGAGAACACGTCGAGTCGCAAGTATTGATAAAGTTGATAAGGTTCTGTTAGAAGTGCCTGTTATATAACGACGAATACACGGGGACACAGAGAGCCACCTGTTGCTCCGACTCCACGTGAAGCGCGTCAAACGTGATATTTGTATGAAAGATGTGTCTTTGAAAAGGATTATTATTTTTCCTATATTCACGGTTTATGTCTGTAATCCTCAAAGGAAGCAGATTATGTTACTATTTATAAATAACTCATATTTTTTTAACAGGTCGATGATCTACATAGAAGATATATTTTTTAAATATTATGTCACTTATTTTTCGACTTTTCATTAATACACTTAGTGTGGTTTTTTTATTAGTGTGGTTTTTTTATTACGTAATTTGGTCTAATTTTTTACATTTAATCTTTGTTTCATACATCGTTTGTAACTTCTGAGGGAAGATGATTCCTTAACTTATATTTAAAAGCATATAAGGAAGAGCTTTTCTGAATCGCATTCTCAAGTTCATTCCAGAGATTAACGGCACGTACAACAAAGGAATTTCGTATAAAAATTGCGTTTTGTTTAGACACTTCAAGCTTCGTTGTGGTGCAGGAGCGCCTCAGCGTATTGGGGTAGGGAGTAATTTGAAACGGGAAAGGTAGGAAGGTGAATTCTGATCATTGAGAATGTTATATAGATAGGATGTTCATATCACGGAGAAGACAGATAAGGAGCCACTTAAGTTGAGTACGACTACTAAAGATAAAGTGGGTTGCTAGTTTGTTATGTAGTACTCTATCACTTCAGCCTATCACAGTCCACTGCTTTACATAGGCCTCCAGAAGTTCGCGCCAATAATGGCGTGAACTCATGTGGGTTGCCCATAGTCACCACGCTGGGAAGGCGGGTTGGTGACCGCAGGGCTGGCTTTGTCGCAACGGAGACGCTTACTCTACGATGTAGTACCTACTCTATGTAATATGGACAATATGACGTAATAACCGCTCTGGTGTAGTTACGCGAGTAGTCGCCTAAAACACCGACGGTTTGCGGGTTCGATTCCCGCTCGGTATGGATATTTATATTTGTACAAATATTTTTTTCCGGTTTGGATGTCTGTCCTTGTGGGTCTCCCCACCGTGCCTCGAAGACTACATTAAGCTGTCGGTCCCGGTTGTTATTATAAATACCTGATAGCGATCGTTACTCATAGTAGTATACATATCCGGCAACCCGCAGTTGAGCAGCGTGGTGGATTAAGCTCCAATCCTTCTCCAATGTTACAGGCTGAATGCATGCAATAACTACGTTATCCTCTTTACCGATCGCATCGATTTAGTACGCTGCGAATATCTATATTCATCTCTTTACGACTTAAATTGAAGCAATAATTTGTACGTCCGGGTATAAAATCGCGCGATATGCTAGTCTATATATAAATTGTGAATTTAAAGGCGAGGCGAGGGTGTGAAAGGCAGTCAAAGGAATTTCCAGCGTCCCGCTCACGACGCTTGCTCCCGACAGCGGGGATCGACTCGGCCATTCATAGCAGTGCCTTTAACACACAGAAGAGGAAAATAACCAGGAAACTTGTATGGTTATATCATAGTATAAATTACGAAGCTGAAGAGTTTGTTTGTTTATTTAAATGCGCTAATCTTAGGTTCGATTTTATAAAATGTTTTCGTGTTGGATGGCCCATTTACTAAAGAACGTTATAGGCTATGTAACATTTTAGTCTAATTTTTCTCAAATTAATGTGGACACCCGGGGCACTGTTATAAAGAATAGTTTTCTATAATAATAATAGTCTTCTATAATAATAATAGTCTTCTATGATAAGTAGGTAAACTGAAACTATCCGATGTTTATGCATGAGTTATTTTGTAATTGTGAATTGTAGGGATCATAATGAGATTAATAGAATAAAAAAATTGCGTGCGTACAAAGTACACATTTCAGAAGTGAAACTTCTTTGGCAAACTAATTAAAAAAAAGTAGGCGGTATCATATAATTAAAACACTAATAAAAAAAACATCATGCGGTGTTCCCAGAAAGTCACCCATCCAAGTACTGACGTGTGACACGTTGCCGCGCTGCTTTTCTCTCAAATTTTACCCTCATGCAACTAAAGAAGTTTCACTTTAAAAAAAACTAAGACTTCCTTTGTCTGTTTATTTATTTGTTACGATATCAAGTAAAATCTGCAGCGTTTAGTTTCTTTATTTAAAAAAAAAAGGTGTGTGTGCGATTCACACACGATAGAAGTGAAACTTCTATGGCAAACTTATTAAAAAAAAACTAATTTAAAATTAGCGGCTTGCAGCGCGGCCCAGCCACACTTCGTCTCGTTTTCGCTCGTCCTTCCCTGTCTTTTTTTTTGTTTTGAAATCACAACGATTCTAAAGAAGTTTCACTTCAACAAAAGTTGTTTTTTTTTGTGTTAATTCCATCTTTAATTTGAAGCGTTTTTAGATGTCCGTCACAGTAAAACAGATAATAAAAAAATTAAGTATTAAGTATATGAAAGACAGACGGCAGAGCTTTAACAATAAGGTTTCATTTACGTCCTTGAAGGAAAAAATACTTTAATAACAAAAATTTGAACAAAAAAAAGAAAACAAAATCCAGTTAAGTATCGTTTGGTCTCCGGTGACTCCTTTGTTTCAGTCAAATGTTCTGTTCCAAGGGACCTATCTCTCACCGTGCCTCGCTTACTACCGCGATAGCTACTTGCCTTCTATTAACTTAAAAAAATAATTGCGTGAGTACAAAGTACACATGTGAGAAGTGAAACTTCTTTGGCAAACTAATAAAAAAAAAGTCAACATCACGCGGTGTTCCCAGGCAGTCACCCATCCAAGTACTGACCGCGTGACGCGTTGCCGCGCTAGCGGTCACTCAAATTTTACCCCTCATGCGCCTAAAGAATTTTCATTTCAAAAATTAACAAATGCGATATTATTTATAAGTTTTTTGTTCGTCTTTTTTGAAGAGAACAAAAAGTGATGTGTGGTACCACCAGAAATCACCACCTTTCCGAAACTACAGAGTTAACTGGAGACTACTAACTATAAAGTAAGACAGTTTTTCCACCTGGTCTAGAGCGCCAGTATCACGTTGACAAGTCAACCGCATTTTTACAACGAAGATATTATAATAAAAGAACACATAAAAAGTTTTTAAGACTTTAAGATTTCTCCATGGCATTTTGTGGGTAAAGATTGTCTCCTAAATCCTCCAAGCGTCCAACTTTTAGTAGCAGCAGTGGAACAAACTTTACTTAAATGACGTTCATAATGTCTTTTACTTTTTTTTATATAACTAGGCGACAAACAAGCGTACGGCTCACCTGATGGTAAGCGATTACCGTAGCTTATAGACATCTGCAACATTAAAAGCATTGCAAGCGCGTTGCCGACCCTATATCCTTAATTCCCCTCGGGAGCTCTGGTCACCTCACTCACTAACAGGAACAGGAACACAACACTGCTTATAATCAGTATTATTTAGACGTGGTCTTCTATAAGGTCGCGGTACTACCCCAATCAGGCTGCTTAATATTTTGAGCAGGACTTTTCCTGCTGTGCCATACCTCAGTTATGTCTATCACAATACATTTAAGGGCCTATGCAAACCACGTTTTTTAAACGCGCCGTCGACGCGCGTTTTAAAAGAGCGCGTCGATGGCGCGCTTTTATCCTACAGAGCAGTTTGTTGTCGTTTGTATCGATACAAACGCGCGGCACCGGCGCGTCTGTATCGATACACACGCGCGTTTGCATCGCGTTTGTATCGCTACAAACGCGCGTCGACGGCGCGTTTAAAAAACGTGGTTTGCATAGGCCCTAAATATGATGACTTAAAAGCTGTACAGTAAAACATTCAGAAACGTCATTTGTAGATATGTTAAAACTTGCGTCCAAATTAAATCGATTACAATAACAAGTAGAACTAAACGGAGCACCAACACAAACATCCTCGCGCTAATTAAGCGGTCAGGTTCGGACGACATAGGTTCTGTGATAACGGGGGAGGGGGGGGGAGCAGGGTTATCTGAGGGAGAATTAGCGGAATATTACTCGCCTCTTTTGTATTACTGGATTGGGTGAAGTTATCTTGTGAATTATGGTCCCGGATCGCTTTAACTAATTACCAACTGTTTTAAACGACTAAAAAAGGAGGACGCTCTCAATTCGACTGTATATTAATTAAATGTGTGTAATTTATTTTTACTGGTTTCACATATTTTTGCCTCTCTCTTCCCGTGGGTGTCGTAAGACGCGACTAAGAGATAGCACAGTTCCACTAACACATTGGAACTTAAAAAGTCGACCGATTGCGGAATAAGTACCCAAATGCAGGCTTTGAAATACACAGGCCGAAGACGGGCAGCAGCATCTCGTCTAAATTTCATTTAAATCGGTTATGTAGTTTTGGCGTGAAAGCGCGACAGACAGACATACAGATAGAGTTACTTTCGCATTTGTAATATTAGTAAGGATAACGAAAGATTTTATGTAAATGTACTTAAACAATAAGGAATACGTAATCCCCGCGCTGCACCAGCTTGCCCCTTTGATCATTATTCATCACAATCAGAACCTTTTGAATTTTTAACGAAGTATATGAAAGTGCTCTTGCAGACTTCTTCATCATTAATTCGTATTATTTTTATTTTTGGGTTTCCCACACATGAGGAAATTCGAAAATGTTTTTTATTATCATATCAAAATTTTCGATCCAGCGGGATTCGAACGGGTTTGAAAGTGTAGATTTGTTTTTTGTTTTTTACTTTAGTTATATGTGTAGCTTTTATATCATATAGATTATGTGTAATGACTTTATAAGTAGATAGTAAAAGTTTTAAAATAAAAATTTATTTTTTTCGTTTTAGTGCATTCAAATAAAAGCTTGTTTTTTAAAAAGGTTTTTTACATTTAATTTTTTATCTAGTAAGAAAGTATTAAATAAGTAAATGGTGAACCATTGGTATACTGTGTGTATATCTGTCCTTGTTAATCCTTCTATCCAATACTTGTATCTGTAACTATGTCGCGATACGGAACGACGAAGTTTCTGATTAGCAACTTGTGTCATATATGTTTGTAAGTTTTTCTTCTGAAACTTATCTAATACTTTAACTAAAATAACTCTAATCGACTTTTACAACTAATGTTTGTTTCATATTTTGCTTATAGGTACATATTTTCAAAGCGGTATGATATTCATAATATGTTAGATAGCCCATTTATCAAGGATAGCTGTAGGCTATATAACACCACGCTACGAACAATAGGTGTCTCAGTGGGACATATTATCATTACAAATAGATATATAAATCATGTTTTTTTTTTGTTTTTGGTTTTATATGGGTGAAGACGCGGGAAGCTAATACATCAACTATACTAATATTATAAAGCTGACGTAAAAGTGAAGTGTATTTGCTTAAACGTGCTGTCTCAGGAAGTACTCGTTCGAATCAAAAAATTGCTTGTCTGTAAAATTGGTTTACGGACGATAGTTTAACGTGACAACGTCATAACAAAACATCTCCTCGGAAGTATAGGCCAATCGAGTGGAAGAGAGATAGATGCACCGTAACCGCAACTTCAATGAGCGTAACGGGACAATGAGCGCAACGCTACAATGAGCGCAACGCTACAATGAGCGTAACGCTACAATGAGTCATCCTTTTTCGTGCATACAGCCGGCGTTCATCGATTTATGAGACGTTTTCATGTCAAAAAAATCTTTTTTTTTTTGTATAGCCCATTTACGGAGGAAGTCAGGTTAAATAAAAATGCCTGTGAAACCGTAGGGCACAGCTAGTAATCAAATATTTTGTTGTAGTATATAACTTTTGGTATTTATGTTTTTTTTTTTATTGCACTATAAAAATAATATACAGAACACTACATGTATAGTTGATGGCATAACATTATTATAATTGAGAGTATTACAAGGATGGATAACAAATTATTAATATATCGACTTAATCGTCGATAACCAGTAACGTAATAATTAGTTGTAGGAATGAGCAGTAAATATTAATCGAGTCTGATCGGAGGATGTCTGGAGGCAATCTCACGCCGTATTGTTCGCTAATGAAGCGTGAATCGCTCTGTTGATTAGCCTGGAGCATACTGCGAAGGTTTCTGTAGCTTTATAGCTTGACTTATGGAAACTATTTTGTAAAATGGAAAATAAAATGATCAATCGATTGATTTAGTTTGTAACATTCCACTTCTGGATGTAGATCTCTTTCTCCATATAGGAAAAGGATCGGAGCTTAATACACAAATTAAATTAAAAATACCTTTTTTAATATTAATTAATGTAAATATATTTTATATTTAATTTTCATAGAGGTCACGGCAATTGGCTTACTTAAGCATCATAATAATATTCCATATTATGAATGAGAGAAGTTACATGTCTCAGATATGAGACATAATTATGTAACTCTATTCTTCTTGCATTATGAAGTACTAGCTTCTACGCGCGACATCGTCCGCGTGGAATAGGACCAATTCTACCGTTTACGCAGCGGAAGCTCTCAAAAGGAAAAAAAGCCCGATTTTGAAACATTCTTCATTGGTGCTACGCTCCTATTGGTCTTAGCGTGATGATATATAGCCTATAGCCTTCCTCGATAAATGGGCTATCTAACACTGAAAGAATTTTTCAAATCGGACCAGTAGATCCTGAGATTAGCGCGTTCAAACAAACAAACAAACAAACAATCAAACAAACAAACAATCAAACAAACAAACTCTTCAGCTTTATTATATTAGTATAGATATGCAGACCATTTAATGCTATGACAATGTTAATATTGACAGTGTGTTTGTCAATATTTCATACATGGTCACTCTACTGGGAACTGAATGTGAGGCGTTCAAAAATATCTGGAGCAACCCGACTGGGGAAGCTCGACCTTTCAGAAGATCACAGCTAAACAATACTGCTTTTAAGCAGTATTGTATTCATGTGGTGAGTAAGGTGACTATAGCTCCTGGGAGCATTGGGGGTAGGGTTGGCAACGCGCTGGCGGTGGTTCTTGTGTTGCAGGCGTCTATAAGCTACGGTAACCACTTACCATCAGCTGAGCCGTACGCTTGTTTGGCGACTTAATTTTATAAAAAAATCTTAAAAATGTCTCTGTAAATCAAATGGCCCGTCTTCTTTATAGTATATAGCTTAGCATCACAAAAGAGAAGCACCCTTAACGAAACGTGTTTAGTTGGCGTCAAGTTGATTAAAATCAACATCCTTGATATTCGATCGTGATAGTAATCGAACTGATCTCAAACTGTCGACGATACTTGAAGCTTTTCACGTAAAACGACTTCTGTGAAAGTTATATTGTAATAACATCAAAGTACTGATTTAACGTTTAAATAATCCAATGCTTATAACGTAATCTTTTTGCAAATTCTGTTGATTTTGTTATTGATGAAATTTTAGGTTTTTTCTTTGTTTTGAAGTGATAACGTGTTATAAATCGATGAACACCGGCTGCACGGACGTATAAGTGTCACGTTCCGTCTGAACGAGAGCGTGCATGTCGTAAAAATTTTACCCTCATGCGCCTAAAGAAGTTTCACTTCAAAAAATACAATCGAATTGAGAACTTCTTCCTTTTTTGGACGTCCTTAAAAAAGTAGCAATATTTAGGTATTCGGGCTGCTCTAGATTTTGTGCAAGATATTTCCTGCTGTGCTCTACCTCAATAAAACATAAAGATAAAGAAGTATTACAATTCGAAAAACGTTTATGGAACCTACCAAAAATACGATGGGGATTTTTATAGGAAATCAAGATGTATTTATGGTTGTCATTCGTTTTTACGGTCTCGCTGCCGGCGATCATCCGAATATCTTAAGTAATAGACGTTTAACATAAAAATCTATACGCAATAAAATCGTAGAGCCGTGTTCATGTATCGAAGAAAAACATGCGACTGAAATTGCAACATTAATGTCAGACACTGAATTTACATTTCGCGGATGAATTTCGTAATGTCGTGACACTAATTTTAGATCACTACTTATTGGATGTTTTTATGTGACTAAGATGACAAGACAAATAGACAAACAAGCGTTCAGTCTGCCTGATGGTAGGCGATTACACTCATTTATAACGTGCAGACGGATTTCAGACACACATTCACACACACTTCAGCCTATCGCAGTCCAGTGCTGGACATAGGCCTACACTAGTTCGCGCCAAAAATGTCGTGAACTCATGTGTGTTGCCCATAGTCACCACGCTGGGTAGACGGGTTGGTGACCGCAGGGCTGGCTTTGTCGCACCGAAGACGCTGCTGCCCGTCTTCGGTCTGTGTAGTTCAAAACCAGCAGTTGGATGGTTATCCCGCCATCGCTCGGCTTTTTAAATTCCAAGGTGGTAGTGGAACCGTGTTATCTCTTTATAAACTTAACAAATATTTCAGATAATTTGTTGTTAAATCACTCGTGTTGTACTATCTTAAACTATTTTTTTAGCGATATTATATATCTACATAGGTACCGAAAAATAAATCGCAAAATGTACATACGTACGATGATTTAAGCGTGATTTCTTTCAGACAATCTATATTATTGTTTTTTTTTTCTTAGAATTCATAATTTGGCGCATAATTCAAAACATTCACTCGAAAAGTCGAACATCTCTAGAAAAAAAATTTTTTTTTGATAATTGACTTACTAGTCACAGTCTGACAACTGAGGTAGGGCACAGCAGGAAAATTCCTGCTCGAAATATGGAGCAGCCCGACTGGGGTAGTACCTCGACCTTACAGAAGACCACAGCTAAATAATACTGTTTTCAAGCAGTATTGTGTTCCTGTTGGTGAGTAAGGTAATCAGAGCTCCTGGGGGGGATTAGGGATAGGGTCGGCAACGCGCTTGCGATGCTTCTGGTGTTGCAGGCGTCTATAGGCTACGGTCTTACCAGCAGGTGAGCTGTATGCTTGTTTGCCAACCTAGTTACATAAAAAAAGAAGTCCTGCATGTAGTGTTTGCTCTTGCCTTATATGACTTTAGTGTTCAGTACATTAAAATCATTTGATATCATAATAGCTTAGAGACCGATGAGGCCAACGTATGTCCAAAAGAGCAAGAAACTATTCCCCTATATTCAGTCGACGAACAAACTAATCGCTCAGATATTCATGAAATTCAATCAGTAAACACATAAACAGTGTCCATTTAAGTCTGTGTAAATAGCATCTCATCGGAGGGTAGTAGGAGATGGCGTCACGAGGTCCGGCGGTGATCGATTGACGAATGTTAATATTGACCGACGGTTATTACGTGAAATATTGTGGTCTCTGGACATTATATTAGGTTTTTTGTTACGTTTATTTTGGAAAATACATCATCATCTATATATTAATACGTGAAGCAAAAACTTTGTACCCCTTTTTACGGAAATTGCGCGTACGGAGTAGTATGAAATTTCGCACACTTATAGTTTATATTATAGAGAAGAAGTGCAGAAGGCTAATATTTTTTAAACGTTATACATAAAACATGCATTAAATTTATAAAATAAGCATTACACACACTACCATGACTACTGACATACTGAGTCGCGGTTATTACAAAGTTAATGACTTTCTCAATGACAAATTTTAGTATAGGTACTTAACATGCATTATAAAGGCTTATTTAGATTAGATAACAAAGATTCATTGGATAAATTGGCTAGGCATCCGGCTAAACACAAGTTAGTTTCGAAAACTTATAACAATATAATAGTATGTAAAACACTACTTAGTATAGAAAACTAATAAAAATGTAATAGTAACATAATAATATTGTAAAATGAATATTTTTTAATATTGTAAATTTATATTGTGACGTGTCATAAGAGCCTACATGAAATAAATAATTTTGAATTTGAATTTGAATTACCATGTATTTGACACACACACGCATATTATACTCTTTTGTTGATTGTCAGTCAAATTGAAAAATTCGAGAAAAGGTTCTTTATTTTTATAATTATTTGGTTTTCTTTAATTTAAATTTTTAATTATGGTCGAATTTCGACCTCTGGGCAACCACTAGTATATTATACTAGCTTCTGCGCGCGGCTTCGTCGGCGTGGACTCCGCTCCTATTGGTCTTAGCGTGATGACACATAGCCTATAGCCTTCCTCGATAAATGGGCTATCTACATAACATTGAAAGAGTTTTTCAAATCGGCCCAGCAGTTCCAGAGATTACCGCGTTCAAACAAACAAACAAACTCTTCAGCTTAATATATTAGTATAGATTAATACGCTAAGGTTAAGATGTTTGCCTCCCTTTTTAGAAAAAAAAAAACCTCACAATTACCTACTCCACATAAATCATATATCATTTTATAGATAACTAGCCGACCCGTGCCCACTTCGTTGGGCGTTATAATCCATTTCACATAAGAAGGGTACGGTGAAATTTGATATGTTCCAATACACTCTCACTATTTTCAGCAAATCAGATAAATATAAATGTTTTAAAATCACCAATTAATTTCTAAGGCAAATAATAATGCTTGATTAGATTGAATTGTTGACACGGCACGTCAGAGGGCGCAGGTTCAAATCCTGCTCGGTCGAAAATTTTGATAATTTTTATCTTTTTCCTTTTATCTTGTCACTCCTGAATAGTGTAGCTTTCTGTTAGCGAAAGAATTTTCATGATCGGATCAGTATTTGCGAAGATTACCCCGTATATACAAACAAAGTTATAAACTTTACCTCTTTATAATATTAGTATAGATGGCTTGCTCTACCGGCAACAACAACTAAAAAAATTTAAAAAGCAAGGTTAGGTATGCTTTAATAGAAAGGAAGGCTGACTTTTTCCTCACATCAACGCGGGTCCCAGCTCGTTTGTACATATAAAAGCGAAAGATTATTTTTACTTATTTGCGTAATCTTCATGATTAGGAATTATCTCGAACATTCTAGAGTTGTATTAAAAATATATCATGCCTGTAATATCCCACTGTTGGGCATAGGCCTCTTTCCCCATGTAGGAGAAGGATCGGTGCTTAATCCACCACGTTGCTTCAATGCGGGTTGGCGGATATATTTCCTACTATGAGTAATGATCACTATCAGGTGTACATGATAACAACCGAGACCGATGGAGATACCCACAAGTACTAACAACCAGACCGGCAATAAATATTTGTAAAAGCACCAATATCCACTCCGAGCGGGAATCAAACCCGCGACCGTCGCTGTTTACACGGCACAGCATTTATCTCTATATATATAAAAATGAATCGCTGAATGTGTTGCTAAGCGCAAATCTCGAGAGCAGCTGAACCGATTTCGCTAATTCTTTTTTTATAATATTTCTTGAAGTACGAGGATGGTTGTTACGGAGAGAAAAATTTAAAAAATTCCCTGAAAAAGTCTAAAAACATCACTTTTTTAAATTCCAATACAAAATATTCGTATTAATACTTAAAAGTCAATTTGAACTTTAATACCATACCATAAAGTTTAAGTGTTAGAGGAGAGGTTCCGGGAAGGATAAGTATTAAAAAAATTGAATCGACTGTTAGGCGGTACGAAGTTCGCCGGGTCAGCTAGTTTATTACGAGTATAAAAATAGAATCTTTATAGGCATTTATTTAATTATTTATATTCTTTAGAGACAATTCTTTATAATTGCTTTGCTTATTAATTATCCAGAAAGATTACTATTTATTTTATGTATTAAATAAATTTAGTGACAGTAAAAATATTTAATAAACAATAAAACAATATATGTACCTATATACTTCGTCTGAATGTAATGGAAATTTTATAGAGGTCAAGTCGTAAATGTATCGCAACACTTCAGAACTTGGTAAGTTTGTAAGTAACTTATGTAGTAGGCTTATCGTTTTTTTATACTACTAGGGTCGCAAATACGGGTATAATCTGTCTGATATTTTATACAAGTTAACAACACCAGAAGCATTACAAACGGATTGCTGAACCTGCCACCGACTCCCTCCAAGAGCTCTAAACTGAGGTAGGGTACAGCAGGAAATATCCTTCTGAAAATCTGGAGCACCCCGACTGGGGAAGTACGAAGACTGCGACAAAGTCAATATGATAATGTTTTAGATCTGTATGCACAATTGCACATACTGATAAAGTTTACTTACGCGTATATTTTTCTTTTCGTGTGCAATTATTCAATTTAGTTTATACTCTTGTTTACTTTTTATTAGTTTGAGTAGTTGACAAGTTGAACAACAAAAACAAATAAATCTTAATGACGAACGTATAATCAGATTACAAACGATAAATCTCCAGAAAGCGTTAATTACTTCGCGCTACTCTTATATATTTTGTGTTTCCATGGAGACAAAATACACAAATCTATTTATGAAGAAAAACTTCTTTACGGACGCTTGACTAGGGGAGTAAGCTGGTGAATACGTGACGAGAGCGTTACGAAAAGTGTAATCGGGCGAGGCAAACGGAAGTTGAGAATGAAATATAAGTCAGATGGAGGTAAAGAAGTTTTACTTTAGTCGTGTAGCTTAGAACACACGTTTTTATTTTTTAATTTTTAACAAGACACGGTTACATTGTACATAAGGCAGGAAACTTAATGCGCGTGTTTTTGGTGTGATCAAATAGGCTTCAAAAGTACTTTCGAATCGTCATTTTACAAATTACAATAATTTTAAAAGTGATTATTATTTTTAAAAGTAAAGCTACCACCGATTCGGAATGTAGATTCTGCGGAAAAGAATCAGCGAGAAACTCCGCAGTTACTCTTGTGAAAATAATACATGTGTAAACTGTGTTTTAGTACAAAATTAGTAATATCTTGCATGAAATACAGCGTCACTAATAGTGGCATCTAACAAGGACCTATAATTAATAGAGACAATGTTGATGGCGTGGCATGAGTAAGTAAACGGAATAACTAGCTAGTTGTCTAAAATACCGACCGACGGTTTGCGGGTTCGATTCCCGCTCAGCATTGATATTTGTTTAGTATAAATATTTCTTTCCGGTTTGACTGTTGATCCTTGTGGGTTACTCCACCGTTACTCGGCGTTGTTATCATAAATACCTGATAACGATCGTTACTCATAGTAGGGAACATATCAACCAACCCGCAGTGGAGCAGCGTGGTGGATTAAGCGCCAATCCTTCTCCTACATGGAGAAAGAGGACCAGCAGTGTGATGATAATTATAACATTAGTATAAACCTTCTTTAAAAAGTAATCTTAAATTTAATACTGACATCGAACAGTTTATCGTTCAATTTTTATAAATACATTTACATCGATAACAAGTAAGATTTTCATATGTTACAAAAGTAATAGTAATTTAAAGACGGTTTCGGGTCGAATCCCGGGATCCCGTACAATCTCGGTAATCCCTGGGGATCGTCGCGGCAGTCTCGTAACCATATTTACATAATTCCCGCGTATTGACTTCACATGAGACATTCGGGGATTTACATCTTATTATACTTATATTTATAGACGAAATTTTGTAATGCAAGTACATACAAATTACGTAAGTCACCGTAGAAGGACTTAGAGTAAAAATTAAAATAAAATAATTTTACAGATTATATCAAAACTATAACTATTTAGCTATTAAACAATAATTCAGCTATTATTATATATATGTCGGAGAGTCAATACAGATAGTTATTAATGTCGGTACATACGTTATTCGTCTACCCTCACTTATTCTATTATTTGAGTATTTCTGACGTGTATGGCGGTACCTGCGCTATTGTCGATATTCACCTACCCTCACTTCTATTATTCGAGTCATTCAGTCGTGTATAAAAGACCGATGCAACCGCAGCTAAGTCAGTCTTGGCTCTGGCGTGGCACGGTGCACTTGTGTATCCTGCTAGTAGCTTAACCTCGACTCTTCTAATAGTTAGTTTGTGTGCACGAATTAATTGTTAATTATTGGGCAACTCGAGCAGTGGAGGCGAGTGCCAATGCGCATTGTTAGGCGGCGCCGCCTTAAACCTACACTCGGGTCACAAGTCCCGGGCACTGCGTCGAGTTGTCCCTCTGCCACGCGATAGACGGTACCCGCTCGGTGAGTCCATTTAATACTTAGTAGTTCGGTCATCCGTCCGTTCTTCTCCTACCTACTTCTGATCTGCGACATCAGAAGTGGGATACTGTTCTCGTGCCCACTAAGAGTGTTACTATAGTGAGTAATTTATTTCACAATGCCACGAGTATCGCGTTCGCGTAGTCCCGTTAAATTATCGTGCGATCGAAGAGCAAGTCGAGTCGACATCATTTAAACTGATAAGTTAAAATATTTAATGTCGCGAGCGTAGTCGTGGTATTTAGGTTGTTTGTTAAGTTTTTGTGGTTACCTACTTGTTGGTGATAAAGTGTTAATATCGTCTTAGTTTGAGTATTTCCGATTACCCTCTGTAACGAGTATTTTTGTGTAGTATCGAGGGTTTTCAGTCTTTCTCTACCTTTGATTGATTTGTTTAAACTGTTTAAAAGTTATTTAGTTTTTCTGTTTAAAAAAAGTTTAAATTATTGAGATTTAATTGATAACACCTTGGTACAATCGTGGGCCCATTCTGGTAGTCCTTGTAGATAAACGAAACTTGATCCGAAATGTCGAGGCCCTTTCGCGTAATAGAAGTTCTCGAAGGTAATCGGTATACCCTTAAAGCTTTAAATTGTAAACGTACCTACAAATTTGCTCACGAAAGGTTAAGGTGATGACGATATGTGTTGTTCGCATCATATGAGTTGATGACGATATGTGTTGGTCGTATCACATGAGGTGATGACGATATGGGTGGCAATAATAGTTGTCACTAGCTGCTGAGGCAGCCGGGCCATGAGCGTTGTATGTGATCTTACTGTGTCAATAGTAAAACTTTATTTTTTTATTACGGTTAGAGGAACCTTTCGTCTGTGTACGAATAAGATAGATTGGTAGTTTTTTGTGATTAAAGTCAACTGGCGTAGCAATGTAGACCACTATACAACCAATTGATTTTATTGAGATAAATTTGTTGGTGCCTTTGTTTTTAAGTATCCATTGCTGAAACATGTTTTGGTTGTATTGCTCGATGGAGGCAATACAAGTGGTTAACGTCACTCGATGGAGGTGGCATGAGCTACTGTCACTCGATTTAGGTGACAGTAGCGACTCTTTTAGTTGGTTATCGTCACTCGATGGAGGTGGCATGAGCTGCTGTCACTCGATTTAGGTGACAGTGGCGACTTTAGTGGTTATCGTTACTCGATGTAGGTGGCATGAGCTACTGTCGCTCGATTTAGGTGACAGTAGCGACTCTTTTGGTTGATTATCGTCACTCGATGGAGGTGGCATGAGCTGCTGTCACTCGATTTAGGTGACAGTGGCGACTTTAGTGGTTATCGTCACTCGATGGAGGTGGCATGAGCTACTGTCGCTCGATTTAGGTGACAGTAGCGACTCTTTTAGTTGGTTATCGTCACTCGATGGAGGTGGCATGAGCTGCTGTCACTCGATTTAGGTGACAGTGGCGACTTTAGTGGTTATCGTCACTCGATGGAGGTGGCATGAGCTACTGTCGCTCGATTTAGGTGACAGTAGCGACTCTTTTAGTTGGTTATCGTCACTCGATGGAGGTGGCATGAGCTACTGTCGCTCGATTTAGGTGACAGTAGCGACTTTATTTGGTTGGTTATCGTCACTCGATGTAGGTGGCATGAGCTACTGTCGCTCGATTTAGGTGACAGTAGCGACTCTTTTGGTTGGTTATCGTCACTCGATGGAGGTGGCATGAGCTACTGTCGCTCGATTTAGGTGACAGTAGCGACTCTTTTAGTTGGTTATCGTCACTCGATGGAGGTGGCATGAGCTACTGTCGCTCGATTTAGGTGACAGTAGCGACTTTTTTGGTTGGTTATCGTCACTCGATAGAGGTGGCATGAGCTGCTGTCGCTCGATTTAGGTGACAGTGGCGACTTAGTGGTTATCGTCACTCGATGGAGGTGGCATGAGCTGCTGTCGCTCGATTTAGGTGACAGTGGCGACTTTAGTGGTTATCGTCACTCGATGGAGGTGGCATGAGCTACTGTCGCTCGATTTAGGTGACAGTAGCGACTCTTTTGGTTGGTTATCGTCACTCGATGGAGGTGGCATGAGCTGCTGTCACTCGATTTAGGTGACAGTGGCGACTAATATGTGGAAAGCAATAATGGAGTAATGTTTATACCAAAAAGATTGGTCAATTTTGATTTAATGGTAGATTCGCGTATGGTTGTATGGTGTGTCACAAAAAGTGGTTGTACTACCGCTTTATCCTTGGTTAAGTGTGGGTCAGGATAGGCCGAGATGAGACTTTGATATCGCAGTAACTTTTTGCTTTTTACGGCATCACATGGAAGTGTCAACAAAAAGTGGTTGTACTATCGCTTTATCCTTGGTTAAGTGTGGGTCAGGATAAGCCGAGACGAGACTTTGATATCGCAGTACCTTTTTGCTTTTTACGGCATCACATGGAAGTGTCAACAAAAAGTGGTTGTACTATCGCTTTATCCTTGGTTAAGTGTGGGTCAGGATAAGCCGAGACGAGACTTTGATATCGCAGTACCTTTTTGCTTTTTACGGCATCACACGGGGACGTGTGACTTGTCAGGATGGCCGTGTCGGAGAGTCAATACAGATAGTTATTAATGTCGGTACATACGTTATTCGTCTACCCTCACTTATTCTATTATTTGAGTATTTCTGACGTGTATGGCGGTACCTGCGCTATTGTCGATATTCACCTACCCTCACTTCTATTATTCGAGTCATTCAGTCGTGTATAAAAGACCGATGCAACCGCAGCTAAGTCAGTCTTGGCTCTGGCGTGGCACGGTGCACTTGTGTATCCTGCTAGTAGCTTAACCTCGACTCTTCTAATAGTTAGTTTGTGTGCACGAATTAATTGTTAATTATTGGGCAACTCGAGCAGTGGAGGCGAGTGCCAATGCGCATTGTTAGGCGGCGCCGCCTTAAACCTACACTCGGGTCACAAGTCCCGGGCACTGCGTCGAGTTGTCCCTCTGCCACGCGATAGACGGTACCCGCTCGGTGAGTCCATTTAATACTTAGTAGTTCGGTCATCCGTCCGTTCTTCTCCTACCTACTTCTGATCTGCGACATATATATTACACATACTTTTTGGAGTGAAACTTCTTTAGGCTCATGAGGGGTAAAATTTGAGCGACCGCTAACATGGGAACGTCAGGACCAGTCAGTACTTGGATGGGTGACCGCCTGGGAACACCGCGTGACGTTGGTTTTTTTTTCAAATATTTTTTTTTTTTGTATTTTAAATGAGTTTTTTTTTATAATTTTTTTTAAATGAGTTTTATTTAATTATTTTTTTTATTAGTTTGCCAAAGAAATTTTACTTTTGACATGTGTACTGTGTACGCACGCAATTTTTTTTTAAGTTGAAGAAGTCTTGTTCCAAATCTCAATTTAAGAGAATATAAGGGTGTTCTCCAAATTTCGTTGACCAAAACGAAGCCTGCCTTTAGAATGCTATTTATTTACATATTTCGTGATTGATAAAATCGATCACTTCCTCTACCATCTGACGTAACTTACAAATTAGATTTATCGCGTTCTGACTTCACCACTCGGGTATTTCGTTATTCGACTTTTCGCGGAGCGGTTGGTAGCCAGAAGCTTTTATTTTATTTATGAATTACAGAAAAATAATCAACATTTCTGTTGATTATTTTTCATATTTGAAGTTAAACTTCTTTACGCACGCTTGACTTGGGGATTAAGCTGGTGAACGTGACCGGAGCGTTAAGATAAGTGTGATCGAATGAGGCGAACGGAAGTTAAGAGAGAGAGATATATAAGTTAGATGGAGCTAAAGAAATTTTACTTCAGTCGTGTGGTCTAAAGCTCACTCGTTTTTGACGTGACGACGTCTTATAAATCGACGAACGCCGGCGGCATGCACGAAAAAGGATGACTCATTGTAGCGTTCCGCTCATTGTACGCTTGCACCGCATCTATCTCTCTTTCACTAGATTGTCCTATGCGTCCGAGGATATGTTTTGTTATGACGTTGTTACGTTAAACTATCGTCCGTAAACCAACTTTACAAAGAGCCAACTTTATTTAAAATTTTTAGCGATGGAGCGATCCACAATGACACAAAAATTGACCAAAAACAGATATTTCTACAAGTACTTTGTCCTGAGCGGGAATCGTACCTGCAACAATCGCAGTTAAGACAGCTCACACCTCTAACAGATGAACAAATCTAGCACTTAAGAATACAGAGGTTCATTGTGTCTGAACAAATAATAAACTTTTGCTTAAGACTAAGTTCTGTTCATTGGGTTGTGTTGGCGCAAATTGCGGTGAAACAGAATCAACTTTACGAAATAGAATTAAGACAAGCGGTGAACTTCGAGTAAAATTCTCTTTAGTAAAACGTTCTTAACGTGCAATAAGTTTTGCTACCGTTGCTCTCATTTCATTATTTTTACTTTTAAACTGCGCAGCAGAGCGCCGGAGGGCACGCTTGGAAAATGTTGCCTTTGGCCATTTTCAGCGATTGTGGGTAAAGTTTACCTTGCACGTGAAAAGTAACGGATATGCAACTAGTCTCGTAATAGCACATTATGGCTAATTGAGGTGGGGCACAGCAGAAAAAAAATTCGCGTGCGTACAAAGTACACATGTCAAAAGAGACACTTCTTTAGCAAACTAATTAAAAAAAAAACTAATAAAAAACGAATTTAAAAAACAAAAAAAAAAATTGAAAAAAAACAAACAAAAATCCAACGTTACGAAGTGTTCCCAGGCGGTCCTATCTCAGTAATGACCGCGTGATGCGTTGCCGCGTTAGCGGTGGCTCAAATTTTACCCCTCATGAGCCTAAAGAAGCTTCACTTCAAAAATCTTACTCAAACTGTGGAGTAACCCGACTGTGGAAACACTAAACCCTTACAGAAGATCACAGCTAAATAATAATGCTCTGAATTTGGGTTGTGTTTCTGTGGTGAGTTAAATGGCCAGAGCTTCTGGAAAGGGCCGCGTACAGAGTCAGTAACGCGCTTGTAACACTCCTGGC
Organism: Melitaea athalia; assembly: GCA_905220545.2. Lineage (NCBI taxonomy): Eukaryota > Metazoa > Arthropoda > Insecta > Lepidoptera > Nymphalidae > Melitaea > Melitaea athalia. The sequence continues at coordinate 283,507 of HG992201.1, forward strand.
GTGGCAGATGTTCATTCGCTTATCATCAAGTGGGCCGTACACTTTGCCATGGTTTTTAACCGACTTCCAAAAAAGGAGGAGGTTCTCAATTCGACAAGTATGTTTTTTTTAACGTACGAATTTTAACTAAGGCGTTACTGACCTTAATATTATAGCTATAAAAATAATTTTTATTTATTATGGGATACTAATTATTGACGATAAGCATGGTAAGACAAACAAAAATACTTATTTGTTGAGTTTTTTGAAGTCAGTTCAGAAATTGTCGTGAACATGGAGCAAAACTTAATTGATAAAATCTATACTAATATTATAAAGCTGAAGAGTTTGTTTGTTTATTTGTTTGAACGCGCTAATCTCTGGAACTACTGGTCCGATTTGAAAAATTCTTTCAGTGTTAGATAGCCCATTTATCGAGGAAGGCTATAGGCTATATATCATCACGCTAAGACTAATAGGAGTGGAGTCCACGCCGACGAAGTCGCGCGCAGAAGCTAGTAAGTAAATAAAAGTATGAGTGTAACTTTATTTATAGATGATAACTACATTAAACTTGACTAACATACATAAATAACATTCACATAGCAAGATTTTAAGATAGTGTTTTACATTACAATTAGCTACAATAAAAGATTTAAAAAAAATCAAAGAATTAACGATAAACAATTTGTAACAACTCTAAAAACTGATCACAATTAAGCTTACTTTGCTCATAAATATAATTTAATCAATTTTTAATTTTACAGATATCGAATAGAAATATCTGAAATAGTCTGGGCATTTGTATTTGTGTTTTATAAAGATAAATAAAGTCAATGTAGCCACCGCGTTGGAACGCTAGTTGCTTACTTATTAGCACCTAGCAAGAAATTTAACAGTTACTCTTTTAAAAATCCGCAAGAATCTATAATAATATTATAAAGAGGTAAAGTTTATAAGATTGTTTGTTTGTAGGGGGTAATCTTCGCAAATACTGATCCGATCATAAAAACTCTTTCATTAACAGAAAGCTACACTATTCAGGAGTGATATAGGCTATATTTTATTGTTATTGAACAAAACATTCAGTGAAAAATAATAAAAAATAAATATATATAAATCAAGTCGGAGAAATACGAGCGAGATGAAAACTTTACTATGTAATTGCATCACAAAAATAATTAACGCAAAACGAAGTGGCCACGAGTCGGCTAGTCTAAAATAAAGGCTGTATTAGTCTATCCTGATTGCTCGTTAGTAAAATTTTCGCCACGTCACGTCACGTCGTGACAACTCATCGAGAGATCACGTCAGAGATTGACCTGGATTGCTTGAACGATTTTTTGTAGCTCTTAATGACAGTGATAACGATCAAAATCTAAAGCTATATTCTAGAAGGTGAGATTTAATCGTTCCAGTAAAAAGTTTTATGGAATTACAGTATTGACAATAATTAAATTATTTTCCACACGTTGTGTTCCTGTGGTGATCAGAGCTCCTGGGGGTTTGGGGGTGGGGTCGGCAACGCGCTTGCGATGTAAGATGCTTCTGGTGTTGCAGGCGTCCATAGGCTATGGCAACCGCTTTATATTAGGCGGGCAGTATGCTTGATTACCGACCTAGTCTTAGGGTGCATTTAAACCAAACGAACAAAGAGCTAGAGCTAGAACAAGAGCATTCTTTCTTGATCTTCAAACACTCGTATTCATATAAATAACAACGAAAAAATGCTCTACGCCTGTTTACACTAAAAGAATTTGATAAGAATTTGATGTAGTGGGGATAGAATGAGCATTCGCTCGTCTGATGTAAATCGACCATTATAAACAAAATTGCTTGCGTACAATGTACACATGTCAGAAGTGAAACTTCTTTGGCAAACTAATTGAAAAAGTATAGGCGGCTTTTTATTGAATAACTAATTGAAAAAAAACAACGTCACGCGGTGTTCCCAGGCGGTCACCCATCCAAGTACTGACCGCACCCGATGTTGCTTAACTTCGGTGATTGGACGAGAACTGGTGTATTTAACGTGCTATGGACGTTTAAAAAATCGTGACTCGTGACGCCGTGACGCGTTTGATCCGTGAAAATTTTACCCCTAATGCGCCTAAGAAGTTTTACTTTAAAATTAAATATACCTAATAAGCTATACCTATAATAAGACATTCGATTACGTTAGTAATGTTCTGTAAACAAAACGGCAGGACATTGCTAGTTATATTATTCTATCACAGTTTGTTGTACTAAATATTATTTTGTTTAGTTTGTGTTTTAATCTCAAAATGTAAAGTTACACACAAAATTTTAGCTAGAAATCTTGTTATAATGAAATTTGTGTTCAGTTGAACAAACAAACGATTTAATTACTGTAAGACGGGAGACAAGAAGACAAACAGATGCCTATTCGTACTTCCGTATACTTACTTGGACTGGGTCATTAATATAAAGCGAGGAGTTAGAATTATTAAAAAATCTCGATAAAAGTTTGAATTTTTATCGTCTTACTGCTATATCATATTGTACTTCACAGTTTTAGCACACATTAATCGCTCGCAGAATTTATAATAATATCCGCCAACCCGCATTGGTGCAGCGTGGTGGATTAAGCTCTGATCCTTCTCCTACATGGGGAAAGAAGCCGATGCCCAGCAGTGGAATATTACAGGCTGAAATGTTTCCTGCTATGCACTTAATGAAACTTACTTTAATCAAACTGAGGTTCTTACACTTTTGCATATTCTATTAACGAGATTATTTTGCACGGTATTGTAATAAGCATTATTATATTTATTAGATCTCCTGGTGAGGGTCAGGGCCGGCAAAGCGATGGAAATGCTCCTGTTGTTGCAGGCGTCCAAAGGCTATCCACTTATGTCTTTCGTCTCGTTTCGTGTCGTTTCGCTTGTTTCTACCTTTGTATTAAAAAATGTGCGTGTACAAAGTACACATGTAAGATGTGAAATTTCTTTAGTAAAGTAACTGAAAAAATACAAAACCTGTGTGGTTTTATGAAACCACGTCAAAAGTGAAACTTTTTTTCCCATTATAGACATTTAACTAAAAAATTTTGGAATAATATTCCATTAAGGGTATAAAAATCGCTTTATCAATCTTACCGCGCGGCCGACCGTCACGCGACATGCAACACACAGACGAAAAGGTTTGAGACGATGTAATAAAAGTTTCACTTTAGTAACTAAAAACCAATTGAAAATTAAGGTGAACCGGGACACGAGATGGGTGACGCCTGTACAGGACGAAGTAGGCGGTATCATAAATAAAAAATGTGTGTGTGCGATTCACACGCGATAGAAGTGAAACTTCTTTGGAAAACTAATTTAAAAAAAAAGTAATTTAAAATTAGCGGCTTGCAGCGCGGCGCGCTCTTCCGGCCTGTCATTTTTCCGTTGCATCCGGTTTGAAATCACAACGATTCTAAAGAAGTATCACTTCAAAAATTTACCCTCATGCGCCTAAAGAGGTTTCACTTCAAAAAGAAAAAAGATCAAGTGCTATTCAGTTATGGACACCAAACTATCCAATTATGTAGGTAATTTAATTCGATTCGTAATTTAATTATTTTACTAAAACTGATGTAGGAAACTATAAAATAATTCAACTCGCATTATCTCGCTGACCGTACCACTCGTCATATTATACTTAATCCCAAATAATCCCGAGCCAGAGTTTAATATGCAGCGTTATTACGAACTTATTTGGTTTCGACTTGAAGCGGTCGAGTGAAATATAAGCATTTTATTTGTTTAAGTTGGAAATAAGCTTCGGAATGGACGCGGAAGCACGTGTGACTGTTACTTGTTATATTTTAGCGTTCTCTGGGCAAATGAAAAGTGACCATCTTATGTTCTAGTTGTAGTGATAACAATAGTTTCTAAGATGGTTTCGAGTTTAATTTCCTTTCAAAAAGTCATAACACAAACTGCTTATTTGTGTTGGTAAAATTCTCCATCCTATCATCGGTTCATACACACATATATGGGACACTAATTCCCATTAGCAACTTTTAAGACCGATTTATTTTACTAAGGGTAAGGGTATTTTACTAAGGTAACGATATTAGACGGATGACAGTATGTGACAGTAATTTTTTTTTTGTTTCATATTATTTTTTACCATCGAATTCTACTATATTTATGACATACTTCCTATGCGCGTATATAGTTCGCGCCACGTAAAAAGAACGCTAGCCTTCAAGCTGCGCAAAGGCGATTTATCGGTCTATATGGTGGTATGAGGTCTATCTATATTTTTAATGTAACTACCAATAACCATTATACGAAGCCGCGAGCGAAAGGTTAATTCAAAAATAAAACAATAGGCCTAGTACTTCAGTGTGCGAGATTATCTACATATGCGCAAACAGTTTCTTTCAGCGTTCTTTTTACATGGTGCGAACTATACTAATCTTAAAGTTGCAGTTTATTACTTGAGCTTCTACTGGCCTATTCTAACTCCCGCTGTCAAGTATATTCGTATTGTCATCCGTCAAATTAATAGCGTTATCCACAGTTGGTGAAACAAGCCCTAACGAGTGAAAAAAAGTGTGCGTATCAGCTCCGACGCACGACTAGAGTTTACTCCTTCAGATCGACTGACGAAATAGGCACAAGAAAAACTTTATAGTCTAAGAAAAAGATTAATACCATATCAAATGCTAAATAAACGAATCGTTACGAGAAACGTAACGAGGTCATTCGTTCAACAGATTTTACTCCTCATATTTTTTTCATACCGGGGGCCTTATATGAAAATCGATTCTTAAGGAGTAATACATACATACATACATATAATCACGCCTCTTTCCCGTAGGGGTAGGCAGAGACCATTTCTTTCCACTTGCTACGATCCTTACATACTTGTTTCGCTTCGTCCACTTTCATTATTCCTTTCATACATGCTCTTCGGTTTAGGGTACTCTTGACCTGGCCTTTTTTCAAGACGTCACCGATTTGGTCTTGAAATGTCCGCCTAGGTCTACCCCTTCCAACACTCCCATTCACACTCGCCTTATACACTTTTTTCGTCAATCGCTCTTCATTCATTCTCTCAACATGGCCAAACCATAACAGCATACCCTTCTCAATTTTTGTCACTACATCTTCTTTCAGACCACAACGTTTCCGTATCTCACTATTTCTAATCCTGTCACTCAGTTTAACTCCTATCATACTTCTTAACGCTCTCATCTCAACTGCATTTATTCTACTTTCATGTTTCTTCTGCCATACCCAACTTTCACTTCCATACATGAGTGTCGGAACCAACACCCCCCTATGTACAGCCAAACGAGCCTTATTAGACACCTTCCGACTGCTCATAAAGGAGTGCAAAGCTCCATTCACCATGTTTCCTGCATTCACTCTTCTTTCAATATCACTCTCACACTTTCCATCTCTTGTAAACTTTGAACCCAGATACACAAACTCATTCACCTGTTCAATTTGTTCGTCTCCAATCACGATATTGCAAACTGTCACTGCCTCATCTCTTTCAAACACCATCACTTTGGTCTTCTTTACATTCATCTTCATTCCCTTTCTAACAAAAGCTCCACTCATAGCAGTGACCATCTCCTGCAACTCCTCGGCCGAAGACGCAATTAATACTTGGTCATCAGCATAGAGAAGACATTTGACGAGTAACTCATTAAGGAGTAAACTCCAAAAAAATCATTTCTTAAAGAAAAATGAAACACTATAATATTCTACAATAAACTTATATTAATTGTGTTTTATTAAATCGTTATATATGTCTGTTTTATTTAAAATAATATTAAATAATAAAAGTAGTAAATATTAAGGCTAGCGATAAGACTGCCTGTTCGCTAATTTATTTTTGTGTATTGTATTATTAATCATAAGCTTATTTTGTGTGTGCAATAATGTATAAATTAATATTATTAATATTTGTACGGAACCCCTAACTTTCGAGGCACACACGCTTAATACCTTTATTATTTGAGTTTCGACGACGTCGTCGTTAACTCGCTACGTGAGCGCGCGGTGGACAGACGCAGATATTTTCACAAATTGTTTCTGAGCTGGTGTGCCATGTAATGTCTATTTGAGGCACGGGTTCGTTTTATTGCAGGAATATACGTGTTATTAAGGCTTGGTCGTTCTAGTATAATAGGTATTTAACGCTCTCCTCGCCCCTCTGTGAATTACACTTCACGCGGACTTATCAGTTGAACTTCTCCGTGACCCCGAGGCCTTAGAGTAAAAATACCAGTGTTCCAGTGTACAATAAAAGTTTATAATGCTATCCCGCTCTAGCCTCGCTGTGTACGTTTCTAATTCAGGTTTCAACGGTCCGCGATATCTGTTATTATTACGTATGATTAGCGCTCCCACACACGAACGGCACGTTGCCAACGGCAGAGGTCGACGGCAGCCGTCGACTGCCGTCGAGCGCCGTCAGCGGCAGACGACTGCAGCCGTCGACTGCCGTCGAGCGCCGTCAGCGGCAGCCGTCGACTGCCGTCGAGCGCCGTTGGCGGCGCGCCGTCGGCTGCAGTCCGCTGCCGTTGAGAACATGCCGCTCACAAGCCGCTCTATTAGTACAGGAGCCAGTTGTAAAATGAATTCCGAGGAGGAAACACTGTTATTGTTTTTTTACTTCGTCGCCGCCGAGAAAAACGAAAAATAAAAACACGTTCAGTGTGGGTTCAAGAATTACTAATCAATAGAGATCAAGATGGGCAGTTTTTTACACTCTATCCACTTTTACGAAGAAACGAGCAAAAGTTTTTTAATTATTTTCGGATGTCCATTGCTTCTTTTGATGAGCTGACGGCTATTTTAAAAAGTTCAATATCTTGCCAAGATACCATCATGCGGAAAAGCATTTTAACTGAGCAAAGGCTTGCTATGACATTGAGGTAAGTCATTTTATTTTTAACCGACTTCCAAAAAAGGAGGAGGTTCTCAATTCGACTGTATTTTTTTAATGTATGTTACTTCAGAACTTTTGAATGGGTGGACCGATTTCGATAATTTTGGTGTGTGTCATTTGGTCCCATATAAATTTATTTGAAATATAACAAGTACTTTTCGAGTTATATTTAATAATGCCTTTCTACTTGACTACTTTTTCGTCTACCTACGTTGTATTACTTGTCGATGTAATTGAAGTCGGTTTTTTTTTTCGTTTGCGAGCAAACACAATTATAATACTAGCGGCCTCGCTTCCACTTCAGCTTTCACTCCCACCCTCGTCGAACGCCCTCTCTCACTCCCTATCCTACGCTAAGATTTTCCAGGATGCCGAATAGACACAAACATGGAATGGGAAGAAGAAATAACGAAGACACCTGAAGTGGTGGACTGGATCACCGCCAAGGAAATTGTTACTCACAACAAAGTAACATGGGCCATAAACAGTTTCCTCCCATACAAATCGGCAGGTCTGGATAAGGTTTTTTCTGGCATGCTAAGATGGAGTGATAGGAAACTGATAGATCACCTTGTCTCCATATATAGGAGTTGTCTAGTCTACCGCTACACTCCTAAAGCATGGAGGGAGGTTAAAGTAGTCTTTATACCTAAACCCGGCAAAGGTGACTACTCGCAACCTAAATCATTTAGACCTATTAGTCTTACCTCCTCTCTATTGAAAGTTTTGGAAAGACTAATAGATCGGGAATTGAGGAGCACAACTCTAGTTGAACAACCTCTTAATCCCAACCAGCACGCCTACTCAACAGGAAAATCGACGGACTCAGCCCTACATAGGGTTGTATCCTACATAGAGGGTAATCTTTACCACAAAGTATCAACCCTTGGCGCCTTCATCGATATTGAAGGGGCCTTTGACAAAACAAAATTTTCCAGCATAAGCCGGGCTCTGACTAAGCGTGGAGTCAATAGCACTATTGCCGGGTGGATTGACAGCATGCTAAAGTACAGAGCCATCCAATTCACTGTGAATAAAACAACAAGAGGCGTTGTGGCGAAAGGATGTCCGCAAGGAGGGGTATTATCCCCACTTCTGTGGAACATAGTGATCGATGAGCTGATCACCTTGCTCAACGACCGCAGATTTCTCACAGTGGGCTATGCAGACGACTTAACTATACTCATCAGCGGACCGTCTGAGAGTATAGTTTGCGACCAAATGAGGGCCGCGTTTAAAGTCGTCGAACAGTGGTGCACGGACCATGATTTAACGGTGAACCCCGCAAAGACGGAACTCGTGATGTTCACCAATAAACGGAATTTAGGGAACCTAAAACTCCCTAAACTATTTGGCGCTAGCCTTACCCTCACCAAAGAGGTCAAATATCTCGGAGTAATCCTGGATAGCAAACTTCTTTGGAATAGGCACTTAGACTTAAAAATCAACAAAGCCAGCATAATTCTCTACCAATGCAAACGGCTCCTCGGCAAAAGCTGGGGTATATCACCTAGAATCACTTTATGGCTTTACAAAACCATTGTCAGGCCTCTAATCACCTACGGTGCGGTAATCTGGTGGCAGAGAACAGAACTTACCACCGTTAAAAATAAGTTACAGCGATTTCAGAGAATAGCGTGCTCTGCAATCACTGGCTGCATGCGTACCGCCCCAACGTCAGCTCTTGAGGTTATGCTTGATCTGGCACCGCTTGACCTGTTCATACAGCAGGAAGTGGCTATGGCAGCTATCAGGCTGAAACACTCGAGCCTGTGGTGCAACCAGGAGGGTCCACACAATAATTTATGGAACGGCCTAGTGAGCTATGAACCACTAGTTGCCGCTCCATGCGATAGGATTCCAAAACAACACATTTTCGAAAGGAAATACCGAATACAATTATTTGAGGCCGAAAGAGATCAGTCCGGAATACGGGAAGTCCGCATCTATACGGACGGTTCCAGAATGGGTTCTGGCACTGGTGCCGGAGTGTACTCACTGGACCTCAACATCAAAATGTCACTACCTCTGGATAAACACAGCTCCATTTTCCAATGTGAATGTGTTGCGATTACCCACGCAGCCACCGCCGTCCTGTCCAAAGGTATTAAGGATTGCAATATCCGAATCCTGTCGGACAGCATGGCTGTACTAAAAGCACTAGGAAGTAATACGACTAACTCTAGTCTCATATATGAATGTCACCAAGCCCTGGAGAGAATAGCCTCGCTCAACGGGGTAATCCTCCAATGGATAAAGGGACACAGTGAATCGCATGGAAACGATGCCGCCGATGAGCTGGCGAGACAGGGGTCCAATGCAAAGGTAGCTGGCCCCACCATCTTATTGCCGCTACCATTTGGACAGCTGCGCTCATGGGTAAGGCAACGGACACGTGCATCCCACAATGCCCTTTGGGCAAACCAAACTGGGTGCAGACAGTCCAAGATGGTCCTCACGGAAGTATCAACGCGCCTAGCGTGTCGATTGCTCAGTTTGAACCGTCTGGACATCAAAATAGTTGTTGGTACAATTACCGGCCACATGGCACTTAACCATCAACTATTCATCATGAATGCAACGGACAGCCCTCTATGCAGGGGATGCCTCGCTGCTGAAGAAACAGCCGCCCACGTGATCCTGGAATGCGAGGGAGTGGCCACACACCGGGCCACCATACTTAAAGGTATAAGGACGCTCCGAGAAGCCTGTGAACGCCCCAGGAGGCTTCTGAGCTTCTGGAAGGAGCTAGGCTGGCTGAACTAGTCAGCCCATTTTTCACGCATAATGGACCAATGTTGGGTCTAAATGCGGAAAATCGAGCCCACTAACTAACTAACTATCCTACGCTAAGCCCTCCAGTCCTCTCCCACTTCCACTCGCGCATACTTTCCCGCTCCCACTGCCACCTGCACCTCCACTCCTAGAATATAACAACGCGAACTTTTTTTGTAGATAATAACATGCTCTTTAATATTTTAAAACATTTTTTTTTTTGTTCTACAACCAGTAATCGCAGCGCATGCGAGGTAAGGATTTTTATGTTTAATTTTTCACACCTTGTGTTACATTATTCGAGATTTCGTAGAAACCCCTAATTTAACTCGAAAAACAATATAACCTATGTTACTTAGGAAAAACGTAGCTCTCTATTCGTAAAATAATTTTTAAAATCGGTCCAGTAGTTTTTGAATTCGTTCATTACAAACGAAAATCCAAAAATAAAAATCTTTCCTCTTTATAGGTAATATTAGCATAAATATAAATAGTAAAAAGATATAAGTAATTTAGATTATTTGTTTAATGAGATCAACATCATTTATCACCATTTTAAGTTGAAACAAAATACAAGTACTACTTACCTATAGGAACAATAATACATAATAATTATTAGTTACTTCTATTTTAATAACAATGGTTAAAAAAATCAAAATCAACTTGTAATAAACCGACCATTTCTTTAAAACATGTTATTTTACTAACTCAGTATTTTTTTTTTTAATTTTTATAATTATTAATTCAAAAATTATATTAAATAAACTAAAGAAAATTTTAATAAAAAGGAAAGGACAATCACCACGGGTGGGACTTGAACCCACGACCTTCGGGTTAGGTAAGCCAAGTGAGCTACCGTTTCCGTTGTCCGTACTCGTTTCCTCGTAACGGTGGATACAGTGTAAAAAATGCCCATCTTGATCTCTATTGATTAGTATTTCTTGAACCCACACCGAACGTGTTTTTATTTTTCGTTTTTCTCGGCGGCGACGAAGTAAAAACAACAACAGTGTTTCTTCCTCGGAATTCATTTTACAACCGGCTCCTGTACTAAGACAGCGTCGACGTGTGAGCGGCATGGTCTCAACGGCAGAGGACTGCAACCGACGGCGCGCCGCCAACGGCGCTCGACGGCAGTCGACGGCTGCCGCTGACGGCGCTCGACGGCAGTCAACGGCTGCAGTCGTCTGCCGCTGACGGCGCTCGACGGCAGTCGACGGCTGCCGTCGACCTCTGCCGTTGGCAACGTGCCGTTCGTGTGTGGGAGCGCTTAGTGTACGAGTTGTTTTGTAATTGTAACAACTTGATAAATATATTTATTATAGCGCATAAAACAACGTATATACTAGAAAAATATCGTTTATAGTCTATAACACGTCTTTAGTTATTATTCATATTTTATCAATATGTAATTCGTAGGTATTTAAATAATATAATGTCCAAAAAACTTTCGTAAATAAATGTTTGTGGATGGATGTGGATGTGGATTTCAGTGTTATTTATTATAAATACTTATTTGATATAAATAGAATAAAGACTATCAAAACCATATTTTTAAAATACCTAATAATTATTATTTAAGCAATGAAAAAATGTCTGCAATGTAGTTATAATACGAAGACAAACGCAATTTCAATAAAGTTACATTATCTCAGTCAGAAATCGCCTGGACGGAAATGTCGTGCGAACGATACGGTTCAAATCCTGGTTTCTCCATATTGTTAATTTTCTTTTTCCTTTTTTTTCTAATTGCATGATTTTTTTATTTATATATAACCAGTTCATATTTTTTATTATTGTCGCTAAAATCGAAAAATATTATTAATATTTTATCAATATGTAATTCGTATTTAAATATAATGTCCAAAAACTTTCGTAAATAAATGAAATAAATAAAGGATTTCAGTGTTATTTATTATAAATACTTGTTTGACATAAAGTACCTGGGTGACCGAGCCCAGCTCGGTATTTTAATTTTATTTTTTGTTTTTTTTTCGGTATTTTTATATTTTAATTTTATTTAAATAATAAAATAATAATAAATCATGAGTGAAATTAAAAAAAAAAGAAAAAAAATAATCTGGAGACTGAGATTCGAACCCGGGTCAAAGCGATTTGAAATCCGTCGCTTTCTTAATTACACTATTACAGCTATATTAATAAATGGTGAAATTAAGCTTCGTATTCTAATAATATTTTTTCATTGCCTAAAAACAGGGATAAAACGACATTTTTTTAAAATGAATCCTAGCTAGATCAATTTTTCGCCCCCGAAATCCCCTGCATTACTAAATTTCACGAAAATCGTTGGAGCCGATTCCGAGATTCAGAAAATATATATATATATATATATATATATATATATATATATATATATATATATATATATATACAAGAATTGCTCGTTTAATAGTATAAGATAGAATAAAGGCTATCAAAACACATATTTTTAAAATAACTATTATTTAAGCAACGAAAAAATGTCTACAATGAACATAGTTATAATACGACGATAAATTTCACAATTTTAATGAAGTTTTAATGGCTCAGTGGGAAATCGCCCGAATTGCAAGTCGAGTGAACGATTAGAACATAGTTCAAATCCTCGTTTCTCCATATTGTTTATTTTATTTTTCCTTTTTTTTTTTTTCTAATTGCATGATTTTTTATTTATATACAACCACTTCATATTTTCGGCGAAGCGGCCGCAGTACGGGCTAATTTTAAATTAGTTTTTTTTTTAATTACTTTGCCAAAGAAGTTTCACTTCTATCGTGTGTGAATTGCACACACACCTTTTTTATTATTATGTCGGTAAAATCGAAAAATATTATTAATATATATTTTATCAATATGAAATTCGTATTTAAATATAATTTCCAAAAAACTTACGTAAATAAATTGAATAAGTAAAGGACTTCAGGGTTATTTATTACTAGCGACCCACCCCGACTTCGCACGGGTGAAATGCTGATACTAAATATACTACAGAATGTCTTTATATACATCGTGCACAGCTTTTTTTAGACAATACAAACATGTTTTCTTTAGAGGTTACTCTTGAATTAATCATGGTTTTAGTCTAATCCTATCCAACCTAATGTACTTACTATAAATGCGCTACATTATTTTGATATATCTCGTCGTATCTCGCCAGCGTTTGCAATGTAAGACATTACATTAGAAACCTTTAAAATTATCAATGTTTCTCTACTATATTATGCATGTATTATACATATAAACCTTCCTTGTGAATCACTCCATCTATTAAAAAAACCCGCATCAAAATCCGTTGGGTAGTTTTAAAGATCTAAGCATACACAGGGACAGAGAGATGCGGGAAGCGACTTTGTTTGTTAACCGACTTCAAAAAAAGGAGGAGGTTACTCAATTCGACCGTATACATTTTTTTATGTATGTTCGGGCACAACTTCGTCGTTTATGAACCGATTTTGATAATTCTTTTTTTGTTGGAAAGTAGATATCCCAACTTAGGTACCATGATAAGGAAACCAGGATCTGATGATGGGATCCCAGAGAAATCGAGGGGAATGACGTTACCGGTCGCTCAAATTTTATCTTAACTAACGCGTTCGCCACGGCCGATCACACTTTTCGTAACGCTCTCGTCACGCATTAACCTGTTTACTCCAAAAGTTTAGCGCGTCTAAAAAAGATTCACTTCAAAAAACTAGTTGAAAAAAAGCGGTCACCCATCCAAGTTTTGACCGTAGTGACGCTGCCGCGTTACAGGTCGCTCAAATTTTATCTTAACTAACTTATATTATCTCCCTCTCAACTTCCGTTCGCCTCGACCGATCACACTTTTCGTAACGTATTGTGTGATGGCGGAAGCAGCTAACAGGCGCGTTCGTACTATATCGGAGGATGCGGCGCAGTCGACGGGAGCCTGCAGCGGCGGTCACGCACACCGACGCGCTGGCGCCGCCGCCGGCCCGCTCCACCAGCATGAGTGAACTACAGTGTCAGTGTAGTGTCTGTGAGTGTAGTGCGGTGATTAATTATAATTTTTTACCTTTTTTATATTCTACCGTGTATTTCATCGGATGCGCTCATTAACATAACATTAACAGAAATAAATATTATAATAAACATTTTTGCTCGTTTTTGAACCTTTTAGTTCTTTCTAATTTAACATTTAAACAAAACAATTCGCTAAGGCTCAAGCACCCTACAACAATATACATACATATGAATTTAGTTAAAAGCCGTAATATTACAAACAGACACTCCAATTTTATTTATTTGTATACAGATAAATAGGTATTATTTACAAAAACTTAAACAGCGACAAAATATATTAATTTAAATTTAAAAATAGCGAATATTTCGACTGTGGTCAGTAGGTACGGATATTGAATGCATACTAATATTAAAAATACCAAAAAATTCGACTAACGTCCAACGTCTATAAGGCCCCGCGGCACACTGCCAGGTCTGCGATTGCCACGCGAGTGCCCAAGCGCTTCGAAAATCACCTTCAATAATCGATTAAAAAAAAAATTATGGAATTAAAAAAAAACACTTGATCAAATTATTCCAGTTATATATGAACTTTATTTTGGTAATTTATTTATAATATCAAATCAGTTATTTTAAGAATAAAACCCAATCATAGTAAATAAAATGACCCGAAAAGAGGTAACTTTGTGAATTTATTCTATCGAGCCAAATTTATCAAATCATGTTTCCGACAAAAGCGTGAACTAGAATATACCCTCAACAATATCAATTAAATTTATTACATTAAAATTTCACTGTTTACTATTTCAAAACTGAATTCATAGAAACGTGTTTTGCACGAATCACGACCCACCCGCTCTTAAGCTACGTTTATTTGTATTATTTTCTATATTTTCTAAGATTATATTGAAAACTTAAACTAAGTCAAAAGTTTACTTTAATCAAGCTCTTCCTTCCTTCAATCGTCATTTTACAAATCAAAATTATGTTCGTTTTTGATAAGCTCACTCATTCGCTTCAGCCTATCGCAGTCCAGTGCTGGACATAGGCCACAAATGGCGTGAGCTCATGGGTTTTGCCCATGTATTTCATGCATGGCCCTGTGTATTTCAAAGCCAGCAGTTGAGTGGTTATTCCACCATCAGTCGGCTTTAATTTGTCATGTGCTGGGATCAAACCCGCGACCGCTAGCGCAACAACCGCAACCGTGACTGCTGCGCCAACGCGTCATCAACCATTTACCATTATGGCGATTGTGACGTCATTACAAAACTATTTAAATAACTATAGATTTTTAAAGAAGTATAATAGTCATTGATTGAAGACTATTAAACTGTAATTTCGTATTCAAAATTATTTTTAATTTAAATAAATGCTATTTTGTTTTCGCATAAATTTTGACAACGCCAGCGAACATTTAAAAAAAATCGGATAACCTACAAGGGTATCCTCCAGCGGAGAGCCCTCGAGGAGCGATTCGGATCTGAGAGCGACAAAAACTCTACGCTGTAAAATCTTCCAAGACACGTCTGAAGAACGTAATATATTGTTTAAACCCTCGGGAGCTTGAAAATTGCGCGAAGTACAAATATTACAAAAATAAATAACTCATAATCGGTTCCCTTTATTCTGTAAAACTGACTTTGCAATCGGTTTTAGCAAATTTTGTTTATATTTGTAGACTAAATTTTTTCTTTTCAAAATAAAATTAGCTCAAATTTATCTTTATTCTATCTGTGATTAAATTTCTATATAAGTAAAAAAAAAAAACATTTTGAAAATTAACCAAAACATCTAAATAGAGAGACAATATAATATTCAATGAATTTGCTTAGGTTATACACTCTGAAATGAAATGAAAATATTTATTTTGTTGTAAGGTTATATATATGTTATTGTAAATACACGAATTACGGTAAATCCAAAGATTTAAGATTAAAACCTAAGCTTTACTAACTCTTAATGGTAAATGCCCGAACAATTTTGCGATTCGTACGTTTATCACCATTCACTTGGTAAGACTTAGGATTTACATTAAAGGGACGGTAAATGTTGAAAAATACAGTCATGTTATAACGTGGCTAGTCTTTAGATTAAAACCCGTGTCGGTCTAATTTTGAAGTTAGATAGGTTAGGGTTTTTTTTTTGTAATGAAATTATGCCGATAAACAGTCTACAGGTCTTAATCTAAAGACTTACCAATTTAAGTTTTTGACCGAAATAAATGAATAAGAAACAATCTTTGTTTTATTCCCAAAACTAACTTTTACTAGCTGTCAGTGGTAAAACCTAGCATGTACTAAATTCTAATAGTAAAAGCCCAAAAAAGGTCCCATTTTCATAAATCCTTACATTTACCGACTCATGTCCGTAAATCCTAAGACTTACTCTAAAATCTTAGGATTTACCGTAGTTCGAGCTTTTACAGTAACATAATTATATATTACATAACAACTGCTATGGTGTAGTGGTGTGAGTAGTCGCCTATAACACAGACGGTTTGCGAGTTCGATTCCCGCTCAGGATGAATATTTCTGTCTGTACAAATATTTTTTGCCGGTTTGGATGTCTGTTCTTGTGAGTCTCCCCATCGTGCCTCGGAGAGCACGTTAAGCTGTCGATCCCGTTTGTTAGTAGGTAAATAGGTCCATATAAATATAATCCATAGTAGGGAATATACGCATTGGAGCAGCGTGGTAAATTAAATCCTGATCCTTCTCCTACATGGGAGAAGAGGCCTAGCAGTGGGATAGCACAGGCTGAAACGTACATAAATATATATGAATGGAAATCAATCAGAACTCTGGAGATAATGCTAATTACGCCAATAGGCCGATCACCGCGCCAACGGGCCAGTCGATTGTGCCAACCGGATAGTCAAAACGCCAACGGGCCAAATACTATATTGTACCTACTATTACAAAATTAATAACGTGATGTTTTAAATAAGGTGTATATTCTCTATGGAATGGATCATCTTGGGTATAACATATTTTATTACGATATTATAATAACAATAATAGCTTCAGTCGCTAGAGCTGTGAGCCGTGTTTATAGTTTTCATAAGGGAAGCGTCCTTACAACTCGGTGCTTGAGACGAACGACGCCATAAAACAAGCCTTCACAAAGACTGATTTAAAATTCTAGTGTTATAAAAAAAAGTGTGTGTGTGTGTGTATGTACGCACGTAAGAAGTTATACTTCAAGCTAGAGTATTAAAATAGGTACTTCCAAAAAACCTACTAATTAATAATAAGATAATAAGTCCACAACGCCATCTCTTAGAAATGAAAAATACTACTTTCTTGTCTGCAAAACTAGCGGCATCTATTCATGCATGCTTGAACTACTTCGTAACCACACGCGCATTGTAAAAATTTACTCTCATCATTTTTCTCTAACGCGCCAAAAGAAGTATAACTTCAAAAAAAACGAGTGTATTTAAGACACTGACAAGCGACTAAAGTAAAACTTCTTTAGTTGCTCCTACAGTAAGATACGAAACGTAAATCTCTCTCTTTCTACCTTCACTAACTTATATCCTCCCTCTCAGCTTCTGTTCGCCTCGCCCAATCACAATTTTCGTAACGCTCTCGTCACGCATTCACCAGCTTACTCCCCAAGTCATGTGTGCGTAAAGCAATTTTTACTTCGAAAATATTATTGGATTGTATACACTGATAATAAAATATACTTGTAACAAAATTTTATTATTTTCTTATTCTGTATATTTTTATTTATTTTTTATTTTTATTTATTACTATACAATTAACAGCGCTTACAAATATACAATACAGTTTTTAATATAAAACTACAAACCCTCACCATGAAATACAATACAATACTGTAGTAAAATTTTATTGACTTACAACGTTACAAAGGTGATAACTTGGCTGTTTGCAGACGAAGGTAGGGAGTAGGGACTGACTCCTAACTAGAGACCTGTGTTTAGGAATGTGTATATTGAAAATATTTGAAAGAAAAGTGTTTAGGAATCTTCCTCTATAACTACGACATCTAATGTTACAAAAAAGCGTTTTTAATGATAAAAGAAAATAATTAACACATTATACTAAACGAAACGACTTAATTTAACATAAACGGATACTAAGAGCTGTTAATGCGAGGAATATGGAAAAATATTTAAATATGTTTCCTTAATTAAACGTAATATCTGCCGTTCACGCGAGATTTTATCGTTTACGTTTTGTAGGGGATTTGTAAGGGCTGACCGGTAGACAATTGTAGCGGTTTCTGAAGTGAAACTTCGTTAGGCGCGTGAGGGGTAAAATTTGAGCGACCACTTCAGGGTGGTACTTGGATGGCTGACCGCCTGGGAACACCGCGTGAGATTGGCTTTTTGCTTTTTTTTTAATTTTTTTTTTTGTATTTTAAATTCGTTTCTTTCAACTTGTTTTTTTAATTAGTTTTTTTTTTTAAATTAGTTTGCTAAAGAAACACGCACACAATTTTTTTTTGTTGTAAAATAAGCAAAGAACGATTTTAGAAAATATTAAATTCTTCTAAAAATGATGGACTTCCCATGGGAATTAAAGTCTCATTGTAGAATAAGTTACTTGTTTTAGGAACATGTTTGAGTAAAATTTTAAGCACCCGTTTACGCCATAATAGCAATTTCCATATAAAGTATTAAAATTAAACTTTTTTCTAAGTTCCCATTATCCTATTTACTTTCTTCTTCCTATCTTCCTATTTACGTTGGGTGGAGAATATAAAGATCTCCTTTGGATTTTTACATTTAGAATTTTTAAGGAAAATTCTAGAACGTTTCATAGTCAGCGGTTAATATGACAAGGATCCGATGCTTCCTAATGCTTCGTTTTATATTGTGACTGAGAGACCTAAAAAACAATATTTGATACTATGAGCCAATAATTTTTTGTGGCGGCATTTCTGAAAGTTTTTATCATAACTTCAGGTGACCCATTTGGGTCATTTCTTGGTTGATTACTTACATGTCACTGTAAGAACGAAACTTTTAGTTATATAACAATAATTGTATCAAGTACTACTGACCCCGCAAACGTTGTTTTTCCATATATGTTATTAACCCTCTTATTCCCCCCCTTATAAGTTAGGGGTATGAAAAATAGATGTTGGCCGATTCTCAGACCCCACCCGATATGCAAACAAAATTTCAAAAAAATCGGTCCAACCGTTTCGGAGGAGTATTGTAACGAACATTGTGATACGAGAATTTTATTTATAAGATTTTTTCTTTTTCAAAGTATCAGCCCTGACTATTCAAGGTAACATGTACGCAAGTGCAGTTTCTTTGAAGTTAAATTTATGCAAAGCTGTACTTACGTCGAATGCCATTACTTCATACTTCATACCAAGTGTATACGTAATTTGAAGTTAAGGATTAAACAGCTTTATTCTTTGAAGAATAGAGTTTAAACTGAGTTTCTATTAAATTTATTTCTTTATTTTAATTGATAAGCTAGGCTGCAGTGCTATACTTATGCAAAGCATTTAACGCAGCTCAGTAAACGTTAAAAATTGTAAAAGTGTATTCTAGATTATTTGAAATTATAAATAATAAGGTCAACTAAGTCGTAGTCCTTAGTTAATAGGTCCTAGGTAATGTGAAATGTAACCAAGCGTTTAGATATGTTGCAACTGCTACGAAATCATTTCTCTACTTTTAGCTAAGTGTCGCTAAACGGGTAGGGTCACATTAATTATAGCACTAC
Source organism: Melitaea athalia (assembly GCA_905220545.2). NCBI lineage: Eukaryota > Metazoa > Arthropoda > Insecta > Lepidoptera > Nymphalidae > Melitaea > Melitaea athalia. The sequence goes on from HG992201.1 coordinate 302,880, forward strand.
TGCTAGATTATCCTTAGCTAAATATTTCTTCTAAGCCTGCATTTTTTGCTTGAACTGGTATACATATACGGTTTTCTGGTAACTGTCACTACTTACCCTACCTCCTGTTTTCGGCTTGACGTTTGATTTATGGGACATCCTGTATATCTATACATCTATTCAAATAAATTAAATTGGAGTGTCTGTTTGTAATATTAAAATAACCGCTTTTTACTAATAACACGGTACACATATCAAAATAACATTTTTTAATATTTTTTTCTGTCTGTCTGTTTGTTCCGGCTAATCTCTGAAACGCTGGAACTGATTTTGATGGGACTTTCACTGGCAGATAGCTGATGTAATAAGAAGTAACTTAGGCTACTTTTATTTTAGAACTTTATTTATTTTATAACTTTGCAAACTGAACAATGACTTTTTTGTTAAATTCCACGCAGACGAAGTCGCGGGATCAGCTAGTTATAGTATAAAAATCTATGTACGACTTTGTTTACTATTCCTTGGCATTAAGCATCTTAGTATAAGTTGTTTCCAAGTTTTATATTGCTTGAATCTCTTGCTAATACATAGTTGTATGCTTGTTATGTATGAACTAAAAGACCAAAGACCATTAAATTTCAATATTTGTCAGTACGTTTTTAAAACATCTACTTTTTAACAATACAAAAATAGCTAAAATAAGACGATATTGTAAGGAATTGTAACTGAGAACACATTTTGAGTTTGATCTCTTTTCCCACGGGAAATGCGTCGAATTTTAACCGTTCAGTACCTTAGTTCGCAGTCTAAAATCAAATCGTGCCTAATGCCATTATAAGTTATTAATCTGCATCTAAAACACTAGATAGCTTCAATATATATGCTTTAAATGTATTAGTCTGTGTGGTGAGTAAGATGACCAGAGCTCCTAGGGGAGATTGGGGGTACGCAACACGCTTGCGATGCTTCTGGTGTTGCAGGCGTCTATAAGCTACGGTAATTGCTTGTTATTAGATCAGCCATACGCGTGTTTATATAACCAATATATAAAAATAAAAACGCTAATACAAAGCGGTTGTCGCCAAACCATAAGACATAAGTGATTGTTTATATGAAATAGAGTTGCTACAGGAGGTAGGCGGGTACTAGCAGTGGTCGGTTTAGTCCGCAGTAAACATGTTATTCCTTATTAAGACATATATATATGTGGGAGGTCCCACATCTATCTATACTAATATATAAAGCTGAAGAGTTTGTTTGTTTGGTTGTTTGTTTGTTTGAACGCGGTAATCTCTGGAACTACTGGGCCGATTTGAAAAATTCTTTCAGTGTTAGATAGCCCATTTATCGAGGAAGGCTATGTGTTATCACGCTAAGACCAATAGGAGCGGAGTTCACGCCGACGAAGTCGCGCGCAGAGGCTAGTATACCTATATGTCTAATAATAAGGAAGACAGACAGACACTTGTGTGTAGTTTCAATCATTTAGTTTCATATTTATTTCATTATCCTGTTACTGCAATAAGCCTAAACTAGCCTAAAGTTCTTAAATTATTATAGATTGATTGCATAATTCGTTTTTGACGTGACGTCTAATAAATCGATGAACGCCAGCGGCATGCACGAAAAAAGATGACTCGTTGTAGGAAATAAAAGGATAAATTAAGGACACATACAGGAACGTTATATGTTACGCTCATTGTACGCTTGCGCCGCATCTATCTCTCTTCCACTTGATCCTATACTTCCGAGGAGATGTTTTTTTTATGATGCTGTCACGTTAAACTATCGTCCGTAAATCAACTTTACAGACAACCATTTTTTTTAAATAGTATTAGATTTTACAGATTAGATCGCAGATCAAGATCTTAAAAGTATTCAAATAATAATCAAAGTCTGGCGTTTGAGAGTTAATACTAAAATCTAATGTAAATGTCTAAAATAATTAACAATAGGTACACGTAGCACTGTGTGGTTACGGCACTAAAGAATGTAGCCACCCCCTCTCTTCCCGTGGGTGTCGTAAGAGGCGACTAAGGGATAACACAGTTCTACTACCACCTTGGAACTTAAAAAGCCGACGGATGGCGAGATAACCATCCATGCTGGCTTTGAAATACACAGGCCAAAGACGGGCAGCAGCGTCTTCGGTGCGACAAAGCCAGCCCTGCGGTCACCAACCCGCCTGCCCAGCGTGGTGACTATGGGCAAAACACGTGAGTTCGCGTCATAATGTCGGGCGCCAACTTGTGGAGGCCTATGTCCAACAGTGGACTGTGATAGGCTGAAGTGGTGGTGGACACGTAGAGCGCGTAACGTTATTATTTTTTATCAAGAGGGCCACTATTATTTAGACGAATATTATTTGATGCTGGTGTGTGAAATGTACGTGTTTGCACTTAATAAATATTAAACGAATCTTCAATTTTGTAATTTAAATTCCGATGTTTCTTACGTCAGTACGCCAAATTAATTTATTTGTATTGTTTGACAAACAAAGTACTCAAGGCGAACGCTTTCAACCCCGCATTCTTTTATAACAGTGATATAGAGCGGAAATTGGTTAAACGTTGTCATCGTAAGAATAAAAGTGAAATACAAGACGTTGACTAAAAACAAAATAAATTGAGTTCATACTTTTGTTGAGTATAAAATAATATAATATAGACTGAAAGAAAGATCATGCATTGTAGTGTCAATTAATCATCTTCAATAACATTTTGGCCGTCGAAAGAAAATGTTTTATGCTTGTTTATATTTGGTATTTTTATATTTTAGTTTTGACATAAGTATGATTTGACATAAGTTGTTTCATCAGTTTTCTTCACGAGAATAACTATTTACAACGAGTAATAAATTAATTTTGGTGACATTTTAAATGAGATGTAGGGTACAAGTACAACCTGTTTTTATTTTTATTATTTTGTTAATTTTTTTTGGTACAATAAAGAGTTTTATTATTGTTATTATTAGTATTCTGCTCCTGTAATGACTAGATCTAGATAGATCACCAGAACTCTTAAGGATATCTACGTGATAGTCCTAGTGCAGCAAGCATCATAGACTATATTACCTACTTAATTACGCTTGTTAGTTATCCTCATCCCTTTGGTATATAAAAAGTATATAATTTCTCTTAGTGAAAGGTTTTCAACCTGAATTAAATTTTCCAGCCTTACAATATTAGTACAAGGCTCTTTAAAGCTGACGGTATTGTCAATACTAAATAATATGACTGAATTCATTATATGGGAGGTCATTTCCCACGGTCATTTACGTTCGTCCGCCCGCCCCTAACAAGTCAGATGGGGTCCAAGTTATGAGAATAATATTCATATTTTTTGGTGTGTAATAAAGAATAGTTGTTGTTATTGTATGTCTGTGTGTATGGGTGTTTATATAATATAATGAACTAGCGACCCGCTCCGGCTTCGCACGGGTGCAATGCTGATACTAAATATAAAATATATATTTGCAATCTAAGCGCAAAAAATGTGTTTATTTACGACATCACATTAGAAAACTTTAAAACTATCAGTGTTCCTCTACTATATTATGCATGTATTATACATATAAACCTTCCTCTGGAATCACTCTATTTACTAAAGAAAACAGCATCATAATCCGTTACGTAGTTTTAAATATCTAATAAGCATATATACAGACAGACAGACAGCGGGAAGAGACTTTGTTTTATAATATGTAGTGATAGTACGCTGTGTGTAATACAAAACAGGATCCTTCAAAAAAAAAAGTTGCTTTAGACCACACGACAGAAGTAAAACTTACGAAACTTAAGTCTCTCTCTTTCTATCTTCACTAACTTATATCTCCCTCTCAATTTCCGTGTGCCTCACCCATTCACACTTTTCATGACGCTCTCGTCACACATTCACCGCTTACTCTCCAAGTCAAGCGTGCCTAAAGAAGTTTTACTTTAAAAATACTTCGCTTGAGTGTATCACTTGCGCCAAGTTACAGATTCGATTGTAACAAAGTCGTAAACAAAATACGAGTATGTAAAATGTAACAAAGCTAAAACCAGGGGAGGGCTCTGTGACATTTATGAAGATTGTCACGAGGCTTAGTCCAGAATTAGTTTCAAATATTGAATGTTTGAAAATAAATTTTATATTGTTCTATGAATAGATTGTCGGTGGATGAGGACACTGAAAATGAAAATACAATATTTAGAGCTTTTGTAAGTTAATAATTTTTGATTTATTTATAACATGTTAAGAATACCATGAATTATAAATAAATAAATATCTTTAATATACACACACTATCGTCTGTTCCTATGGATTCTAATAGTAAAAAATGTAGGTATAAAGTTATAATTATGAATATTTTTCGACAATTTAATTTTCCAATACAAAATGGTGTAAAAAATTGGATGTGTTTTGTTAAAAAAATTTTCACTTGGTTGTCAAATATTTCTGTCCTTCTCCTACATGGAGAAGAGGCCTACGCCCAACAGTGGGATATTACAGGCTGTATCGTGATCGTGATCGTGTCAAATATTTATAGGTGCGTTCAGAAAGTATTTTGTCCACATTTTTCACAAATATATGTTGGTGATATGAAGTTCACCGGTTCATCTAGTTTTTAATATAAATAAAATGAGAATAAAAAGAGAGAAAGAGTATAAAAATAATGAATATTTAAAATTCACTGCACAAAACATAATACGTGTCCGTAAATATAGAGTTGCTGAAAAACGACTTTTTGTTGCAACGCTCAACTTGAATACTAATGGATGTTGCAGAACTTGCGTAGGACGAGCTGACACTCATACACAGAATACAGACGAATATATTGTTTATTTTAAATGATCTGTAATTTTATAATTGTGTTTTCATTCTCAAAAAAAAAAACAACTTCAAATTACATCGACTAGTCGAGGTAACTTAAATGTGTTGATGGGAATTATTGAAAAACTGCCTGTCAGATCTCGCTAAAATTTATATGGGACAACAAGAGAAAAACCTTTGGAATATGACAAGGATTATCAAAGTCGGTATATCCAGTCAAACGTAATGACCTCCTCTTAAGCCTCCTCCTTTTTTTGAAGGCGGTTGAAAATATTTCAGACTTTAACGGATATTCGATGACTTCATCAATTGATTCAGGTACAAAAACGGTGGCAAGTAGTAATTACGAAATTAGGTAACTAAAATAATTATTTAGACTACTCGCAATTCGTCTAGTATTTTCATTTATAAAAAGTAGGTAGTTAGAGCTTCAACTTTAGTCAAGGATGTCGTTTTCAAAAAGAACTTCATTCAAATTGCAAGGAAAACTTTAAAAACTTGGTCTAAGTAACAGGTCATCTAAATCTCGTTTGAAGTCATGTACGTAGCGAGGGCAAAGTATCGACATAGTATTTGTAGGAAGAAAATTTTAGAGGATTTTGGTCCTTATAGATATATACATAAAGGTGGAGGTGCCTTGAGATGCAGTTGCGAAGTAAACAAGACCATAAAGCGAGTCTGGACGTGCGTCGGTCGCGCGGCGGCGCCTCCGCTCCTACTCACAGGGTCACCATGAAGATTTGAGGAATTTTATTCTGACTTTGTTCTATTGTAAAGGACATTCGTCTAGATTTTTGATTATTTAGTGATCAGGCGGTTACCAACCCGCCTGCCTAGAGTGATGACTATGGGCAAAATACATGAGTTCGCGCCATAATGTCTGTCGCGAACTTGTGGAGGCCTATGTCCAGCAGTGGACTGCGATAGGCTGAAGTGAGAGTAAGTGAGTGATGAGGACCATTCGTCAAAATGTATGGTAGGTAGGTAATTTTGTCACGGATCACCAACTGTTTTAGGGGAAAATATGGAGTTCTTAGTTATTTCTAGATATTATTAGTTGTAATACTTAGTTATAGCCTATAGAGACTTATTTACTCTGCATCCCACTTTCAAGGACCACTTCTGGTATTTTCAAGGACCTCCAGAAGTCCAAGAACCAATGTTAATGTTATTGCCAATATAATTGAAGTCGTTTTTTTTTTGTTAGCGAGCAAACACAATTATATCCACTAAATAATTTTTAAATCAGTTGAAAATATTTAGAATATTAGACATACGGATGGACACCTCAGTATCAATGAGTTATAATATTATCATTTCTTTTATTCCAGTACCTACTAGCGACTCGCCCCGGCTTCGCACGGTTGCAAAAACTGTCAGTGTTCCTCTATTATATTATACATGTATTATACATATAAACCTTCCTCTGGAATCACACTATTTACTAAAGAAAACCGCATCAAAATCCGTTGTGTAGTTTTGAAGATCTAAGCATATACAGGGACAGATAGACAGCGGGAAGCGACTTTATTTTATACTATGTAGTGATTACAATACTCTTCGTAGAGTTTTAATCGATTTACGCATACATAATATGTATGTATATAGAGCATAATGAAGTAATATCGAGGCTAGCTGTTCGACCCAATTGTTTATTGTCGAGGATCATCGAAATTGAACAAGACTGGAAATAAATCCCAATTGTTTGTAACAAGTCCCTTGAAACAAACCGGTTTTGTTTGTTCTCACGACATTTTCATAGAATTTCTTATTTCCACTGAGTCTCCTTGACATTCGGTCATGTGGCACTTGTGGGCTTTTATTGAAAAGTTGTATACTTGGGAAAGCAGAGGTTAACGACTTATTGTTTCGGCTTGATTTCTTGCTTTTTAGCTTTCTGATAGAAATCATTAACATTTTATAATCATTGTTACTGCATTACATAGATATATATTACGAAAATTATTTGAAAACGGAATATTTACCATGTTTATTATTTTCTTTTTGCGCAGCTCGATATTTCGACATTCACTGATGAATGTCAAAAGACATTCGCAGTGAATGTAACAAGTAACCATAATTATTATGTTAATCTAAAATCTTGTATAGATATCACGATTCAGCCTGTAATATCCCACTGTTGGGCATAGGCCTCTTCCTCATGTAGAAGAAGGATCGGAGCTTAATCCACCACGCTGCTCTAATGCGGGTTGGCGGATATATTTTCTACTATGAGTAACAATCTCAATCAGGTGTACATGATAACAACCGGGACCGACGGCTTAACGTGCTCTCCGAGGCACGGTGGGGAGACCCACAAGGACTGCACAAACACCCAGACCGCGGTAAACATCTGTATGGCCAATACAAATGTTGTCGTGTGCGGGGATCGAACCCGCAACCGCCCGCACAACAGCCAATCGCAATCCAGTGCTGTGACCACTGCGCCAACGCGGCGTCAATAGATATTAGGGAATGCAATCCCGCAACAAAATTTTAATCCCGGTATTTGCGGGACTGAGAGGTCTAAGTCCCGCGGGATCCCGGTATTTGCGGGATCCCGCATGTTTCTTAAATACATTGAGAAAAAAGGCGAAATCCTGTATCATAAATGCATCTAGAACTAAAAATGAAACAAAGATATATTATTTAAAATTACGGATTGAGAGATTAATAAAAATATGTAATAAAAGAATAAAAATTGTTACAAAGAGACAATAGGTAGTTTAGGCATTATTTTGAAAGTAACTGCGCATAAAACATAGCATGTTACTAGTCTTGTCTGCCAAACAACTCCTAGCTTTATACGCCAGATAGCCAGCAGCAGAAAACGCTCGTTCTGCTTCAACGCTTGTGGGTACAACTGTTGATAACGCGTTGTAGACGATTTGAAGATATTCGCCTTTTAATCCACTAGACTCAAACAAATTCATTTATTTGTCGAGAGAATGAACTCCGGAATGAGTACATACGACAAGCAGTTTTAAAACTCGATAGTTTAAAATGTTATTTATTATCATACCAAAATTTCGATTCAGCGGGATTCGAACCCGCACCCCCGACATACCATGTCTACCACCAAACTATTCGAAGTTTCATATTACAACGAATTCTTTGACGAGAGACGACACCATGCTATTTTTAAATCGTATTATTTTTATTTTTGTGTTTCCCACACATGAGGAAATTATAAAATGCTATTTATTAAAAAATAAAAAATAAAAAAGCCTTTTATTTCTTGCTTATTCGTATTACAATTTCAGTAACAATGTGCATGCAAAATTATACACAGATTCAAATGTTTATTTTTGCTTATTTTACTGCATTTAAAAAAGAACGATAAAAAAGTAATATGGTTAAAGTAATAGTACAATTATTAATTATGTTTCAGTTTCAAGGACTAAGGTCTAAGTGTGATTGAAAATATTAGTAAAGTACCTACCAAGTAATATTAGATTTAAAATTAAAAAAATATTAATACATATTGATTTGGTTAATAAGATACAATTTTGTTAGCAAGAACCCTTTCCTATGAAAGGTAAAGGCCTCCTCCAGAGATGACCAGTACCAGTACTCCAATAAAAAAGCAACGGATCGCTGTCTGACATGGAAGACATAATAATATGAGAAAAAATATTATTGGGATCTTATCAACGCGGCACCCAAAATAATTATTGTTAGAATTTTTGTCTGATTGTTTGTGCGTTTGTGCACGCTGATCTCAGAAATGGCTTATCCAATTTAGATGTGGTTTTCACTTTATTTTTCATATTATTTTGGTAAGCTTTACTTAACATTTAGTGTTTGTTTCATTTCAATCGGTTCATAAATAAAAAAAGTTATGCTAAAATACACCAAAAGATATATCTATAAAAAAATGCTGTCAAAAGTTACTATTCCACGCGGACAAAGTCGTGGGCACAACTAGTCGTGAATATGTCGACAAAGTTCTAAAATTGTATGTTGCTATATACAATTTTGTGTGTGTGTGTATACAATGTATAGGGTATTCTGATGACTGGTTTGTGCACAATTTGTTTTAATTTTCTCTGGAGGGTTTTGGTCGTGATCTTCCACGGTGACCAGCCGGCTTGGAAGATGTATTTTGTTCTTTACTTGTGTATTCATTGTGTTTTTCCTGAGAAAGGGTGGCGGTAGTTGCTATGATTTAATATTTTTACTTAATTGTTCTTTTGGTGAGTTTTCAGGGATTTTATTAGTTAAAAAACCGAGTATTCCTGGTTTGAGAACCCCTTCTGATAAACTTGACGATCTCTGTAGCCCTGTCTGAGTTTTGTTCTTCTTGTTGACTTGTGTTCTTTGCTTTGTTCGTGAAGGACTATGATCATCCGGCGATGTTGGAAGAGTTCTTTTCTTTGTGTCTGATGCTTCTGCGTTTTTGTGGCGTATTATCAATTTATCATACCTGATGGTGGCGTAGTTTCCTTTCTCTATTTCTATTTTTACTTGCTCTTGTAATTCTTTTCTTTTTTCTAAAATGTGCCGTGGGAAGTCTTCTTTAATGTAATAAGCGGTATCTTTTAATAGTTTTCTCTGTTTAAAAATTTTTATTTTTGTTCCCAGTGTAGTAAATGTTACAGTAATCGGCCGAGGCTTTACTCCTTTCTTCCCTATTCTCTTAGTTTCTTGTATGTCTCTACTCTCCAGCCCTATTGATAAATAGTGATTTAAGAAATTTATAATGTTTTTTTCTAAATTTTCATAAGATGTTTCTGTCTCCTCCAAGCCAAATATTACGATGTTCCTCTGTTTTGACTGTTTCTCCAGGAAGTACAATCTTTTCTCTTGGTTTTCCAGCTTTTCTTTTAGATTATCGTATTTTTCCTCAATTATTTTGAATTTTCCTTCTAGTGTAAGATTTATGTTTTGCGTAACTTGATTTGTAACATTTACGGCCGATTGGACGATAGTCGCTTTTTGTTCGTCTAGTTCTTTTTGTATTTTTCGGAGCATATTCATGACTTCTTCCATGGTTTCAACGTATTAGGTATATTACGAATTACAAAAAAATATTCTTTTATTTTAGTATTTATGCTGCCCTCTATTGGTTCGGTTAGGTACTAGCGCGCGGAATATGGTGTATGGCGAGCTAAGCGATTTTTAGTGAATCCTCTAGGTGGCGCTTTTCCTTGATCGATTTTGATATTGAAATGTTATTTTATTTTTTTGTAGTCATAAATTATATTATTCGTTAAGATTGTTTTTTTACTTTAATGATGTAATTTGTCACTTTTTCACTTCTTATTATTTTAAGTATATTGCGAACAAATTTTTGTGCGGAGAAAAGTCACTAGTAGGTAGTCTAGTAATGGCGTTTTTTCACTTTACTTTTATGATTATTCACTAATTTGGGTCTTTTGTCCACAATATTTATAGTCACATACATAATATAGTCATTTATTTATAATTCCACTGCACTTGGAGTTTATACTGAATAGCACTTGTTTATATTTTTTAATCCACAATTAACACAGAGCTGATATTTGTCGTGCCTTAATGGCGCCTACCCTCCTTGTTCATGCTATTTATTATCATATCAAAAATTCGATCCAGCGGGATTTCAACCCGCACTCCTGACATACCATGTCGGTGCTCTAGCCAATTAAGCTATAGAACGATGTTCAGCCGAATCGAAATTTTTGATATGATTTTATTCGGTTATAAGCAACCGTGGATGGAAGTGGTGAAGAACCGGATTCGAATCCCGCTGGATGAAAATTTTGATATGATAATAAATAACATTTTATAATTTCCTCGTGTGTGGGAAACACAAAAATAAAAATAATACGAATCGATAGAGTTTGTTCAAGTTCATCTCGAAGAGACATCGATTTAGGCTCCGCAGTTTCAGCTTGCATCATTGCGGCCACTGTAGCAAGAGAGCCGAATCAGTTCGGGCGCTTTCGCGTGCCGAACAACACAAGGCGTTTACCGTTGCGCAGTCCCGCTAATCCCGCGGGATCCCGCTCGATTTATGTGCGGGACTGGTCCCGCAAAAATAGCGCGGGATCCCGGTATTTCGGGATCCCGGTATCCCGGTATTGCAATCCTTAATAGATATATATCCCTGTAAATATTTCTGCCAGGCAATATTACTTAACTCATAATGTAAGAAGGATAATAATTAAAAATTTTAAAAACGAAATGCTTTCGAAATTAAGACAAATCTCAAGTGTCTCTGTCATCATCGTCAGTTTATCGGAATCCAATGGAGTGTTCACAGAGAGTCTTAAACTCATTGTTGCCGGCGGAAATTCAGCGCTTGTCTGCGTTTTCCACGCCATAAACTTTTCCCTGAGCGTAGGGTTACCACGCATTGAGTAATTCGATATTTTTAAAATGAACACCTCAGCTTTAAAAGAGTTTTATTTATTTTTTAGAAAGAGTCCGAAGATAGGTATAAAAGAGACGAATAATTCGGAATATACTTTTTAAATAATTTAATATATTAAAAAAAAATGATTAATTGCATAATTTCCTTACTTTAACTATCTTATCTTATACTATTAAACGAGCAATTCTTGTATATAATATATATTTTTTTCTGAATCTCGGAATCGGCTCCAACGATTTTCGTGAAATTTAGTATGCAGGGGATTTCGGGGGCGAAAAATTGATCTAGCTAGGATTCATTTAAAAAAAATTCGGTTTATCGCTGTTTTTAGGCAATGAAAAAATATGATTACAATACGAAACTTAATTTCACCATTATTAATATAGCTGTAATAGCCTAATTAGGAGAGCGACGGATTTCAAATCGTTTTGACCCGGGTTCGAATCTCAGTCTCCAGATTATTATTTTTTTTATTTTTTTTTTATTTCACTCGTGATTTATTATTTAAATAAAATTAAAATATAAAAATACCGAAAAAAAAACAAAATATAAAATAAAAATACCGAGCTGGGCTCGGTCACCCAGGTACTAATTAATTGATGTAATTAATTGAAACAATTATAATTTTAAATTATAAACTACTAAATAATTTTTGATTTCTACACTTCAACACTGGCCAGCAGTAAATATGGAAAGGGAATAATGAAAGAAATGATTTTTAACTTCGAATAGGGTTTTTGAAGTTTGTTTTGTCTAGAATAAAGATGGCGCCGATTCTAGTGTAGTGGGTGAGTTTAATTTGTGTTTTTTTTATTGTACAATCCCCACAGACTCGTAGTTGTCCGTAGGCTTTTTCTAAAACATCTAACATTTTATTACTTATACGCGAGCGGTTTTTATTACATTGGCACTTCAGACCAGCAGTTCTCATACTGCCTAGAAAAGCTTGGACATGGTCCGAACTGACGCATTTTTCTGTCACTTATTATATACATCTTTTGTCATATTCGTGTATAATATTTATGTTATACTAGCTGCCCGGACAGACTTCTTTCTGTCAATAGTTGATCATAAAAATTTAATTTGTTCAATTTTTTTTTGTTTTAAAACCTTTTGGGAGTGCGAGGAACAGGGTGTTGAGTTCCTCATCGACCACCGCAAAGGGAGGATCCTCCGACCAGACAGGTGTTGTGTCTGGTAGGGCTACTGCCCCGACGGTTGTTGTCGGGTTCTTGTATATATAGTTCATTCGCTTTGGAAACTTCGATAACGTGATCTAGAACCGTCAGTTCGTATGTGGCTCGATAGATGTCGCCACATCACTCCCCTCCGAGACCGGAGGTCGATAGCGGTTTTTGAGTCGTCCATACACATCTTGTGAAGTTGTGATGCTTGCCGGGCCAGTGGAATGTTCCAGTGAGTCGGAACCAGATGCCGCATAGTTCACGGTGAGTCGGAACTGTCTGCGGTGATGCCCCAGTGAGTCGGGGTGATGCTGCATATTCTCCAGTGAGTCGGAGTGGTGCAGTGCTGCGTAGTGGCTGGCTGCTGCGTCGACCAGGAGAGAGGTGCGTCTCTGCTTGCTGACCGGCCGAAGTGCAGTGTGCTGTGCCAAAGTCGCTGAGAAGGCTGTGGGTGATGACCAGGTATGCGCGTCCGCTGCATGCTGGTGGTCAGGATACCCGTTGTAGCCGTGGATGCTGGCTGGCTGTAGGTCTCGCTGCTCGAAAGCTTGAGGAAGTGATGATGATGTCACGATGATGTAGATTGACGAAGGCTGCGCTGATTTTCATGCTCGGGGTCACCAGTTTGGGACGTTAGGGCCTGCTAGGTCACGCAGGTGTCGCAGGAACTGTGACGGCTTACGGTCCCCGAGCTCTTCATGCATTATCACGTCGGGGTCACCACCAGTTTGGGTAGATGAGAGGAAGCTGATCACGTCGGGGTCACCAGTTTGGGAGTGCGAGGAACAGGGTGTTGAGTTCCTCATCGACCACCGCAAAGGGAGGATCCTCCGACCAGACAGGTGTTGTGTCTGGTAGGGCTACTGCCCCGACGGTTGTTGTCGGGTTCTTGTATATATAGTTCATTCGCTTTGGAAACTTCGATAACGTGATCTAGAACCGTCAGTTCGTATGTGGCTCGATAGATGTCGCCACAACCTTCTGTGGGCATTAAGGAATATACACAAAAATAAATTAGCCGAATTGGTCGAGCCATTCTCGAGTATGCGCTTAGCAACATTCATTTTTATAGTATGTATTTGTATTTATTTTCGTTCTGTTAATTATATTATACATAACTGGTCCTCGCCTTTTCAAGAAATTTATTTGGCCATCGAGCTGTAACGTAACAAATAAACACAATTCAGTTCTAATTTATTAGTGCCATAAATTTTAAGATAACAAACGCATAAATTGAAATGTGAGTTGACACGTAAACATAAAACAGTCAAGTTAATGTACAAAAATTGCTCAAATCCATTAGGGACTCAAATTTTAAGTTGTACTTAAGAATAGAAATTTATTAGTTGGGAACTCAAACAGTTTTTAGCTAGTTGTTAAAATATTAGAGTGATAAATTTTATATTCGAGACAGGCTTGAAATTTTGTGTTGACAGATTCGATAAAACGATGATAAGGAAACGTTCTAAGGGCCAGTTTCCACTGATTGAAATAATCGCGATTAGTTAGGAAATTGCTTTTCACCAACATAAACTAAACGCAGTTAGAGAATAAATGAGTTTAAATTCTAAAACGACCGATTTTTGGCGTTTATCTGTGTAAACACGGTTTGTCTAGAGCTTCTAACGGTTTAACCTATTAAAAACAAATCTTGTCAAGTTGTCATATGATATATTCTGATACACGAGGTTATAGTAGTGTATCTCTTTTTCATGATTCCTTGAGGTATGGGGATGGTTGTTACGGAGAGAAATTTTAAAAGAAAATTGCCTGAAAAAAGTCTTAAAACAACACTTTGCTGTATTCCCGTACAAATGATTCGTAATAATAATTAAACGAAAGCCAAGATTAGAATCGAATTATAAATTCGATTAAGCAAAGCATAGCTTTATTAAACAGTGGAACCCGGCCCTAAGGGTTCAAGACTAGCCGTGGGACAGTTTTTTGTGGAAGTCACAACAAAAAACCGGCCAGAGTTGCCATCACAAAGTTTTAAGTTACCTTGTTTTGAAATAAAAACTACAAAATTGCCGTGTATTTACTTTACATTAACACGTAAGGTTAAAAATGACAATAATCGGTTAAATAATTTCCCTTTTGAAATCGGTTGAATAATACATTATTCTTCACAATCGTCATACAAATTTATCGTAACTAACATTTTTTTTTCTTCGGCTTTATTCAATGTATATTGGTTTTTTCCTTATATTGTTTATCTTTTGTTGTGTTTTGTTTAATTGATTTATGCAATTTCCTTTGGATCGGATAAAAGTGTTTACAGCCAGTAAAGCTCAATTTATTGAGGAAGTAATAATTTTATTCCTTGTTTTTGTGTTGCACTATAATGACTTATAAACTATCGATTAAATTATTAGGGAAAAACAATTACACATTGGATTGTCGTACTTTTGAACACAACAATGAACGTCTACTGTGTACCGCGGTTATCACCGAATTTCCGTGTAATATGGGAGTGGCCGTGTAGATGGTAACACCGTAGGGCGTGAAATTTTTCCGGGAATCTTGGGACGCAGGACGGGAGACGTGGAAGGGGTAGTGGACGCGAGATTTGAATATATACGATGGAGAGTTTGAATTCGGGGCAGTCAGTTGGACATTCAAATTTGAATTCGGAGTTCGAAGCACGTAGGCCTCCGCGGCCGTCGTGGCCTCTTGGCTGGCTAAGCTATGGAATTTCTGACTTAGATTAAAGATAGAAATACCTAAAAAGTATTTTTTAGATCTGGTTCAGAAATTTCATTAGCGTAAGCTGGCTGAGTGTGGCAATGTAACTTCAGTGTAGATCGCGAATTAGTTTTAATTTAATTTTACTGATTATTATTAAGTGCAATTCTTTATTATAAAATTTTAATTGTAATCCGCTAAATAAATTCAGTGAAAGACCTGTGATGAAGCGCTCCTGATTGGTTCGAATGCATTAATTTTTTTTATATATTTGCATGTAAATAATTTCACAATTTTGATACACTTTGGTCTCCAAATAGTGTAGATTTAAAATGAATGCATGTTTGGTTTTCTGCATGTTGTGTTTCTTTTACTGATTTTTATAACTTTTACGGAGATTTTTAATAAAAGATATCTAATGAATTATTAGCTAGGTTTACATCGATACTATTAATTATTGATTAATTACTGAATGAAATTATTATGAAAAGGTTTACATTGATACTATTAATTATCGATTAATTACTGAATGAAATTATTATGAAAAGGTTTACATTGATACTATTAATTATTGATTGATTATTGAATGAAATCATCATGAAAAGGTTACATGGATACTATTAATTATCGATTAATTACTGAATGAAATTATTATGAAAAGGTTTACATTGATACTATTAATAATTATTGATTGATTATTGAATGAAATCATCATGAAAAGGTTACATTGATACTATTAATTATCGATTGATTATTGAATAAGATTATTAAGAAATGAGCCTTATGACCATAATTATATTGAATTTAACTGATAAAATGAAGCCTAGCTTAAGTAAATGAACACAATATGATGTTGATATAGTGAAACAAAATTACATTCGTTTAACTTTAAATTGCATATTGAATGATTTTTTTGGTTAAAACTATCATATTAGATACGGTTATAGTAAGGGTTAAATAGAATTTCGTTAGGGTGTATTTAAATAATGAAATGAAATCTTACTATGTTGTTTAATGAAGTCATCACCTTGGAAGTAGATAGTGTAGTGAATGATTTTAGGAAAATATGACCTATAAACAAACTAATGATTATTTGTCGTATCTTGTTGAGTATTCTCTACATATAAATATGCTTCTATTGAATGTATATGTATGTATGTATATGTATATATATATATATGTATATTTGGCTTCATTTAGACATTACACAAATTTTGTAGTTCAAACATTAGTTTAAGAACTTGTAGTTTTTAAATGGATGTTGGAACGAGGTAACACAGGTGGTTTGTAGTCTGGAATGTGTTCAAGGATACTTTTAGCTCTTGAATACATTCTAAGATGAGGTAATTATACACTGAACCTTGACATTACACAAACTATTGAACATTGATCTAAGAATTTATGTTCTTAAATGAGTGTCAAAACGAGGTATCTGGTAAACTGGAGTGTCACATTTTCACGATGACTTTCATTGAACTATATAAACTATGTTAAGGTGAATCCATAAATGTTTGTATTCGCCAGTGTTTTATTATAGGTATCCCCTATAAGGCTTGGCCTGTCTAAGCCACAGTTCATCGCGTCATCTATGCTAGGTAGATCCTAACCTTGGCCTATCTAGTAGAGAAAGTTGCGTGTACTTCCTACCAACCTCTGCGTTTGTATTTGCCTAACTGAACTATGTTCTTGGTAAATACTATACGTACGTTTCCTTATCTTTGATAAGAGTTCCTCATCTTCGATGAGAGACATTGGACAAACTCCACCAGACACCTAGTGTATGGTAGTTGTTTGAACTGCAACAAAGGTTAGTAATTTATATTTGGACAGTGGTATGAAGTTCTATTTAAACTAATAGAGAAACATATTCACTTTTCCAATAAATTTATTGCTAATTTTTGTGGACGGTCTCTGTTAAGTCCTAAGGCGGATTTACTGAGATTTAAGCCAAGCCTTAATCAAGCCCTCTTGTGTTGTAAAACATACAAACATTGATGGATTATAAAACCTATTAAATATACATTCTCTTTTCATTGTGAAAATGAGATACTCTCAGAGATTCTGATTGAGTAAATGAATATGTTATATTTTAATTGTTTTATTTATCTCTCAACACTTCCAGGTCCTTGAAAAATCCAATCAGTTCCTGAGAGAGAGCCTGATATATTCAAATGTTTAATAACTTAATTACTTGTTCAATGTTTCAATTGAACAACCTATTCTGGTTAATGAATGCTGTTTCATGTGAATGCTGAGAGTCATGCAAGGACAAACCTACACAATACACCTACTCCACATGTTGGTCTTATACCTTTAATTATTCTTAATTTCCTTATAGGACACTCGAAAGGTTGCGTTGTCGCCAGTCGCTCGTCGCCGACGACCCATCTCACAATGGTGGCGAGGCTTGACAATATAGCGGACTATAGACTCGTAACTCAGTAGGTCTTCCTATGGAAACTTACACTATACAATCCTATTGTGGCAAAAGTAGTAGGTTTCGTGTTCGAATTTCAAAGTAGTTGTGTGACCGAAGTTCCCGTATGGGCTAGTAAGCACACAATGAAAAGATCAGTAGACACGATCTCCTTTTGTTCACGAGGAACACATCTTCGTACCATGTCTGTTTACAGCTTGGTAATTACATCAACTCTAGTAGTTCACTGGTTATGTCTATATGGCATTCCAAGGGATTACTCAAATACAGTCCTTGCATGATTGTGCTGCAACGGTATGAAACAAGCATTTGTTAGATAGGATATATTTCAGTCTAACTTATTGTAGAGAATTGGGACCTCTCATTTCCTACCTATTACCCTTCTTTTGATTTGATAGCACCAACGTTGTGCCTAAATTAATTTAGTGCTTTTAGCACGGTGTGGATCGGTTAGGGTCGGAGGGGTTATGGTGGTTGCGACCCCCGGGTTCAATTGAACCCGGCCTTTTTAATTCCTTAATACCTATAAACCCTATCCTAACAGATTAACACATACAAACAAACACTACACATTATTTTTCACAATTATCTGAGATAATTTATTAACTGAATAAATTATTTCAAGATAATTAATAACTATATAATATGTATTTAATCATTATTTCATTTACTTATATATTTTTATTTATTTCATTTGTTTAGAGTTATTAGAATCTGTCTATTATATCAGGTTTGAACTAAAAATACATGTGGGAGAAACTTAGACACTATTCAATTAATCAATGTCATTATAGAATATCCTATATATATAATTATTTAACTTTATTTCTATTTTAGCTATCTAGATTCACTAAAAATATTAGCAATTATAATTTACACATTCTTAAGGAGACGTCAGATATTTAGTTAAACAGTAGGTGATAGTTATTTCTAAATAAATAAGTCTATTACTATTTATTCTTAACGGTTCTAATTTACTAAATTTTATTAATTCCTAATTAATTTACTAATAAGGTGTTATAAAGCTTAATATCTTTCTTTCCTTTTAATAGTATTCCAGAAGTTAGTTATCTATAGTATTTATATCACTGGTAAGTGTAAATATCTTTCAATTAAATTTTAGGATAAATTAATTTCAGGAATTTAATGTCATTGTGCAGAGATGTTATTTTAAATTAATGGCTAGGTAGGATGTTAGTTAGAGTTTATGTAGAAATCAAGGCTTCTAATAACATATACTATGTCTTTCCTTCGGCATACCATAAAAAGAACTGAAGTTACTCTGAAACAAAAATCAAACACAACGTAGAGTCCTTCCTTATACTAGACGATCACAATTATAAGGCCAAAGACATTTAATGTCCTCTAAAGCTTAATATTAGCTTGTAACGCCACTACCATGATAGTGTTACAAATTGGTCCACGTGACCAGGATTATCATAAACTTGATGATTGGTTACCATGTCATAGGTATAGTTACAATTGCTGCCGTGATGATAAGGATATCTATGTATATCCAATAAGGAGATCGTTACAAAATGGTGCCGTGACCAGGATGTTATAAATTTATATATGTTGGGGTCTTTCTCATCACACCCCAATAGATCATTACAATAAGTATCGTTTCAAAATGGTGCCGTGACCAGGATATTTATGGTTGCACAAATGCTGAAGTAAGCGAGTATCTTAGAAGCTTAAAGTTACTTTTCAAAGCATTTATAGTGAATAAATGTAATGCCGGTGATAGGATGATAATAGTTGCACAACCGTACTGATAGATAACAAGAATATACATGTACCTAATGATTGCATTTTGAAGAAGACACAAAACATATTAGTTAACAATTCTTTAAAGTTCATTTTACACAAAATAAGCTAAACCTATTAAATTTATATTATGTAAGCATATTAACTTGTTTTAGACAATCTAAGAATGGTTCTATAGGTATATAGCATCTTGGCGCAGTTAGAGTTACAGTTAGGTACATAAATCTAAATAAGTCTGTTTTAAGAGTAATATTGAAGAGATGTTTAATACTTAAAAGTTGCATTAAGTTCCTCAGTAATAAGTTTTAAATGGTCAGACCATAACAGCCTACTGTCTCATGTATTATTACTAATGATGAATAGTTACATATTTAAATAATTATTTATTTATGAAATTACATGAAAGTATCTACCTACGCAACATTGCTGAATTTGTCTAGTAGAATATTGAAGCGAGTCTTAAGCACATCTAATTATTATCTGATTATTATTATAGTATCGTCATTCAGTAGACATTGCTAGGATAGTTAATAAAATTTAGATTGTATTAATTAAATATTGATAGGGAATTTTTAAATAAAAGCCTGCAGTAAATTTTAATATTACTTACAGATACAAATTATTCTAGGTTATGTACAATTTAAACTTATTTTGTCACATTTAGTCACTGACGCTAAAGTAATTTCCTTCCTTGTTGAAATTGGTCCCAATAGTTATGCGTTGAACATCCTTAAGGGCTGGCTAGTTGTACGTGGAAGTTAGGCTGAAATGGTAGTATTCAATAGTATTAAAAATATGCAAACATAATGTGAAGATAGGATAATATTATAGTTAGTAGTAGGAAATTAATTATAATATTAACTAACTGTGGAATTAACTTTTATTCATTTATTTGCAAAGACTGTACAGGAAAAACTATGTATTTTGGTATATTTATTCATTTTAATGTTAGATTTTAGAAATAATTAAGTGTAGTCATTGCCATCATAGCAAATTATACTTAGTTTAAATAACAGATTTTAAAGTATAGAAAATTCAGCGCATTTTAGTCATGTGTGCGAGAATGAACTGGTTAAGTAAGAGTTGAATTAGGTTATGAAGGTAACATGGTTGGTTTGACTTTGAATTTTAGGAATTGACTGAAACTGTTTAAGATAATTTTATTTATAAAAAAGAGTATAGCTTACCGAATGACATAGCATTCATAAGAACTATAAAACCAATCCATGGATGGCCAGTTGTTGAATTATTGGAGCTTGGTACTTATATGTTGTCTATTAAATGAAATAGAATTTGTCCTTTTATTTCAATAAACGTTCTTCGTAGGTATCTTTTAGTCACAATAGCTTAATAGGTTAGGTTGTAAACATGGCACTCTTATTCGGACTCTTTATGTATACTTCAATTCTATTTTAATAAACTATTAAACTAAAGAACCGATATGCTTGGTTATGAATTATCAATTGTCAGTTGTCTAAGAGCTTAAGAAGGGATCATACCACAGAGTACAATAACTATACGGGAAGATCATACAGAACTACAGAACTACTTAAAATCAAAAATATGTGTTTGTGACCATAGATTATACACTTTTAACTAGTTTGTGACATTAGAAATTGCGTTCTAAAGACAACTACAATAAAATCTTTTGAAAAAGTTCTTGTTTTAAATATTAATAAGACATTACTGAAAAAAATTTTAGAACATTTTTTTTTTTTTTATGAACATTATTATTACAATTTTATTTATTTTAATCTATTATTATTTTGTTAGCTTTCTTCGTATTTTTGAACTGTCAGATGTCAAAGTGAAGGAAACTTTTATTTCAAATTTGAATTGAATAATGAATAGAATTTTGTATTAACCTTGTTAACTACTAGTGTTTATATCAGAGGATGTGTGGTTTTAAAAGTATTTTGATTGAATGAGTGTCTTGGAGCGTTGTTTATTCAAATTATTCATAGTAGGTATCGCGAAAAGTCGAATATCAGTAGATAACATAACTAAAATACCACCAACATTATAAAATGCTAAAATTGAAAAAATGTACAACTATGTATGTTCTATTGTTTTATTAAGCTAACCGTAATAAAAACTGGCCAGGTCAGGCCTAAGGAATGTTTCTCTGTACAAAAAAAAAAAAAAAAAAAAAAAATTTCTTAATATTGCTGGGTAGGATAAAAAAAAAAAAAAAAAAAAAAAACGATAGCGCTTTAAACATCTGCGATGACCTTTTTGCCAGGTAGCTGAATTTTGCAGCGAGCACAAGTTTTAAGTCAGACAAAATTGTTTAATAATATTTACCGGGAAGGACTTGAAATTGCATATAAAATTTAAAATATAGTTGGGAATTGATTATTGCATAAACATTAGTGGATGTATGATATTAAGTATTATGGTATTTCATTCTTACATAGAAACTAATAGATGTTAATGTAGTAATTGAATATCAAATATATAGTAGGCATGAGGCGTATTTATCGTCATTGGTATAAATACTCGTTATTTAAAAGTCACAGTCTGTCACTATGGCTAGATTCGAAAAATACTCGTGACTGTGTTTTTCATCTCACTTGTACTTAAACGAATACACTAAGAGGAGGTGAGACAACCGTAGTATTTTTAATGTATGAATATAACAGTGCCACCTGGTCTCCGTAATTTCAAGAAACGCTAGTTTTAGAAAATATCAACTAAAAAATAGCTCTTTTGTCTCATTTATTTCCGACATCAAGTAAAGCAACCAAATTAAATCTAGACCGATATTTTACTAAATTACGCTATCGCGCCACCTATTGTGAAATACGTGTAAGTAGTTAATCAAATCTTTAAATATAAAATGTAACAACTAACTTATTTTTAGTTTAGAATAGCATTAATAATACAAATATAATAAACGGATTAGGTATACTCATTCAATAATAGATATCTACATAACAACTTTGCAACTGCGCTAAATTATCTTCTAATATTTAGTGTTTGCGGAAAGTAAAAATAGATGGCATTTTAAAGTTAATTATACTAGTAGGTAACTACTTTATTTATATTTAAAAATATCGCGCCATCTGTTATCTGCTTATTTATAAAAAGCTAGTAATAATAAATGTAATATTTACATAGGTAGGTACCTACATAACGTGATCTGTAAGCGAAGCGAATGTACCTACCAACAGGTTAAACAAACGTATGACGCCATCTGTTATCCCTAACTTTAACAATGCAAGTATATCAAAATATCATCAACATCTCGCTCGTTCTTAAGCGTTTACGCTAAGAGGTGAGACAAACATTAGTATTTTTAATACCTGAGCATACAGCGCCATCTTATTCCCGTTCCTATTGTTTTAGAAAATATCATCACCATCTCGCTCGTTCTTAAGCGTTTACGCTAAGAGGAGGTGAGACAAACTTAGTATTTTAGAATACCAATATCGAGTAGTCGCGAACCTAGTATTTTGTCACTGATATTTGTCACTGATATTTTAAAATAACAGTCACTGTGATAACTAGTATTGCCATGTACCTAGTACGACACAGCTCTAATTATATAGTTGTAGTAGGATTGGTAGCGACATCTGGTGGACAAACGTGAATTAATATCGATGTAAAAAAGGAGCGGCGTGTCTGCTTACGAAGTTATGGTTGGTTGTGCTATGTGTTCGTAGATGGCGCTGACAATGATTTTACTATAAAATTTTCGTAAAAGAATTTAAAATGTTTCATATCGGTAACGCCATCTGTTGAGAGTGAGCGGTATTGAAAGGTTGGCTTTGAAGTAGAAGTGGCGCGGTATTGAGTGGAGATTTGGAAGTGTTTATTGTGAAACAAAGATGGCGTGGTTGGTTGTCATATTTCATTTGAAAGTATGATAGTTGAATTTTAATTAAACTTGTAAACATTTAATATTTTAAAATTAAAACTAAGTTTTAATATTGCAGAATCCGGTCGACTTGATAAAATTTCAATAAAATATTAGAAGTTTAAAGGGTGATTAGAAAGAGATAGTTTTGTGTGAACATTTGGAAAGTTTATTTAAATTAAACTCAAATTAGATGGTTAGTTTAAATAGTGTGCAGTGAATCTTTTTTTGAATTAGAATAAATTAATTAAAATTTAGATAAACATTATCAGTGTTACATTTGAAGCAAATTAAATCTATAACAATGCCTAGGCGTCAACCTAAAGCTAGTCCTGTTGGAACCAAGACAACCAATTCTAATAACAAGCGAGTGTCTGCAGTTAGACCTGCTACTAAAGTAAGGAAGATTAATTCTTTACGATACATATCTCGAATGATGGAAAAGGCAATGAATAACATCAATAATAAAATCTCGGAGTTGGAAAATAGAATGTCTACTCCTAGTGGATCATCGGACAATGTTATGCCGAGAGAAAATTGTATTCAACCTATCATACAGCCGGGAACATCAACGGTATACTATCCAGTGGCGCAGATGCCTACGGAAAGACCTAAGTTTCCATTTAAAGGAAAACATCCTGTGACGTTCATCGAAGACCTTACTGCTTATTTAAGAAGGTCTGCACCAGAGGCGAGAGATATAATAGACATTGTCATAGATTGTCTTGAAAATGAATCACGAAATTGGGCGCGTATTTATAGAGATAGATGGACAGTGTTTGAAGACTTCAAAAGGGATTTTTTAGACACATATTGGGGCGAGGCTGAACAGAATGAATTAAGAAGACGAATCAGTCAGAATTCGTGGGACGGAGTCCAGTCTATGTTAAGCCATTTCATTACTTTATGTGGACAAGCGAAGATGTTGACGTATCCTATTCAAGAGAGACAATTAATAAACGACATTATGAATCATTTTCCTAAAGATGTTCAATATGCTTGGTCAACAAGTAATTACACATCGATACTTCAAGCTACGGAGTTTCTACGGAAGTTAGATAACATTAATAAGCAAAATAACTTCAGTAGTGGCATTAATGCCCATTCTAGCAGCGTTCAAAGACCTGAGATGGCAGCTCAACAGCAGAATGGCAGAGGCGGTCACAACCGGAAGCGAATTATGAACACTAGATCAATGAGTAAGGTGATACCAAACAAGAAGAATAGCATTAATGGTACGAATAGAGTAGTTAATGATGACAATGTTTCTATAGAAAACTCTGTATCAACAGAAAATTTAAACTAATAAGTGTTGATGTGACAGACCCCGGTACATCAACTTTAGTAGGGGCGAACAGTACATCAGTAGCTTTAAGAATTATGCTTAAACTCGGGTGGGAACCTGGACAGACATTAGGTAGACATAATAATGGTATACGTAAACCAATCATAGCTAAGGGACAATATTGTAAATCAGGGTTAGGCTCAGGATTAAATAAAAATAATTCAACAGATTTCAAGTATAAAATCATATAAACATTAAAAAATCAATCGGAAATAGATAATGAGTCGCTAGTACAAACCGAAGCAGTCTTCTCATTATTTGACGAGGAAGATAATATTACCGCGGATAGATTAGAAATAATTAAATCTGAGATTGAAGTGATAGTATCTGGTAAACGAGTCATATGTTTAATCGATACAGGGAGTGACATAACCTGTATTTCAGAATCATTTTGGGAATCTTTAAAATCATTAACTGGGAACAAATTAGACATGTTACCTGTTAAGCCGATTCAGATACATGGAGCAGTAGGACAAAAGAGTGCTAAAATACAACAAATGGTTTTATTGCCTGTAAGATTTGGGGTAATTGATTTAGAGATTAGATTTTTTATAGTACCAAAATTAGTTCATTCAATGATACTAGGATTTGACTGGCTTATGGCAGATAATGTTAATATTAAATTACAAGAGCCATCCATAGGGTTAGTTATCGAACATAGAGATCAACGAGTATTAATTCCGTTTATTAAATATAATTTTGAGGAAAAGAGAATTTGTGATATTACAAAGGTAGACAATAGCTTTGATTTCAATAAATATTTACAAGAAATAAAGACGGGTACACCTCTTAAAGGAACTCAATTAAATAAATTAAAACAGATTCTAATTAAATATAGCGAAGTATTTGTTAAAAGGTTAGGTAGAGCTAATTGTTATCAACATATTATCAAAATGATGGATCATAGTCCGATAATTAAACGGTCTTATCCTGTTCCGTACGCGTATAGACAAAAAATGGAAGAAAAATTAGCCAAAATGGTTGATATGGGAATAATATCTAGAGGTTCAACACCGTATTGTAGTCCATTAACTTACACCTTAAAATCTGATGGTTCAATTAGAGTTCTACTAGATGCACGTGAAATCAATAAATACATGATAGCTGAGTCGGAAGCACCTCCGATGCAAATAGATGTTTTAAATTCATTTCATGGGGTTAATTATATTAGTATAATAGATTTGAATAATGCATATTTTCAAATTGCCATTTCTGAGGATAGTAAAAAGTATACCGGGTTCACATTTAATGGAAAATCTTATATGTACAATGTTTTACCACAAGGACTTAAGACTTCAGTGGGAAGTTTTAGTAGAGCTATGGACTTAATATTAGGGCCTGAAGTTAGACATTTTTGCGTGAATTATCTAGATGATCTTGCTATCTTAACTCAAGGAACGTTAAATGAACATTTAGAACATATCGATATAATACTAAACAAATTAAAGTCAGCGGGGTTAACATGTAATCTTGAAAAATGTAAATTCATATGTAAAGAAGTTAAGATGTTAGGACATATTATTTCTACCGAGGGAATTAAAACTGATCCAGAAAAAATAGAGTCAATTAAGAATTTCCCAGTTCCCAAGAAAATAAAACATTTAAGAGCATTTTTAGGACTCTGTAATTATTATAGGCGGTTCATTCCTGATTATAATAGTATAATTCAACCTTTATGCCAATTATTAAAAAAGAGCAAAGGATGGACTTGGACTTCAGAAGCACAAGTAGCCTTTGAAAAATTGAAAAATAGTTTTTTAAAGACAATAATGTTGCATCATCCGGATATGTCTAAACCTTTTTATTTACAAACAGATAGTTCGGGAGTAGGTCTTGCGGGGGTTTTATTTCAGTACGATGAACAAAGGGAAATGAAAATATTAGGCTATTGTAGCAGATCTCTTAGGGGCGCCGAATTAAGATGGACTGTTACTGAACAAGAGTTTTGGGCTATAATCTATTGTTTAAGGAAGTTTGAAACCTATTTGAGGGGCGCAAAGCTTATAATTAGAACTGATCACAAAGCATTGACGTTTGTTAGGACATGGAAATTGTATAATAGTCGAATAATTAGGTGGATATTGTTTCTCGAACAATTCGATTATAGTATCGAACATATAAAAGGTAGAGATAATGTCGCTGTTGATGTGTTATCTAGGTTCCCACCTGATTCATCAATGATACAAGAAGATAGAATCTATTGTCCTGAAATACATTATATGGAAATTAATAAAAATAAAACATTAATAACAAACTTAAAAAATATATCTAGTTTTCAATCTAATGATAATGAAGTACAGTTGATAATGGATATTATAAATAATATTAGTAATAATCATAGTGGTAGAATAAATAATATTGCTAAGCGCTGTTATATCAAGAATGGAATGTTATATTTTAAAATTGATTCAGATAAACATGTAATTTATTTACCCTCTCAGTTACGAGAGGAAGTAATTTCTCAAATTCATAAAGAAATGGGACATCAAGGGGTTTTTAAGGTACTCAAATATCTTAAAGATAGATTTTATTTTCCTAATATGCATAGAACAGTTAAAGTATTATTAAAGACTTGTCATCTCTGTCAAGTTTCTAAAAGTGATAATATAAAATATGTAGGTGAATGTAAATCTATTGTGACAGAAGAAATAGGTGACTTAGTTATGGCAGACTTATATGGACCATTGCCGAAAGACGATTTGGTTCTGCTTATATACTTGTAATTCAGGATTCATTTAGTAAATTTATTAAATTATATGATTTGTCTAAAGCCACTTCTCGTTCAGTTATTACAAAATTAAAACAATTTGTTAAAATAATTAAGCCTAAAGTAATTATGACTGATAATGGTAGTCAATTTTCATCTGAAAGTTGGAAACAAACTTTAAAGGATATGGGTATAAAACCTATATTTACAACTGTAAGAAATCCTCGACCTAATACGACAGAAAGGGTTAACAGAGAACTAGGACGTTTATTTCGAACATATTGCCATAAAAATCATAAAAGTTGGGCAACGATATTAAATAAAATCGAAACATTATATAACAACACATTTCATGAAAGTACGGGATTTACTCCTAATGAAATATTATATGGGCTGAGTAATGACATGTCATTTGATAGTTGTTTGCCTCAATTAAATAAGTCTAAAGATATTAATCAAATTAGAATTCAAGTTAGGAAAAATTTAAAAGATAACAGTATTAAACGACAAACTAAATTTAATAGGTCCCATCGTTTAATTGAATTTCAGATTGGAGATTATGTAAAGATTCGTAAGGTAAATAAGTCAGAGGCTCAAAAGAAACTTATAAAAAAGTTTCAATTGCTGTATGAAGGACCTTATGTAGTTAGTGCGATTCCATTTGCAAATGTTTACACATTAATGGACCCTATAACTAAAGAAATTAGAGGGAACTTTAATACAATACATCTAAATAGATATTATCAATAATAAATTGATCACGATCAATTATAGATGTTATCAATGTTTAACTGTTGATATAAACAATTGAATTAATAATGTGGAATTGAAAAGGATAGATTTTAAACTAGAATATCAATAAACTTTATTGAAGATTTATTATATTTTCACAATAATTTAATGTCAAAACTATAGATGGTTTTATAAGGAAATGAATTGCACTTAAATGTTTAACTGTTGATATAAACATTTGAATTAATAATGTGGAATTGAAAAGGATAGATTTTAAATTAAAATATCAATAAACTTTATTGGAGATTTATTATATTTTCACAATAATTTAATGTCAAAATTATAGATGATTTTATAAGGAAATGAATTGCACTTAAATAAGTTAGATATGTAAGTAAAAGATTAGGTTATTAAGATAGTAATTAGATGAATAAAATAGATAGTAATAAGTTAGATAAGTGTAATTGTAATTAGGTTTAGTTATGTATAAAAATAAAAATTAGGGAAATGAAGGGTCAGGGAAATGACTCAACTAATTTTATTGGAGCGCTTAAAGGTTCTCACATAATTATATAACAATTTAAATTTCAACTGACTATTAAGTCATATATAAATTTTTCATCAATTCCTAACTTATTAAGCGCTAGCTTAATAGAAATAACAATTTAATTCTCAACTGACTATTAAGTCATATATAAATTTTTTTTTCTTTCATCAATTCTTAACTTATTAAGCGCTAGCTTAATAGAAATAACAATTTAATTTTCTACTGACTATTAAGTCATATATAATTTTTTTTCATCAATACCTAACTTATTAAGCGCTAGCTTAATAAAAATAGTTGGTGGGGAGTAGGGCGGTCATTTCTTCACAAAAGTAACTGAACATTTTCAGCTATATTCAATCTAAATTAAATTGTAAAAATATAGGTCAAACTTAAAGTTTGACTGTTTGCAATACAAGTTGTCCAAGTACTGCAATATACTAAACAACATATCACCAATTCATATTAGTATTAGATATGAATTGTGCAACTGTATTCAAATATTTTAATTTATTCATCCTGAAAGGAGACGGATACGATTCCATACATTCTTGGGCCGAAATGCAACGTAAATTATAACGTAATGAAAATGGTACCAATTAATGTATTTACGCTTATTGATCCCTCGCTGAAAATTCTGTACATTTTGGCTATTTAAGAGCGGAGTTATTAGACGTTTTGTAAAATTAAGGTTATGTTACAATGTCTATGAAAAACCCAATCGCTAAGTTCCTGAAGCACTAATGTTTATCATATTATATCATTACAAATATCAATCACTTGAAACCATAAATAAATATCAGGAATGGACTCAGGTTGCATCTGAATACACTGAAAACATTAAACAATTATAAACATGATTACATGAAACGAGAGACAGTGACGGGTCCATGACAGGGCACACAGTTTCAACATCAGTCAGCTGTCAAAGCTGTTATTAAAAATAATTAGGATTTATTTTCAATCGATACGAAATCGATAATAATTTGGGTTTATCAGAAATTAATTTTTATTTTCGATATTAATGTAACTTTATTTAAATACACTTTATTGTTTATAACTACAATTGTGTATCTGAATACTTTGAGTTAATTAACTAGTGCAAACTTTTTTTTTAATTTCTATAATCGATTATAGTTAAATCGATACCCAATTAACTTGACGAAAACTATCTTTTTCATTTTTCTCAGCTTCCAGATTCAGAATTGAGCTGATATTATATATTAAAAAAAAAAAAAAAAAAAAAAAAAAAAAAAAAAAAAAAAAAAAAAAAAAAAAAAAAAAAAAAAAAATATATGACCAATTTTTTAAACCATATCTGTACTTAATACGTTTTAGCCTAAAAGTCCCCATCTCCTTTAAAATAAGATGAACTGCACTCTGTTAAGTTGTATATTTAACATCGAAGAGTCGGATTTTATATTTTAAAACAATATGTGTATTGTTTTAAGATAAAATTGAGCCTAGAAGTAGGAATTCAAATCAGATAGGATCTGTGTGAGTGTGAGAGTTGGTGAAGGAGCTGGAATGGTTGGTTGGAATTGATTATTTTGATTTTAACCATTGAATATAACTCTAGTAGTATGATTGATGAGAGGTTGGATGTTTGGGAGAAGAGTATGCTTCTAAGTGCTGTTGATTGAAGCTGAATGTAAAGATTCATGAGTGTCCTTTCAATTGAGAAGTAACATGATACAGAATTGTGTTATTTGGTTACGTTGTTGTGATTAATTAATAATTACGATAAACTACATTATATAATTAAGGGGCGATTGTAACGTAACAAATAAACACAATTCAGTTCTAATTTATTAGTGCCATAAATTTTAAGATAACAAACGCATAAATTGAAATGTGAGTTGACACGTAAACATAAAACAGTCAAGTTAATGTACAAAAATTGCTCAAATCCATTAGGGACTCAAATTTTAAGTTGTACTTAAGAATAGAAATTTATTAGTTGGGAACTCAAACAGTTTTTAGCTAGTTGTTAAAATATTAGAGTGATAAATTTTATATTCGAGACAGGCTTGAAATTTTGTGTTGACAGATTCGATAAAACGATGATAAGGAAACGTTCTAAGGGCCAGTTTCCACTGATTGAAATAATCGCGATTAGTTAGGAAATTGCTTTTCACCAACATAAACTAAACGCAGTTAGAGAATAAATGAGTTTAAATTCTAAAACGACCGATTTTTGGCGTTTATCTGTGTAAACACGGTTTGTCTAGAGCTTCTAACGGTTTAACCTATTAAAAACAAATCTTGTCAAGTTGTCATATGATATATTCTGATACACGAGGTTATAGTAGTGTATCTCTTTTTCATGATTCCTTGAGGTATGGGGATGGTTGTTACGGAGAGAAATTTTAAAAGAAAATTGCCTGAAAAAAGTCTTAAAACAACACTTTGCTGTATTCCCGTACAAATGATTCGTAATAATAATTAAACGAAAGCCAAGATTAGAATCGAATTATAAATTCGATTAAGCAAAGCATAGCTTTATTAAACAGTGGAACCCGGCCCTAAGGGTTCAAGACTAGCCGTGGGACAGTTTTTTGTGGAAGTCACAACAAAAAACCGGCCAGAGTTGCCATCACAAAGTTTTAAGTTACCTTGTTTTGAAATAAAAACTACAAAATTGCCGTGTATTTACTTTACATTAACACGTAAGGTTAAAAATGACAATAATCGGTTAAATAATTTCCCTTTTGAAATCGGTTGAATAATACATTATTCTTCACAATCGTCATACAAATTTATCGTAACTAACATTTTTTTTTCTTCGGCTTTATTCAATGCATATTGGTTTTTTCCTTATATTGTTTATCTTTTGTTGTGTTTTGTTTAATTGATTTATGCAATTTCCTTTGGATCGGATAAAAGTGTTTACAGCCAGTAAAGCTCAATTTATTGAGGAAGTAATAATTTTATTCCTTGTTTTTGTGTTGCACTATAATGACTTATAAACTATCGATTAAATTATTAGGGAAAAACAATTACACATTGGATTGTCGTACTTTTGAACACAACAATGAACGTCTACTGTGTACCGCGGTTATCACCGAATTTCCGTGTAATATGGGAGTGGCCGTGTAGATGGTAACACCGTAGGGCGTGAAATTTTTCCGGGAATCTTGGGACGCAGGACTAGGGCATCGAGCCCGGGTTTACCCGGACCGAAAAAACCCGGGTTTTCCCGGGTTTTGAGGATTACAAAAAACCCGGGTTTGATTTTAAAAACTCGGGTTTTTCGGGTTTTTTAATTATACTTTTGTTTTTGTTATTTATTAAGTTTAAGCCACCGAATGCAATAATAAGTAAATGGAATAAAAACACACTGATAAATTATTATTTATTACGTAAAAAGTAGCTTTGTTGCTACCCTCCTACCATTAAAACAAGCCATGCAAGTTAAATGGAACGCGCGCGTCCATCTCAGGACATGAATGGGTAAATTGTATGCAAAAGTGTTGATTGAAAGGGTTGTGAATGAAACAGATGAAAGAGTATGGGATGCACAATTGCACAAGCGGGATTTAGAAAGGGATTTGGATGTACGGATCAGGTCTTTTCTTTGCGGTGCATAGCCGAAAAATGTTTGGCTAAAAATAAGGTCTATTGCGCGTTCGTAGATCTAGACAAAGCCTATGATAGTTGGTTAGTTCAGCCTATTGCAGTCCACTGCTGGACATAGGCCTCCCCAAGTTCGCGGCAGACATTCCGGTTTTCCGCAATCCTCATCCAGCCTACACCGGCAATCTTACGTAGATCGTCGGTCCAGCGGTAATAGAGTGGTGAGGAATGAATTGTGGTCAGCACTGTCCGAGTACGGTGTGAGCAGTACCCTCATACGAGCACTGAAATCTCTGTATAGGAATTCTAGTACTTTGTAAGGATAAACGGGGCGTACACTGAATGGTTTAGTATCGAAAAAGGTGTTAGACAGGGATATGTAGCGTCACCGTGGCTGTTTAATCTATTAATGGACAATTGCTTGACAGATTTAAAAGAGAATGAAAGTGGGTTGAGAATGAATGAGTTACTCGTCAAATATCTTCTCTATGCTGATGACCAAGTATTAATTGCGTCTTCGGCCGAGGAGTTGCAGGAAATTATACTAACTGCTGTGAGTGGAGCTATTGTTAAAAAGGGAATGAAGATGAATATCGTCATCTTTGCGGAGACGTTGGATGAGTTAGGCCAAATGCTGACCGGCCTAAACGAGTCCTCCCGACGAGTCGGTCTCTGTATGAACTTGGACAAGACGAAAGTTATGTTTAACAACCAAGTCATACTGAGACTGGTATCGGTTGACGGTATCATTCTCGAGGTTGTTCAGGATTATGTCTACCTAGGCCACACCATTCAACTGGGCCGAAACAACTTCGAGAAGGAAGCTGATAGGAGGATTCGGTTTGGCTGGGCGGCGTTTGGCAGGCTTCATCGAGTCTTCACTTCCAAGATTCCTCCATTCCAAGATCCTTGAAGACAAAAGTTTTCGAGCAATGCGTCCTGCCTGTGTTGACATGGAGCCGAGACGTGGTCACTGACGAAGGGACTGGTCCACAAGTTTAAAGCCGCTCAACGCGCAATGAAACGGGCTATGCTTGGGGTTTTTCTAAAAGATAGGACTAGAAATGAGACTATCCGCGAGAGAACGAAAGTAACCGACATAGCCCACAGAATTAGCACGTTGAAGTGGCAGTGGGCTGGTCATCTGTGTCGCAGGACCGATGGCCGTTGGAGCAGGCGTGTCCTGAGAGTTTAGTGGAGACCGCGTCTTGGCAAACGCAGTGTGGGACGTCCTCCGGCCCGTTGGACCGACGATCTACGTAAGATTGCCGGTATAGGCTGGATGAGGATTACGGGAAACCGGGATGTCTGGCGCGAACTTGGTGAGGCCTATGTCCAGCAGTGGACTGCAATAGGCTGAACTGACTGACTGACTGAAGATGAATGTAAAGAAGACGAAAGTGATAGTGTTTGAAAGACATGAGACAGTGACAGACTGCAATATCGTGATTGGAGATGAACAAATTGAACAGGTGAATGAGTTTGTGTATCTGGGTTCAAAGTTTACAAGAGATGGAAAGTGTGAGAGTGATATTTAAAGAAGAATGAATGCAGGAATCATGATGAATGGAGCTTTGCACTCTTTTATGAGCAGTCGGAAGGTGTCTAATAAGCCTCGTTTGGCTGTGCATAGGGGGTGCATAGGGGGGGTATTGATTCCGACACTCATGTATGGAAGTGAAATTTGGGTATGGCAGAAGAAACATGAAAGTAGAATAACTGCAATTGAGATGAGATCGTTAAGAAATATGATAGGAGTTAAACTGAGTGACAGGATAAGAAACAGTGAGATAATGAAACGTTGTGGTCTGAAAGAAGATGTAGTGACAAAAATTGAGAAAGGTATGCTGAGATGGTTTGGCCATGTCAAGAGAATGAATGAAGAACGATTGACGAAAAAAGTGTTTAAGGCGAGACCAGCCGGGCTAGCATGCGCGCCACGACAAAAGTTTGTCTACCCCTTTTCTCGTATTATCTCTTTATGTCTACAGTAGCTAGCATGCGTGCACGTGATACTCTTATCGTCACGACAATTGAAGAGATAACAAGAAATTTTAGTTATCGTAGTTTTATCGAATTTTGACGTGATTTTGACGTTTTAAGAAGATAAAATTCTCGTTGTCAATATTAGAAAGACTACGATAAACGAAATATATTAAAATTATAAATATTATTATAATATCTTTTGTATCATGGTATACACGGAACGGAAACGCCATGGCGTTTCCGTTCCGTTTTGTCTTCGGAAGAGAATTATGTCTCTCGTATTGCGCATGCTAAGGTAATCGAGAAAATACTCGATGTAGACATTATCTATCTCTCTCGTCAAGAGATTATCTCGTTGTACGCATGCTAGCCCGGCTAGGCTGACGTTTCAAGACCTCAGAGACGTCTTCAAAAAAGGCCAGGCCAAGAGTACCCTAAACCGAAGAGCATGTATGAAAGGAATAATATAAATGGATGAAGCGAAACAAACATGTAAGGATCATAGCAAGTGGAAAGAAGTGGTCTCTGCCTACCCCTGTGGGAAAGAGGTGTGATTGTATTTATGTATGTAAAACTGTTTTTGTAATTTGTAAAGTACTGTTTCATTTATTTAAATTATTCTTCATCCTTTATATTTTGCACTCATTGTAAGAAATCGATATATAAACGCAGATTAGTGTATTTTAAAAAAATACAATAAAAAGATCGAAATGCTCGAAAAAACCGGTCTACCCGGGTTTTGATTACTCTTAGACCCGAAAACCCGGGTTTTCAAAATTGAACCGAGTTTCGATGCCCTACGCAGGACGGGAGACGTGGAAGGGGTAGTGGACGCGAGATTTGAATATATACGATGGAGAGTTTGAATTCGGGGCAGTCAGTTGGACATTCAAATTTGAATTCGGAGTTCGAAGCACGTAGGCCTCCGCGGCCGTCGTGGCCTCTTGGCTGGCTAAGCTATGGAATTTCTGACTTAGATTAAAGATAGAAATACCTAAAAAGTATTTTTTAGATCTGGTTCAGAAATTTCATTAGCGTAAGCTGGCTGAGTGTGGCAATGTAACTTCAGTGTAGATCGCGAATTAGTTTTAATTTAATTTTACTGATTATTATTAAGTGCAATTCTTTATTATAAAATTTTAATTGTAATCCGCTAAATAAATTCAGTGAAAGACCTGTGATGAAGCGCTCCTGATTGGTTCGAATGCATTAATTTTTTTTTATATATTTGCATGTAAATAATTTCACAATTTTGATACACTTTGGTCTCCAAATAGTGTAGATTTAAAATGAATGCATGTTTGGTTTTCTGCATGTTGTGTTTCTTTTACTGATTTTTATAACTTTTACGGAGATTTTTAATAAAAGATATCTAATGAATTATTAGCTAGGTTTACATCGATACTATTAATTATTGATTAATTACTGAATGAAATTATTATGAAAAGGTTTACATTGATACTATTAATTATCGATTAATTACTGAATGAAATTATTATGAAAAGGTTTACATTGATACTATTAATTATTGATTGATTATTGAATGAAATCATCATGAAAAGGTTACATGGATACTATTAATTATCGATTAATTACTGAATGAAATTATTATGAAAAGGTTTACATTGATACTATTAATTATTGATTGATTATTGAATGAAATCATCATGAAAAGGTTACATTGATACTATTAATTATCGATTGATTATTGAATAAGATTATTAAGAAATGAGCCTTATGACCATAATTATATTGAATTTAACTGATAAAATGAAGCCTAGCTTAAGTAAATGAACACAATATGATGTTGATATAGTGAAACAAAATTACATTCGTTTAACTTTAAATTGCATATTGAATGATTTTTTTTGTTAAAACTATCATATTAGATACGGTTATAGTAAGGGTTAAATAGAATTTCGTTAGGGTGTATTTAAATAATGAAATGAAATCTTACTATGTTGTTTAATGAAGTCATCACCTTGGAAGTAGATAGTGTAGTGAATGATTTTAGGAAAATATGACCTATAAACAAACTAATGATTATTTGTCGTATCTTGTTGAGTATTCTCTACATATAAATATGCTTCTATTGAATGTATATGTATGTATGTATATGTATATATATATATATGTATATTTGGCTTCATTTAGACATTACACAAATTTTGTAGTTCAAACATTAGTTTAAGAACTTGTAGTTTTTAAATGGATGTTGGAACGAGGTAACACAGGTGGTTTGTAGTCTGGAATGTGTTCAAGGATACTTTTAGCTCTTGAATACATTCTAAGATGAGGTAATTATACACTGAACCTTGACATTACACAAACTATTGAACATTGATCTAAGAATTTATGTTCTTAAATGAGTGTCAAAACGAGGTATCTGGTAAACTGGAGTGTCACATTTTCACGATGACTTTCATTGAACTATATAAACTATGTTAAGGTGAATCCATAAATGTTTGTATTCGCCAGTGTTTTATTATAGGTATCCCCTATAAGGCTTGGCCTGTCTAAGCCACAGTTCATCGCGTCATCTATGCTAGGTAGATCCTAACCTTGGCCTATCTAGTAGAGAAAGTTGCGTGTACTTCCTACCAACCTCTGCGTTTGTATTTGCCTAACTGAACTATGTTCTTGGTAAATACTATACGTACGTTTCCTTATCTTTGATAAGAGTTCCTCATCTTCGATGAGAGACATTGGACAAACTCCACCAGACACCTAGTGTATGGTAGTTGTTTGAACTGCAACAAAGGTTAGTAATTTATATTTGGACAGTGGTATGAAGTTCTATTTAAACTAATAGAGAAACATATTCACTTTTCCAATAAATTTATTGCTAATTTTTGTGGACGGTCTCTGTTAAGTCCTAAGGCGGATTTACTGAGATTTAAGCCAAGCCTTAATCAAGCCCTCTTGTGTTGTAAAACATACAAACATTGATGGATTATAAAACCTATTAAATATACATTCTCTTTTCATTGTGAAAATGAGATACTCTCAGAGATTCTGATTGAGTAAATGAATATGTTATATTTTAATTGTTTTATTTATCTCTCAACACTTCCAGGTCCTTGAAAAATCCAATCAGTTCCTGAGAGAGAGCCTGATATATTCAAATGTTTAATAACTTAATTACTTGTTCAATGTTTCAATTGAACAACCTATTCTGGTTAATGAATGCTGTTTCATGTGAATGCTGAGAGTCATGCAAGGACAAACCTACACAATACACCTACTCCACATGTTGGTCTTATACCTTTAATTATTCTTAATTTCCTTATAGGACACTCGAAAGGTTGCGTTGTCGCCAGTCGCTCGTCGCCGACGACCCATCTCACAATGGTGGCGAGGCTTGACAATATAGCGGACTATAGACTCGTAACTCAGTAGGTCTTCCTATGGAAACTTACACTATACAATCCTATTGTGGCAAAAGTAGTAGGTTTCGTGTTCGAATTTCAAAGTAGTTGTGTGACCGAAGTTCCCGTATGGGCTAGTAAGCACACAATGAAAAGATCAGTAGACACGATCTCCTTTTGTTCACGAGGAACACATCTTCGTACCATGTCTGTTTACAGCTTGGTAATTACATCAACTCTAGTAGTTCACTGGTTATGTCTATATGGCATTCCAAGGGATTACTCAAATACAGTCCTTGCATGATTGTGCTGCAACGGTATGAAACAAGCATTTGTTAGATAGGATATATTTCAGTCTAACTTATTGTAGAGAATTGGGACCTCTCATTTCCTACCTATTACCCTTCTTTTGATTTGATAGCACCAACGTTGTGCCTAAATTAATTTAGTGCTTTTAGCACGGTGTGGATCGGTTAGGGTCGGAGGGGTTATGGTGGTTGCGACCCCCGGGTTCAATTGAACCCGGCCTTTTTAATTCCTTAATACCTATAAACCCTATCCTAACAGATTAACACATACAAACAAACACTACACATTATTTTTCACAATTATCTGAGATAATTTATTAACTGAATAAATTATTTCAAGATAATTAATAACTATATAATATGTATTTAATCATTATTTCATTTACTTATATATTTTTATTTATTTCATTTGTTTAGAGTTATTAGAATCTGTCTATTATATCAGGTTTGAACTAAAAATACATGTGGGAGAAACTTAGACACTATTCAATTAATCAATGTCATTATAGAATATCCTATATATATAATTATTTAACTTTATTTCTATTTTAGCTATCTAGATTCACTAAAAATATTAGCAATTATAATTTACACATTCTTAAGGAGACGTCAGATATTTAGTTAAACAGTAGGTGATAGTTATTTCTAAATAAATAAGTCTATTACTATTTATTCTTAACGGTTCTAATTTACTAAATTTTATTAATTCCTAATTAATTTACTAATAAGGTGTTATAAAGCTTAATATCTTTCTTTCCTTTTAATAGTATTCCAGAAGTTAGTTATCTATAGTATTTATATCACTGGTAAGTGTAAATATCTTTCAATTAAATTTTAGGATAAATTAATTTCAGGAATTTAATGTCATTGTGCAGAGATGTTATTTTAAATTAATGGCTAGGTAGGATGTTAGTTAGAGTTTATGTAGAAATCAAGGCTTCTAATAACATATACTATGTCTTTCCTTCGGCATACCATAAAAAGAACTGAAGTTACTCTGAAACAAAAATCAAACACAACGTAGAGTCCTTCCTTATACTAGACGATCACAATTATAAGGCCAAAGACATTTAATGTCCTCTTAAGCTTAATATTAGCTTGTAACGCCACTACCATGATAGTGTTACAAATTGGTCCACGTGACCAGGATTATCATAAACTTGATGATTGGTTACCATGTCATAGGTATAGTTACAATTGCTGCCGTGATGATAAGGATATCTATGTATATCCAATAAGGAGATCGTTACAAAATGGTGCCGTGACCAGGATGTTATAAATTTATATATGTTGGGGTCTTTCTCATCACACCCCAATAGATCATTACAATAAGTATCGTTTCAGAGCGTGTTAGGAATTACGAAAATGAATATTCATTTGATCTTTAACACCAGAGCACGGAATATGGAAATGACGAATGAACGTCTACAGAGACTTACGCTAATCCCTGTCCTAATTCTTGTCGCTTTGTTAAATTGTAATGAATTCTAGCTTACTTCAGCAAGAGCCAATGTTTCAATAATAGCTTCAAAAATCTATGAGAAATTTGGAATTCATATCGACTAATGGAAACAGGATTTAAATATATATCAGGCCATAAGTAGGCAAAAGCTTACTATTCTTTTAAGGACAATTGTTGTAACGCTTACGCTTCAGCCTGTAATATCCCACTGCTGGGCATAGGCCTCGTTCCCGTGTAGGAGAAAGATCAGAGCTTAATCCACCACGCTGCTCCAATGCGGGTTGTCGAATATATTCCCTACTATGAGTAGGTAACGATCGCTATCAGGTGTACATTATAACAACCGGAACCGACGGCTTAACGTGCTCTCCGTGGCACGGTGGGAAGATCCACAAGGACTGCACAAACACCCAAACTACGGCAAACGTCTGTACTATGGTCGTCTGTATGGCCAATACAAATGTCTGTCGTGATCGGGGATCTAACCCGCAACCGCTAGCACAACAGCCAGTGCTGTGACCGCTGCGCCAACGCGACGTCAAAAACAAATTATTCTGACGCTTAAAATACTTTTATGACTTAAAGAAGACTTTTTATTAAAATATATCTCAATGAAATTTTAATAAAGGATATTTTGAGCCCTACATGTATAGAGAATATTTAATAAATAAATTCCCCATTACACCAATGGGATGTGTTCTTGATATACGATTCTGGATGCTGTCGTCTAAGATGAAGGAGCACCGCTATAAATCAAGTAGTCCTGGAAATTGGACCAATAAAATTGTACCAAAAACAGCAGCAATACATTACTGTGTTACTTTACGATTCTCTCTAACACTTATTAATGATCATTAAGTAATATAAAAAGCAAAATCAACAACAAAACAAAAAACAGCTAGTAAATAAAGTTTTTAATGGATAAGAGAGATAATTGACATAGCTAATAGTATTAATAACAAGCTAAATTCACCCGTAGTCTTCAGAGTATCAACTACCAACGAAAAAAAATGTACTAAATCTACTAAAGTATTACTAGTATACTAAGTACTATACTAAAATGTACTAAAATTACAAATTAGTGATGTGATGATTTTTTTTATATGGAAAACTCTTTCAAGACGTATTTGATTTGGTTTCTCATAAATTGTACTTCTGTCACTAGTTTAGTTATCTGGATATGTTCGAATAGTTTGATGATAAAATAAAAATCGGCCAAGTGCGAGTCGGACTCGCTCACGAAGGGTTCCGTACTACTAGACTAGGTAAAATATTTAGACAACATTTTTTTTGTCTAAACATTTTTTTATTTTAATTTTGTTATTTATTAACGTGGCAACAGAAATACATAATTTGTGAAAATTTCAACTGTCTAGCTATCCCGGTTCTTGAAATACAGCCTGGTGACAGACAGACGGACGGACAGACAGCGAAGTCTTAGTAATAAGGTCCCGTTTTTAGCCTTTGGATACGGAACCCTAATTATTTAATATGTTACCGAATAGTTTTTGGTATTTCTACATAGTCTACACAAAAGCTTATTTTCATAAAAGTCCATTTGCACTTGAATTGTAAGGTTGAATGTTTAATTGAACGCACTACATCTATCACCCTTTTCTAATAAGAATATCTTATGAAGTATTATTATTTTACTACATATTATAAAACAAAGTCTTTTTTCGCTGTCTGTTTGTCTGTCTGTATATATGCTTAGATCTTTAAAACTACGCAATGGACTTTGATGCGGTTTTCTTTAGTAAATAGAGTGATTCCAGAGGAAGGTTTATATGTATAATACATGCATAATATAGTAGAGGAACACTGATAGTTTTAAAGTTTTCTAATGTGATGTCGTAAAGAAACACATTTAGTATCAGGCTATCAGCATTGCACCCGTGCGAAGCCGGAGCGGGTAGCTAGTTTCTAATAAGAATATCTCTAATGGTAGCGAATCAGTTTTAGGTCAACACGAGTAAATATTATGAAGTATTAACAAGAAATGTAAGAGGCCTATTAATACATTTATAAATGGAAATTGACGTGGCGGATATACTGTTGACCCGTAGCTGTTCATGATTTTCTTTGACATGAATCACTTTCGACAAAAGTGACCTGCGAGTAATAGCTCCTTCAGCTACTTAGATGCCTTTCTGGTCCTTTCATTTGTGTTTTTTTTTTGGCATAAACTGTTTATATCGAGATGAAAATGACAAATGCTTGAAAGCTGATTGATTTATTTATGGAAAATATCAATTTCAAGTTATCAGCCAAAAGTTGTCCGGAACAAATTACTGTACATACATATATTTTTTCAGCTTTTTTATTGTTATTATATATTTTATCATATAATATATAAACTGTGTTTTTGTCCAAAGCAATTATATATTTTTTCAGCTTTTTTATTGTTATTATATATTTTATCATATAATATATAAACTGTGTTTTTGTCCAAAGCAATTATATATTTTTTCAGCTTTTTTATTGTTATTATATATTTTATCATATAATATATAAACTGTGTTATTGTCCAAAGCAATTACTGCTTACTTACTTACTTACTTACTTAATATCTTGCATAAAATACAGCGTCACTAAGTCCACACATCTTTATCAACTATGTAATCCTGCACCGAATAATAAGCTTTATCTATTCATTATGTAACGGCATTAGTAAGCTTATGATGAAATAAATGTTTTCATTATGAAACAAAAGTCCCGCCATATCATTATATTATCTCTATCATCAATGTAGTGATACTAGGTTTAAAAATAAACAATATATATCAAGACGGTATGACGTGTGTACTGAATCAAACAGAACGCAAGCAATGGTCTAAGATCCGGGATTAGACAAAATATGCAATTTTTTTTTAAATCTTTTCCCTCTCATGTTAATTACATGTAGTAAGCTAAAACCGTTAATATTTTACATTATATATCTGACTGTAGTAGGCACCCATCTCTATGATTGCTACACTTACCTGCAGCCAGGTCAGTAACCTCAGTCAGCAGTAACCTGAAGCACCTAAAAATTTGCAGCAGGCTTATGGTGGCAGAGGTTGTTTTTATAAATTCACAATATTGAAATCAGCCTATAAAAAATTGTTTCATCTAATTAACAGATGAGGGTTTATTTTGTTTAATCCCGGATCTTAGACCACAATATTCCCAAGAAACCCCAGCTCGTAAAATCGCTAGATGACTGTGACGTCAAAGGGTGCCTCCGAGGAAGGACTATAATGTC
Source organism: Melitaea athalia (assembly GCA_905220545.2). Taxonomy (NCBI): domain Eukaryota; kingdom Metazoa; phylum Arthropoda; class Insecta; order Lepidoptera; family Nymphalidae; genus Melitaea; species Melitaea athalia. The sequence goes on from HG992201.1 coordinate 345,232, forward strand.
TCAAATGTTTTAACTCACAAAGGAAAATAGGACTCGGAAGATTTTCCTCTATTATACGTGATTATCTTTTTGGCAGCCTCGATCTGGTCTGCCAAGCGTGTTCTACAGGTGTCCAACCTGTTGGTAGTATTGTGAACTAGTTGCCGGCTGCACATTCCCACGGGTGAAATTTACTAAGAAAAGAAATATTTGGCAGAACTTAATGCTGCGTATATTTACATAAGGTCTGGGCAATGTTAGCCATTCTGCTGAACCTGAACATCAATTTTTGATACTGAAAGGCCATTTGTATTTTTCGACCACTTTAGAATTGAATAGTTTTTTTTTAACTACATATAATTCATATAATATGCATTCTGGTGTTTGTTTTGTGGACTTATTTAAATTTGATTGAGATCTGATTACTACTTTTTAGGGTTCCGTACCCAAAGGGTAAAAACGGGACCCTATTACTAAGACTTCGCTGTCCGTCCGTCCGTCCGTCCGTGTGTCTGTCACCAGGCTGTATCTCAAGAACGGCTATAGCTAGAGAGTTGAAATTTTCACAAATTATGTATTTCTGTTGCCGCTATAACAACAAATACTAAAAACAAAATAAAATAAATATTTAAGGGGGGCTCCCATACAACAAACGCGATTTTCTTGCCTTTTTTTGCTCGATATCAATAATGGCAATAGGTAGGCACTTGAAATATTCACAAAATACTCAGTTCTATTTCTACTTTAATAATAAATAATAAAATTAAAATAAAATTAATATTTAAGGGGGGCTCCCATACAAAAAAACGTCATTTTTGCCTATTTTTGCTCTCATACAACAAAGTGATTTTTTTAGCCGCTTTTTGCCCGATATTAAAATCAATGTACCTAGTCAATGGTACGGAACCCTTCGTGCGCGAGTCCGACTCGCACTTGGCCGATTTTTTTGACTAATCTTGATAACGCGTATTTACTTCACTATTTTTTCATCTACGTATAATGAAGAATGTTGGCAGCATTTTTGCCCAAAAATGCAGCTGCCCTCTTGTCACTAATTGAGGCAATAAGAACAGTTAAATCTTTTAATAAATTTTTGCACTGCTACTCCAAGGTCCAATTGCTTCGACTGCAACTGGCACAAAAAAATGTACCTAATTTGGAATTAATCTATATCTACTTATTATAAAAATAAGTCCCCCGGCCGCGTCTTTCTGTCCTCCTGTCTGTCTGAACGCGATAAACTCGAAAACTACTAAACGGATTTTTACACGGTTTTCAACAATAGAAAGAGTGATTCTTGAGGAAGGTTTAGGTATATAATTTATTATGCTTTTATGTAAATTAGCAGAAATACGGCGATAAATGTTGAAGAGGTCGCAAATTTCGGCAACGGGGACCTTTCCTCGCGAATGCCGCGTAAACTAGCAAAGATATAGTTAAGTAATGTACTAGCGAATTCAAAATCTATAAAAATGCTACAAAAAAGTCCGCGATAGCATATCTCTATCTCTTACGGTTGACTTACAATAACCACTTTTATGTTCATATTTGTTATTAAAAACATTACGTTATTTTCAAAGCTATTTTCTTTAGTTCAGTATTAATCCTTATCCAAATAAATAATATGTTAGTTAGCTTAAGAATTTAATGCAAATTAAAATTTTCCTTTACACTATATCAATCAGATGAATAGTTTTTGAGATATCGTCGTTAGAAGTAATTATTAAAAATAATTAATGCGCAACGAAGTGGGCAGGGGTCGGCTAGTAAATAATATTTGTGCCACTAGTTTATAAATATTACATCTAGACTTGGGGTTCCACCCATTGTAATGTAACTAATGTTAAGATATAAATTTTTATTTTATCATTGTTTGATATTTTGCTACCTTAACTTTCTCTTATTATTGTTCAGTTTTTTTTTTGTAAGTGATATATTTTTTTTACTTTCGTTAAGTGTGTGTATCACCTTATGGCGAAATAAATGTTTTCATTTTCATTTTCACCCCGATCGAACCCTGAAGCGCAAAACAGAGTCACAACCAAATGTGCCAATACGCCAGTCAGTATTATCGTCTAAAATCAAACATAAACTAATCTAAAGTTATCACAATTCTGTTAACTGCCCAGTATTGTACATGATATCGCTTAATTTTCGTCCATTATACAAAGTGGTCCAGTCCATTACATAAGTTTGGAGATTAAACCCATCAATATATTTCTCCAACTAACTCTGACGCTTCGGGCTCATGAATTGTATTTGAGAAGTTTTTAGCTTAGAACTATCGGGGACTAGTTACCGGTGAATATATTAAAATTTTGTTTTTACTTTGGATCATTTTCAGGTATTTTATTGATTTAAAGGTTAATGTTTAAAATGTGTAAAATAAATAATGTTCATTGTGTAATTATGGTAATAACATTAAATCGTTCATTTTAAGATATTTGAAAGGCTTGGCCATTTGTAACTCTTTTTATTTTGTGTTAATTAAGAGTATAGATATCCAATAAGACAGTGTTCTGTAGTATTTTACGGTACAGGCGAACATTCGAAGTCGAAGTACATGTTTGTGGTTTGTCTGACTAAATCATACTATACATAATGTTCCGTATAGGAGCAAGGAGAATTGAAAGTTCGTCTTCTTTAAATATACATATGTATTTTGAGAACTGAAGCTAGTACTAGTTAACACTTTAGACTTTACAATCTTATTAGAATTTGGAAAACATTTTTGTTTTTAAACTTAATAAGTTACATGATCACTTTGTTAAAGAAGTTAAGTTTATGAAAAACTATTAATTAGGTTTTTTCTTGGTTGAGATAATGCAAAGGAACCAGAAAGTATGTTGCTTGCTTCGACCCATCTTCGTGGCGTAGTGACGCTTCCCTTCCAGTACTCTAGCCGTTGTATGTGGACGCCGGCCATTGGCTGGAAAATGTGGGGTGACCCTCGACGCGTCCCATGACTGGCTAGAAATAATGGCGTGATGCCTGGCGCGTCTCATTGGCAAATGTAATATAGATAATAAAGTTTTTAATTATCCGTTCGGAAACGGAGCGGAGCGAACATCTTCCCGGGCCTTGAAAGCTCCTGCAAAGCTTTCAAGTTCATCCGTCGACGGGCAGCAAGCAGAGGCGGTTGAGAGCTCGACGAACGGTTCCACCGGCGGTCTTCACGTCTGCAACGCGCGTTATCCCATCAGGACCAGGGAACAGCTTGGTGACTCTTCCTAGGCGCCAGCAAAGCGGAGGAGACTCATCCTTTATTAGCACCAAGTCGTCCATGCGCAAGTCTCGACCTTTGACGCGCCATTTTGTGCGTTGCTGCAGCTCGGATATGTATTCGCGCGACCATCTCGTCCAGAAGTGTTGACGCATTTGCTCGACGCGCTGGAATCTGTTGCGGAGCGAAGCTCTGTCGTCGCCATAGTTCGTAGTCGGTAATGAAGTAAGTGGCCTGAAAATCAAAAAGTGACCCGGTGTAAGAGGTTGGAAACCGTCGACTGAGGGACTGAGGGGACATAAGGGTCGGCTATTGAGGATAGCTTCGACTTGTGTAAAAAGAGAAGACAGTTCCTCGAATGTCAGATGAGTCTGACCTAAAATACGTCGAATGTGAAATTTTGCCGACTTAATTCCGGCCTCAGCGAGGCCATTGAAGTGAGGAGCGTACGCGGGAGAGAATTTAAATTGAATGTTTCGTTGAGCTGCAAAGTCACAAATAGGGTCATTGTTGGTTTCAAAGAAATCATTTATTTCTCTGGCTGCAGCTACATAATTTCTTCCATTGTCACAGAAAATGACCTTGGGCTTGCCTCTGCGAGCAATGAAACGAGTAAGAGTTAAAATGAAGGCATCCTTGCTCAACTCACTCACGGCCTCTAGGTGAACACACTTAAATCGGAAACAGATGAAAAGGCATAAATAACACTTTGTTATCTTGCAGCCACGGCCTTTACGGTCCGTGATCAAAAAGGGTCCAGCAAAATCAGTCGCAGTAGTCATGAATGGATAATCTGGTTCTACGCGGTCTGGGGGTAATTCACTCATAATATTGACCATACCACTGCCATCAAATCGCCGGCACTTATAGCAATATTTATACACATCTCGTGCAAGCTTACGACCGCCTATTGGCCAGTACTGATCACGGATACTGGTAAGTAGCAATTGGGGCGGAGCGTGCAACAAGCGTACATGCTCGTGCTGAAATATTAGTCTCGTTAAATGATTATTGCCTTTCAATAAAATAGGGTGCCGTTTATCATAGGGATGGTTTGAGGTACTGATCCTACCACCGACGCGAAGCAAATTGTTATCATCAATAAAAACATTTAGCTGATTTAAATTAGATTTGCAGGGTAACGGTTTTTTATTTTGTAAATATTCTATTTCTGTAGGAAATGATTCTAGTTGAGCGACTTTGATGAGGTAATTTAGAGCATTTTGCAATTCGTCTGCTGATAGTATGCCTGAATGTTTGTTTTTTGAATTTTTAGCATTGCAAGTAAATCTGAGTACCCAAGCCGCTACTCTCTGTGCTCTAAGAAGCTTAGAATACCTGGTGACGTCTATAATCGACACTGAAGGTGCGGACTCCTCCACTAAAGCAGACAAAGCTTTCAATTCGGGAAGCTCCACAGCTTGAACGTCTGCACTTGGCCATGAACTCTCGTCCTGACCAAGAAAAGCTGGGCCGCTCCACCAAATGTCAGATTTGCTGACATCTTGTGGGTCTACTCCTCGGGAACACAGATCCGCTGGATTCTCCGCTGTAGGTACATGCCGCCAATCTTCGGGGTCAGATAGGTCAGTGATAGCGGCAACTCTATTAGCGACAAACGTCTTGGCCTTGCACGCTGATTTAATCCAACCTAACGTTACCTTTGAATCTGACCAGTAAACGTGGCGAGTTATTTTGCAGCGAAGAGCTTGAGTGACAGAGGAACTTAATTGAGCTCCTAACAATGCGCTACACAGCTCGAGGCGGGGAATAGTTGTGGCTTTAAGGGGAGCGATGCGGGACTTGGCGCACAACAGACTTACTTGCACCTTGCCTGTGACGCCAATCGATCTGAGGTAAATACATGCGCCGAAGGCACGCTCAGATGCGTCACAGAATGTGTGCATTTCGATTAACTTGGGTTCATCGATAAGAACTCGCCTAGGAGCCTGAAAAGACGAAAGTAAGCCTAAATTTTCAGTAAATCTGAGCCAGGACCTTTTAACCATTGAGGGCACTTCCTCGTCCCAACCCAGTCCTAGTGACCACAGGGTTTGTAAGAGAATTTTAGGTTTGATCGTACACAAAGATAGAAGACCAAGTGGATCAAAGATTTTGAAAGTGGACGATAATATCGACCTCTTGGTCAAAATGTCTGGAGGTGAATATTCGACTTGGAATTGCAGTACATCTGCAGAAGGACACCAACCTATACCCAGCGTGCTAGTGGCGTTACTTATAATGAGATCGCCTTCCCCAGGTAAAGCGTGATCCTCGAGAAGAGAAGCCAAGTTCGACCTAAACTTCCGCAGGTGAAAACATCCTTTGGCAAGTTCACCTGACACTCGCCGATGAATGTACCTCAGAGCTTCTTCATCGTCAGCTCCAGTCAACAAGTCGTCGCAATAGAAGTCCTTTTGAATTATAGTTTTTATGTGAGGATCAGCACATTCATCGCCAAGTTGCCAGATACATCTGGTAGCGAGAAAGCTAGCACTTGAAAAACCGTAGGTAACTGTATTTAATCTTAGAGTGCGCATAGGCTCGTCTTCATTGTCACGCCACAGGATGAGCTGCATGTCTCGATCGGTTTCTCGAACAAGCACCTGGCGGTACATTTTTTCTATGTCCCCGGAAATTATGTATTTATACTGCCGGAAACGTACAAGTATATTAAACAAGGAATCCTAAATGACGGGACCTACCATTTGTAAGTCATTTACGGATACCCCTGAGGTACTAGGCGCTGACGCGTCGAAAACGACACGGAGCTTTGTCGACTCACTCTTAGTCCTGATGACAGGGTGGTGAGGTAAGAAGTAAGCTATTTCGGGTCTATGGTCTGGCGCTTCCGATAGATGGCCGAGTTCAGCGTATTCGTGAATAAAATCTGCATACGCCTTTTTAAGCTCGGGTTGTTTGCGGAAACGGGCTTCCAAACTCGCAAACCTTTTCTTTGCTAAGGAGTACGAGTCGCCTAAGTAGTTCTTTTCCTCACGCAGAGGAAGCCCCACGCAGAAGCGACCATTTTCCAGCTTGTAAGTGGTCGTGAGAAAGTGCTGCTCACAAAGCTTTTCTTCTTTGGTGAAGGGGTGAGATTGTGGAACATTTTCTAGCTCCCAGAATCTCTGTAGTTCTTCACCGATATTAGGCGAGGTACTTACCTCATTTATAACAAAATTACAACGTGTAACTTTGTTTCTTTGTTTATTTTTAATTTTTGGTAAAGTAGGCAAAGGACCTGCAATGAGCCATCCTAATTTAGAGCTCCTAAGAATAGGCTTATTAGTGCCTAATGAGTGCTGAGAGGAACCTATTAGGTCCCAAAATAGGTCAGCACCAATGAGCATATCAATAGAGGATGATTCAAAAAATCTAGGATCCGCTAGTTGAAATTGAGAAAAATTGAACTGACTGACATCAAGTGTGACCTTGGGTAATTTATCCGCTATTTTAGGAATAACTAGACACGCTATACTAACATTGAACGGGTCAGTCAATGATTGAACATGAAGCACGCAACGTTTCGCTTGAATGGCCAATGGGGTGTCCGACAGTCCGAGCACGTTGACATTAGTAGGCTGAGGAATCAAATTTAGTTCACCTTGTACTCTTTCGGTGATAAACGAAGACTGACTCCCGCTGTCAAGAAGAGCTCTCACTGTTAGAACTTGATTAGTATCGGGGTTCATTAGCCGCACCTGAGCAGTGCATAATAGAACCTCAGAATTAGTACCATTAGTATTGGTCATTGCCGCTAAGTTTTGGGTATGAGATTGCGTAGGGCCAGTACGGGGAGCTTCGGTCGGGTCCGAGGGATGCAATAATGTATTGTGCCTTTGCTTACAGTAACGACAAGAACCCGGCAACCTGCACCTCTGTACCATATGACCAGACCTAAGGCAGTTCTCACACAAATTTAATTTAGATACTATGGTACCCCTCTCCTCGTTACCTTTATTCCTAAACGAGGTGCATTCATAAAGACGGTGGGCACCTTTACACAACAAACATTCAATAGGCTTATAGGCTGACGGTGCATTATGCTTAGTAGTAAGAGCAAAGGATTTAGTCTGAGACTTAGGTTGAGAAGGCGGGGGCAATAATTTAGGTTTATCTTGTCGTTGTCTACCAACGGTCTCTAAAACGTTTGCACGGCTCTTCAAGAATTCAAAAAAATGATCTAAGGTAGGAATTTCCGGCAACGTGGTTCTAGCCTCCTCCCATTTATAATAAGTAGTACTGTCTAATTTTGCTGTCACCATATATATAACAAGTACGTCCCACTGCTCGACAGGCAACCCCAAGGTACGGAGAGCCCGCAAGTTTTTATTAACATGATCAACAATAAAACGAAGTGACTTGTCGGTCTCTCGCACGGTCTCGATGCTGAACAACGCCCTTAGGTGATTATTAATTAATTGTCTTTTATTGTCATAGCGTTTACACAGGAGTTGCCAAGCCTCGGAGTAGTTTGCATCGGTTACCTCTAAATTACAAAGGACGCGAGCAGCTTCCCCTTCTAAGTAAGAGAGAAGATAATGGAACTTGTGAATATTTTTGATGTTATTATTTTCATGTACCAAAGAGATAAACGTTTCTTTAAATTCGAGCCATTTAAAATATGTGCCATCAAAGGTTGGTATTTTTATAACCGGCAATTTAAAACCCAGTACGTTATCATTATGATTACATTGAGCGCTCTGATTAGCTTTACATGATGAGAATGTTTCTTTAGCGGCCGAATTAGTATCTATTAAGTTTTGAGCTAACGAAATATAACTGTCAAATTCCTGCTCAAAAGAATCGCGGATATCTAATTCCTCAGTTTGACTACATCCCTCACAAATTTCTAATTGACCCTGCACCGCATCGAACTCATTCAATAGTGTCTGTATTCTTGACAACTTCAACGATAATTTATTAACATCCAAAACTGTAACATTTTCTAACTCAGAGAAATCATCTAGATAAGTTTTAAATTTTGTTAAACGACCCTTAATATTACTACGCTTAGCTTTTAATAGTTTAATATCAGCCATATCGAAAAATTATCAAGAAACAAACAAGTAAATAAGTTAAAGAAATAAAATAAATAGGTACGATACGCTCCTCGCTTCAACAGCTGACTGGATCGCCGCTTGCACCCGGACCGGAACGCGACTGCACTCTGCCTTGTCAGCTGACTCGAGCGCAGACAATAGGTAGTTGCTCGGGGCAGCGAGATTCCCCGTGCACTTCTGTAAATGCACCAAAGCACACGCTAAATCACAGATTGAATAACAAGTAGATATATAAAGACCTTTAGTTAGACTTTCTTTATAATTTAGATTATATTTCTTTAACTAGATTGTACTATTAAAATCCTTTTGTTTTTAAAGCCTATAAAAATAAAATAACTACTACAAATAGCCAAACGACAAAAATGTACTGTATTTAAATTTTTTAACTATGAATAATAAATCAGCTGCGAGAACAAATAGTGACCTATTTATGCTAATGTATTTAAGAAAATTAAGCTAGATATTTGTTTTTTTTAAACAATTTACGTACACGTTTAATTACTTGTTGTTTTAATTACTATTAATGGCAATATGAAGTTGATTATATTAATTTAATTATGAACTTGATTATGTTTAACCTCTAATGCAATTGTTTAATGGAATGTTATAATTTCTAAATAATATCAAGAACACATTTGACATTCGAGAACTGAAATCAAATCTACACAAGACAAAGAGGATTTACTAGGAAATATAGGAACGGGCTCACTTGATGAAGGCCAAGCTATAGGTATATTAGACAATTTGGTTTCTGCTGACTGCGTCGCTGGTTCTGCGCCGCCGCGTCGTTGGCGCTCCGGAGTGTGGTGGACTGGCTGCACGCTGTAGGCACTTAGGCGCAGCGGATTGCCTTGGTGTTCGCCCAGGAATCTAGGCGCTGCGTAGATGATGCGTGGCGTGTCCCCTTGTAGCCTCTCAGAGCGATGATAGTTCGTGATGCAGACTTCTGAAATTCTGATCCGATTAGTTTGTTGCAGGTCCTGTCACGGTCGCCACTTTGTTCCGTATAGGAGCAAGGAGAATTGAAAGTTCGTCTTCTTTAAATATACATATGTATTTTGAGAACTGAAGCTAGTACTAGTTAACACTTTAGACTTTACAATCTTATTAGAATTTGGAAAACATTTTTGTTTTTAAACTTAATAAGTTACATGATCACTTTGTTAAAGAAGTTAAGTTTATGAAAAACTATTAATTAGGTTTTTTCTTGGTTGAGATAATGCAAAGGAACCAGAAAGTATGTTGCTTGCTTCGACCCATCTTCGTGGCGTAGTGACGCTTCCCTTCCAGTACTCTAGCCGTTGTATGTGGACGCCGGCCATTGGCTGGAAAATGTGGGGTGACCCTCGACGCGTCCCATGACTGGCTAGAAATAATGGCGTGATGCCTGGCGCGTCTCATTGGCAAATGTAATATAGATAATAAAGTTTTTAATTATCCGTTCGGAAACGGAGCGGAGCGAACACATAATTATATGTACCTTATTATCGATATATTTTTGGGCTAAATAAGTCGTGACTCTGTTACTCTGACAGTCTAATAGCATTTAGATACCTACTTCTTTGCTTTTACTTCTGTATGAACATCACTATTAAATGAGAAATTCTTGTATATATATACAGGGTGTATTTGGAACGCATTGAAAAACGAAGAGGTATGATAGTGTTGGCCTAACCTGACATGATACAAGTGAAAAAAAAGCGAAAAGAAATTTTTTTTTCCTGTTTTCATCATTTTTTTGGTATAGTCCGGTTTGGGAAAAATAATGAAACAGAAATTTGAAGATAATGCTTTAAAATAATCGTGTTTGGAACAAACTGTCAATGTAATGCAAACCGCTCATACGCGCCATCAGCTGACAGAGGTCAACGGCACGAGGTAAACGTACTCGCCGCCGCGCGCACGTTTAATTTTCGTTCCGCCGCCTCCCGCGCCCCGCGCGGCTGCCGGTCAACGACTACTCGTCACAATGTGTATGATACATTGCTGCCTCACATAATACATAAGTCCTAAAATGTTCTTAAAAAAACGTTTCTGGGATAAATGGTTATATGCATTATATAGTATATAAATAGTATATTACGTGGTTTAAATCTTACAAAGCGTTCCAAATACACCCAGTATATATATATATATATATAATATAGAATCTGAATCTCGGAATCGGCTCCAACGAATTTTGTGAAATTTAGTGTACAGGGGATTTCGGGGGCGAAAAATTGATCTAGCTAGGATTCATTTTTAGAAAATTTCGTTTTATCCCTGTTTTTAGGCAATGAAAAAATGGCTAAAATATCGTTAGAATAGGAAGGTAAATTTCGCAACTGTCTTTAAGTTGTAATAGCTCAGGTGGGAAATCGGACGGTTAGGATTGACCGAGAAAACCACGGTTCAAATCTCAGTCTCCAGATTATTATTTTTTTAATTTCACTCGTAAAAATATAAAAATAACGAGAAAAAAAAAACTAAAAATACCGAGCTAGGCTCGGTCACCCAGGTACTGTGACTTTAAATCAGCAATAGGTAGTCTAAAAGCAAATCAGTTTTATTCTGTCCTAATCAAATTAACACAAGGATGGCACGGTATGGGTCGTATTTGAACTTATGACCTACTTTATATTTCGTATGTTTTCACCACTGAGCTATTTCTATTCCTTAAAGACGTGAAGAAAATTGTACAAAAAAGAATTCTCTCGAGCGAAACCGCCCGTAAACAGCACTCATTGACCACGAAGCTGGACTGTTTAAAACTAACTACCTACTGGAAGCTAAGCGATATTTAATATTTATCAAAATTTAAAAAGATAATTTAAATATATTTAAGAATAGCCAGAAAGAAACTAGAAATTTATCTTTAAAAAGTAAATGTTCGACATCAGCTTTGACAGTTAAATAAATAAATCATTTATTTCTCTCAATCTAACGTATTTGATAATTGATACACGTAAAGTTGAAAAATTAAACTCAATAAATAAGCTCAAAAAGTGGAGAAATAATGAATTAATGAAAATAATTTTGTTTTATAAAACAACTGCTGTGCCCTATCTCAGTTCTAGGATCTATTTTACCACTGGTATCCCAAAAGTATCTTGCTGTGACCACTGCACCAAATTGTCAAAATAATTAATATAATTATGATTATATAATTTGATCGCAAAAAAAAAAACGAATTCAAATACATCAACAAGTTATACAACGTAGGTACACGAAAAAATAGTCAAGTAAATACGCGTTATTAAAGATTACCCAAAAAGTAGTAATCGCATCTCGAATTTAATTTCAATGGGACTACATGACACGCACCACCTTTTGATTGAAAAAAATCATCAAAATCAGTTCATCCAGTCAAAAGTTCTGAAGTAAAGTACATTTAAAAAAAAGATTCGATTGTGAACCTCCCCTTTTTTGGAAGTCGCTTAAAAATAGCTTTGGTCCTCGGTGAAACGAAGACCTTATTCAGCTGGCGATCGTAAATTAGATTGGTAGCGAACTAACATTTCCTCCGAGCGAACCTTGTTGCTTGTAATGAAAACACAAGAAAATTATTATTTTATTTGTCTTTATTTGAACAAAAATAATGACAATATTTATTTGTTTCTAATAAATTTTGTTCAAACAACGGCCTAAAAAAATATATTAAGGATTTGGGAAGGTTCTGGATGGAAACATATGAAGTATTTTTCTTTTCTTGCCAAAAATACCATGTCAATAAAATTACACGAGTATTTAGCGAGACGTCAATCGTTAAAATTTTCTAAAGTTAATGTAATTTTCATAGACAAAGGTATATTAATATTATTAAGTAATATTATTTATTCTTCTAACAGAGAAAGAATAACGATTTTGATATATGTAAAAAAGTGTGTGTGTATTTATGTACCTACGCACATAAGAAGTTATACTTCATTGGGTAGCTAACTTAACGTTGCTAACTTCTTCTTCGTTGACTAGCTAATTTTAGGGTGTCAGTTTTTTGTGATGGTGTTCGCGCGCATCGTAAAAATTTACTTTCATAATTTTTCTCTAATGCGCTAAAAGAAGTATAACTTCAAAACCTTATAGCCATCGTCATCGTCTGTGTGGCACTAACAAGGGTAACCCAAAGGGTAAATCCTTTAGCTTACCTTTATTAAGCTCAAACCATTATCGTTTCTAGGACAAGTAGTCTTGGCTCAAGTGAAACATTACAGGTACTCTCAGTTCAGTAATTTATCATTTCCATTATCCTCTATTATTTGCCAACTCACAGTTAAGCAGCGGGGTGGATTAAGCTTCAATCATTTTTCTACTGACGACCGCTCTGGTGCAATGGTGTGTGAGCCGTGTCGTTGGGAAAGAGGCCTATGCCCAGCACTGGGATATTACAGGCTGAAACGTAACCATAACTTTTTTTTTATACGGAGAGAGGTACCTATGCCCAGCATTGGAATGTTATAGGCTGGATCGTAATTGATAATATGCGTTTTTTAAGACCCAAACTACTATATCCTCTATTAAGCCCTGGAATAATTGACTTTAAAAGCTAGAAATGAATAAATAAATAAATAACAACAAGACTATATAAAGAAAGGCAAATTAAATTCTCATTTACAATTTTGATACGAATAAAACTCGATCACTTAGATCTTAGAACGGCAGATAATTCCGAAAGGATTCACAGGATGGGGCCAGACACGCTACCGCAGAGGAACATCGCATTAGCACCGATGGAATTTTCTCAAACGATACGAATATTTCGCGTGTCTGGCGCTCTCGTCATTACCAGCTAATACTTTTCCTCATTTTGTGTCCGTGACCCCATTCCTGTTTCAGATTGAAATGCCCTTTAAGAATAAAATGCCTTTTGTATGGTCTTTTATTCTCTAAAAATTTTGGAGTTTACTCCTTAAGAATCGATTTACATATAAGGCCCCCGGTATGAAAAAAATTTATTTACCATTGGTATGGTATTAATCTTTTTCTTAGACCAGTAAGCATATTTAGACAGTCGATCTGAAGGAGTAAATTTCAGCCGTGTATCGGAGCTGACACACACATTTTTTTTATTGCTGTTGATTTCAAGATATTCTCGGTCTAAGTATCAAATATGAAAACTCGGTTTCGAAATGTTAAAGTTAATGACTTTAAAATAAATAAATAAAATAACTGTCATGCACTTAACACCTTGAAATCAGATGTGAATCCTGGATCAGAGGTCCGATACAAGCATACAGAAATATTTAAACGAATGCCTTATTTTATAAATTACAAATTGTTTATATAGTTAAATTTCTCATGTAATTGAATTTATTATTGTAATTCTTTATGAGAATAAAGTTTCTATAACCATATTTTAAAGAAAGCTTTCGTACTTACTCTATGGTAAAGCATTACTTATCACTTATAAAACGAGCGTAGTCAGGTCTATAGTCCGCCTGATACTAAGCGGTTTTTTTGAGGTGGACTATAAAGGGAAATATGCTGCTTAAAATTTGAAGTAACCCAACCGGGGAAGTATCCCAACCTAAGAGCTCCTGGCGAGGGTCGGGATTAGGGGCAAGCAACGCGCTTCTGGGGTTGCAGGCGTCTATGGGGTTCAATTACAGAAAGCTGTTATCGTAAGCTATGGGTACCTACACTATGAGAGCATGACATTTTAAATAAACTTTGCGCTTCTTTAAAATAATCTGTTAATTATTATAATTTATTATTTAGTTTGTTTATGTCCTACATGAAATATAGAGTCACTGTCCACACATCTTTGTAATGTATGTTGTGGCGTCTCCACATACATATTATAGATTTTTTTCAGAAATAACAATGAAACCTCGTTTTTTGTTTCATATTTTTATGAAAATATTTTTTGATAGATGTCAAAATTTTGATTTTAAATTCTTCTTTATAATTTACTAGATCGTTCAATAAGTCCCGAGACTAACCTGGAAATGGCGCATATATTAAAAACTCTTTTGATTTTTAAAAAGTACTGGCTATCAATATAAGAATATGTGTCAAATTTTTAAATATGGAACAATAAAATTATTGATTTTGAAACATTTAAGTGACGCTACGGTTGTAATTTCGATACAATGGAAAAAAACGAGTTTCGCGTGTTGATAAAACATTGTTTTTTAATGGGAAAAAATACCGTTGAAGCACAGCAATGGCTTATAAAATGTTATGCAGGATCAGCTCCCTCTAAAGCAACCATTTGTCGGTGGTATGCCGACTTCAAACGCGGTCGCATGGACACCAATGATGGGGAACGCTCAGGTCGTCCAAATGAAGCAGTGACTCAACAAAATATTAACTAAGTCCTCAAAATCGTATTGGAAGATCGGAAGGTAAAAGTGCGAGAGATAGCCGAGATAGTGAAGATTTCAGCTGGTGGTGTTTTCACTATTTTACATAAAAATTTGGCCATGAAAAAGCTTTTTTCTAAGTGGGTGCCGCGTTTGCTTAAAACTGATCAAAAGGAACAACGTATCAATGATTCAGAGCGATGTTTGGCGCTGATCATAATAAACAGGATTTTTTACGTCGGTATGTAACAATGGATGAAACCTGGATATACCATTTCACTCCGGAATCCAATCGGCAGGCAGCGGAGTGGAGAGCGGCTGGTGAAAGCCGCCCGAAGCGTCCAAAGACTCAGAAATCGGCCGGTAAGGTTATGGCGTCTATATTTTGGGATGCGCATGGAATACTTTTCATCGACTACCTTGAAAAGGGGCAAAATATAAATAGTGACTATTACATGTGCTTATTGGAGCGATTGAAGTACGAAATTGCGGATAAACGGCCTCACATGAACAAAAAGAAAGTGGTGTTTCACCAGGACAACGCGCCTTGCCACAAGTCCGTGAGAACGATGGCCAAAATTAACGAATTGGGCTTCGAATTGCTTCCTCATCCTTATTCGCCAGACTTGGCCCCCAGCGATTACTGGCTGTTTGCAGACCTCAAAAAAATGCTTCAGGGTAAGAAATTTGACTCAAATAGTGAAGTTATCGCAGCAACGGAGGCTTATTTTGAAGCCAAAGACAAATCGTTCTACACACAAAAGTTAGAAAAGCGTTGGAGGGACTGTATCGCTCTTGGAGGAGACTATGTTGATGAATAAAAATTAATTTTAAAAAAAGACCTTTTTTAGTACTTAGTCTCGGGACTTATTGAACCACGTGTTATGTTTTACATTTTTATTAGTTCTATTTTATATTTTATTACGTACACGTTATCTTGTATTCTATTACTGGCTGACCCTGCAAACGTTGTTTTGCCATATATGTTATTAACCCCCGCAACCCCCTTCTTGTGGGTGGAATTTCGTAAAATTCGTTCTTAGCTGACCTCTACTCGACGAAAGGAATATTCCTACCAAATTTCAAGTCTCTACGCCTTATGGTTCCAGAGATATCGTGATGAGTCAATATATGGGTGGAAATCTCTTTTACATTTATAGATTTATATTTTGCTACATTGTTTTTTTACATCATTATTATTCTTCGTTAACAAAAAGTCGGTGGAGTTAGCGAATATTTTATTATTGCTTCAACCGTTCAATAGCTTATAGTCTTATTAAAACGTCGCCGGGGTCACATTTTAGGTGCGGACTTCGACGCACTTTTTAGACACTCAGGGACATCCTTTTTGGAGTACCGAAAGATATTTTCTCTACTTTATGTAAAGGCATTCTTTATTGAGGACGTACATTTTCGTAACCTAATCTTAAGAACTCTAGAAAAGTGGGTTCATGTTTGAGACGAACATTTTGATCTGATTTACGTACGTACGTACGTAGTTACGTAGCCTTTATATATCTTTACTAGCCGACCCCGCAAACGTTGTTTTGTCATATATATTACTAAACCCCTTAAATCCCCCCATTGTAACTTAGAATTATGAAAAATAGATGTTGTCCGATTTTCATAACTACCCGATATGCACACATAATTTCATAAAAATCGGTCCAGCCGTTTCGGAGGAGTATTGTAACTAACATTGTGACACGAGAATTTAATATCTATACTAATATTATAAAGAGGTAAAGTTTATAACTTTGTTTGTATATACGGGGTAATCTTCGCAAATACTGATCCGATCATGAAAATTCTTTCGCTAACAGAAAGCTACACTATTCAGGAGTGACAAGATAAAAGGAAAAAGATAAAAATATATAAAGATTTTAAATCAGCAGGATTTGAACCTGCGCCCTCTGACGTGCCGTGTCAACAATTCAATCTAATCAAGCATTATTATTTGCCTTAGAAATTAATTGGTGATTTTAAAACATTTATATTTATCTGATTTGCTGAAAATAGTGAGAGTGTATTGGAACGTATCCAATTTCACCGTACCCTTCTTATGTGAAATGGATTATAACGCCCAACGAAGTGGGCACGGGTCGGCTCGTATTAGATATAGTCAATTCGAATCAAATCAAAAATATCTTTTTTCAAATATGCTTCAAAAGCACCTTCGAATCGTCATTTTACAAATTAAAATTTTAATTATTTTTAAACTAGCTGACCCGGCGAACTTCGTACCGCCTAACAATCGATTCCTTAATTTTTTTTTTTTTTTTAATACTTGCCGTAACCCCTCCACTAATACTTAAACTTTATGGTATGGTATTAAAGTTCAAATTGACTTTTAAGTATTATTACGAATCTTTTGAATGGGAGTCTAGAAAACTGTTGTTTTTAGACTTTTTCAGAGAGTTTTTTAAAATTTTTCTCTCCGTAACAACCATCCTCGTACTTCAAGGAATATTATAAAAAAAGAATTAGCGAAATCGGTTCAGCCGCTCTCGAGATTTGCGCTTAGCAACATTACACATTCAGCGATTCATTTTTATAATATGTTATAGAGAAGAAGAGATGACATAGTAGCTAAATTAAAGAAAATATTACCTATAGCAATGTATTGGTACTATCATAATTAGTTTACATTTTAATTAAAATGGCTCCACAAACTCTTTTAAGCTCAAATGTAGTATAGTTTTTTTTATGTGAAAATTATAATGTAGCAACTAGATACTGTTTGTCCAAATAAATAAATAATTAAATAAATATAGTAATCTACAAACGCTTTTTACTATTGATTACTTGTAAAATCAACTTGTCTTGAAATGAATAATACTGTTTTCAAGCAGTATTGTATTCCTGTTGGTGAGTAAGGTGACCAGAGCTCCTGGTGGGGATTGGGGATAGGGTCGGCAACGCGCTTGCGATGCTTCTGGTGTTGCAGGCGTCTATAGGCTGCGGTCTTGCCATCAGGTGAGCCGTACGATTGTTTGCCGACCTAGTTACATTAAAAAAAAAATGAGCTGTTGATCCGAGTTTCTTTTACCAACCTTTTTATCTTACAATGTCTTATACGAGAAAAAGATTAATTTTTAAATATCAAGGATACGAAACAAAGAATTACTCGCTTTGGTGCAGTCGTTCGATACATTTTGATGATACCAGCAGTGACGCACTATTTTATGACTACTATGTGATAATTTTAGTAATAACGAACCTCAGTTTTGTCTGATCAACGATTAGGTGCGGTCTCACAGCGGGCGTCCCGTCATCGCTCGTGACGTCTGCGGTAGTTTGGATTTTTGAAGTGAAACTTCTTTAGAATCGTTGTGATTACAAACCGGAAGGCAACGACAGGGAAGTTCGCGCCGCAGTGCGGCCGGGCCGCGCTGCAAGCCGCTAATTTTAAATTAGTTTTTTTTTTAATTAGTTTGACAAAGAAGTTTCACTTCTATCGTGTGTGAATCGCACACACACCTTTTTTTTTAAATAATATTACTATTATTAGGTTTATGAAGATAGACATATATGTAATATGGGTATGATTTATTTTTGTGTTACCCACATATTCGGGAATTCTAAACATTTTTAATATCATATCAAAAATCGACCGTTCCAGCGGGTATCGAACCTGCATCTCGGACTGACCGTGTCGGTGCTCTAGCCAACTAAGCTATGAATCGATGTACCCGTTAGGGGGCGTTCAAGTATTACCCCTTCCCCCATGTAACGCGCCGTAACGTTTTCCTTTACACATTACTTTACACATTACATCTCAGTCTCCAGATTAATTTTTTATCTTTTTTTTAAATTTCACTCGTGATTCATTATTTAAATAAAATTAAAATATAAAAGTACCGAGAAAAAAAAAACTAAAAATACCGAGCTAGGCTCGGTCACCCAGGTTACAGGTACTTTAATTTAATTTAATATTTATAATATACTAGCCGACCCGTGCCCACTTCGTTGCGCATTATTTATTTTTAATAATTACTTCTAACGACGATATCTCAAAAACTATTCATCTGATTGATATAGTGTAACGGGCAATTTTAATCTGCATTAAATTCTTAAGCTAACTAACATATTTATTTGGATAAGGATTAATACTGAACTAAAGAAAATAGCTTTGAAAATAACGTAATGTTTTTAATTACAAAGAACATCGGGCGTTTTTTACCCGATTTTTTAAAAGTCGCGAACATAAACCAAAACATTTTTAAATGATAGTGTTTAAAATAATATTTAATATTTTGTAGTTGTTTTGATTCACAACAATGGGAAAATGGAAATAATTAGTAAAATGAAAACCATATAAATTGTTTCCTAATTACTAAAGATGACCGCTCTTACTGAGCGTTAAAATATCACTCCGTTGTATTTTTGTAAAGCTAACCTGACTAAATCCGAAGAGTTGATGACGTTGATGTGCATGTTTCGTTCTCACCTCGCCCATTGTCCTAAAACTTGTTTATGTTGCGCTCGCGCATGTAGCCTATCTTACTACATCGCAGTCTTTCAGAATTGGATAAAATTCAATTCAAAAGGATTTTGAATCAAACATCTCTTCGTGACAGAACCAACAGTTCTGCTACTGTGTTAGGACTGTATTTAGTTAAAATAAGAACGGGTGAACCAGACGAACGTGTAGCTTCTATGTTTAATATATCGAGAAGAACGTTGGAGCGAAAATTAAAAATAGCTCGAGAATGTTTATCTGAAGAGTTTGTTCCCCGACATCTGGGTCTGGATCACATAACGAGAGAAGATGTAGTAGCTCGCAACTTAACCATCCCGAGTCATATTTTTGGAGGTAACCAGAATGAACCTGCGGCCATTCTTGTGTGTGATGGAACATATATATACGTGCAAAAAAGCTCCAACTTCCTTTTTCAGAGGAAAACATATAGCCTGCACAAATTCCGCAACCTTGTAAAACCCTTTTTAATTGTATGTACAGACGGCTATATTATAGATGTATTAGGCCCGTACCCAGCCATTACTACGGATGCCGAAATAATGAGTCACATGATGCAGGACGCCGCTTGGCATTGGTTTCTGAACACGAACGACATTTTTATATTGGACCGCGGCTTTAGAGACTCTATCCCTGCCATTGAAGAGCACGGATATGAGGCGCATATGCCGCCAACAAGGGCAAGAGGAGAGCAGTTGAGCACAGTAGATGCAAATAAATCACGGCTAATTACTATGTGTCGTTGGGTGGTTGAAACGATTAATGGTCGCTTTAAAAAGGACTTCAAAATATTCCGCCATGTTTATTTTAATGTAGCGTTGACAAATATGATGACCGATTTTAAAATAACTGCAGCACTCATCAATGCCACTTATCGACCATATAGAGATAACGCTCATGCCGCACAGTTTATAAATATAATAAATGAGAACATAAATAGAGAAAACGAATTGGCCGATTAC
The DNA here is from genome assembly GCA_905220545.2 of Melitaea athalia. Taxonomy (NCBI): domain Eukaryota; kingdom Metazoa; phylum Arthropoda; class Insecta; order Lepidoptera; family Nymphalidae; genus Melitaea; species Melitaea athalia. The sequence continues at coordinate 365,220 of HG992201.1, forward strand.
GTGATTCGAAACAACTTAAACAGACAAAGAGTCGCATTCATGCCGTTAGAGGCAAACAATCCCGAATTAAGAGATTTCCCACAATTGACTTACGACGAGTTACTTTTATTTACCTTGGGAATATACCATTTAAAATTGGCCAAATCTTATTGCCACGAACACATGCGGCCAAACGGAGTGTATATAATGGAAATATACAATCGCAGAGAGTTGGTAGGAAATAAAATATTAATACGAGGCAGAATACAGTCCCGTCACATAAGAGCAAAACGCTATTATACATATATACTAATAAATCCGGCATTGCAGGGAAGACAAAGCCTCGACGGGTATTACTGTTCCTGTATACACGGCCGCCGCACTGTTGGGAGTTGCGCTCACATCGCCAGTATGGTATACTTTTTATCTTGGGCTGTACATCAAGACGAATTTCACGCACCTGGGGCGTTTTTAGACGAAGCTATTTTAGATTTGGATGCAGCAGAATAAAAATTATGAGAAAAATGTTTTTTTTTTTTTTTTTAAATTGACTTTGGACCGATAATAAAACATATTTCAACATCTATTTATTTTTTATTTAACTACCCTCACTTCTGATGACTATATTCTTTTATGTTAATTATTAGTTATTTTTGATATTTCTAACCTTTGATTAACTAATTAATACATAGAGTTGTCGTATTTCTGTCATTTTTTTATTCTTTTTTTCCTCTTTAATTATTATTGACCATAAAAAAAAACATTTATAATTATTTTTTAATGTCCATTTTCTTCTTATTCCCACGACCCACAGATATGGGAACTATACCATTGTAAACTAGATTTAATTGCCTTTCCACCGGACCTAATTTTATTTTTGTTCGCCGTAGGTAAGTGTCCCATACAAAGATGCCCAATGTCCTTTGAACATAAAAGTGGTTATTGTAAGTCAACCGTAAGAGATAGAGATATGCGCGGACTTTTTTGTAGCATTTTTATAGATTTTGAATTCGCTAGTACATTACTTAACTATATCTTTGCTAGTTTACGCGGCGTTCGCGAGGAAAGGTCCCCGTTGGCGAGATTTTTTGCGACCTCTTCAACATTTATCGCCGTATTTCTGCTAATTTACATTAAAACATAATAAATTATATACCTAAACCTTCCTCAAGAATCACTCTTTCTATTGTTGAAAACCGTATAAAAATCCGTTTCGTAGTTTTCGAGTTTATCGCGTTCAGACAGACAGACAGACAGGAGGACAGAAAGACGCGGCCGGGGGACTTATTTTTATAATTTATAATAAATATATAGAATATCCGTGTCAGAAAGAACACGGATGCCAAAAATTCTAGGCTTAGAACACCTAGTGTCACCAACCACACAATTAAACTCAGTATTCAGATCTGTATACCGCACGAAAAACGAAATGTAAGCGCGATTTAATTACGTACAGCGCCATCTCTTATCGCGTTGTGATATTAACCCGTGAATGTAAAGCCCTTTGATATAAATTATTTTAGTTCTTTTTGAATTAAAGCTTCTTTACGCACACTTGACTTAGAAATAGTTCGTGTAATGCGTGACATACATAAAAAACCAGCCAAGTGCGAGTCGGACTCGCGCACCGAGGGTTGTACAAACAAAATTATTAAAAATATTTTTATTTTATGACTAGCCGACCCGTGCCCACTTCGTTCATTCGTTGCGCATTATTTATTTTTAATAATAACTTCTAACGACGATATCTCAAAAACTATTCATCTGATTGATATAGTGTAACGGGCAATTTTAATCTGCATTAAATTCTTAAGCTAACTAACATATTTATTTGGATAAGGATTAATACTGAACTAAAGAAAATAGCTTTGAAAATAACGTAATGTTTTTAATTACAAATTTGAACGTAAAAGTGGTTATTGTAAGTCAACCGTAAGAGATAGAGATATGCTGTCGCGGACTTTTTTGTAGCATTTTTATAGATTTTGAATTCGCTAGTACATTACTCAACTATATCTTTGCTAGTTTACGCGGCGTTCGCGAGGAAAGGTCCCCGTTGCCGAAATTTTTTGCGACCTCTTCAACATTTATCGCCGTATTTCTGCTAATTTACATAAAAGCATAATAAATTATATACCTAAACCTTCCTCAAGAATCACTCTTTCTATTGTTGCAAACCGTATAAAAATCCGTTCAGTAGTTTTCGAGTTTATCGCGTTCAGACAGACAGGAGGACAGACAGACAGGAGGACAGAAAGACGCGGCCGGGGGACTTATTTTTTTAATAAGTAGGTATAGAAGTGAAGCTACCATCGATTCGGAATGTAGATTCTGCAAAAAAGTATCGGCATGAAACTCCGCAGTTACTCTTTTAAATAAACTATTAGATATTAACCATATATTAACTAAGTCATGTCTTGCATGAAATGCAGCGCCACTAAGCCCACACGTCTTTATAATAATTACTTTATATGTTTCACTAAGCCGCGTTGGCGCAGCGGTCATAGCACTGGATTGCGATTTTCTGTTGCGCGGGCTGTTGCGGGTTCAATCCCCGCACACGACAACATTTGTATTGGCCATACAGATGTTTGCCGTGGTCTGAATGTTTGTGCAGTCCTTGTGGGTCTCCCCACCGTGCCTCGGAGAGCACGTTCAGCCGTCGGTCCCGAAGGTTATCATGTACACCTGATAGCGATCGTTACTCATAGTAGGGAATATATCCGCCAACCCGCATTGGAGTAGCGTGGTGCATTAAGCTCCGATTCTTCTCCTACATGAGAAAGAGGCCTATGCCCAACAGTGGTATTACAGACTGAATCGTGATCGTCGAATCGTGATGTTTCACTAGCTTTGTCCGCGGTTTCTATCTGTTAATTTGAGGAAAAAATTATCTATAGCCTTCCTCGGTAAATGGACTATCCAACACTAAAAGAATTTTTCAATTCGAACCAGTAGGGCCTGAGACTAGCGCATTTAACAAACAAACATTTTTTTTCAGCTTTATTATATAAATAGATATATTACATTCATAAAGTAACTTAACTAACTATAACTAACTATTTTCTTTTTTTTTCAGATAAATGAAGTAACAAGTTGTTAGTGTCAAAGTGTAAATGAAAATACAAAGGACATATTTGTGAACGAAACTATATTACAATTGTTCAATCGTATAGAAAAGATATAAATATTAAAAATGTATAATCATGTAGAAACTACATATGTAAGGTGTGTAAAAGTTTGTACTGAAACTGTATACAATAACACTGAAGCACTGTAAAGACCACAAGTGATAATATCTGCCATAAAAAGAAATGTGTTAAAGAGTGAGAAGTGTTAACAATAGCAGTGTACTGTTATGAACAAAAGTATTTATTCGAATATAAATACTATTGTTTGAAAGAGCACAGTCGTTAAACTCAAGTCAATATTTGACAAATAAAAATAGCAAGGTTCTAGTGATACACTTAAGTAAACAAGTGGTAATCGTAGCGTACAGTCGTAACAAAAATCCTTCAAAATTTACTATGGGTACAATTAATTGGACAATAATGTGAAAACTAACAGTGTTGAAGAGTTGTTTAGTAAGTGAAGTGTTCCCGAGATGCAGACGAACGTACAGATAGACACAAAGGGCCTCCGTCACTCGCCAGAGCACGGGAAGGGGAAGGGCAACTACAGACAGACCGCTGAGGTACTGTGTGCCACTTTCATTTTATTTATTTATTTACCTATTTTGTAATATTTTTAACAGTTAATTAAAAAATGTTAGCAAAATGTACAAATATTGGTAGATCTTAGTACATAGAAAAAGCTTTATTTTTAAATATTTAAATGTTTTAAATAAGACTTACTTTGTATACATTTTTCCTAGTGGGTATGTAATATTATATTTTACCATATGAGTCATGCATACTTCCGAGAAAATAAGTAACTAATGTCCGCACACTGCTCTCTGATTCTTACAATACAACTATACAAAACATTTATGTATAGGTATGATGATACACATATAAAGTTATGGAAATATAACTTTTAAGCACCTACCTTCAAAGCTGTAACGCACCCATAACGATTTAATGACCGCTTTTTATTCCCACAATATTATTTTTGAACCATAAAAAACGCCGTAAACAGTTATACACCGCAAAAAACCGTAATAAAACTTTATTTTCCCTTAAGTAATGATATCAAAAGTTACGGTGAGTCAGATATTATGTCCGCTGTTAGCAGTAAAGCGTTTGATTTAAAAATCGGGCGTAAAAGTAACTTGAAAAAAAAACTAGCGTAGTACAGCGCTTAAAGTTCTAACACGTGGTTCAATAAGTCCCGAGACTAAGTACTAAAAAAAGGTCTTTTTTATAAAATTAATTTTTATTCATCAACATAGTCTCCTCCAAGAGCGATACAGTCCCTCCAACGCTTTTCTAACTTTTCTATCCCATGTGTGTAGAACGATTTGTCTTTGGCTTCAAAATAAGCCTCCGTTGCTGCGATAACTTCACTATTTGAGTCAAATTTCTTACCCTGAAGCATTTTTTGAGGTCTGCAAACAGCCAGTAATCGCTGGGGGGCAAGTCTGGCGAATAAGGGGGATGAGGAAGCAATTCGAAGCCCAATTCGTTAATTTTGGCCATCGTTCTCACGGACTTGTGACAAGGCGCGTTGTCCTGGTGAAACACCACTTTCTTTTTGTTCATGTGAGGCCGTTTATCCGCAATTTCGTACTTCAATCGCTCCAATAAGCACATGTAATAGTCACTATTTATATTTTGCCCCTTTTAAAGGTAGTCGATGAAAAGTATTCCATGCGCATCCCAAAATATAGACGCCATAACCTTACCGGCCGATTTCTGAGTCTTTGGACGCTTCGGGCGGCTTTCACCAGCCGCTCTCCACTCCGCTGCCTGCCGATTGGATTCCGGAGTGAAATGGTATATCCAGGTTTCATCCATTGTTACATACCGACGTAAAAAATTCTTTTTATTATGATCAGCGCCAAACATCGCTCTGAATCATTGATACGTTGTTCCTTTTGATCAGTTGTAAGCAAACGCGGCACCCACTTAGAAAAAAGCTTTTTCATGGCCAAATTTTTATGTAAAATAGTAAAAACAATACCAGCTGAAATCTTCACTATCTCGGCTATCTCTCGCACTTTTACCTTCCGATCTTCCAATACGATTTTGAGGACTTGGTTAATATTTTGTTGAGTCACTGCTTCATTTGGACGAACTGAGCGTTCCCCATCATTGGTGTCCATGCGACCGCGTTTGAAGTCGGCATACCACCGACAAATGGTTGCTTTAGAGGGAGCTGATCCTGCATAACATTTTATAAGCCATTGCTGTGCTTCAACGGTATTTTTTCCCATTAAAAAACAATGTTTTATCAACACGCGAAACTCGTTTTTTTCCATTGTATCGAAATTACAACCGTAGCGTCACTTAAATGTTTCAAAATCAATAATTTTATTGTTCCATTTTTAAAAATTTCACACACATTCTTGTATTGATAGCCAGTACTTTTTAAAAATCAAAAGAGTTTTTAATATATGCGCCATTTCCAGGTTAGTCTCGGGACTTATTGAACGATCTAGTAAATGTATTTGTGCAAATAATAAATTGAAACATTTTAAAGCGTCTGAGAAATATATCTACACTGTAACATTTTTATATTTATATTCCATCAAACTAACTGAGGTAGGGCACAGCAGGAAACCTGCTCAAAATATGAAGCAGCCCGACTGGGGTAGTACCTCGACCTTACAGAAGACCACAGCTAAATAATACTGTTTTCAAGCAGTGTTGTGTTCCTGTTGGTGAGTAAGGTGACCAGAGCTCCTGGGGATGGGGTGGGTCTATTGTGCTGGCCTACCTATTGCTAAAGAAATTTTACTTCAGTCGTGTGGTCTAAAGACTCTTAAAAATCACACTTGTTTTTTTTTCACGATCTCTTTCCTTAACAGACTAGTTAAGTAAAATTAACCGAAAATTATTAATATTATATAAGATAATAATTATGTCAAAGTTTAAACGAAAATAATTGTCAATTAAACATTTGAATTTTTTTTTTAATGAAATCTAAGAAATTAACTAGTGTTGCAAATAAGCGCCATCTAGAAGGTCTATTTTAATTATTCTAACAGCGCCATCTCTACGCTGTAGTTCAAAACAGTTTCTCAACATGTAGCAAGTACCGTAGTGTTGCCGCTCACTCATAGATGGCACTATTGAAAAATTTTCTCGTTAATAAATTCTGGCGTGAAATAAGTCGCTGACATCAATTAAAATTTATGCACTCATTAAAATTACTGGTCGTGATTCGTCTGGGTATTGAACATATTCGCTTGCGGTAATCCAGATTATCTTGGGACATCTAGACCACTTTTTGAAGTGAAACTCCTTTAAAATCGTTTTATTAATAAACTAGCTTCTGCGCGCGACTTCGTCGGCGTGGACTCCGCTCCTATTGGTCTTAGCGTGATGCCACATAGCCTATAGCCTTCCTCGATAAATGGGCTGTCTAACACTGAAAGAATTTTTCAAATCGGCCCAGTAGTTCCAGAGATTACCGCGTTCAAACAAACAAACAAACAACCAAACAAACAAACTCTTCAGCTTTATATATTAGTAAAGATTTATGTTCTTTATTGCACTTTAAAATCATAATTATACATCATGTTTATAAATAATGTTGCCAAGGGCGAACTTATCTCTACTTATAAGAGATCTCTACCAGTCTAACCATGGTGGTGTGAAACGATGTTACCGCGGGACACAGTAGTGCAAGGGTGATAAACTGATAAAGCAACGAAAGGTTAACAATAATAAAACTATAAACTTATTCTGTAATATTAACCATTCATAAGTAGTAATCACTACATATTATAAAACAAAGTCTCTTCCCGCTGTATGTCTGTCTGTATATATCCTTAGATCTTTAAAACTACGCAACGGATTTTGATGCGGTTTTCTTTAGTAAATAGAGTGATTCCAGAGGAAGGTTTATATGTATAATACATGCATAATATAGTAGAGGAACATTGATAGTTTTAAAGTTTTCTAATATGATATCGTAAATAAACACATTTTTTGCGCTTAGATTGCAAATACTTATTTTATATTTAGTATCAGCATTGCACCCGTGCGAAGCCGGAGCGGGTCGCTAGTATAAAATACATAATTATATACTTAGCTACATTACACACATACATATACATAGGTACATACTCGTAGGTACATGCGTCACGATAAACTCGATAAAGAAACAAACATAATATATCGTGTAGAGAGAATGAGTAATAATGTATTCTACATTAGTGCTCAATGATCAATCGCGTAAGTGACTCGCTTTGCACGGCGCTTACGACCGTTTTCAAGAGACCGTGATCATCGTCTATAGAACAAATCGTAACCTTCCTACTAATTTCCAAAAGTTTCACTTCTGCCTTCTGCTTCACTTTCAGTCTTCTTTTTTAAATCCTGGGGATGGCAAGGAGGGATAAAGTCGGCAACATGCTTGTAATGATCTAGCAGGCGTTTATATTTTTTTGTTTTGGTACCTTAAAATATAGTAAAAAAAAAAGTATTGTGTGGTTTTATGAAAGTAATGTAAAAGTGAAACTTTTTTTCACATTATAGACATTTAACTTAAAAATTTTGAAATAATATTCCATTAAGGGTACAAAAATCGCTTTATCAATCTTACCGCGCGGCCCGCCGTCACGCGACATGCAACACACAGACGAAAAAGTTTGAGACGATTTAATAAAACTTTCACTTTAAAAATTTGGAGCATAGCTTTGGCCAATATTAACCAGTTAAAATGTTTTATAAGTTCTCCGTCTTGTCGGTTTGTGATTACCTGTCTTCGTGCTAAATAAATAAACTGATAAATTAGTATTAATGTTTTTGAAGTACAAAGTGTTCCGGTGTTACAGCAGCTAATTACGTATCTATACTAATATATAAAGCTGAAGAGTTTGTTTGTTTGGTTGGTTGTTTGTTTGTTTGTTTGTTAGTTTGTTTGTTTGTTTGTTTGTTTGAACGCGGTAATCTCTGAAACTACTGGGCCGATTTGAAAAATTCTTTAAGTGTTAGATAGCCCATTTATCGAGGAAGGCTATAGGCTATGTGTCATCACGCTAAGGCCAATAGGAGCGGGGTCCACGCCGACGAAGTCGCGCGCAGAAGCTAGTTAGTTATAAGTGCTTCATGCAAACACTTTAAGCCAGTTCACTTTGCGCGCATCTTAGACGAACTTATTTTACTTTATAATAAAACTACGCTTTTTACTCAATTTTAATAGCTATACTTTCTAAGAGAAATTAATTTTAAGACATTATAAGCTTTTCATATATTTTAATTTGTTAAACTTTCTTTATTGATTATCTTTGTGATAAATGTTATTAACCGTTTTCGAAAAAAGGAGGAGGTACTCAATTCAATTGTTTTAGAAGTGAAACTTCTTTAGAATCGTTGTGATTTCAAACCGGAAGGCAACAACAGGGAAGTTCGCGCCGCAGTGCGGCCGGGCCGCGCTGCAAGCCGCTAATTTTAAATTAGTTTTTTTTTTTTTAATTATTTTGACAAAGAAGTTTCACTTCTATCGTGTGTGAATCGCACACACACCTTTTTTATTTATCAGAACTTTTGACTTGGTGTACCGATCTCCATGTTTCTTTTTTATTTGAAAGTTGGTGCGTGCCATGTATTCCCATTTGAATTTAATTGAGATTTGACAAGTGCTCTTTGAGTTATATCTAATAATGCCTATTTACTTGACAATTTTCTCGTCCACCTACGTTGTATTATACCTACCGCATAATTTATCACTGTGTCAACTGGGTGTAGGTACTGATTTTGATAATTCTACAAAATGAAGCCGCAACTACTGTAGCAGCCCGATCCTGTGACCAATATTGTTAGCATCAAAGATAGTGACTGAAATTATTGACAACTATTTTGAAGCATTACTTTGACGGAAGGATCACGTGGTACTTCCGTACAGCGTCCATTCTATGATCAAACTGTCGTATACAGTTTAGTAACTAAACAATACGCTACAGTTTTAGTTATCACAATAAATTAATTCAAAATTATAATCAAAATATTATTCAAGATGGATATCCTATATAGTCCTTCTATCTATAATTCTATACCGTTAACAAGAAGCTGAAACAACACCTCACTCAAATTAATCTGTAAATATATTTTCATTAATGTTTACTTTTACTGTGTATTTATGTATGATATGATACATACATGTATTATATATAGTATATATATGGTATGTATATAAGGTATATATATTTATATATTGTATGACGTTATGAATATTATTAAGTTATCAATTTTTTTTTTTTGGGAATCTGTATATGTATATTGTCTACATTACTGCACTCTCTTAGACTATGCTACATTACATTAGTTCTCACCACACTATCACAGGTTGGCTGGAAGAGATCTCTTCTAGAGATAAGTCCACCGTTGCTAACTAAATTTGTTTACGAATAACTCTACAAAAATTTAAAGTGCAGTAAAGAATATGTTAGATTATGATAGAGTTAGAAACGAGACTATCCGCGAGAGAACGAAAGTAACCGACATAGCCCACAGAATTAGCAAGTTGAAGTGGCAGTGGGCTGGTCATCTGTGTCGCAGGACCGATGGCCGTTGGAGCAGACGTGTCCTGGAGTGGAGACCGCGTCTTGGCAAACGCAGTGTGGGACGTCCTCCGACCCGTTGGACCGACGATCTTCGTAAGATTGCCGGCGTAGGCTGGATGAGGATTGCGGAAAACGGGGATGTTTAGAGCGAACTTGGGGAGGCCTATGTCCAGCAGTGGACTGCAATAGGCTGAACTGATGATGATGATGAAAGAATATGTTATCTTGAAAAACAGTAATTATTTTGAAACAAATATACCTACACAAATATGTCTTTGAACCGAAAAAGGAATATTAAAATTTTACCCACCTTGTTTCTGAAATAAAATTCTCCATAAGATTCTTATATTATTGACATGAAATTTTAAAGTTTGTATTAAAAAGCCAGCATTATTGGCTAAATTAAAACAAATGACAAATATTGAATGAAGATAAGAAACTTTTGGAGTTTCTTGTCGAGTCACTTTTAATCGTTAAACTAAGTATTATAATAAAACAACTTTTTCGTATTTTATCGCGTTTAATTAAGTTTTTTAGATGCCCGACGTTTGGGATACTTTACAAGTTTACAGCAACCACGGTCAGTCCTCCCGTGAATAAGTTGTTTCATTATTATGAGTGAAATTCGCGTAAAGATAAGAAAACAATATGTTAAACTTTTAATATATTTTACTAAACTTTTATTTAACTTGAAACCTATTTATTTATTTATTAATTTTTTATGTGTATGTATGTATATAATAAGTTTGTATAATTGTTAGGGTGGAATCTTGTAACGAGATAACCTATGTAGATAGACAAGTAAATTATATAACTTGATCGAATTGATTTTAATATTATTATTTTCAAAACTAAACAAAATTTTCAGATTTATAATATTAGTATAGATAAATTGTGTAATGACGTTACATGTTCATAGTAAAAGTAATACGGAAAAAGTTTATTTTACTCTTTTTAGCGTATTTAAAATAAATGCTTGTTTTTTAAAACTTTTTTATTACGCATTTATTTTTACGAACATTAAGATTATAAAAATATATAATATGTAGATTTATGAAAAGCCGCTTAAAATTATACACAACAGATAAAAAATACTAAATCCGTATGTAAAAAGTTGATTAAGCTGAGTTGGTTTGGTGTTCTGTAGCGACTTATATAACGCTTGGACGGTTGCGTATTTTATTAAAAAAGAATTAGAGCCTAATCCATCACGTGGCTCCGCGACTAATTGAGGAATGTAACGCACTTGAACTGGAGTTACGTTGTAATCTATATCTATATGAATTTTAATGAAATGGTGCAAATCGCAAGACTCAAGAACGGTTGGAGCAATTCGGCATTATTTTTCTTTTTTGGAGTTTACTCCTTAAGAATAGATTTTCATATTAGGCTCCCGGTATGAAAAAAATGTGAGGTGTAAAATCTATTGAACGAATGACCTCGTTACGTTTTTTTATGTTGCTTCAATGCCATCTATCTCGATTGTTTCTTTTCTAATAATTCGATTATAATCGATTGTTTTCTTTTCTTATAACGGCATCGTTCGATCGATAGATGGCGTTACTTGATTCGTTTATTTACCATTTGATATGGTATTAATCTTTTTCTTAGACTTGTAAGCCTTTTTTGTGGCTATTTAGACAGTCGATCTGAAGAAGTAAACTCCAGTCGTGCGGCGGAGCTCACACGCAGACTTTTTTTTAATACAGTTAGGTCAACAAGCGTACGGCAGACCTAATGGTAAGCGGTTACTAAAGCCTATTGATGCCTGCAACACCAGAAGCATCGCAAACGCGTTGCTGACTCTACCCTCGACCCTCCCCAGGAGCTCTGGTCACCTTACTCACCAACAGGAACACAACACTGCTTAAGAGCAGTATTATTTTGCTGTGGTCTTCTGTAAGGTGGAGGTACTTCCGCAGGTGGGCTACTTCAACTTATTTTTTTAATAGGTCATCGCTAGGTCGCTCAAATTTTACTTCTAATGCGCCAAAAGAAGTTTCACTTCAAAAATAAAACCTGTGTGGTAAAATTTTTTACCGTGACACTTTTTCACTTTTACCGTGGTTTCATAAAACCACACAGGTTGTTAACACACATAATTTTTTTATTGAGAACTTCCTTCTTTTTTCATGTCGGTTAATTAAGAGTATACTTTTAAGAACAATAGCCATTCATATTCCATTGCTTAACAGACTGAGTTACATCAAGCGTGTACTGTAACCATTTGTAAACAACTCAGTGTTTGTGGAAGCGTATATTAAGGAGATTAAAACGTAATCCAACACTCCGCTCCACTGCAAATTAGTAATACGTGCTTATGAATTCTTATCACGCTTTCGTGATAGTAAAGTGATATGACGAATAAGCTTGTAAATCCCCCACTGCTGATTTGAGATCCCATCTCCATGTAATCCTGCTTTTCACGGTTATTTATTAGCTGAAAGTTTTTATTATAAAGCTGAAAAGTTTGTTTGTTTTAGCGCGCTAATTTCAGGAACTACTGGCTTCAATCGAAAACTTCATGTTTGTGTTGGATAGCTCATTTACCAAGCTCATTACCAATAATCGTGGGGCACAGCTATTATCTTTATAAATTAAAATAATTTGCTAAATGCATAGCTAAGCGCTAAATTCGATTACGACTGTACCGATTCCCGCCCTTTTTTTCAAGGTTTTTTTTTAGTATTTTGTATAAGGTTCTTACAGATAAAAAAAAACTGAAAAAATTGCGTATTAAATTCGTAAAACAGAAAATCATCTGTCAGGTAACTTACAAAAGATATATTTATAGAACATTGAGCGCTAGTTTTAAGGCGACTCGCATCACTAGATCTGAAAAAATATCAAGGGACATATGAAACCTACAAGAATATACTTTCAACGGCTTCCGGTAGGATTTTCTCCTGTGCTGTGTCCAGAAACAAACAATATACAACCACAAAGGCCCAGACTACGACAAACATTTATATGGCCAAAACAATACTTTATCGTGAGCGGGAATTGAACCCGCAAGGGCTACTATTGTGACTGCTGCGCCCACGCTTTATCAAATAATTGTTTTGTGTGCTTGCAAGCGAAAAAAACCGACTTCATCGACCAGTTAAACAACGAAAGTAGACGAAAAAATACTCAAGTATGTATGGGCCGTTCTTTTTTTTTATCGACAATGACTTGTCTCCTCCGTAAAAAAGTAAATATATTGCTCCTAAGTACCAAATTTCTTATATTTTTTTTATAAAAATAAACTTGATAAGGCAATAATTATAATATCTTCAAAAGAAGATTTTAATTAATCATATTTTTTGCAAAATTAGTGTGACATAGTATACGAAAAGCGTAACGGAGGTGTTTTACATACAAATAAAGTATGTCCCTCTATGAGCACTAATGTAAACAAACTGCTGTCGTGAAAAAAAATCACATTGAAAGTTTCTATCCAAAAATATTTACTGAACTACTTAACCTTTGTTATTAAATTAATAAGAAGAAATAATTTTTAATGTTACTATTATTAAATAAAAAAATATTTTATTGGCTGTCTCCCGACGTACATGATTTTTGTTGCTACCTTCTGTCATTCATCTTATGGTACAAAATAATGTGCGTTAACGATTTTGATCTTGGTCACTAAACAAGAGAATAATCCCTCTCCACCCCGGATCCGCGCTATGCGTCCCTCCGCCCTGGCATTACCAGTCAGTCGCTCGAAAGCAGTAAAAGGAGGTGCGAGTGTTTATTTAGCGATCGCTCTGTCACGTAAGTTACTACTTCCAAATGTTATTGTAATTTATGTGATTTGATGTTATTTTATTGATTTCTGATAAATATTTCACATATGACCAGTTTTCTGCGTAAATTATAATTAGGAACATTCTGAACATCTCGAACACTACTATTTTACACGTCTGTCACGAAGCACCTCTGTCCCAAAAATGTGACAAGGTGTTAGACCTCGTGACGGAGTGGTCATTTTTGTATGGAGCTTAGAGCCTTAGTTAATTTTAATAATAGATGATTGTTACTTTTCTTACGGTGGTTATTATATCGTCAATTATTTTGTTAATTTAAAGTGTTACCATCAGATAAATTAAAAAATTGCATTATCTACGGCTGAAAAACAGGACGGTGTCGTGAAACAAGGAAACAACCCTGAAATCAACACAAAATTAAAGAGTAGAGTAAGTGAAAAGATATTGCAAGACTAAATTAATATATCTACCGAAGAATGGTTATTGTTTTCTAAAATTAAACATTGTTATAAGGTTAACTTCGTTCGGCGGGTAAACATTATTTACCACTCCGTAGCTTCGTATACAACTCTGTCACAATTGTCCACCTTATAATTTAATTTCAAAGTAATGCATGAACCACTTCACTGGCAAAATTTACAAAAATAACGTTTACTTGTATTACATGCTAAACAATAAAGGTATTCACTAGATTTTCAAGCTATTTTATTGGGTGACTTTCATAATATTAAACAGTTTTTTGTCTTAAGAAGCAAAAATGTGACAGAGTGGTATTGGATATATATTTTTTAATGTTTATTTTAAAAATTCCGTCCAATGGAGCTAGATACAAATAAATGTTAATATTCTTGATAAAAAAAGTAATAAGAAACTGAAGATCTGATTTTAAATGAGAAATTAAAAAAATAAACATTTTTGTGACTGAGGTGTTATTTTTTGATACCATTCCTACGAAATTTTAAATAAAACAAAAATTACAAATAATACTTCGATGCATTATATATTTTTGAAATCTAGAATAACGAGGCAATGATTTAAATCACATTTTACTAAACAAATCACATGTTTATTTTTTTAAAAAAATATAAAAATTTGCCGGTCTGATGTCGATAAAAAAGAAGAACGTCCCATATATGAATACGCGTTATTATCAACTTCGTTCTCAATCAAGTTTAAATTTTTACCACATGACATTACTTTAAGGGCGGATCTAGCTTTGGTGCCACGGGGAGGGGGGGGGGGGTCACATAGTTGTGGTCAAGTCACAAGAAGCTATAATTTAATTTTAATAATGATAGATACAGGTAATAACCCTTCCTTGGCAGTCGGGTAAAAAGGAGGTATTTTATTAATGTATGTACTTACATAATGTGCTTAAAAATATCTATATTGTGACAAAAATCTTGTTTAACAACTTTAATTAGTGGTCCACTTAGGGGGATTTCAAGTATTACGTAACGCTAATTTCTTGTTAAACGTTACGATGCGTTACAGGGGAGGGAGTTTCTAACAACGGAGGGGGGTTCTAACAACGCATTACGTAACATTGTTTTTTGTTTAATTAAAAAAAACTAGGGTATTAAAATCTACCGTTTTATTTATTTATTCTTACCACAAACGCGATTAAAACAATAACAAAAGTAATTTAGCGACTTTCCGGTTAGTTTGCGCAACAAAGTTGTGACATTTGGGTAAAAATGTGGTAAAAATGGTCAGTTGGGTGTTACGTAACGTTTATAGGGTGATTACTTTCCGATTAAAAAAGAATCATCGAAACCAATCAACCCAGTAAAAAGTTCTGAAGTAACGCACATAGTAAAAATCGAGTCGAATTGGGAACCTCCTCCTGTATATGAAGTCCGCTCAATTCTAATACAATAATGTCCATAATTCATTTCATCATCAGTATTACACAGACTGTGTCACAGTTCAGTTCAAGACTCGAGAGCCCGATATGTTCCGACACAATCGACAGTATATCAAAACTTTCCACGTCTTCTGAATGTACGCTCGTGTAGCGCATAAAACCAAAATGTATCGTAAAACTTCTATGATGTATCGACCTTACTTTCATATCATTTGCACGTGTTCTACAACTTTATATCTATTGGAAATGTTTTTGATGTTTTAAAATAACTCACGAAGGAATATAACATCATTTGATTGTGAATAATTGTGTTTTCTCGCAAAAAGAAAATCGACTTCAGTTATATCGACAAGTAATACAAGGTAGATACACGAAAAAATAGTCAAGTAGTCATTAGATCTCAATAAAATTTAAATATCGGTAAAGCCTTTGAAAAGTTATGCGGTGACACAAATTCAAAGGTTATAACTCGTGAAGTATTATTTTTATTATACTGTAAACATTGATAAAAGTAATGCAGGTGTGAGTTTAATTAGGGAATCATTAGGATAGTATATGTTTACATTCCCATTAGGGGGAGGAGAGAGGGTTAGCTTCAGTTCACGGCTACGGTGCCTACATACCATCAGGTTGCGCGTACACTTTTGCCATCCTAGTGGTATGAAAAATGGAACATATATTCTGAACTGCTCGATGATAGTCAGACGAGATATTCAATAGGAAGAAGTTAGTTTAAAAAAGTGTATAGTTCTGAAATTGCAACGCTCCAAGGGTTGTGGGTTCGAATCCCACCTCGAGTCTGGGTGTTATATACATATTTATTTATTTTTATTATCGAAAAAAAAAATATGTACCAGTCGGTTTTTACCTATAACACAAGCATTAAGTTGCTTACTTTAGGAACAGACGACCGTGTGTGTATTGTGTATATATTTATTGTTTATTATTACTATAAGCACAAACTACATATATTCAGCCGAGCGGCAAGCAATGTCATTTAAGTCCCATACATTATAAAAATTGAAATCAACCAATTAAGGAGTAAACTACGAAGATCTAATAAGGCACAAGGACAGGTGAGTCCAGAGTTTGTAAACATTCCGTTCCTCAGTCGGTCGGGAACGTCGCGCGGCAGTCGGCGCTCGACGGGCGAGTCCGCCTCGTGTCCTGCCCGCGATATTTTATAACGTGTATTTTAGATGAATCTTAGGTCTATACAACCCCTAGATTAGTGTTTATCGTGGAGTCAGTTGCATTACACTAGTGAGATATTCGTAAGCGATTCGTCAGTGACTCGGTTAAGTGATGGGTTATCTTGTCGATCTTAATTAGATATATTTACGAATTTAGTACTTTGATTTTACGAACTTTGTGCAGCTAATTTATTTTTTCGCGAATATTTTTTATGCATATTTAGTGCAAGTGTAATGAAATAATTACAAAATTTTCACTATCTTTTAATTTAGGATAATATAAGCAAAAGTAATAAACTACCTATAGCAAAAGAAAAATTGTAATCAAAAAAGTAAAAATATATCTACAAATAAATAGTCGACATCTATTAAAAGGTTTTTTTTTTGAATAAAAATATAAAAAATGAGATTTGATATTGTCCTAGAATAAAAAGTTTATATAATTATATGTGGTACTCACACTAATTTTGGGAAAATAACGAAATGAAAATAAAAAATTGCGTGCGTACAAAGTACACATCTCAGAAGTGAACCTTCTTTGGCAAATTAATTAAACAAACTACTTCAAAAGAAAAAGTAATTAAAAAATATCTAAAAATACAAAAACAAAAAGACAACGCGGTGTTCCCAGGCGGTCACCCGTCCACGTACTGACCGTACCTGACGTGGCCGCCTTAGCGGTCGTTCAAATTTTATCCCTCATGCGCCTAAAGAAGTTTCACTTCAAAAATAACAATTATCATCAATTAGATCAAGTCAGGGGTACAGAAATATCGGCGATATATTTTTATTTACACAAATTAATAAACAATACGGTCTCGTTGTTGGATTTATACAAATGTGAATACATTTATCCGCTTCGCTGTTTGTTCGTTAGATCGTAAAAAAATCGTCGGTTTGAGCGTCTTGTTTATTTCTTTGAAACAAAATGTAGCACTTTTTTATTATTTCGACACGAGAACATTTAGTGTTTTATTTACTGATGTAAGTTCTGTAAGCATAACATCTTAGAATTCTAAAATATACAGTCTAAAATAGGGGTATCAAACTCAATTTTGCAAAGGGCCATATATTAAATTTAGAATGTGTAGGCGCGCCAAATTTGAATAAAAAAATATACTGAATTATCATACCATTTTATTTATTTAATTATATAGTGTCTAGTATAAAAATCAATTGCCGTTCGTTAGTCTCGCTAAAACTCGAGAATGCAAATGGCTTGAACGATTTAGCTAATTTTGATCTTGAAATGTTTGTGGAAGTTCAGGGAAGGTTTAAATAATATGTAACGGAAAATACTAAAAACGACGATTTAATTTTCCAATACAAAATGATCCTAGCGGTGAAATTTAATGTCTATTGTCAAACACGTTGTCAATTGGTTGTCAAATATTATTTTATTTTATTTATAGGTGCGTTCAGAAAGTGTTTTGAGGTGATACGAAGTTCACCGGGCCATCTAGTTATAATATATAATACTAGCTTCTGCGCGCGACTTCGTCGGCGTGGACTCCGCTCCTATTGGTCTTAGCGTGATGACACATAGCCTATAGCCTTCCTCGATAAATGGGCTATCTAACAGTGAAAGAATTTTTCAAATCGGCCCAGTAGTTCCAGAGATTACCGCGTTCAAACAAACAAACAAACTCTTCAGCTTTATATATTAGTATAGATACGGTTGTTAAAAATCGCGGCCGATCGCGGGCCGTATATTTGACATCCCTGGTCTAAAATCTTAGAACTCAGAACTTTATAGTAATCTATGATACAATGTCTGAACTGTTAATTTACCTGCACATTGTAAAATGTTACTTTATAGTTCTTTCCTGAACCCAACTTAGTAAAAAAAAATGGATGAAAATTTACAAAGAATTCGTTTAAATACAAATGAAATTTATATATACGATAATTAAAAACAAACAGTTTGCTTAGTTAGAAAGAGTGTACATTAGATATACTTTTTTCTCAAAAGTTCAAACATACTTTATCTTTTAAACCTTTACAAATATGGAACAGCATCAAATTTTTATGCTTGACATATTAGCGTTGGAATAAACAAACCAACACACATACGCTAGTGTATTAATAATTATTTTTGCTTCTATTACATCTATGAAATACATTATTTTTTTGAATATGTGTCTTTCTGAGAGTCCGCGCTTATTCCTATACCGTTAAGTCTACTGGACGAAATCGGATACAATTTTTATAGTATAATCCTAGAATTCTAACTTATAACCTAAAGTAAGTTTCAGTTTATCAGACCTCCTAAAAATTGAGGTATCTATTTATTCTATAATCACGAAATCGTTTTGTACACATGTGTACCGCACGTGAAACCGATAGACAAAGCTAGTTCATAAATACAATCTGTGCCCTATTTACATATTTATGTTGTATTGCAGTAAACCTAATAACATTATGTTCTATATCCTTCTATTCGTACATATTCGTAGCACTAAAGATAAGCAAATAAAACGGTAGATAAAGGTGAAGTTGTGTACATACTTACACTGTGTTCACATGTACGCTAGGTCAGGCGTACACTGGAAGGATTTGTTCGCACATTTGTACATTCTGTTCATAGAATATTTACTGTATGTACAATTAATAAATATTTTGAGCATTCTAAGATAGAAGTGTGTTCTTGACGAACGCGTACAATACTTTTTGAGAGAGTGAAAAGAGAGGAGACTGTCATACTAATGGCAACTTTAATGCTTATCTTTTAGTTAAGAGCGCGCATAATGCAAAATTACCAATCTTCTATTTATTTTGACATGTAAAATTCCAGACCAAATCTTAAAATAAAAATATATGACAAACTACGTGATATTTGCAAGGGTTAACCCATATCAAAAACATAAAATAAGGAAATTTCCTCGATAAAATATAATCACGAAGTAACCTCTAATTTTTATATTTTTTCTTTTTATACTCGATATGGTTATGTCCATTAAGACAAAAATTTGATAATTAATTACATTTAAATATGAGTAAAGGCTATGCCTAGGCATTTAATGTAATTACTTTTAGTTTCGGAATTATATATAAAATAAGATATTTGTCGTTTTTTACATTCGTAATGCGCTCAAAACTATATCGTCTATCGCACTCTGACACGAGGCTTTGTGTATATTTTGTTTCATCAATTACTCACGGGCGCGCGGTTGAAATCTGATTTTTTGTTCGCGTTATGCGCCCTCTTAATAGCGGGCTGACAATATTTTTAATACATCATATAAATTAGACCTAATTAACAGCAGAAAATATCCTGTTCAAAATCTGGACCTTACAGAATATCACAGCTTAATAATACTGTTTCAATCTGTTGTGTTCCTGTGGTGAGTAAGGTGATCTCTTGAAGGGATCGGGTGTAGGGTCGGCAACGCACTTGAGATGCTTCAAGTTTTGCATGCGTCTATATGCTACGGTAATTGCTTACCTTTGAGTAAGCCGTACGCTTGTTTGCTGACCTAGTTGTAAAAAAAATACTAGGTATATCTAAGATGGAGGGGGGTTCAAACCCATAACCTTGGAGCGGAAAGTAAGGTAATTTGTCAACTGTGTTAATGGATTAGTCTACTGTAGTGTATTCTTCTTTAATTCTGTTCCTTTAGTACGTAAAAGCTTCTTGAGTTTATGAGGTAATTTACCTTAGGAATGGGAGTATTTACCTTACTGAGGTAATTTACCTTAAGGAGTTTGTATCCTACTAATAATTTAAATGTGTAAGTTTCTAATAATGTATGTATGTATGCTTTGTTACTATTTAACGCAAAAACTACTTGACCCATTTCAATGAAACTTTGTTCGATCTAGAATAACACATTGCCTACTTTTATCCCGACATTCCTTTGGGATCGGAAATTACGCAGGTAAAATGCGTGGTGCAGCTAGTCGTGTATATAATTAAAATTCGGAGTTACCTCTAAATCGATTAAAATATTTCAATACATCGCTTTATCATTAACTTTTGGTGAAGACACGCCTTGAATTGGATTACCATTGAAATGTTAATATAGATGTTCTAATCACTTCTTACTTCTATTACATAATAGCTCTGTAAGTCGCCGGCGGCGTGGCCAAGTGTTTGCCGAGCCGTAATTGTATTTTCATTTGATTACACCGATACTATCAAAAAAAAAAAATAATACAGTCGAATTGAGAACCTCCTCCTTTTTTGGAAGTCGGTTAAAAACATCCTCGTTGCTATGCAGAATTAATTACATAATCCGAAATATTTGTACATGGATTTTGGATATATATTTTACCCATAGGTGTTAAATGTTCGTAGTTTGTTGAGACCCTGTGCTCTACTCCGAGGGGTTGTGGGTTCGATTCCCTCCTCGAGTCTGGGTGTGATATACGAATATGTATTTATTCATATATAAGTATTATTTATATTTATTCATAAAAAAATAATTGTGTTTGCTCGCAAACGAAAAAAAACCGACTTCAATTACATCGACAAGTAATACAACGTAATAAGACGAAAAAATAGTCAATTAAATACGCGCTATTAAAGATTACTCAAAAAGTTGTGATCAGATCTCGATCTAATTTAAACAACAAATTACAACAAACAAGACTACATGACAAGTATTAGCTTTCGAATAGAGTAAGAATCATCAAAATCGGTACACCGAGTAAAAAGTTATGCGGTATAATACAACGTAGGTCGACGAAAAAGTAGTCACGTAAATACGCATTATTAGATATAACTCTAGAAAGTCCTTGTCAGATTTCAATTAAATTTAAATGGGACCACATGACACGCAACACCTTTCAATTAAAACAAAATTGATCGAAATTGATTCACCTATTCAAAAGTTCTGAGTTAACATACAAAAAAAAAAACAGTATAATTGAGAACTTCCTCCTTTTTCCTCCTCCTTTTGGTCGGTTAAAATAACAACCAACAAAAACCCGGCAACCTTGATGCCTGTCTGAAACATGTCACACAATACTTAATTTTTAAAAATTTAATAACATTATATTATCTGTCCTTCTCCTACATGGGGAAGAGGCCTATGCCCAACAGTGGGATATTACAGGATGAATCGTGATCGTCGTGTGCGATATTATCTGTATTCAAAGGAAATATTCTGAAAATTTTAATTAGCTTAGGAAAAAAAAATACCAGTGATTTTAGGGGTATGGCAGGGGTTGTGAAAAATCTCAAATATCACCAAGGGATACCAATAAGGGGTTAAAAAGTTGCTAAAATACTCTAATATAAATAATAAATAAAATAATATAAATAATAAATAAAATAATAAAATCTCGTGATTATAGGATGACCCCAAATAAAATATGAAATGTTGAAAAACCTCACGTATTCAACATTACCACGCGCTGATGTTAATTGACCTCATGAAGTACTGGAGCGTACTGGAGCTGGTCTTCTGCTCCAATAGCTCTGTTTAGAGAGGGCTACTTTAAATATTTAAAATACAATTTATAATGATCGCAAGGGATAATAGAGCAACGAGGAAAATTTATTGAAGTCGTAAGGCAGTCTATCAGTGTTGTCACTTGATTCGTTGGCGTTGGCAATAACTACCAACCTTACCAACGAGTTAAAAGTTTCCAAGTAATAATTATCGTAAGGGATAAAAGAGCAACGAGGAAAATTTATTGAAGTCGTAAGACAGTCTATCAGTGTATTGTCACTTAATTCGTTGGTGAAATTGGCTATAAGAGTCAGTGCCAACCTTAGCAACGCGTCAAAAGTGTTCCAGTCTATTCTAGAAGTGTATCACATTACATAATATGGCGATAATTTACTATAACAATTACATAGAACAGGTTTAGTACTTCAGATAACATAGATAACAAAATAACTAAGTTTTACACTTTACAATTTACCCGCTGGCAGTACCCTGCTTTCGGTTGCAGGATCTTGGATCGGATTCCTGCCCTGAGTTTGGGTGTAATATTTATTTATGTTTTACGTACCTATAAACCTTTATTTAAATATAATATATTATCTTTTCTGTAGGTGTCTTTGTTTCGATGTACAATAAAGATAATTACCTAGTATAAAACAAAGTCGCTTCCCGCTGTCTGTATGGTTATCTTTAAAACTACGTAACAGATTTTGATGTGGTTTTCTTTAATAAATAGAGTGATTCAAGGGAAGGTTTACATGTATAATACATGCATAATAACTAAAATAGATGATAGTTAGGCTAGTTTTTCCAACCGTGCGAAGCCGTTGCGGGTTGCTAGTAAATAAATAGAATAAATAATAAATTATGTAGTTTTTTTTTTTTATACCACGACGGTAGCAATCAAGCATACGGCCCGCCTGATGGTAAGCGGCTACCGTAGCCTATGGACGCCTGCAACACCAGGGGCATCACATGCGCGTTGCCGACCCTTCAAAAACCTATTTACTCCCCTCTTGAAGGACCCCATACTGTAGCATTGTGGGAAAACCTCGGCAGGGAGTTCATTCCACAGCCGAATGGTCCGTGGGAGGAAGTTCCTCTGAAACCGAACTGTACGGGACCATTTGGGCTGCAATGTGCAATGTGCAGTTTTATGTATGACAGTCAGCTGTTAACTAAAAACTCATTTATACATTGAAAAACAAAATTATCATTAAACTTAAAACAGTATTTTGTACTTGCCGGTAAAATAAAAGATCGCAAGGAGATAAGTGTCCTTTAGCCTACAATTTACAGTTTAACAGCGAAAAGTAGCTGTTGAGATTTATCTCAACAATTAGTTTTCTAAATAAACAATAGTTAGATCATGAACTTGCAACTGACTCTACGATATCAAATTCTAGATAAAACCCAATATCAGTTACGATGGACCAAATATTTTCATTCCAAACTATAATAAGTGAAGTAATAATATAAAAGACACAGTGAAGACTGAAACGGGAACAACGGGATAGATTGAGTCGGAGATAACGATGAGAACGGACGCTTAGATAAAGTAAAGGAAGAATAATGTGTTTCAATCGAAATAAAACGAACTGAATTTAAATAAATTGAAGAAAATAAAATAAGTAATCAACGGATGGATAAAATCACGTTAATATAAAGCATAGATGAAAATATAGAATGAATAGTTGTTGATGTTAGATGAAAATTTAAAGCACATCGCGTTTTCAATTCATTTATATTTTTGTAGGGAGTTTAAATTAGACGGTTTTATGGATCAGTGTAAAACATCAATGTTACCAATTTAAACATTATGAGAAAGTTACTAATAAATCATACTAATGTGGACATATTTTAAATCATAGTTTTAAAAAAAATTTCAACTAGTAGTAACTTATGTGATGATAAAAATATTAAAAATATACAACATTATTTTTACGTTGATGTGATAAATAAATCAAGTAAATTATCAGACTCCTCGTTAGTCAGTAGAGTTAATGATTTTGTACTAATAAGTGATAAAACTAAAAAATTCTGTGACTTAAAATTTAAAATGGAAATGAGAAAATACTGAAAATAAAAAATGGTGTACGAGATTTTGAATCTCAGAGTGAAGTGATTGCTGTGAATAGTGAATTAAATAGTGATAAAAATATAAAATATCGAAACGTAGATGGTAAACCTAAATAGAAATAAAAAAAAAATCAGTTAGTGATAAAATTATAACACCAAAAGTGAAAATAAATTAATACCTAAAAGTGTAGTAGAAAATTTAGAAAATGGTGTGACTACAGAAGGTGTTGTGAAACTGTGGATGTGTGATAGATGGTGTAAAGGATTTCGTACCTAAGCACAAAGGGATAAGATTGAAAAATGAATGTGACGGTGAAGGCAGGACCGGCGCCGACAGTGGCGGTGGTGCCGGTGCCAGAAAGTGAGATGGACGCGCTGCTGCTTGGCAGGACTGCGGTGAGGACATTTGATCAGTACGTGCGAAATGTATGTATTGTTTTCTATTCTTAACGCTACTCTTGATTTGGCTGTGAAAGCATTAACAAAATGATAGCTTGTAGCCTGTATTAATTTAGTATAAGTAGTATTGTGGGACTTAAAGATTTTATAAGAATATGTATGAGCTCATAAAACTACGGAAATTGCGAATATTTACAATATTTTAGCAAAAACATCCTAGTTTTCATTACCATCCAAGTTTAACTATTCATCATTGTAAGGTAGTCCGTCTGGTTTTTTCTTAGGTTCACCTAAATTACCTCCCTTCTTTCGTAATTATGAATTCTCAAAGTCGATCATCTTGTAGATAAAATTAATTTGACTTTCACAAAGTGCATTGCTTAATATTTTTTTTTTATGATCGGTCTCCTTCATGAATATCATCATATCAGCTGATGTAAGCAAACATTTTAAGAACACCAATGCTTTCAAAGTCTATTTTAGTATACGTTCTAAGTTTACTCCATTTATATCCCATGCAATTTCCCCTTTCGCTTTACTTTTAATTTTTTTACTGTTTTCGTTTTAAATGTCAGTGAAGCACAATTTTTTATCTGTAATGCATTTTTGTTCATATTTCGGTTTTCGCCTTTTGTCACCTATTATGTATTTCAAGTGTATGTGTTATAAGTTAAGAAGTAATTTTCTAAGCTATTTTTATGTCTAAGATTAAATGATTATCTGTATTTCATTATGAAAGAATAAGATTTTACAATTGGTCAATTTTTGTTTGTACAATAAGTCTGATATAGAAATATTTTATTTCTTCACTTTATTACTCTTTTTTTTTATTTTATCGACAGGTCTACATAATCTCAATTTCTAATGGAATAACAATACTAATTTTTATCTTCAATTTGATCTTCTTACTATTTGATTATTTATTGATACCATATAACTGACGTTGATACCTGCAAAAAAGTACATTTTAGAAGGGATTAAAAGAAGGATTCAGTTCAATATAGACACTCTATAGTGCATATACATAAAAATATTACTGCACGCCCGGCCGTTTTTTGCCGGCTAGTGTACCGCATAAAGAACTTCGTTCCAAATGTTGAAGGATATTTGGAGCAATTAGGTAAATACATCAGGTTAATTCGTCCTAGAAAGTATATTTAAGTACGATTTTACACAACAGTGAAACACAGACTGTTACTGCAAAACACAGTACAGAAATTATAATTTAATTACTGCTCATACTTTAATGTGAGAGCGCCCTGGATGTTACGTCGGTATCACGCTCGCTTACTGAATAAGTTCGCTTAATGAATGCAGATAACAATACATTTAAGGCATCATGCCCTGTAAATGAAACAATTATTTTAATGCAATTTAATAGAGTGGCTATTTATAAATGAAGAATATCTCTTTAGATAGGAAAAGATTGTATTGTATTTACATATTACGTTTTTAACAAAATATAATACTACAAATATCTTTTTAACTGGGTAGGGCACAGCAGGAAATTTCCTGCTCAAAATATAGAACAGCCCGACTGGGGTAGTACCTGGACCTTACAGAAGACCACAGCTAAATAATACTGTTTTCAAACAGTATTGTGTTCCTGTTGGTGAGTAAGGTGACCAGAGCTCCTGGGGGGGATTGGGGATAGGGTCGGCAACGCGGTTACGACGCTTCTAGTGTTGCAGGTGTCTATAGGCTACGGTAGTCACTTACCATCAGGTGAGCCGTACGCTTGTTTGTCGACTTAGTAAAATAAATAATAAAAAAAACTATCATTTAGATATAGACAATATTTAGACTTATTTAAATATCTTAAAAACTAAACAATGAGCGACTGTGTGATCACCGCATGCCACGTTACGCCACAAGTCCTTTTCTGATTCAAAAAAGCCTGCTATGATCTACCATTACCACCTGTACACAATCGCGATGGTCTACAGTGAACCAGCATACGTCATTGTATACTGGGGTCTTTACATACCGTTTGTTAACGAGCATAGTCCTAAAAGTTTACTAAATACATTTTTATCCGTGTTTACAAGTTCATAAAACGTAACAAGAATAAACGTCTGCATTCCGCCAACTCATACATCAATCAGATTAGGTGTAAAAATTTTGAAATCAAAACAATAATTTCATTTTTAAACCCATTACCGGGTCGGACACATAGCTATAACTAATCTAATCTGAGGTTGACAGCACATTCGAGATGTTTTTGTTAAAAAAAAAGAAAAATAATTATTTTGGAAATTAAAAAGTCGCGTTTAGTTTCTCTGGTCTTGAGAATCTTTTGTGTATAGTATTTTTAATAAGATGTCGATTTGTACAAGTGTTTATCTGAATTAAAAATTTCTGAAGAATAGAATTACAATTTACTGGAACCACTTCTGAATGGTGGATTTATCCATAAATATCTATTTTTTTTATTTAAAATTCTTTATTGTACAAAAAAATGTGTGTAGGTACAAAAGGCGGGCTTAATGCTAATTCATGCATTTTCTACCAGCCAACCTTCATAAATATCTCATACTAGCTTCTGCGCCCGACTTCGTCGGCTTGGACTCCGCTCCTATTGGTCTTAGCGTGATGATACATAGCCTATATCCTTCCTCGATAAATGGGCTATCTAACACTGAAAGAATTTTTCAAATTGGCCCAGTAGAACCAGAGATTACCGCGTTCAAACAAACAAACAAACAAACACAATCAAACAAACAAACTCTACAGCTTTATATATTAGTATAGATTTGTTTCTAGGAGTTTTCTTTCACCAACGTCCGAGAGGTCTAAATCTAGATTCTAGATCAATCTAGGCTCTTGAAAAATGAACAGTATTGTGGACTTCAACTTAAATACATTTGTATATTTTATCTATAGAAAATCTTGCTTCTGCAATATTATCTATATTTACAAGTATT
Source organism: Melitaea athalia (assembly GCA_905220545.2). Taxonomy (NCBI): domain Eukaryota; kingdom Metazoa; phylum Arthropoda; class Insecta; order Lepidoptera; family Nymphalidae; genus Melitaea; species Melitaea athalia. The sequence continues at coordinate 392,476 of HG992201.1, forward strand.
TGTTCATTTCTATCTCTCTGAGTTCTAATCTCAAAAATTAATGAATCTTTTTGATTGATGGCACCCTACCTTCCTCTTTGTTCTTCCTCTGCGTCTAACCTAAATCTAATTTTAAAATTACGACTCGAAATTCAGTCAAATAAGGCTAATTGAATAAAAAGTTTGTTGATTTCGATTTCCTAATTTTGATAGTCTTTATATGAGTGTTAAGGTAAGAAAGATCTTTATAAATATGCAAAAAGGCTTTTTACGCGAATTTGAGCAAAATATTTTTGAGCGTAACAGAGCAATTTAAACCATTTTCTATTTATGTCGACAGTTACTGTTCCGTCCTGTACTAAAACTCGTATTTTATCACTAAAACTTCGCTATCCACCTGTTATAGGTCTTTATATTTGAAACCATTAAATTTTTTATAGGAATATACTGAATAAGATTTTAACTATCAAAATTATTAAAGTTTGTATATTCTTAGTAATAAACTTTTCTATAAAATACATAATTATATACATTTTTATAGACATTGTAATAACAAGTAATAAATATACATGTAGCTTATAAGTATGAGAGAGAAAAACTATATTATTTCACGTGGGCGAAACTAAAGAGCACAACTAGTTTTTAATAAGGCGATTTTGATGCGATTGAGGGAGAGTATTTATAATACATGTAAGACTATATTGTTGTAAACGCTTCACACTCACACTCAACGGCCCCCAGTAGTATTTACTCTTGTGTCGGTTGTCCGGAAACACACACAATATACAAATACAAACACCTAAACCACGACAAACATCTATATGGCCAATACAAATATCTTTCGTGAGCGGGGATCGAACCCGCGACCGCCAGCGCAACCGCCAGTGATGTGACCGCTGCGCCAACGCGTCGTCGCGGCGTCGTCTGTAAGTGTTGTAAGTTTTAAAACAATGTAAAAACCATGAATCTATCGTGGTAGGGTATAGCAAGGTATACATATCTTAATCAACATTTGGAGGAGCCCGATTGTAGGACTGTACTGCTAACGTACCTTTCGTACTTCAACCTTACATTAAGGATCACAAGATCAAGATCATAGTCAAATAATTCTACTCTCAAGAAGTTTTGTAGTTAAAACAAGGCAGCCAGAGGTCCAGGGTATGGTCGTTGACAGGGTTAGCAACGCGCTTGCCATGTAACCCCTTAAAATCATCATCATCATCACTTCAGCCTATCGCAGTCCACTGCTGGACATAGGCCTCCACAAGTTCGCGCCAAAAATTCCGTGAACTCACGAGTGTTGCCCATAGTCCCCACGCTGGGCAGGCGGCTTGGTGAACGCAAGGCTGGCTTTACCATTTCAGTCCGACCAAATGGTTGATTACTGCTAACATTGCCGCTTTTTTATGAGAGAAAATTGTTTTTTCCTCAGATATTGCAGGCGTCCATAAGCAATATGATTATTATTAGGTCGTACGCTTGTTTGCTATCTTTACACTATAAAAAAATTGCGTGCGTACAAAGTACCTACACGTGTCAGAAGTGAAATTTCTTTGGCAAACTGACTAAAAAAGTAGGCGGTATCCTAATTAAAAAAATATATAATAAAAAAACTAGTTAAAAAAGTAATTGAAAAAAAAAAATAGTAATTGAAAAATGAAAAGAAAAACACAAAAAGCCAACGTCACGCGGTGTTCCCAGGCGGTAACCCATCCGAGTACTGAACGTCATGGCGCCGCCGCGTTACCGGTCAATCAAATTTTACCCCTCATGCGCCTAAAGAAGTTTCACTTCAAAAATCTCACAAGTTAGCAACGAGCAGAAGCCATGTCATAACATTATTGTGCAGCATTAAATCCGTACAGACAACAGAACGGAACTAATGACACTCGCAGCCGTACCTATTTCTAATCCCCGTTGTCGTTGGAGCAAAATTGTAAAAATAAAAACTAGAAGCGAAGTTAATTATTTCCAGTTTATCATCTGAACTACGCATTCTACGTGGCGATGACGACAGACGTTGGCTTTATGCAGTTTAAAATGAAGTGGTTTGTGACTTTGCTAAATACCAAAGAACTAGCTTCTGCGCCCGACTTCGTCGGCGTGGACTCCACTTCTATTGGTCTTAGCGTGTGATATATAGCCTATTGCCTTCCTCGATAAATGGGCTATCTAACACTGAAAGAATTTTTCAATTCGGACCAGTAGATCCTGAGATTAGCGCGTTCAAACAAACAAACAAACAAACAAACAATGAAACAAACAAACTCTTCAGCTTTATTATATTAGTATAGATAGGTACCAGACTATAAATAAGAGATGTTCTTAATTTACTTGTATTTTTTATGTATTTAACATCATAAATCTGTACTGGGCGAACCGATTTTGATGATTCTTTTTTTATTCGAAAGCCGGCGCTTTTCATATGGTCCCATGTAAATTTGAGCGCATTGTAACGAATATTTAACAAGGCGTATTTATGACTATTTTCGACCTTATAATGTTCTTTTTTTGTCACTTGTGTTTACTAAATGTAAGTTTAAGTTTATTTGTTTTTTTTTTTTTTTTTGATAGAAAATACAATTATAATGATATATCTTAAAGGAATTTTATCAGCTGATACTATTTATGTCTTTCCTTGTCCTATTTTAGCATGTTAAGACGTTCGTTATCCTTATGTTGTCGAGTTCACAACACATAATATGTGGGCTACGCGATAAGGCGATCCCGATGTTCCATATGTAACGCCGCTTACGATCAGATAGACCAGTTCCGCAAAGGGTGTACCGCGGCACACTGGTGTGCCGTGGTCGTTTATTGGTGTGCCTCGGAAAAATAAAGTTAACGTTTATTGATTAATAATAAATATTGTTTCGGTGATTAATAAATAAATGTTGGTTAATGTTACATAAAAAATGATTTTTTATTTGTGGTGTACCTCCAAAATATTTTCCTATTCCTAGGTGTACCTTGAACACAAAAAGTTTGCGGAACACTGAATTTTTAGACCGTACGCGCGTTTGATACCATAGCGGTCTAGAACTCTAGATAAACTAGCTGTGCTCCTCGGTTTCAAACGTGTTAATTGAAGAAAAAAATAGCCTATATAATAATAGCCTATAATATATATATCCTACCTCGGTAAATGGGCCATTAAATACAAAAATAAATTTTCAACTCGAATATGTATCTAGCTCGTGAGTTTAGCGCGCTTAAACAAACAATCAAACTTACTTTTCAGCTTTATAATATTAGTATAAATAACATTTTTTTCTTTTTCGTAACTTTTTTTTCTATAAGACAAAATTATATTGAAGCAAATGTATTGAAATGAATATAATTTTCTTTTATTTTCGCGTTCTAGAATCACACTAAGAGGTTACAGAAAAAAACCTAAAAACTTATTTGCGATTGAAGTGTATATATTTTTTATATATGTGACTAGCTGTGCCCCTTGGTTTTACTCGCGTTAAGAGCGTGCATAATGCAAAATTACCAATCTTCTATTTTTGTTTTGACATGAAAAGTTCCAGACCAAATCTTAAAATAAAAATATATGATAAACTATGTGATATTTGCAAGGGTTGACCCATATCAAAAACATAAAATAAGGAAATTTCCTCGATAAAATATAATCACGAAGTAACCTCTAATTTTTATATTTTTTCTGATCCGATCATGAAAATTCTTTCACTTACAGAAAGCTACACTATTCAGGAGTGATATAGGCTATATTTTATTGTAATTGAACATAAAATTCAGTGAAAATAATAGTAGGTGTCACGAATCGCGCCATCTCTTGACGAACTGTACCTACAGTTCGTCAAGAGATGGCGCGATTAAAAGCATATATTATAATATAATATAATATATCATAAGCATGCATTGGTACCTACCAACTAAATAAACATCGATGTAAAATAGCAGCGGACGGCGCGCGCAACGACTGTGTTCACGACGTTTACCAAAGTATACTTCATTTAAAAATTCGTTATTATTCTGTAATAGTTAAATTTAAAAAACTTGAAACATATCAAATTACTGTAAAAATCTTTTAACGCCCAACGAAGTGGGCACAGGTCGGCTAGTATGAGATATATTTTCTTTGTGTCGTATTAGTAAAAGTTACGTTTATTCGAATAACGCTACATGAATAAAGATGTTTTTAGGGTTCCATAGCCAAATGGAAAAAAAGGAACCCTTATAGATTCGTCATGTCTGTCTGTCTGACGTCCGTCCGTATGTCACAGCCACTTTTTTTCGAAACTATAAGAACTATACTGTTGAAACTTGGTAAGTAGATGTATTATGTGAACCGCATTAAGATTTTCTCACAAACATTGAAAAAAAAAACAATAAATTTTGGGGGTCCCCATATTTAGAACTGAAACTAAAAAAAAAAAATCATCAAACCCATACGCGTGGGTACCTATGGATAGGTCTTCAAAAATGATATTGAGGTTTCTAATATCATTTTTTTCTAAACTGAATAGTTTGCGCGAGAGACACTTACTTCCAAAGTGGTAAAATGTGTGCCCCCCCCTGTAACTTCTAAAATAAGAGAATGATAAAACTTAAAAAAATATTACCATGCAAACTTCCACCGAAAATTGGTTTGAGCGAGATCTAGTAAGTAGTTTTTCTTTATTACGTCATACATCGTAAACCGCAATTTACCTTTCATTCAATCAACTCAAATATATAAAAAAAAAAACTATTATACTATATAAGTATTGAGGTTTCTAATATCATTTTTTTCTAAACTGAATAGTTTGCGCGAGAGACACTTACTTCCAAAGTGGTAAAATGTGTGCCCCCCCTGTAACTTCTAAAATAAGAGAATGATAAAACTTAAAAAAACATTACCATGCAAACTTCCACCGAAAATTGGTTTGAGCGAGATCTAGTAAGTAGTTTTTCTTTATTACGTCATACATCGTAAACCGCAATTTACCTTTCATTCAATCAACTCAAATATATAAAAAAAAAACATTTAATTTCATAAACATAAACCTTATGCATAAACCGTGAACCATTATTAGTTACATCATAAAATAAAAATATTTTTAATAATTTTGTTTGTACCGTCGGCCAAGAAAGTGGTGTACCACCCTAAGGTTGAATGCTGCTTGCAGATTCATAGGCGATAAAGATTAGTTTCGCTTGCAGATCGATCTGACAACTTCTATTGCCGTCTTTATCTAATTATTGATAACGATTATTACTGTTTATAGCGTGACAGCTACGCTGCTATGGAACCAATGACAAGAAGGAGTGCGGAATGCTAATATTTTCTTAAAATTATACATGAAATATACATTAAATTAATAAAAAAAGCATTACAGCACACACAGCACACAGCTACAGCACTCACACACGCATATTATACTATTTGTTGATTGTCAGTCTGTAGTCGAAATGATTTTTTTTAAAAAGGTTCTTTATTTTCATAATTATTTAATTTTCTTTAATTAAATTTTTTAATTATGGTCGAATTTCGACCTCTGGGCGACCACTAGTGGCGAGTCCACAAATATATCTACAACTTCTGTAAACTTGTAATTACAATATGCGTTTAATAAAACAGTTTTTTTCAGGAAAAGTTTTTATTACATATAATGTCAGAAAGAAAAGCTAAAAATAAATTTATCCTTTTATTAAATTTCCATAATCACTGTTAAAATACTTAATATAAAAAACATAAACATAAACATAGTTATATTCACATTTAGAAGAGGTTGGAAAAATTTTAAAATTAGAAACGGGTGTAACCATTGGCCTCTATAAACTCTAAAAGACGAGACCTCATTGAACCAACAAGCCGTGAGCAAAAATCGGTTCCCCGTATTTCCTCCCAAATAGAATTACAGTGACTAATAATAATAATAGCTTGTTTGGTTTTTTCATTTTGATATTTGGACAATAAGGCCACAAATATTTTCTATCGGGTTGAGGTCACGGAATTACCCTTACGTCAGTGTTTGAACGAAACCAGGCTCTTACGATCCTCGCATTATGAATTGAACAATTATCTTGAACCAAAATCAAATTGTGGCACTTCGTTTTCCAGGTAAACATTATGGACTGTCGGTAGCATTGCACTCTGAAGCACGTCGATATAATTTACAGCTGTCGCTCAAGGAGGTAGAGAGCACACTTCTCCTACACCATCTGAACTTATCCAGCCCCCAATATTTACGGAAATTCAACCTGATTCTCTATTTGGGATTATATGATCATCTCTATACCGTATTGAATTATATCGCCAAAGGTGAAGACGTCCATGCTGACTGGATTTAAACGTTTTTTCACCACAAAACACTGTATTAGACCAATCAAACGGCTGGCGAAGTTCAGACGAGCAAGTCTGTGAGCATCCGTCAAATATATTTTCTTGGCGTAATGCCCGTGGTGCAACCCCATGTAATGTTCCTTATTGTTTGGGCACTCACATCGCATCTCCGCAAAATGTTTTGTCGGCTTAAAATCACTGATTTCATATTCCCGTCTCATGAATTATCTGTCGTTATTGGAGAATGCAGGCCGGCGACCACTTCTTCTGCGATTCAACAAACTTCTCACCTCTCCTTCACGACGAATCCAAAGCCGGACACAGCGTATCGATAAATTCAAATTTCGCGATTTCGCACTGAATCCCTCATTGAATTGGGCAATTATTATTTGTGCTCTTTCGGCAATGGTCAAGTTGGCAGGCATTGAAGATGATATTTATAAGCAGTTGGGTGAAAAATAACACGGAAAATATAACGGTTTTAGAGGAAAATTATAATAGAAATTACTTAAATGTGTTTGACAAAATGTAAATTTTTGACGTATGCATCATACTTATCAATTAGGTTTACGTCATTATTTTACGTCTCTTTCAGTAATATATTTTAATAACAAACCTTGTTGTAATTTTCGATGACAGGGAAACTAAATGAAAACTGGTACACCACTTTCTTGGCTGACCGTACAACCCTCGGTGCGCGACTCCGACTCGCACTTGGCCGGTTTTTTATGTATGTCATGCATTACACGAACTATTTCTACGTCAAGTGTGCGTAAAGAAGCTTTAATTCAAAAAGAACTAAAATAATTTATATCAAAGGGCTTTACATTCACGGGTTAGTATCACAACGCGATAAGAGATGGCGCTGTACGTAATTAAATCGCGCTTACATTTCGTTTTTCGTGCGGTATACAGATCTGAATCCTGAGTTTAATTGTGTGGTTGGTGACACTAGGTGTTCTAAGCCTAGAATTTTTGGCATCCGTGTTCTTTCTGACACTTCTTCTTCTTTCAGTGCTATATCCTAACGGATGTCGGCGATCAGCATGCGGAACTCTTCTCTCTCCTTAGCCATCCTGCAAAGAGTGGCTGCGTCTTTGATTCCGGTCCAGATTTTAATATTTTCCCACCAGGTTGTACGTGGCCTTCCTCTTCCTCTTCTGCCCTCAATTTTTCCCTCAATAATATTTCTGATGAAGTCGTATTTAGAATTTCTGTATATATGTCCTAAATAAGCTGTTTTTCTTTTCTTTATAGTTGTCACTACTTCTTGTTTTTTAATATTCATTAATTCCAGAACTTTTTCATTTGTAATTTTATCTGTCCATGTTATTTTTAGCATATGTCTGTACAACCACATTTCAAAAGCATTTAGTTTATTTATTAAAAGTTTATTTAAGGTCCACGCTTCCACACCGTACATCAGTATGGACAGGACATAACATTTAACCAAGCGCCATCTCAACTTTAGATTGATGTCTTTATTACAATATAATGAGCTCATTTTAATAAAAGCACTGCGGGCTATCTCAATTCTTGTTCTAATTTCCATTTCTGAGTCCCAGCACTCATTTAACCACACTCCTAGGTATCTATATTTCTTTACTTTTTCGATTTGTTTTCCATTTATAGTTAATGTATCGTTTGAGTTGTTTTCTTTACTTGCGACCATGTATTTAGTTTTTGAAGTATTAATTTTTAATCCATATTGTTCAAATTTTGAATAAAGGGATTCCATAATTTGTTTTAAGTCTGTAATGTTTTCTGCCAGAATAAGTGTATCGTCTGCATATCTCAAATTATTTACTACTTGTCCATTAACTTTGATTCCCACTTTTAATTCATCCAATGCTTCTTGAAATATAAATTCCGAGTACACGTTAAACAGTGCCGGAGATAGAATACATCCTTGCCGAACTCCTTTTTTAATTTTTAAATTTTTAGCATGTTTTTGACCAACTTTTATATGAGCTGTTTGATTCCAATATAGACTTTTCAAAATTCTTTTGTCTTTTTCATCTATTGTTGTTTTATCCAAAAGTTCTATTAATTTGTCATGTTTTACGTTGTCAAAAGCTTTCTCGAAATCAATAAAGCAGATGTGAACCTCCTTTTGATTTTCTATACATTTCTGAATCAAGACCTGAACAGAAACCAGTGCTTCCCTAGTTCCAAGGCCATTCCTAAATCCAAACTGTGATGGGCCTATATTACTATCTAATTTACTGTATATTCTTTGATGTATAACTTTCAAAAATATTTTTAATGCATGACTCATTAAGCTAATCAATCTATAATCACTGCAAGTTCTAGCACTACTCTTTTTTGGTAAGGGCAGAAAGGTCGACTGTAGCCAATCCTGTGGTAGCTTTCCGGTTTCGTAAATAGCGTTAAACAGCTTCACTAATATTTCTACATTATCATCGTCCATTAGTTTAAGTATCTCAACATGCACTTCATCTGGGCCCACCGATTTTCCACTCTTTAATCCCTTCATTGCTTTAAGTACCTCGGCTTTTATAATACTTGGTCCCTCCAGATCGGTATTATCTGGGTTAACCGGTGTGTTCGTTCTTTCATCTTCAAATAACGTTTCAATATATTGTTCCCACGTTCTTCCTTGCTCATCCTTATCCAATATTAATTCATTCATATCGTTATACAGTCTGCTGATTATGTTTTTTCTGATGGTTTTTGTAAATTCCTTTACTTTTTTATTTAAATTTAAGCTATCATGTTTGGCATCCAAGGTCTCTATTACAATGCACTTATTCTCCAAGTATCGGTTACGACATTCTCTTATCTTAGTTCTAATAATGTTGTCTATTTGTCTGTATTTAGTTTTATTGCTCCATTTATGAGAGCGTCTCTCGTCCATTAAATTTAAAATTTCATCTGTTATCCATGGAAGCTTATTAACTGTTTTGCGGTATCCCAAAAGTTTTTTAGCTGTATCTGTCGTTATCTGTTTGACTTCTTTCCATTGCCGCGGGTTAAAATGGTATTTGGGGTTAGAGAGCGTCCCACCATTCCAACCCGAGCTCAAAAGTTAGAGAAGAGAAAAATTAAACTACAAATTAAATTAAATTTAGCATTAGAGGAAAGAAAATAAAAAAAATTACTTCAATTTTAACAATTTATTGACCGGATCCTAAATTTTAAACCACAAGATTCAAACTAGATTTGTAAAACTAAGACCTTAGTCCTGGCACGTGGTGCATGGAGAGATAAGCACTTAACTTGAGTCCTTGGGTTGACCCCGACGGCCCTTGGTTCACGTCGGAGACGCCTCGCACGCCACGTGGTCCGGCGTAACTCCCGTCGATGCTTCCAGGTGCCGGTAAAAAAATGGCTGGGTCGACCCGCCGTCCGTCGCTCACACCCAGGTATCGAGAGAGAGATACCTGGGGCGGATTCCTCTGGTTACGTGGACTGGTTTGGACGTTAGGTGGGTATGTGGCACCCCCAGGACCCCAGAGAGAGATACCTCTGGTTAAGTGGGGCCCCTGGCCGAATGTATCGCCACGTGGTTTTCGTGACCTTGATCGACCTTGACCGCCCGACGCCACGCCAAGGACCCTGGAATGACACACCCAAAAGGTGAGCCCTTCCGAAGCCAACCCTCCACTAACTCCGGGTTGACAACGGAAACGGCCCATTAGAGACATGGACACGTTGACATTGCATGGCATAAATCAAATCAGAAGACTGTTATATTAACTACACAGACACAAAACAAAATTATACAATTCTTTCTTTAAATTTACTTGAACAAATTAAATTTAGATTAAACACAGAAAAAGGCGTATTAAGATCTTTGTACTACAAGAACTCACCCACTACCAAGTCACACGACACCACAGCAGTTATGTAAAAACGGACAATGAAAAGGAGAGGTCCAGCCACGACAGACGCTTATATAGCAAGCCCAAACCCCTACGTCGCTAACCTCGCCCCGGATACGGGTCTAGTAACAGATGTACCGGACGAAGTCCTACGCGTTACCACGCAAGAAGCCCACTTCAATGAGCACCGAATACATATAAAAAATATATGTTACAATACCCCCCCCGTCAGAGAAGAATTTTGCGTCTCTAGGCAAAATTCCGAAGACTCTAAAAAATCTATGAAAAAATTTTGGTTCAGCTCAACAGAGAAAAGAGGAAAAAATTGAATTCAAATTAAATATTTTAATAATTACACAGTCTAAGTGAAAAAATTTTAAAGTTAATAATAACTAAACAAGAAAATTTTTGATATGTTATTACTATGTATTAAAACCACTAAGAGAAAAAATAAATTAAATTGCGAGTTAGAGAAAATGCTAAATTGCGCTATATGCTATAATAGTAAACTGCAACACTGTCATACATCCCAAACATACATCACTAACATTCAACATCCGGAACTTTACCAAACAATGTGCGTTAGTCGACCTAGACAAACGCCCTAACACACAGAGTAACGATCTATAAATGAACAATACTCAACAGCTACTAAAAAACAACAAGCAAATAACTACGTATTCCATGATGTAGGCTTTTTGAATATAAATATATACTTTTGGAATCGCCACCCGTTCCAAGAGATAAAGCGTAGGCTTTATTAAATCAACATAAGGAATCGCCACCCGTTCCAAGAGATAAGGCGTAGGCTTTATTAAATCAACATAAGGAATCGCCACCCGTTCCATAGATAAGGCGTAGGCTTTAATAAATCAACATATGGGTTATTGCTCAGTGGAATAACCTCATATAAAAACACAATGAGTACATTAGAGATGTACCCAACACACCACTAGTCAAGTCATTGCTCAGTGGAATGACCCAACAATCAAATCAACATTAGTACATTAGAGATGTACCCACCACACGACTATCATAAGTCATGTACACAAAAATACACAAAATAATAAAAAGCGATCATCACCCGTCGCTAATTGGAATACGAGTAATAATTTATAATTTTAGAAAAAGAACTACTATTTAAATATATTAATTAATCATTATAAAGTATCAAATCTATAAAAATTTAAATTAAATTAACAAAGAAAACTACCAAAACTAGCCATACTTCGAGCTGACCAAAATTCCCTCTGACGGTAACATTACTAAAATTGCATCAACTACCTATTTATAAAAACTAATATCGATATTAAAAGTAAAACCGATTCATCAAAAAACAAAAGTAATTTAGACATAAGCAAGATAACGAACATAATACGGTGAGTCATTGTAGTACAATTACAAATTTAAACGAAACAAAAATACAACAAAAAAAATTCAATTTAAATGAGTGTTAAAATATTATAAAGATGCACAAAGTATTCAAAAATATTCGTTAATACAAGGTAGCTAAAAAATATTTAGTTACGGCAAAATTATTGAGTAAGAAATAATTAACACAAAAGTAGGTAAACTGAGAATTTTAACAAAGAATCGATTAACAATGGAAAAACTTCGACTATGCTCGTACAACTTTTAAATTTAAATAAAACTTTGAATATAAACAAGAAATTTTAACTTTAAATTTTTTAAATTTATATTTTAAACACTATAAGTACACAATCTAAACGAAACAGTAGTAAAATTTAATTAACAAAAATAAAGAGTAATAATTTTATCACTATACACAAAACATATAAGGACATCAGACAAAACCGTTTCCGAACCCAGAGAAACCACGAGCCAGGAATAAGAAAAAAAAAAAAAATAATGTAAAATAATTTACGAACAAACAAACGATTATAAAAATCAAAGAATTACGAGAATATTAGAGAATTTACGTTGGGCGCCAGATGCTACGGAGTTAAAATGGTATTTGGGGTTAGAGAGCGTCCCACCATTCCAACCCGAGCTCAAAAGTTAGAGAAGAGAAAAATTAAACTACAAATTAAATTAAATTTAGCATTAGAGGAAAGAAAATAAAAAAAATTACTTCAATTTTAACAATTTATTGACCGGATCCTAAATTTTAAACCACAAGATTCAAACTAGATTTGTAAAACTAAGACCTTAGTCCTGGCACGTGGTGCATGGAGAGATAAGCACTTAACTTGAGTCCTTGGGTTGACCCCGACGGCCCTTGGTTCACGTCGGAGACGCCTCGCACGCCACGTGGTCCGGCGTAACTCCCGTCGATGCTTCCAGGTGCCGGTAAAAAAATGGCTGGGTCGACCCGCCGTCCGTCGCTCACACCCAGGTATCGAGAGAGAGATACCTGGGGCGGATTCCTCTGGTTACGTGGACTGGTTTGGACGTTAGGTGGGTATGTGGCACCCCCAGGACCCCAGAGAGAGATACCTCTGGTTAAGTGGGGCCCCTGGCCGAATGTATCGCCACGTGGTTTTCGTGACCTTGATCGACCTTGACCGCCCGACGCCACGCCAAGGACCCTGGAATGACACACCCAAAAGGTGAGCCCTTCCGAAGCCAACCCTCCACTAACTCCGGGTTGACAACGGAAACGGCCCATTAGAGACATGGACACGTTGACATTGCATGGCATAAATCAAATCAGAAGACTGTTATATTAACTACACAGACACAAAACAAAATTATACAATTCTTTCTTTAAATTTACTTGAACAAATTAAATTTAGATTAAACACAGAAAAAGGCGTATTAAGATCTTTGTACTACAAGAACTCACCCACTACCAAGTCACACGACACCACAGCAGTTATGTAAAAACGGACAATGAAAAGGAGAGGTCCAGCCACGACAGACGCTTATATAGCAAGCCCAAACCCCTACGTCGCTAACCTCGCCCCGGATACGGGTCTAGTAACAGATGTACCGGACGAAGTCCTACGCGTTACCACGCAAGAAGCCCACTTCAATGAGCACCGAATACATATAAAAAATATATGTTACACCATATATCCTCTACGCTTTTGTCACTTTTAGTTCCCAAAGCTGTTTCTCTATCAGTAACTTTTTGCATTTCTTTATTTAAGTGAACTGTTGTTTTGATTTTAATAGACACATCATTTAGTTTCGCAATGTCAAAATTACTTGATATAGGTGTAGGCTTTTTAATCTTTTTCAATTTGAAATTTAATTTCGCTACTAATGGGTTGTGGTCTGATCCAATGTCAGCACCAGGAAATGTTTTTACATTTACTACTGCATTTCGAAATCTTGATTGTATCATGATATAATCTATTTGGTTTCTCACTATATGATTTGGCTTATGTAGAGGAGATGTCCACGTATACAGTCTCCGTGGTGGATGTTGGTACCACGAATTTGTTACGATTAGATCTTTCTCCTCGCAGAATTGTACCAGTCTATCCCCTCTGTCGTTTCTTTTTCCCAATCCAAAGTTACCGACACTTTTACCTACTGCCCCTTTTCCAACCTTTGCATTTAGGTCCCCCATTACTATAATAATTTCTTGAGATTTTATGCCTCTAATGATGTCGTCTATTTGTTTATAAAAAGTTTCAATTTCTTGTTCACCTTTGTCAGCTGTTGGAGCATATACTTGAATGATATTAATATTGAATGGCTGTCCGCTAAGTTGTAATAGTAAGCATCTTTCTGAATAGGGTAAAAAGTTGGTGACGTATTTTGTAAGATCTTTCTTTATCAAGATTCCCACTCCGTGATAGTGGTTTTGGCCCGTTTCTGGGTTGCCAGAGTAGTACAATGTTGCGTCACTGTATTTACGTATACCGTTACCCGCGTATCGGATTTCACTCAGTCCCATGATGTCCATCTTGAGCCTAGTCATTTCCTGTATTGTGTTTTCTACTTTACCTTCCCTTAATAGACTTCTTACGTTCCATGTTCCTATGTTTAATTTATTCTTCTGTCCTGTTATATGTAGCTTCTTCGAAATATTCTCATTTTCTTCGCCGGTAATCAATTTCACATCATTGGGCCCGGTACCCAATACACGCCGGTTGCTAGCCGGATTACTCCGCAAACTCTTTTCATATAGTGTTTTCCGCATGTTGATTTTTCTTAGGGCTATGAGTTGATGCAGTGGGGCCCCTCTTCCTTCTGCATTTTTTTTTTTGATGCTATTGTATTGCTCAATGTCCAGTATCTATTATTCATTACTATGATGCTGTATCTTGTATATAATTTTTGGTAGTGTCCAGTCCGTTTTCTATTATTCTATTGCACAGGCAGGGTGGAAGATTTGTCCTGCCTGCCCCCCATCCGCGTCGGTCGCCGCCCAACTATGTTGCTTGGCTTAACAGGGTTCACCCGGCTTCCTGCCTTCGGGAAGGTGCGGATTTGGAGTTGGGCTGCAGAGGGTAGAGTGCCTCTTCCGATCACTTATATGACCCATACAGCCCCTTCGAACCATTTCAAACGGAACACGGATATTCTATATATAATACTAGCTTCTGCGCGCGAGTCACGACTTCGTCGGCGTGGACTCCGCTCCTATTGCTCTTAGCGTGATGATATATAGCCTATAGCCTTCCTCGATAAATGGGCTATCTAACACTGAAAGAATTTTTAAAATCGGCCCAATAGTTCCAGAGATTACCGCGTTCAAACAAACAAACAAACAAACAACCAAACAAACAAACTCTTCAGCTTTATATATTAGTATAGATACTAGCCGACCCGTGCCCACTTCGTTGCGCATTAATTATTATTAATAATTACTTCTAACGACGATATCTCATACAGGGATGTCGGGAATGAAAAAAAATATCGATGTATCGCTATTTATAAAAATATCAATATCGATGACGATATATCGAAGAAAAAAATATCGATATACTTATCGATCAAATTTTAATTTGGCTGAGATGAGCTACTAATCCATATAGGATGATCAGTATGAACTCAAAAAATTGTATGTATCCAAACCCATTGCATAAGTTAAAAAAAAAAATCGAAGATTTTGCGTTGCTAAACTAATAGTGTATTTAGCTCAATATTATCAATAGTAATTTTTTAATACATTGTTAATTATTTTTATTTTAACGTAAAAAATCTCAATAATAATGTACGTATTTCTATAAATATTCCTTTTTATTAGGCAATAATTACAAAAATATCAAAACCTAAAAAGCTATCTTCTAACTACAATCGACTTATATCGATAATACTGATGTCTGGTAAAACTCAAATGAGTTTATGTGGCGTCTTATTAATTTATATTCTTTCATGTATGTTAATAAATAAAAATATTAAAAAAAAACATATATTTAGAAGCTATTTGTTGTAGGCAAACTAGTGTTTCTCCGGTGGCGAAAGTAGGAAACTCTGCTCTTTACATGCTGTACTGTCAGTGTTTAGTTACATAAATAAAATAAAAAAATATCGTTTTTGATACTATTTTCGATAATGGATATTTTGTATCGATATATCGATATATCGGATCAAAATATATCGACTAAAAATATCGATATATTGGATAAAAATATCGATACATCGATATATCGATACTTTTCCGACATCCCTAATTCTCATAAACTATTCATCTGATTGATATAGTGTAAAGGGCAATTTTAATCTGCATTAAATTCTTAAGCTAACAAACATATTTATTTGGATAAGGATTAATACTGAACTAAATAAAATAGCTTTGAAAATAACGTAATGTTTTTAATTACAAATTTGAACATAAAAGTGGTTTTTGTAAGTCAACCGTAAGAGATAGAGATATGCTGTCGCAGACTTTTTTGTAGCAGTTTTATAGATTTTGAATTCTCTAGTACATTACTTAACTATATCTTTGCTAGTTTCCGCGGCGTTTGCGAGGAAAGGTCCCCGTTGGCGAAATTTTTTGCGACCTCTTCAACATTTATCGCCGTATTTTTGCTAATTTACATAAAAGCATAATGAATTATATACCTAAACCTTCCTCAAGAATCACTCTTTCTATTGTTGAAAACCGTGTAAAAATCCGTTCAGTAGTTTTCGAGTTTATCGCGTTCAGACAGACAGGAGGACAGACAGACAGGACGACAGAAAGACGCGGCCGGGGGACTTATTTTACAAGCTTTTATTTAACTTGCAATGTATGTATGTATGTATGTATGTATGTATGTATGTATGTAAATTTAATGAATGTTTGTTCGGGTGAAATCTTGCAACTCAATTTTGAAGCAGATATCTTCAACCGATTGAGCTGAAATTTTGTATACAGGTTCAATTTAGATGACAATGCATGATTTGTATGTATTTATGTATGTATGTATGTTTGTTAGGGTGAAATCTTGCAACTCAATTTTGAAGCAAATATCTTCAAGCAATTGAGCTGAAACTTTGTATACAGGTTCAATTTGCATGACAATGCATGGTTTGTATGTATGTATGTTTGTTTGGGTGAAATCTTGCAACTCAATTTTGAAGCAAATATCTTCAAGCAATTGAGCTGAAACTTTGTATACAGGTTCAATTTGGATGACAATGCATGGTTTGTATGTATGTATGTTTGTTCAGGTGAAATCTTGGAACTCAATTTTGAAGCAGATATCTTCAACCAATTGAGCTGAAATTTTGTATATAGGTTCAATTTGGATGCCAATGCATGGTTACCTTCGTGACGTCATTCTAAATCCAATATGGCGGCATATCCAAGAGTGTGGACTAGTTGTTTTTAGTGCACTTCTACAATATGGGTATCAAATGAAAGGGCTTGCTAAGAATAATTCGAATAAAGTGACGTGATAACCGACTAAAAAGTCAAAAATAAATTAAAAGTAAAAACCTTTTTAAAAAACAAGCTTTTATTTGAATGCACTAAAACGAAAAAAATAAATTTTTACTTTAAAACTTTTACTATCTACTTATAAAGTCATTACACATAATCTATATGATATAAAAGCTTGTCGCAAGATTTGATTTTAACTATTAAAATTTTCAAACTAACGAAATACGAGTACTATCTCGCGACAAGCTTTTCTATCATATAGATTATGTGTAATGACTTTATAAGTAGATAGTAAAAGTTTTAAAGTAAAAATTTATTTTTTTCGTTTTAGTGCATTCAAATAAAAGCTTGTTTTTTAAAAAGGTTTTTACTTTTAATTTTTTATAATAAGTATAGATAGATAGATATTATAAATTATAAATTAAATTAAATTAAAGTACCTGGGTGACCGAGCCTAGCTCGGTATTTTTAGTTTTTTTTTTTCTCGGTACTTTTATATTTTAATTTTATTTAAATAATGAATCACAAGTGAAATTTAAAAAAAAGATAAAAAATTAATCTGGAGACTGAGATGTATGTAATGTGTAAAGTAATGTGTAAAGGAAGACGTTACGGCGCGTTACATGGGGGGGGGGGGGGGGGGTCAAAAATCTTCAAAATTTGCGTTACGTAATACTTGAACGCCCCCTAACGGGTACATCGTTCCATAGCTTAATTGGCTAGAGCACCGAAACGGTCAGTCGGAGATGCAGGTTCGATTCCCGCTGGAACGGTCGATTTTTGATATGATATTTAAAATGTTTAGAATTCCCGAATATGTGGGTAACACAAAAATAAATCATACCCATATATATGTCTATCTTCATAAACCTAATAATAATAATATTATTTAAAAAAGGTGTGTGTGCGATTCACACACGATAGAAGTGAAACTTCTTTGTCATACTAATTAAAAAAAAAAACTAATTTAAAATTAGCGGCTTGCAGCGCGGCCCGGCCGCACTGCGGCGCGAACTTCCCTGTTGTTGGTTGTTGCCTTCCGGTTTGAAATCACAACGATTCTAAAGAAGTTTCACTTCAAAAATCCAAACTACCGCAGACGTCACGAGCGATGACGGGACGCCCGCTGTGAGACCGCACCTAATCGTTGATCAGACAAAACTGAGGTTCGTTATTACTAAAATTATTACATAGTAGTCATAAAATAGTGCGTCACTGCTGGTATCATCAAAATGTATCGAACGACTGCACCAAAGCGAGTAATTCTTTGTTTCGTATCCTTGATATTTAGAAATATATTAATCTTTTTCTCGTATAAGACATTGTAAGATAAAAAGGATGGTAAAAGAAACTCGGATCAACAGCTCATTTCAAGACAAGTTGATTTTACAAGTAATCAATAGTAAAAAGCGTTTGTAGATTACTATATTTATTTAATTATTTATTTATTTGGACAAACAGTAGTTGCTACATTACAATTTTCACATAAAAAACTATCTATACTAGGGAATGCAAATCTCGCGAGATTGAGGCTCAAGCGAGATCTCGCGAGTTTATGAATAACAATACCGCGAGATCTCGCCAATTTCGAGATCTCGCGAGATTGCCAGTTTTGTGTGTGTTTTTTGCTAATTATCACAATATTTGAATAAATTACGAAACAAAATAATAAAAATTGTAAGTATTATAAGATAAACATTTATTTTCACGAATTTTTTCATGCATCAAACATTAAAATAACAAATGAAAGAAACAACCAGTCTTCTCTTCTATTATCAAACAAAAATCTTTTAGTAATAAAACAACTCTTTTATAACTAACAAAACAACGAGAAGTCAAAAAAAATTAAACTTATTAACTAAGTTGAGTTGACTATTAAACTGAGATATTATTGTCAATTAAATATAACTATGTATATCTACTCAGTAGCTCCATTAGGTAGTACAAATATACGAATCAAATGAGATTCAATGAGATTTGTTCAGTTCAAATCACAAGCCATTATCGTTTCAGCCTGTAATATCGCACTGTTAGGCATAGGCCTCTTTCCCCATGTAGGAGAAGGATCAGAGCTTAATCCACCACGCTGCTCCAATGCGGGTTGGCGGATATATTTCTACTATGAGTAACGATCGCTATCAGGTGTACATGATAACAACCGGGACCGACGGCTTAACGTGCTCTCCGAGGCACGGTGGGGAGACCCACAAGAACACAACCAAACACCCAGACCACAGCAAACATCTGCATGGCTAATACAAATGTTGTTGTCGTGCGGGGATCGAACCTGCAACTGCGCGCGCAACAGCCATACACAAACCAGTGCTGTGACCGCTGCGCCAACACGGCACAAGCCATTATTACAAATTATTCGCGAGATCTCGTATTTGCGAGATCTCGCCCTTTTTTTCGTCCGAGATTCAATCTCGCTAAAAAAGGCCGAGATCTCGCAAAAACGAGATCTCGCGAGAACGAGATTGCTTTCCCTAATCTATACTACATTTGAGCTTAAATGCGCAACATTTTAAGTTGTCACAACATGCATAAAAAGAGATGTTACAATAGTATTATTAAAAAGATAATATATAATTATTATTATTTGATTATATGTAATTAATTACTAATTATTATGATATTTTAAAACAAAAACATGGAACTCACAACCATCTTTATATAAAATGACCTAGTAGCGTAGTAGCTAAATTAAAGAAAATATTACCTATAGCAATGTATTGGTACTATCATAATTGGTTTACATTTTAATTAAAATGGCTCCACAAACTCTTTTAAATGTATTTCATAATAATATTATATTATTTATTATTAAAAACTGTTACTGAATTACAAATGACAATATGGCTAAAAAAAATTGACTAAAATCATAACTTATTCTTTCAAAGATTGTCAACATAGTTTATTTTCACACTTCAAATTTCTAATTAATAATTAATCAGTGCAAACTATGCCTAACATGAGCGTGTCTGCGTCTAATCTTATAATGCCTAGGTCTAGATTACGTTGCTAAAGCCCTAACGCTCTGGTGTGGCGATTATGCCTCATATTAGCATGAGAGTAAGGTGATTACGGGTATTCTGGTTTCCATGATGTGAGGCAGCCTGATAACAGGCATCTTGATGGAAATGATTATTTGGTAGCTTAGTAGTAAACTTTAATATTCAGGATTTGAATAAATTTGAGTATTTTATACAAGACGCATATATTACGCATACAAATAAATATAAATACAAACACACATTTGAAAATGCGTGTTGTTTTTTACTTCTTTTCTTCATTAAGTTAGTTTAATTTTATTGCGATATTCCATAATGCCTTTTATTTTGGCTACATACACTTATACAAAAATAAATTATAAAAAACCGTGTGTGTATGTGCAATGCACAAACGGCAGAAGTGAAATTTCTAAAAAGGTTAAAAATTTCAATAAAACATTAGACTTACTATGATGTCTCATTAAATATTCTCCCAGAGTAATCTATTCGTGATATCTCGCTGAGCCGAGCCGATCTTTTCGAAGAATGAAGTGTACATTGCTACCTTTGACAAATTTAATTTATGATGATTCTTCACAATTATTTATATGAGAGCTACAATATAATGGGAAAATTTAATTTTTTTAAGTAATTTGTAATTGATTTTACGATTTTTAAAAGTTTAGATGATTTGATGCCCCACACATCATACACAAAATGTTACGCATTAATAAAAGCATCACAATGAAGAAGACAAACGTTATTAAAAGGAAAAGTAAAAAGGACTAAAAAGTATTGGAGTAAGTAACATCAAAACCGGTAAATCCACTAAAAAGTTACGAGGTAAAAGACATTTAAAAACGTACCTTCTTGAGAACATTCTCCTTTTTAGAAGTCGGTTAAAACGCAAAAAGGAAAAGAGAAAAGCTACAATATAAAATAAAAAAGTAAATGTCCGCTGTTGCCCACCGTACCAATCTAGTCAGTTCTGAATTAATTTCGAACTGAAATGAGCTCAAGTCACTTTCGAATTGAAAATTTCGTTCTTTGAGTTCGTTGAGTCTTTGAACTCTTAGAATTATTTGCGTAATGTTTTAATTGAAGCTTTTTCTTGTTTGTCTGAATCAAATTATTATTAGTGTATTTTATATCTGATGCACAGTATGTCAAAATAGCAGTATAACAATGAACTATGTGCGTAAATTACTAATAAACGAATACATACTGCTATTGCTATGTGGTTACGACAGTAAATAATATATCCGCTCCTCGCTTCCCGTGGGTGTCGTAAAAGGCGACTAAGGAATAACACAGTTCCACTAACACCTTGGAACTA
The DNA here is from genome assembly GCA_905220545.2 of Melitaea athalia. Classification (NCBI taxonomy): domain Eukaryota; kingdom Metazoa; phylum Arthropoda; class Insecta; order Lepidoptera; family Nymphalidae; genus Melitaea; species Melitaea athalia. Next base: position 413,702 of record HG992201.1, read on the forward strand.
TTAAAGCCGACCGATGGCGGGATAACCATCCAACTGCTGGCTTTGAAGTACACAGGCCGAAGACGGGCAGCAGCGTCGGTGCGACAAAGCCAGTCCTGTGGTCACCAACCCGCCCGCCCAGCGTGGTGACTATGGGCAAAACACATGAGTTCGCGCCATTTTTGGAGTAAACTTAGGGAGGCCTGTGTCCAGAAGTGGAATGTGATAGGCCGAAGTGATGAAGTGGTGAATAACGCTAATGCTTAAATTTTAGCCTTATGTTGGGTGCATTTGCAGTAAATTTGTAGCTAAGAATTCTTTCTAAACTACAATTTTTGGGTCTTTCCAAAGTTCAATGCTAGAATCAAATACCATACAGATAGATTGAAGTTTGATGGTAAAATAGAAAAAAATATCAACAATTTAACAAGTAATCTCAACCGTACCTATCCATCTCCGTCGTTTATTCATCATCCTAAGGGACATTCGCGAAGTAATACGATTTTCGCTGCGAATATTGAAAGCCATCGACCAAAATGAATGAATGAATCAAAAGTCGATTTAAAAACTTCGCAAAAATTGGTTCTTAACTCTATGAAATTGTCTGAAATTTATAAGTTTATCGCGATCAATTATACGGGATCAAAGCTTTATAAACGGCTTTTTATGAACATTTTGAGGACTTTTCGATAACAAAAGGCATTACACTGAATAAGTGAGTTATCTACAAATAGAATTTGGGTGCATTGTTCTCTAAGATTGTTGAAAGGGCGAACGAGTTTTCCAGTGATAATCAAATTTTAACCAGATTCCAGTAATGAAAAGAAATAGGGTTATATTGACGTGTATGTTTGTTATTTTTTATCTTCTATCTTAGCTCCTGAATGGAAAGTAAATTTTACATTACTCTTGTATGACTAAAATTGGATTGATTAAAAATCTTAAAAATTAAAATAGTTGAAGAAACGTTATTTTTTATTGTATATTTCTACTAGCTGTGCCCTGCTGTGCTGTGTGGTTACGGCACTAACGAATGTAGCCACCCCCTCTCTTCCCGTGGGTGTCGTAAGAGGCGACTAAGGGATAACACAGTTCCACTACCACCTTGGAACTTAAAAAGCCGACGGATGGCGGGATAACCATCCATGCTGGCTTTGAAATACACAGGCCAAAGACGGGCAGCAGCGTCTTCGGAGCGACAAAGCCAGCCCTGCGGTCACCAACCCGCCTGCCCGGCGTGGTGACTATGGGCAAAACACATGAGTTCGCGTCATAATGTCGGGCGCGAACTTGTGGAGGCCTATGTCCAACAGTGGACTGTGAAAGGCTGATGTGGATGTGGATGAGGATGTGGTGGTGCCCTGCGATTTCTTCATAAAGTTATCATGTGTGTAAGTGAACCAGAGGACGTCCCACACTGCGTTTACTAACACGCGGTCTCCACTCCAGGACACGTTTGCTCCAACGGCCAAACGTCGCCGTCGTCAAGATTTTTAACTTCAGGTATTGGGAAGTGAAGACTCGATGAAGCCTGCCAAACACTGCCCGGCCCAACCGAATTATCGTATCGGCTTATTTGTTGTTTCTAAGTTGTTACGGCGTAGTTGGATGGTGTGTCTTATGTAGACAAAATCGCGAAGAACTTCGAGAAGGGTACCATTCACCGACGGTCTCCTATAACTTGGGTGTTAAACATATCTTTTGTCTAAATTCATACCGAGATCGACTAGGCGGGAGAACTCATTTAACACACCCAGCATTTGGCTTAGCTTCTCTTACGTCTCCGCAAAGACGTGACACACACTCCTGGACCACGCTTATCCAACACGAAAAGAATATTTCAATTCGAACCAGTAGTTCCTGAGATCAACAACAACTCGATTTTTGCGTCATTTCCTGCCTAGCACGACCACTATAATATGGAACCAGCTGCCACCTACGGTATTTTCGAACCGATACGACTTAGGGACCTTCAAAAAAAGAGCACACTCCTACTTGAAAGGCCGGCAACGTGCTTACTAATGCTCTGATGTAGCGGGTGTCCATGAATGTTGGTTTCACATACCACCAGGTGAGCTGACTGTCCGTCTGCCCCCTCTCCTAGGTATATAAAAAATCAGTGCTTTTAAACAAAAACACAGACAAACAAACTCTTTAACTTTATAATGTTAGTATAGATTAGTAAATAAATCGATGTATCTATCAAAAGTATGGCGAAAGGAGGAGCTTAGTTAAACCGGAATTCACAGCTGCAGAGTTATATGAACATGGAATTCTGACTTAAAGATAAGGAAAGGCTGAAGAAAGGACAAAGTAACCAACATACACCTATCCAAAGAAGCCAAAAGTTTTCTTCAAACTACAAAATCTTTTAATTGCTTGATTATGCTTGAACATTGTCCCTTTCGCTAGTTTAAATTACTGTAAGACCGTATAAAATACGTATACGAGAAAAAGCCCTGTAGTTGCCTAAACTAAACTTACGGAGGAAAGGCAAAAAGGTGAAAAAAGAAATTCCAATCATTGGGAAAAAACGTCTACATATTGGCAGGTCTCTAAATTACAGGGCAATGACTTGCGTACCTTTAACACTGAGTATTAAATCAATCGAATAGATGAAGGGATTGAAAACGTAATTAGGGATCTGTCTCAGATAAAACCGATTGACAAATTTTTCTTAAACCTGAGATCTCGGTAGAGTTTCAAAATCTGTTAAAATTATTGAACAACCTAAATCAAAGATGTCTTGTCATTTAAAATGAGATTTTTTGAAACGGTTTAAAAAAATTCCTAGTACCTATACCAATTCAATATATACTAGTATACCAATTTTATTATCTCTCACTGGAATTTTCCAATATACAATTATTAGGAAAGTAATGCCTGTGGTGGGGTTCAGAAATACGATGACACTTTTCACGCGATGGTGGCCAAAAGATGGTTTTTATTTTCCTATTGTGTTTTTTAAAACCAATGTGTTTCAATGCTGCAATATTTTAGCATCAGAATTTTGCCATCGATATCGTAAAAGAGGAAAAATTTTCCGACAAAAGAAAATTAGTAAAAACTATTCATTCATTCAGCGTAGTAAATAGAAAATATTTCGCGATTTTCTGAATACCGATTGGAGATGGATAAACGTAGCATTTACGTTGTTAGAATTCATACAGCCTTGAATAGCTTAGATGCAGTTCACACAGACTGCGGTGCGATTTACTGCAAATCTTAGAACTGATGCAATTAGTTTCTATATCGTTTCATGCGCATCGGTTAACAAGGTCTTTTGAATGATGAAAGTTACTACTTCCGGTGAGTTGTGACAGCGATCTGAATTAAAAATATTAAAAGAGATAAAGGATTAAGAATGTCTTCTAAGAAAATTTAGTAATACGTCAATAAAAGTCGGCATGTCTAGCGCGAACTTGGGAAGGCCTATCCCTGCTAAAAATTCCAAATAAAAACGATTGGTTTTTATGGGAGGTTATTGTAAACTATTGTCTGTTTAAAACAGGGATTCCAAAATTTTCACACAATTTTCATACATTTTTTATCTGTTTTTATCTGGGCTATCTAGATTCCAGATAGATCTATCTGGACCTATCTGGATCCAGATAGACCAGACGACACCAGACACTGCAACAACACGGCCTTAATGTCTTTGACTACTTTTCGCTAAAGAGTTATGTCATTTGTATGTTTGTTTTTCTCCTCGAAATTGGGTGTCTTAATCTTTTTTTTTGTATCTGTCAGCCATTTTCAACAATAAGGGCTTGCGTTTGCCTAATTGGGAAACAAAAGGTCATCTGTGTATGTTATACAATAAAATGCATAAAGGAATATAGTCTTTGAATGGTGATTACTGTGATATTCAAGTGTGACTGATGTACGCCTGAACAGCGGAGTTTTAGTAATAGCGTTTCAAAGCCACCGTACGTTGGGCACGTAACCGTAAAAGGATCCGCAGTCCTGACACCGCGGTCAGTATGAAACACTCATTACATTGGCTTCAATATCTTGATAAGGATTTAATATGACTTGAGAGGGGATTATGTGGTTCGACTGATTCACGTAACACGCTTTTTGATGGCTCTGTTTCAGATTTGAATGTACGTTCTGTAACCAATTATATACTTACCTACATAACACATTACGAAAAGTTTAAGAGAATATTGCAGTCCATATAGTATACCATTTAAATTAACTTACATATTAATCTTGTATACGTAGGTAACGTTATAATATACATATGTACCGATACTGATATTTTGAGATGTTTTTTTTAAATTAAGAAAACCAACATCGTTTAAGTTAATACATACTAACTACCTATAAACAATTACAAAATATAAGGCCAATAACAGGTTTCCCATTATAATACTTATAAGCATAGTTACATTTTTGCATTCGGATAAGTTACATTATTGCATTCGGTCTTACATATCGGAGATAAAGACATTTATTAAAAAAAAAAAAAAAAATCTTGTTGCGCTTCTCTCCTCGAACTAATAGAAATAAAAATGTTATGATGATTCTTTTGAGTAATTTAGGTATAAACATTTAGCATCAGCAGTTTCTATGAGGACTTGCCACCGCAGCCAAGTCTGGTCTGGTGTTATTTATATAACTAGGTCGGCAAACAAGCGTACGGCTCACCGGATCGTAAGTAGTTACCGTAGCTCATAGACGCCTGCAACACCAGAAGCATGTGCGTAACTGACTCTACCTCCGTCCCTCCCCAGAAATCTAGTCACTTTACTCACCACAGGAACAAAAAACTGCTTGAAAGTAGTATTATTTAGCTGTCTATCTAAGTAGTACCTATATTATAGTGTATCTAAGTAGGTTCTATCTAAGTTTGAGCAGATAATTTCGTCTCCTGCTAATAATTACAGAATACAATTCAGTTCTGAGCCCTTTTCTTGTTCTTTTTTACTATTCATTAATAAAAACTTATCTTTTTTAATATCTTAGAATTCGTATGTATAGCATAGTGTATTTAATTTTCTGTGTAATATCTGTATAAATTTTTTTTCTTGTATCTAACCTTACATAAAAATGTTAAAAATTAAAAATAGGTGTTAAATGTTAAAGGTTGCCTGGAAGAGATCGCTGTATTAGCGTTAAGGCCGCCTGTTGCTACTGATGCAAGTTGATTGTTATAAATTAGATGTATTGTTCTTTTGTGTATTGGTGTGCAAAAAAGTAAAATAAATAAATAAATAACCTGTATGAATTACTAGTACATAATGCTTTTCGCCAATAAATCTGTAATAAAAGGGTTCAGATTTCTTTTATCTATTGGATAATAAAACCCGTATCGATCAGACGTCAGACGAACCGCGCCTTGTAAGTTAAGAGTAATACTGATTGATGGCTTCTAATGATAGATAGTATTTATAATTGTATTATGTACCTAAAAGTTGTATTTTTGGGAGGAAAAATCCAAAAGTTACGAAGCCAATTTTTTTCGGGTTGAGCAGCCTACATAATGAAGAATATTATATTACAAGAACAACTGCTCTGCGAACTTGGAGAGCCCTATGTTCAGATGTGGACAGCGATAGGCAGAAACGAAAAACTGCTGACTGTTTTAATTGAAACGATTACAAAAACATAATAAAATAGCCATTTACCGTGGAAGGTTATAGGCTATATTCTTTCTTTGAAAACAGCTAAAATTCATGTAAAGATTAATGATGATAAAAAACAGATTATATTTTACTGTTTGCGTTCAAAAAGTTATTGTGATTGATGTCATGAACACATACCTATGAAAAACATCGTTAAAGGGAATTTCTTACTTCTATAAAAACTGGCTTCGCTTCCGAGCGTAAAACGCGAACAGAATGACTAGACAGAGCCATAATATTTTTATTGTGCAATTGAGTTATTGCGGCTATTTTAATGTCATGACAGTAGTCAGGAACATCACATGTTTTTTGTTGTATATAATTATGTCTAAACCTTAACATTGAATAACTGAGGTTGGGCACAACAGGAAATGTCCTGCTCAAAATATGGATAAGTCCGACTGGGGTAGTACTTAGAACTCACAGAATAAATAATAAATAAATAAATATCTACACAATACACACACGGTCGTCTGTTCCTAAAGTAAAATAATAATGCTTGTGTTATAGGTACACAACAAGATCACAGTTAAATAAAGTTTTTAAGCAGTGTTGTGTTCTTGTTTGTGAGTGAGGTAACCAGAGCTCTTGTGGGCAATTGGATATAGTATCATCAACGCGCTTGCGATGTTTCTGGTGTTGCAGGCGTCTATAAGCTATGGTAATTTCTTACCATCAGGTGAGCCTTACGTTTGTTTGCTAATTAATAAGAAATGGATGCAAAACTTTTGGAATAGTAGATAAAAGTAGATAATTTCGGAGAAATAATAATAAACTGTAAATAAACGAGAAACGTCTAAGAATGAATTTTAGTATGTAAATAAAATCTAGAATTTACTAATATACAATATTTTATACTATTTAAAATAGCACAGTAATTTGATTTTGCCAGTGTAGATACTATAACTTATTTCACTGTTATGTATTACTAGCTTCTGCGCGCGACTTCGTCCCCGTGGAATAGGGCCAATTCTGTCATACATGATTTGAGCGAAACTTTAACCGTTTACGCCGCGGAAGCTCTCAAAAGGAAAATAACCCCGATTTTGAAACATTCTTCATTGGTGCTCCGCTCCTATTGGTCTTAGCGTGATGATATATAGCCTATAGCCTTCCTCGATAAATGGGCTATCTAATACTGAAAGAATTTTTCAAATCGGACCAGTAGATCCTGAGATTAGCGCGTTCAAACAAACAAACAAACAAACAAACAAACAAACAAACAAACAATCAAACAAACTCTTCAGCTTTATTATATTAGTATAGATATCACTTAAGAAATGACCAGTTATGTTACTGAAAAGACTTTAATATACCATGTTCTTAAATATTGATTATAATTATATTCTGACAGAATTAGGTTTAAGAATGCAATTCGTAGCAAGTGCTCGATCAGCAAATTATTATCAAAATATATTCCACTGAATCTCAATCTAGTATTCTAAAAATGTAAATTTCGATTAAAAAAGGTCGTCTTCAAACAAGTGCTTTGGAAATAAATAAAAAAATCCGCTCAAAGCGGACCCAATTATCAGATCCAATCGGTCGCTTATTGAGTGAACGTTAAATTTCTCCGAGGGCTGCCGATCACAGCCAATTGCAGGATACGTGTTCCGTATTATACGATACTAGGTTTTGGCTCATGGTTTCTCTTGACTGGATTACAAAATTAGGCTGTTTCTCTTTCTCTCGTTCGATCACGATCACGATTCAGCCTGTAATGTCCAACTGTTGGGCATAGGCCTCTTCCCCATGTAGGAGAAGGATCGGAGCTTAATCCACCACGCTGCTCCAATGCGGGTTGGTGGACTTTCTCTCGTTATTAAAATCAAAATAAATTGATTAATTCTTCTTAGAAATTAAAATTTTAAATTTGATGTCTTTTAAATAATAGTGACCATAAATATGAATACAGGTGGAACAGCGGGGTGCGTAGAGCTTGAGGTATAAAGACACCTCGATGAGAATTGGAACAAAAGAAAGTGTCGACCGGCGCACAAATAGCAACGACTTAGCACATATCTTACTTCAGTTTTACTTCAGTGGGTACAAGAATGTGTGCTTCGATTACTAATGAAGTTCTAGTAGGGCCATTTCACACTTGACACAAATGAGTTGAATTTAATAATTAGTAACCTAAGGCCCGCAGTAGAACACCATGGTGGATCAAGCCCCAATAGTTGTGTTTTGAACTGAGTTAAGAATCTTCACGGAGAAAGAGGCATTATGCCCAGCAGTGGAATGAAAGAGGCTAAATTATGACCGTGTTCGTGAACGTAAAGCCCTGACAATTGCTCTGTTGAGTTGCGTATTGGCGATTGATTCCCGCTCGCAGTGGATATTATTTGTATTTGTGTAAATATTTCTTTCCGGTTTGGCCGTTTGTCCTCATGGGTCTTCCTACCGGGCCTCGGAGAGCACGGTAAGCTGTCGGCTCCAGATGTTATTATAAACCCCTGATAGTGATAGTTACTCATATCAAGTACTAGCTTCTGCTCGTGACTTTGTCCGCGTGGAATATTTACTTTGGGCTAACGCTAACTTTGACCCGCACTTAAACTGTTTACGCATTTGCACACTGCGAAAGCTTTCAAAAGGTAAAAAAAACCCGATTTTGAAACATTTTTCACTGGTGCTCCGCTCCTAATGATCTTAGCGTGATGATATAGCCTATAGCCTTCCTCAATTAATGGGCTTTCTAATACTGAAAAAATTATTCAAATTGGACCAATAGTTCCTGAGATTAGCGCGTTCAAACAAACAAACTCTTCAGCTTTATAAGATTAGTATACATGTATGTGTAGGCCAACTTGCAGTGCAGAAGCCCTGCTATGAGTACATTCTAAAATTTCAAGCTTTATAGTATTATAAGTGTACCTTTATAAGCTTATTCTCCAAACTTAGATCAAGAATGGACAAATTTGCGCAATTCTAAAGCGAAGGATCCTAAGATTTGAAAGTTGTTCGAGTTCGTTCAACTAATCTTAATTCGCATCAGGGTAACTGGATAATTGTCCTCATTTGCATTACGACGGTTTCTGGGACATTTGTTACTCTTTAGCACAAAAACTATTGAGATGATTTCGATGGGATTCGGTTTGGAAACCCACATTATACCCTAGAGTATTTTTATCAGCGATAGGGTATTTAAGTTAGGGATCAGGATATGGGAGTAAGATCGGGGAGCAAGGTAAATTTTCTAAATTTTGTGGATAAATTACTATCTTTTCATAATGTCTGTTAAGTGAAGTATTATTTTTTTTTAAACACACACACGGTCGTCTGTTCCTAAAGTACGCAACTTAATGCTTGTGTTATAGGTAACAGCCGACTGGTTTAGCTACATATTTTTTGTTTCGATAACCATAAATATAAAGACTCCATATATAAATAAATATAGATTACACCCAGACTGGGGGTGGGAATCGAACCCACAACCCTTGGAGCAGAAAGCAGGGTCACTACAAACTGCGCCAATGGGCTAGTCAAAATTTGATAAAAAGAATTTAAATATCTTGGACGACAAGAGCGAGCTAATTCCAGCGCCTTATACTTGACTCAAAAGCGCGTTGTCGACCCTATCCCCATTCCCCCCAGGAGCTCTGGTCACCTTACTCACCAACAGGAACACAATACTGCTTGAAAACAGTATTATTTAGCTGTGGTCTTCTGTAAGGTTGAGGTACTACCCCAGCCGAGCTGCTTCATATTTTGAGCAGGAAATTTCCTGCTGTGCCCTACCTCAGTAACCTAGAAAGTAACCTAAGAAAATTTTTTTTCCCTTTTATCTAAGATAAATTCTAATTTTTTATTTAATTTGTTCGGTATCACTAGTTGGTAGCAGCCCTCGACACAGCGCTTGCATTCAAATAAGAACTCCGCTTAATTTTTTTTCGTCCTGAATGAAAATGTAAGTGGCCAGTGTTTTATAACGATTGAATGATTGAGGAGCATTATTAAGTTATGAATTAATGAAATTCTGGAAGTAGAGTAAGGAAAAAAGTAGTATATAAAAATATAAAAAAATAAGTAGTATAAGTAGTATACACATAATGTTGTTACGTGTTAGGGTTCGAACGATTTGGAGAGAAAGACCTTCTGACTCTTTTAGAGACTTTATTCACTAGCACTAGGTCCGACACAAGCACATACTCCGCACTAAGTACAAGCACTAAGCACTAGGTACACTCACTAATCACTAGGTACACTCAATAAGCACTAACAATGTCCGAGGTCGTAGCCAATGTCGTAGGTTTCCGCTGGTATCACTTCTTGATCACTAGTATTCACTTCGAAGTCGCTTCGTCGTTAGCTCAAACTGAACTGACTCCGCTCGGCCTCAATCGGCCTTTTTATACCGGGCCGAGCCTACTCCCAGACAGTTCTAGAATGTTCGTGCGTGTACTCGATCCTGAGTTCATTCACCTATATGTCCTCTAGCGCCATCTAGTAATGAGTGGATGTTTTCACGTTGTCTTTGTAACAAAGTGGTTTGTACAGCACACAACGTGGTTCCTCCGCTCCCCGCTAGATGGCGCAAGCTCCTTTTTTGTGTACTCGTAACACTACTCCCCTCTTAGAGATGCTCGTCCCGAGCATCGTTGTTACTGCCATGGTAACGCGCCAGACGGTCTATGTGTACCACTTTGAATGTCCCTCTTGGTTGCTTTTGAATTCTATAAGTCACATCATTCATTCGGGTAACCACTTTGTATGGACCGTCCCACTTGGTCTGCAACTTTGGAGATTTCCCTTTCCGGCGGGTTGGGTTATGCAGCCACACTAGTGACCCTTCTTCGAAGCCTCTTGTGTTCGATTTCCGGTCGTTAATAGTCCCCTGTGTCGTAAGACTATTCCCGCTGCATGCCTGGAGGATAACAGTTTTCAGGGTTTCCACCGCGTCAGCCAGAACTCGTCTCTTAGTTCTAGCTTTTGTTCGTTTCCCTTGATCCCGGGCAGGGAACGAAGCCCTTTGCTTTTTCAGCTCCTCTATTTGTTCCTCGATCCTTTTCATCCTTGCCCTCTGGGTCTTCTTCTGCGGGCAATTGAGCTGAAGATGACCCCTCTCGCCGCACTTGTAGCACATGACTCCAGAACGTTTCTTCGTAGGAGCCTTAACCTCCTTCTGCGGGCAGTTGAGCTGAAGATGGCCCCTCTCGCCGCACTTGTAGCACATGGCTCCAGAACGTTTCTTCATAGGAGCCTTAACCTCCTTCTGCGGGCAGTTGAGCTGAAGATGGCCTCTCTCGCCGCACTTGTAGCACATGGCCCCAGAACGTTTCTTCATAGGAGCCTTATCCTCCTTCTGCAGGCAGTTGAGCTGAAGATGGCCCCTCTCGCCACACTTGTAGCACATGACTCCATAACTTCTCTTCGTAGGAGCCTTAACCACCTTGACTACCTCAGAGACCTCACATATCTCATGGGTCTGCCTTATGTCATGGCGAACAGCCTCGACCTCCAAAGCATGCGCCAATGCTTCCTTTAGCGAGGTATGGTGACGAAGCCTCACTGCAGCTCTGACCTCCAGGTCTTTGATTCCGTCCACAAATGCTTGAACAATATTCGTGTCTACCATCTTGCTGTCGGCTCCTGGGTGTGCCTTCCTGACGAGTTTTTCAATTTCCAACGCCCATTGTTGTAGTCCTTCTCCTGAGCGTTGGACTCTGTCACGCAGTTGGGCACGGAACACGTGCTCCAGGTGTCGCTCCCCGTATCTGGATTCAAGTGCCTCCATCAGGTCTTGGAACCCATTTCCTGTATGTGGCAGTGCTTCCAAGACAGACAAAGCTTGCCCTCTGAGCGCAACAGTGAGAGCGGTCAGGCATTGCTCTTCCGTCCATCCATTGGCAGTAGCAACAGTCTGGAATTGCTGACGATAAGCGTTCCACGAAGTAGTGCCGTCGTATGGCGGCACTTTCACTCTTGGTCCTTGCGCCACTACGGTAGTTCCACTAGACATCGCAACTCCCGTGGTTTCAAGGCGCACTACCTTCTTCTGTAGTTCCACGAGGCCGGTTTTCACATTTTCGACATCCAATCCTAACCCGGTAACTCGTTCTTCCACTTCGTCGACATCTTTTCGGAGCTTACCCACCGTGTCACTAACGTCTTTTATAGCCAAAAGCGCTTTTTCTTGGAGGTCTTTTTGGTGCTCTTGTGATTCTTTCATTGCCTCTTGTGATTCCTGCAAAGCGCTGAGCTTGCGTTCTTGTGATTCTTGCATTGCCTTCTGTGATTCTTGCAAAGCGCTGAACTTGCGTTCCATTAATTCAATCAAACTTCCTAATTGAAGTGCCACTTGAGGGTCTGTAGAAGGTACGGTGCTGCTGGTGGCCGTGGCCTGTCCAGTGGGCGTGGCAAGGTGGGTGGAGCCAGTGGGCGGGGCCTGAGCCAAAGTGGGCGGAGCCTGAGGGGCGTGGTCAGTGGGCGGGGCCTGGTGGGCGGGGCCAGTGGGCGGGGCATGAGGGGCGTGGCCAGTGGGCGGGGCCTGGTGGGCGGGGCCAGTGGGCGGGGCTTGGCCCACAGTGGGCGGGGCTTGGCCCCCAGTGGCATCCGCAGCTCGTTGTGCCCTCGTCCTGACCCTCTCCTTGGAGTTCTCTCTCGGAGTCAATGGCATCTCCAAATCCCACTTCTGACACCAGTTGTTGCGTGTTAGGGTTCGAACGATTTGGAGAGAAAGACCTTCTGACTCTTTCAGAGAATTTATTCACTAGCACTAGGTCCGACACAAGCACATACTCCGCACTAAGTACAAGCACTAAGCACTAGGTACACTCACTAATCACTAGGTACACTCAATAAGCACTAACAATGTCCGAGGTCGTAGCCAATGTCGTAGGTTTCCGCTGGTATCACTTCTTGATCACTAGTATTCACTTCGAAGTCGCTTCGTCGTTAGCTCAAACTGAACTGACTCCGCTCGGCCTCAATCGGCCTTTTTATACCGGGCCGAGCCTACTCCCAGACAGTTCTAGAATGTTCGTGCGTGTACTCGATCCTGAGTTCATTCACCTATATGTCCTCTAGCGCCATCTAGTAATGAGTGGATGTTTTCACGTTGTCTTTGTAACAAAGTGGTTTGTACAGCACACAACGTGGTTCCTCCGCTCCCCGCTAGATGGCGCAAGCTCCTTTTTTGTGTACTCGTAACAATATGTTATATCTACATCAGGTAAACAGTAAACATGTTTACCACCTTATTCGTTTGAAATCAAATCAAATGTAAAACTTTATTCATATCAATAGCAGTTTCGAATTGTCGTTTTACAAATATAAATTTAAAAAGTGATTATTATTATTTTTTAAAGTGAAGCTACCACCGATTCGGAATGTAGATTCTGCAGAGAAGAATCGGCAAGAAACTCCGCAGTTACTATTTTGAAAATAGTATATAAACTGTGTTTTAGTATAAAATTAACACATCTTTATCATCTGTGTAATCCTACACGATCCGGTCAGTTTAGTAGTTTTCGCAGTATAACCAAACAAAAAACCGGCTCTCCATGTATTAGTATATAGATAGATAGATTTATTTAGAAAAAAAATACAAGTATTACAAAATTCTTGTAAAAAGAAAATAACATCCAGATATAAAACCTACTTTATATTTCTTACTTTATAATTTATTTTAAAATTTTTCACTTGCAATATAAGTTAGTATTCTTGAATCAATTTTCATACATTAAAGTTAAAGTTGCCGTTACTTCACGCTATTTCTATCACTTTCCTTTTTAGAGCGAAAGTGTGTCACTTAAGTGCTACATAAAGTTAACTTACTCAAAATTACAGTTTCAGAATATTATTCTATACTTATAAGAGAACTTATTATTTTAACATATGTGCCACAAATGGCACAACTGATCAGAGCAACTTTCAAAGATCAAAATAAATATGCAATTTTCTTTTATTCATTATATTATTCAAGTATAATTAACAAAACGTACACGACACTCTTAAAATAAATTTTGGATAAGTTTTAAGAGTGTGTTGTGTTAATGTTAACGTATTTATTATTTAATGATATATAAATAACTAGATGGCCCGGTGAACTTCGTATCACCTACGTATATTTGTGAAAAATATACACAAAACATTTTCTGAACGCACTTATAAATATTTGACAACCAATTGACAACGTTTTTGACAAAAGACGTTAAATTTCCCCGCTAGGAACATTTTGTATTGGAAAATTAAATCGTCGTTTTTAGTATTTTTCGTTACATATTATTTATGTTTCTCGCCGTTTAAACCTTCCCTGAACTTCCACAAACATTTCAAAATCAAAATTAGCTAAATCGGTCAAGCCATTCTCGAGTTTTAGCGAGACTTAACGAACACCAATTGATTTTTATATATAAGATAGATAAGAAAGCTTTAAAGTCACTTTTGTTTTATTAAACCAAATATGGTTTATTTTGCACTAAATGTTGCGAGTTTCATTCTATATTAATTTCATAGGTTTTAATAAATGATATATTACTTACACCTCCATAGTCTGAGTGGGTACTTGATAAATTAGAAGAATCTATACTAATCTATACATATAATAAAATGGTAGAAAAGTCAAAACTGTACATTGAATATTTTTTTAAAAGAATACTTGGGGTGTGATCTACAATCGATACCGAAGCCAAAAATATAGTTTTTAGAATTTTTGTCTGTTTGTCTGTTTGTCTGTTTGTCTGTTTGTCTGTTTGTCTGTATGTATGTCCGGGATAAACTCAAAAAGTACTGCATGGATTTACTTCAAATTTGGCACGAATATTGTTAAGAAGTCGGGTCAGAACATAGGCTATATATTATCACGCTATCACCTACGGGGAACGAGCAGTGAACCTTTATTTCTTCAAATGTATGTCCGGGATAAACTCAAAAAGTACTGCATGGATTTACTTCAAATTTGGCAAGAATATTATTAAGAAGTCTGGTCAGAACATAGGCTACATATTATCACGCTATCACCTACGGGGAACGAGCAGTGAACGCACGCAGACGACGTCGCGGGCAGCAGCTAGTAATATAATAAAGCTGAAGAGTTTGTTTGATTGTTTGTTTGTTTGAACGCGCAAATCTCAGGATCTTCTGGTCTGATTTGAAAAATTCTTTCAGTGTTAGATAGCCCATTTATCGAGGAAGGCTATAGGCTATGTATCATCACGCAAAGACTAATAGGAGCGTAGCACCAGTGGAGAATGTTTCAAAATTGGTTTTTCTTTTCTTTTTGAGAGCTTCCGCTGCGTAAACGGTTAAAGTTTCGCAAAAATCATGTATGACAGAATTATTGGTCCTATTCCACGGGGACGAAGTCGCACGCAGGAGCTAGTTCTTTATAAATCCGAAAGTCGGTTCATTGAACCTCGTAAGGTCGTCTGTCCACCTAGGACCGACTCTGGTGTGATGGTCGTGGAGACAGATCATTGATCTCATTATCGTTGTCTGTAACAGTCTGATCACTGAAAGTAGATAGGGTAGTTCTAAAATATATACGTTTTATTTTATCTTAGTTCAGGTTAAAGTTTGTACTAATAAAAATTGGATGTCTGTAAAGTTGCTTTAAGGACGATAGTTTAACGTGACAATGTCATAACAAAACATCTCCTCGGACGCATAGAACAATCGAGTGGAAGAGAGATAGATGCGGCGCAAGCGTACATTGAGCGTAACGAGACAATTAGCGTAACTCTACAATGAGTCATATTTTTTTTGTGCATGCAGCTGGCGTTCATTGATTTATTAGACGTTGTCACGTCAGTAAAATTGTGATAGGAACATTTCTGTGCATTGAAGAGATTACACAAAAAAAAAATTGCAGGGATTCTGGAATCGACACTAAAATAAAAACTGTTCATTTCTTACTTCATAACTGTATCCAGTTTCGTTTATACGCGTACAAATACAAATATCAGATAAACGTTGTTGAACGAATGATTGATTTTCTTATGCTCGTTTTTTAGAACCCTGGGTCAAGATTGATAAAAAAAAAATGATAGTCCCGCTGAGTTTCTTTCGCCAGTTCTTCTCAGGCTTATTTTTTCTGAACTGGCAGTAGACTCATGATGTTCAGTAAGAAATTGTAATAATTTTATGCTGAATAAAATAAATTTTATGCTGAATAAAATAAATTTTATGCTGAATAAAATAAATTTTATGCTGAATAAAATATTTTGATTTTGATTGCCTAACCCTGAGCCAAGATTGATCTTTGCCTCTTTAAACGTCAAAACGTAGTACATATCCAATAACATTAATTATTAAAGGTCTAAATTAACTCACAAACGAAAAAAAAAACTTAGATTACATCGACAAGTAATAAAACATAGGTGCACAAAAGAATAGCCAAGTCAATACATATTATTACAGATAACTCAAAAAGTACATGTCAGATGTTGATTAAATTTAAATGGGATCACATAAAACGCACCACCTTTCGATTAAAAAAAAACATCAAAATCGGTCCACCCAGTCAAAAGTTCAGAGGTAACTACACAAAAAACTGCAAGCGAATTGAGAACCTCCTCCTTTTTTGAAAGTCGGTTAAAATCGGTTATTTATATTAAATTTAAGTGTAAATGAATCCGCAACTTAGGTCCATTACAGATAATTATATAGGTCTTTGAGATTTCAGTCGTCAAGAGCAGATATAATTAAAACGGGGCGACCTAACTCGGTAAATGGAGAAGGGATGAGAAATAGGGGATTTAAATTCGGAGATTTTCTTATTTTAACGTTGGGTTCGGAGAGATTTATTATAAAAATAATTGTATGCGAAAGAAATTGTGTGATTTTAGAATATATCTATATTTATACTTATTTAAGATTTATGCCAGTAACATGCCACTGCTGGATATAAGCCTATTTCTTCATTTAGGAGAAGGATCGGAGCTTAATCCACCACGCTATTTTATTTATTTATTTTATTTTATTTGGAACACCAACAGCACATAATACATTATATTACATTACAAATTGGACATTTCGACTAAGCCATTTATAGGTATTCGCATATGGTATTCATTCATATGCTATTCCTGCGGGTTGGCGGATATATTCCCTACTTTTTATTGTATTTAATTTCATGTTTGTAAGTGGCATTTATTTTAAGTTCGTTACAATATAGGTTCATTCTTTCACTGTTATTCTTGTTTGACGCATTTTTCAGAGACTGTGTTTCACGTTCCAAGCTTGTGAGCTCAATTCCCGATCATCAAATAAACAACATCGGGAAAGGAAGGGAAAGCATATCTGAGGTATAGAACAGCAGGAAGTATCCTGTTCAAAATCTGGAGCAACCCGACTGGGGTAATACCTCGACCTTACAGAAGGTCACAGCTAAATAATACTGCTTTCAAACAGCGTTGTGTTCCTGTTCGTGAGCAAGGGGGCTAGAGCTCCTGGGGGAATAGGATAGGGTCGGCAACGCGCTTGTGATGCTTCTGGTGTTGCAGAAGCCTATTAGCTATGGTAATCACTTACCAACAAGTGAGCCGTACGCTAGTTTGCCGACCTAGTTGTAAAAAAGAGCAATCTTACACAACAACATTCGTATTTTTAGAACGAAGTCTTGAATTTGTTTTTATCAAACCACCCTCCATTGTCATTATATATGGTAGCAGTGTATCATCATCAGACAATCGTAAATCAAGGCGTGGTCTAACTTGATGAAATTACAACCGCAATCCTCTACGACCTCGTTGAGAACGAATACTCGAAACAGAATTATCATGGCTAAGTGTTCTGTGGGTTAATGAATTTGTTTTTGTGATTTAATACTAGCGGACCCAACTATCATCGTACCGTATAGCATCGTAAAATATGATATATTTTGTTTTTGTCAAATTTCCTATTCAATATTTTTTAAATTTTCTTCAATACAAACCTTGTAATGACAATATACAATTTAATACAATACAAATACTCTTTATTTTACACTAACCGAGACATTTTTTACATCGAAGGAAAAATATAAACATGTACAAAAGGCGGTAATTCGTCACAAAACAAGAATAATCCATTTTGGTGCAGTCGAAATTATGTGTGTACATACAATTCGTAACGATTCAGCCTGAAACATCCTACAGATGGTCCTAGACCTCTTTCTCCTTGTAGGAAAGAATGCTTGAAGGCTCGGAGCTTATTCCACTACGCT
The DNA here is from genome assembly GCA_905220545.2 of Melitaea athalia. NCBI lineage: Eukaryota > Metazoa > Arthropoda > Insecta > Lepidoptera > Nymphalidae > Melitaea > Melitaea athalia. The sequence continues at coordinate 431,459 of HG992201.1, forward strand.
ACTCCACTGCGAGTTGGTGGATGTATTACCTACTATGAGTAACGATCATTATTAGGTATTTATTGGTAACAACCGAAAATGACAGCTTAACGTGTTATCCGAGGCATGATTGGCAGACTAAAAAGGACAGACGTCTAAACCAGAAGGCCGTATTTGTACAAATACATATAGCCGCCCCGAGCGGGAATCGAACCCGCAACCACCGGGGTTTAGGCGCGTACAGCCGTACATATTGGCATATGAGAGGTTGTTACGCGATACACAGTTACAAGCTGGATCGCGATGGCGGTACGAAAGCAGAGTTAGCTAGTAATATAAAAAATAAAATAAGTACTACCTAATGACGTGATAAAAAACATTGCCATTCTATGAATATTTGTGTTCCGTAGGTTTCCATTCATATTCATAGCCGAGAGTATGTCGAGCGTTGCTGGTCGAAACATCTCAATTTACATCCGCAATTATGAAACAACGTCACAGAAGCGGTTAGTTTAAATTCATGAACGGCAAAGTTTAAATAAATATTTAATTTAATCTATACTAATGTATAAAGCTGAAGAGTTTGTTTCTTTGGTTGGTTGTTTGTTTGTTTGTTTGTTTGAACGCGATAATCTCTGGAACTACTGGGCCGATTTGAAAAATTCTTTCAGTGTTAGATAGCTCATTTATCGAGGAAGGCTATAGGCTATGTGTCATAACGCTAAGACCAATAGGAGCGGAGTCCACGCTGGCGAAGTCGCGCGCAGATGCTAGTAATATTATAAATAGACAAACTTTGTTATTCATTTCACATTTCAGCCTCTCGCAGTCCAATGCTGGACATACGCTTCCGCAAGTTCGCACCAGAAATTACAGCGTGAACTCATGTGTTTTGCCCGTAGTCACCACGCTGAGCAGGCGGGTTAATTGGTGATCGCAGGACTGGCTTTGTCGCACTGAAGACGCTGCTGCCCGTCTTCGGCCTGTGTATTTCAAAGTCAGCAGTTGGATGGTTACCCTCCATCGGTCGGCTTTATAAGTTCCAAGGTGGTAGTGGAGCTTTGTTATCCCTTATTCGCCTCTTACGACACCCACGGGAAGAGAGGGGGTGGCTATATTATTTACTGTCGTAACCACACAGCCATAACTTTGTTATTGATAATCTTTAATTATAATCGATTTCAATTCTTGTTTATAGGAAATCATTACCTTATCATCATATACATATATCTCTGACACCAGGCGTCTGTAACAATAACCGAGAAAGATGGATTAACGTGCTCCCTGAGGTGTGTACATATATGGCAGGGTGACCCACGAGGGTACACACCCAACCGGAAGCAAATATTTGTACAAACACAAATATCAACCCCAGCGGAATATACCTCACGATTCTTTGTTTAGGCGACACAATACATAAAAAGCTGTGTCTGTCAGTTCCAACACGTGACTCGAATTTAATCTTAGGCCTCGTTTACGGAGACGCGGAGCGTAGTGCGTAGCGTGTGGCGTGGCGGAACGCACTAAATTCAAACGTAGGGCGTTGTATGAGTGCGTTTACGGAGAAGCGATTTTACACGCGTTCATTTTCATACATTTTGACACACGCGAGAAGCTACGCTACACGCTACGCACTACGCTCCGCGTCTCCGTAAACGAGGGCTTAAAGAATCGTTACCGTGATATTTACAAAACAGAAATGCTTTCTAAAACGAAACAATTTATAAATTAATTAAAACGATATAAATCTAAAATATTCTTAACTGAGGTAGGGCACAGCAGGAAATTGCCTGCTCAAAATCTGAAGCAGCCCGTCTGGAAACTTACAGAAAATCACAGCTAAATAAAACTTTTTTTCAAGCAGTGTTGTGTTCCTGTTGGTGAGTAAGGTGGCCAGAGCTCCTGGGGGGAATTGGGGATAGGGTCGACAAGACACTTGCGATGCTTCTGGTGTTATAGACGTCTCGCAACCAACCCGCATTGGAGCAGCGTAGTGGATTAGGCTCTGATCCTTCTCCCGAAAAGAGGCCTATGTCCAGCAGTGGGATATTACAGGCTGAAGCGTAAATAAATAAAAAAATAATTCTTATTTCCTGCACTGCTAACTGTGATGGCAGGTTATAAATATCTCGCTAAGAGAACAATATTGCAATTTAACAGGGGAATGCAGCTAGAATTCCTGCCACCGTACATTAGTAGTACTGACTTAGTTCTAGTGCTTACTATATAGAGTGGTTTTATTTCTAACTTTATGTACATTTAAAATATTAATATAATTGCTTTAGATGACCTGTCCAAACCACGTGACACTGTTTTCTATACATAATTAAGTTTTGCATTGTAAATGTCTATTTGTACTCGTATTATGTACCTACAGATTAAATGACAATTGAAAAACAACCTAAAAAAAGGTATTGTTATGTATTTTCTAGTTCTAATTGTATTAGAAGATTAAAGTATGTTTATAGTAATTTTAAAATCTTTACTTTAAATTGCTTTTTATTAATTATAAGTTACGTCTCCGGATAAATCAATACTAATATAATAAAGCTGAAGAGTTTGTTTGTTTGATTGTTTGTTTGTTTGTTTGTTTGAACGCGCTAATCTCAGGATCTACTGGTCCGATTTGAAAAATTATTTCAGTGTTAGATAGCCCATTTATCGAGGAAGGCTATAGGCTATATATCATCACGCTAAGACCAATAGGAGCGGAGTCCACGCCGACGAAGTCGCGCGCAGAAGCTAGTATTCAAAATAAAAGTCACGTAAGCTCAACTTAACCTGAAAAAACAACATATTTGTGTTACATGACACGTCATATAAGAAGGTAGGACTTTATTATTATCAATTTATATTAGTTACTTACTAGCTTTTACCCGCGTCTTCGCTCGCATTGAGTTTTTTTAAATAAAAAGTATCCTATGTTACTTCTAATACCTCCGAGAATAATTATGTTTACAAGGTTTAATAATAATATATTTAGAAGTTTTCGCGTGAAAGTGTAACAAACAAACTTACATTCACATTCATAATATTAGTGGGGATTAAAAAAAACAACGTTAAATAATCATATGAGTTTACGTTTAAAACATAAAATAGGTAATTTTGACTGTTTGTTTGTAGATAATTAAAAAAAATTATCTTGTTTAATTTCCTAATTATTATATAATGATATATCTATACTAAAATTATAAAGCTGAAGAGTTTGTTTGTTTGTTTGTTTGAACGCGCTAATCTCAGGATCTACTGGTCCGATTTGAAAAATTCTTTCAGTGTTAGATAGCCCATTTATCGAGGAAGGCTGTAGGCTATATATCATCACGCTAAGACCAATAGGAGTGGAGTCCACGCCGACGAAGTCGCGCGCAGAAGCTAGTTATGTATAATCTTTATCTGTATGTGTACTTATATCAAGGAATCCTTTTATTGAACAGTCCCAATAGTCTTTGTTCGTCCTTACTTACCCATTTTATTACGAATCGATTTTACCCTTGTTTGTTATTTTATTGATGTCATATTAGAATACATTTTTTGTCTTTTGAAGCTTAAATTTCAGCAACACGTCTGGATACCTTTAGAACAAATTTTAGTTTGTACTAGCAGCGAAACCCGTCGTTGCTCGGGTTAAAATACATCGCAGAAACTTTCTAGACCATTACAGAAATTTTGAGATCTTTTCAGATGTCCTAATGCGTTAGAATAGGATAGAAATATATGTTTTAACATTTTCACCACCCACTTTCACCAACTGCGACCAAACTCCCTTACTACTACCACCTGGAGACCAAGGGGGTATTTACCACACGAACGGGAAGTTGATTGGGTTTGGTGGTGATAGAGAAAACTATGTATTTACGTACTAACAAAGCATTTTATGTATATATTTATGTTAGTCTGTGTACATACTTGTATTTAAAAGTAAAAGGGTAAATTGACGGTCTTAGTTTTCTAATGTTTGCGCAAATTTCACTCATTATAATGAAACAACATTTTCGGATTTTATCGCGGTTCACTAAGTTTTTTAATTGCCCGTCGTTTCGGGTACTTTACAGCTACCATGGCACAGATACCATGGTCACGGGAGGACTCCCGATTACTGTCTTAGATTAATAAATTTTAGGAGTTTTCAAGCATTTTAAAAATTTCTAATATATGTATATCACGCTACGGTAGCCATATTCTACGTATAGTCAAAACAAATGCACCGATGAGACTATGGGACTTTTCTAGTTTCAATGAAAAATGTATATTTGCAACGTTATTAGAGAGACTGTTATTATACCTTAACTTTATGCTGAAGGCAGGTATGCTTCAGGCATTTTGGAACAAAAAGCGCTTGGGGCGCTTTTGTTCCTACTGTTCTGTTTTTTTATCAGCGAATTTTCCGAGCATAATACTAAAAACTGTGCTTAAAGCGCTAAATTGTTTTCTTCTAACGAGAAACAACGAAATATAAAATTATGACTAGAATTTGCCTGTGGTTTCACTCGAAAATTTTAGTACACGTTGGTTTAGGATACATTCTTAGTAATTGCTGCATTCTTATACATCATAACGTGATGTTTTACAGCCTAAATTTCCTCGTTGGAGACGCTAAAACCAGTATAAGGCCTTGTATTCAAACAAGTATTAAAGTAATTAATTGTAAAAATATACGAATTAAAAAATACAACCTATAATAAAACAAAATTTAAATTCTTGTTAACATTTCTCTCGCATGCGACGAGTGTCTCGTATGTCCTTCAGTAGCGCAGAATGAAACAAAATTATCATTTAAATTTATGTCATAGAGATTGTTATGAATATTATATTTTGTACTAGCTGTGCCCGCGACTTCGTCCGCGTGGAATAGTGACTTTGGACAGCATTTTTTGAATATATCTTTTCGTTTATTAACCGACTTCCAAAAAAGGAGGAGGTTCTCTATTCGACTGTATTTTTTTTTTATGTATGTTAGCTCAGAACTTTTGACTGGGTTGACCGATTTCGATCAATTTTGTTTTAATTTAAAGGTTTTGCGTGTCATGTGGTCCCATTTAAATTTAATTGAGATCTGACAAGTACTTTTAAAGTTATATCTAATAATGCGTATTTACTTGACTACTTTTTCGTCGACCTACGTTGTATTATACCGCATAACTTTTTATTCGGTGTACCGAATTTGATGATTCTTACTTTAATCAAAAGCTCATACTTGTCATGTAGTTCTGTGTAAATTAGACCGAGATCTGATTACAACTTTCTGAGTAATCTTTAATAGCGCGTATTTACTTGACTATTTTTTCGTCTTATTATTTTGAAGTTTAAACACCGTCGTTTATTTACATTTTTATTGTATGTATTTTTATTTTATTTTATTTGGAACACCAACATCACATAATACATTGTATGAGTACAAATTGGACATTTCGACTAAGCCATTTACAGGTATCCGCATATGGTTATTTAAATGATGAGACCATCAAACAATGACAATAAATTAACAAAACAAGAACAAAAACAAAAAAAAGGGTATTGTTGAACAATTTCAAGTATGATTATCGAATGTGCGTATAAAAATAATTATGTTTAAGTAAAGCAGATTATGAAATTTCAAAACATAATAGTGTCCGCCAACAGATGCTAAACTACTCAATTCGTTCATAAGCCCTCTAAGTAAATATTGAATACAATGGCTAAGCAAGCAAGTTGACAAGAGATTAAGTTGTCCAACTTAGTATTAGAATATACATGCATAATATAAAATACAAATAATAATTGTTACGCTTCAGCCAGTGCTGGGCATAAGCCTCTTTCCCCGTGTAGGAGAAGGATCAGAGCTTCATCCACCACGCTACTCCAACGAGGGTTGGCGGATATATTCCCTACTAGCTGCTGCCCGCGACGTCGTCTGCGTGCGTTCACTGCTCGTTCCCCGTAGGTGATAGCGTGATAATATGTAGCCTATGTTCTGACCCGACTTCTTAATAATATTCGTGCCAAATTTGAAGTAAATCCATGCAGTACTTTTTGAGTTTATCCCGGACATACATTTGAAGAAATAAAGGTTCACTGCTCGTTCCCCGTAGGTGATAGCGTGATAATATATAGCCTATGTTCTGACCCGACTTCTTAACAATATTCGTGCCAAATTTGAAGTAAATCCATGCAGTACTTTTTGAGTTTATCCCGGACATACATACAGACAAACAGACAAACAGACAAAAATTCTAAAAACTATATTTTTGGCTTCGGTATCGATTGTAGATCACACCCCAAGTATTCTTTTAAAAAAATATTCAATGTACAGTTTTGACTTTTCTACCATTTTATTATATGTATAGATTATGAGTAACAATCGCTATCAGGTGTACATGATAAAAACCGGGACCGACAGATTAACGTGCTATCCGAGGCACGGTGGGGACACCCACAAGTACTAACAACCAGACCGGGAATAAATATTTGTATAAACACAAATATCCACTCCGAGCGGGAATCGAACCCGCAACCGTCGGTGTTTAGGTATTATCCAAAGAGTAATATAAACATACAGGAAGTATTATCGCTGACATGGCACAAGCATCATTACCCCAGAGCGGTCGTTGAATAAAATAATTGTTACCTTTCAAAAATTCAAATGTTTATTTTGTGAGATTATACATTAGTATTTTAACTGTAAATACTATAAATAAAGTAAGTAAATACTATAAGTAAAATACCATAAAATCTATACTAATTTTATAAGGCTGAAGAGTTTGTTTGTTTAAACGCGATAATCTCAAGGTCTATTGGTTCAAATTGAAAAATAATTTTTGTGTTGTATAGTCCATTTACCAAAGAAGGCTATATGATTATCAAATTAGCGCGGGTAAATGGGTGGGACATAGCTAGTAATCTCTACTAATATATAAAGCTGAAAAGTTTGTCTGTTTGTTTGTTTGTTTATTTGTTTGTTTGAACGCGGTAATCTCTGGAACTACTGGGCCGATTTAAAAAATTCTTTCAGTGTTAGATAGCCCATTTATCGAGGAAGGCTATAGGCTATGTGTTATCACGCTAAGACCAATAGGAGCGGAGTCCACGCCGACGAAGTCGCGCGCTAAACGAACTAGAGAACAATACGAAGCTAGTAGGTATATAAAGATACATACACGGTTGATTCTTCCTAAGGTCGACAAATTTTTTCCTGTTTTAAAATACTGCCAATTTATATACATAGTTTTATTAAACTTACATATACATATAATACATAAGTTTATTAATATAAAATATACATTGTCATCGAACAGAAATCGAAGTAACAACCTCAAATTAGATAACACGGTGACTGCCAACTGCGCCAACGTTCAATACAAGAAATGTATTTGAGTATGTTCTTTTGATGAACTCCGCAAATTATATGAATCTGATTTGTAATGTTCTGCCCTTTAAATACAGACATCTACTATATAAAAATAAGTCGGGTTTTCCTTCCTGACGCTATAACTCCAGAACGCACGAACCGATTTCCACGGTTTTGCATTCGTTGGAAAGGTCTCGGGCCCCGTGAGGTTTATAGCAAAGAAAATTCAGGAAAAATTTCAACAGAAAAGCGGGAAAATCTTTTTAAATTTTTTTTTCATCTTTTAATCACCAAACGAAATCTATACTAATATAATAAAGCTGAAGAGTTTGTTTGTTTGATTGTTTGTTTGTTTGTTTGTTTGAACGCGCTAATCTCAGGATCTACTGGTCCGATTTGAAAAATTCTTTCAGCGTTAGATAGCCCATTTATCGAGGAAGGCTATAGGCTATATATCATCACGCTAAGACCAATAGGAGCGGAGTCCACGCCGACGAAGTCGCGCGCAGAAGCTAGTGTTACATAAAATGAAGCCATTTGGTGGCAAAACGGAGTTCGCCGGGTTTGCTAGTCACATATAAAATAATATGGTCTGAGACAAACTAAATCGTAATAAATGACGCAGAAAATCGGTTTCCGACTACCGGATTTCTGCTTCCGTAGTTTCTCAGACGCAATAGGCCGTTAAAGGTTTTCTTGTCTTCGCTACGTGTACCGGAAAATTGTAGCTTAGACTGCGTACTTATTTAAGAAGAATAAAGTGTCTTTAATCATTACTTATTGTTAAATGAAATCTCCCTGTCACGTCTGTGTATCTTTTCGGGACTAATTAAAATATTAATGAGTGGATTTTTATTAAGTTTTCAGCAATAGCCATTGTTATTCATGTGACGCGTTACTCGTTGTCAAAATACAAGGTCAACTTTGTTTTTGTATGCAACTAGGTCGTCAAACAAGCGTACGGATCACCCGATGGTAAGCAATTACCGTAGTTTATAGACGTCTGCAACACCAGAAGCATCCCAAATTCTCTGGTCACCTTACCACAGGAGTACAACGCTGCTTGAAGTCACTTCTATTTAGCTGTGATCTTCTGTAAGGTTGAGGTACTACCCCAGTCGGGCTGCTTCATATTTGAGCTCATACTGTGCCCACCTCACTTTCTAAATGGTAGGGATGTCTAGTAAATATATAAGGGATTATTATCTTAAGCATCATTTACAATTTCAGATCTATACTAAATTTTTTAATTTTATCTATAATAACAACCGGGACTGACAGCTTAACGTGCTCTCCGAGGCACTGTGGAGAGACCCCGAGACTAGAGGGACAGACAATCAAAGTGGAAACAAATACTTGTACCAATACAAGTATCCCATGCCTAGCGTGAATCAAACCCTCAAACCGCTTGCGTTTTAGGCGCCTACACGCACTACACCAGAGCTATTGTTTCAAGATATATGCTACAGCCTTTAATATCCCACTGCTGGGTATAACTCCTCAGCACATATATCAGGTATAACAGCCTCTTTCCCCATGTAGGAGAAGGATCAGAGCTTAATCCACCACACTGCTCCAATGCGGGTTGGCGGATATATTCCTACTATGAGTAACGATCGCTATCAGGTGTACATGATAACAACCGGGACCGATGGCTTAACGTGCTCTCCGAGGCACGGTGAGGAGACCCACAAGGACTGCACAAACACCCACACCACGTCAAACATCTGTATGGCCAAATGTCGGTATGTACAAATGTTGTCATGTGCGGGGATCGAACCCGCAATCGCCCGCGCAACAGCCATACACAAACCAGTGCTGTGAACGCTGCGCCAACGCGGCGTCAACGCTATTTCCAAGATATGCAGTATACTAAATAAATAGTAGTGTAACGATTTGAGTTCAACTTTCCTCCTTAAAACAATAAGAAGCGTGACCTTATTTTTTTAATGAAAGTATTTAAAACGTCGCTTTCATTCAAGCACTTATTGTCATTGTCTTTCTCTCATCAGATCTATATCAGTACTTACAAGCCAATTTGTGCTTTACGATTATCTTAATAAAATTAATTTTCACTTGAATTTGAATCGCTAGACAGTATGACAGACCGGTACGATATTATTCGATAGAGCTTTGAATACAATTGTCATTTGCTACGCTTGAAATGTAGCATGATCTATACAATTAAATAAAATTGGAGTGTCTGTTTGTAATATTAAAATAGTCGCTTTTTGCTAAATTCATTTGTATGTATACACGGTACATATGCCAAAATAACATTGTTTATAATTTTTGTCTGTCTGTCTATCTGTCTGTTTGTTCCGACTAATCTCTGAAACGGCTGGACCGATTTTGACGAGACCTTCACTGGCAGATAGCTGATGTAATAAGTAGTAACTTAGGCTGCTTTCATTTTAGATTTTTTTCAATTCATAAATAAAATCATTCAAAATACAAGGATAAACTAGAAGCGATACAAAAACATTTTTTAAATTTTCTATGCTTCGTGGATTTTAGAGAATATAAAAATTGTACAGAAACTTGTAAACATTATAAAACGGAAGCTTTAGAAATCAGACGTCGGCAATGTGATATGTATATGTTATACAATATACTGAATGGACATATTGATTGTAATGTCTTGGTCAGTGCTTTATATTTCAGAGTGCCCAATCGTCGTACCCGTCACACAGAACTATTCTAAACACCTAAAGTACATACAAATTATGCACGTAATTCTATCCTTAGCCGTATAGTTAACATATATAATGAGTTTTATTCGGAAATAGATTTGTTCAACATGACAAAAACAATTTTTAAAAAAACACTCTAAAATAAAGATGCAGTTAACTAAAATACAAAAACAAACACACGCACGCACACCCGCATACAAACACACACCCACACGCACACACACACTCACACACACAACTACTCACTCAGTTAGATTCTCAACTTCAATTTTTGCAAACGCTCTAAGATATGTCTTCTAGTTTGTAAAATAATATATTTAAAGAGCAAACGGTGTAATCCTATTTTGGTTTTTAGTATTTGTTATATTATATTTTAAGTAAATAAGTTGTGTATCTAAACTCTTGGATTATCTAATAAATAAATAAATAAATAAATGCTAACTGAACAATAACTATTTTGTTAAATTCCACGCGGACGAAGTCGCGGGCACAGCTAGTGTCTCATAAATTTTCATGATTCAGAAGTGATCGCTTTAGTAAAGCGTTAATTGGATACTTATCTGAGATGACATTGAATAATAATAGGCCAAGGTGGGTTTAGGGATTGGGATAAAAATGGTGTGCTTATTTGTTTGGGCGATTGATGCATTAATTTTTTAAACAAATGATTTAATCCGCTAAAATAGAAAGAACGAAAGAAAGAAAGACGTTTATTTGGGACATCACACAAATTGCAGACAGTTTTTACACAAAAAGAATAATAGCAGTGTTCAAGATCAATTTTAAATAGTTAGTTAGTTAGTTAGCCCACTGACGCGGGCGCACTCTCAACGTTATAGCAGAGGAGACGGATATTTTTACTTGTACACTGAGTGAATTCACAAGGATAGCGTTATATGTTATTTGTTATATATGTATAAGTTAAATTATGTGTGCTCCACTATCGAATTAGGTTATACCACCTGTAATGATAGTAGTCAGTTATAATTGAAAAAAATAAAAATAAAATAAAAAATAAAATAAAGTTTTATATAATTTTTTTATTCACTACAAGAGGGCGTTAGTTGTATTTTAAATCGCGCTATCGTTTGGTTATACTATAATATTAAGAACCAAAATTTGTTTTGATCGAGAGTCTCCGAAATCGACCAGTCGTCTCGATTCAAGACGACTGGTCGATTTCGGAGTTTCTAGAAATTTTTGACATCCGTGTCCTTTCTGACGCGGACATTCTATATTGTGGCCGTTCAGCGTAGGGAACTTCAGCGTTCTCAACTGCTGTAAGCATTATTTAATTTAACGGAATATTGATCTTGATGTTATTTTTAACGAACTTCCAAAAAACCTCCTGGTTCTCAATTCGACTGTCCAGTTGTCCACTCTGACGACGTTCTAAGCCGAGGTGCGATCGCCGATCTCGCTAGGAGACACCCTTATGCCTAGTTCGCATTAGGCTAGTATTTTAGTCGAGTGGCGATTAATTTAGTAGCTAAACGTGTCCGAACACCAAAAATTTAGTCGAGTAATTTAGTGAGGAATTTAGTCGAGTCGCTCCATTTTATTCTATTTTTTTTCGGCGAGTAGCACCTCCCACCACGCGTCCGCGCTCACTGACGCACCGGCTAAACGACCCGTCCGTTTTTAGGGTTCCGTACCCAAAGGGTAAAAACGGAACCCTATTACTAAGACTTCGCTGTCCGTCCGTCCGTCCGTCCGTCCGTCTGTCACCAGGCTGTATCTCGAGAACGGCTATAGCTAGACAGTTGAAATTTTCACATATTATGTATTTCTGTTGCCGCTATAACAACAAATACTAAAAATAAAATAAAATAAATATTTAAGGGGGGCTCCCATACAAAAACGCAATTTTTTTTACCTATTTTGCTCGATATTTATATAATACATATATTTAAATATATATTACCTAGTCAATGGTACGGAACCCTTCGTGCGCGAGTCCGACTCGCACTTGGCCGGTTTTTTATTTTCATAAGAGTTATTGCGTAGTTTCTTGCCGATTCTTCTCTGCAAAATCTACATTCTAAATCAGCGGTAACTTTACTTTTTTTTATGTAACTAGGTCGGCAAACAAGCGTACGGCTCACCTGATGGTAAGATCGTAGCCTATAGACGCTTGCAACACCAGAAGCACCGCAAGCGCGTTGCCGACCCTATCCCCAATCCCCCCAGGAGCTCTGGTCACCTTACTCACCAACAGGAACACAATACTGCTTGAAAACAGTATTATTTAGCTGTGTCTTCTGTAAGGTCGAGGTACTACCCCAGTCGGGCTGCTCCATATTTTGAGCATTATGATTTTATGATCATCATCATCATTTCCTATGACCCCTGGATGGGGCAGAGGGCGTCCACAGTGCGCTGCCATCTCGTTCGGTCTTGGGCTATCAGTTTAACCTCGGGCCAGGAAAGCCCGACATTATTCATCTCCGCGGTGACGGAGCGACGCCACGATTGCTTGGGGCGGCCACGTTTCCTTTTACCTTGAGGAGTCCACTCTAAGGCCTGTCTCGGTATGTGAGAGGAATCCCTTCGGAGGGTGTGACCGATCCATGCCCATTTACGCCGCTTTATCTGGTGGCCGATTGGGGTCTCTTTGCAAAGATTCATCAGGTGTTCGTTTGATATTTTTTCGGGCCACCAGATGCCAATGATTTCGGATGATTTTATGATACACATTATTTTTGATTCAGCTCTTAATCTGACTGTATTTTTAAACACAGATAATTAATACTGTCGAATTGAAAACCTCATTGTCTTTAGTTGCAGTTAGTAAACAATCAAAATGAAGGAAAGATGTACACATTTTAGTTATAAGTATCGATTGCAAAGATTTCGAAGAAAAAATGGATGGATTACAATACAAAATTTTCCGTTAGTCCGACGATAAACGATTTAACAACGTCGTTTAAAATCTAAAAAAATTTGGAAAATCCAAAAGTGCACGCCTCACACACTCATTGTGTTACGAATTGAAATTAATAATAATTGCCTAAAAGAGAAATCAATTGAAAAAAATATTATTATTTTTTGTGTAGATTTTGCAAGATAAAATCGTTCTTATATGTTAAGGTAGGCACTAAATTATCGCTGAGCCTGCTTAGCTAACCTATCTTTTTCTCGTTCGCTTTGTCTAAAATCATCGTTTTGACGAACTTGAGACATTCGACATTTTTTTTTTTTGAGCAAGGTTTACATCATCCTTATTAGGAATTTGAGCAGAATAGATTCCACTATGTTTATTTCCAAGACAGCAGCTTTCAGTTTTATTCAGCCCAATCATAACATCATCTTTATAATTTTTCGAAAGACTCATAATTTTTACGACGTTCTCTTTTATAATCACGTTGTAACTGATCACGTTTTCTTGCAGAGTTTTTATTTTCTTTTGGCATTTTATATTATCGAAAATCTGTCGACACGTCACGAAACATAGATACATTTTAACTTCACTGCCAAAAATATCAATAATGTCGCTAGATGCAGCAGAAGTTATTTAAAAAATAAATAGTTCATGAAAAAGGAGAGAGGAAAAAAATAGACGGTGATAATTTTTATGAAAGAAACCCAGAAAATCTTTAGAATTTCGTTAATATCTTTGAAACAGTTAAGAGTTCAGTCATAATAAGAAAAAGAGTTCATACTTAGAGTGACTGGAGTATTATTCAAAAGGAATAATTACAATTAATTGGCGTCTCTACATATATAGACTTTTTATATAAATAATAATAAAAACCTCTTTTTATCATTTTAATAAAAATATTTTTTGATAGTTGTCAAAGAATTTGATTTTAAGCTCTTCTTTTTAATATTTTACATTTTGCTACTTGATTCATTTTTATATTATAACAAAATAGCAATTCATTAATAAAAAGTCTGCGGAGTTAGCGAATATTTTATCATCCGCTCATCCATTCGCAAAACCAAGCTCATTTGCTAAACTGGTGGTCATTCGCTAAGCTGGTAACCTCGAGCTTGAACGGCAACGCAGGCTTCGCAAGCATCACCGCAGACAGTTCCAACTCACAGAGAGCTTTGCAGCATCTGGTTTCACTGGCCCGCCAACCGGCTATTGACCTTCGGTCTCGGAGGAGAGTAATGTGGCGTGTTTTTGATAGTCGTCAAAGAATTTGATTTTAAATTTTTCTTGATAATTTGTTTTTCAATTTAGTAAGTAAAATTATGTACGTACACGTAGCACGTTATCTTATAATTATATTTTATATTTTGCTACTTGAATATATTGTTTTTCTATTATCTTATAATTATATTTTGTATTTTGCTACTTTTTATATTTTGCTACTTGAATATTGTTTTTCTATCATTATTATTCTTCAATAAAGAGTCAGCGAAGATAGATAACATCTTAATATTTATCCTCTTTTATCATCTTAATAATTATTGTTTATATTTTTCTAAAACGAGAAGACAACTAAAAGTGCACATACCAACGGACAGCTGTAGATATATTATTTGATTACATTTTTTTGTTAAATATATTAAAGGGCTTAATCCACCACGCTGCTCCAATGCGGGTTGGCGGATCCCTTACCATACATAATACGATAATACGATACATTACCATACACTTTCAATATCATTGAAGTAACACGGTACCAAATTTAGTATCGATAGGACATATGGAAGGTAATTATAGTCGGACTTTTAATTCGATTCCAGATTTGACAATTTCAGTGTTGCAGCGTTATGACAAGTAATAAATAGTGACGTCGCGAAATTATTCGATACGGAAATCGATTATTTCCGGATCGATTCTTCTCGTTTATAATTTTACTCTCGTAAACTAAGTATATCAGGAAATTAAATATTTCTAAACGGATAATTTAGTTATGACGATTAATTTTATTAAGGATCTGAGAGTTTTCTTTAATAATTGTGTGTGAAATAAATAAATAAATGTGATCATGAAGGAACATGAGAAATAAAACAAATACGTACTTGGCTGAGGCTCCATTTTGATGGAAAACCAAAACAAATAGATTCACTCAAAGTTCACAAAAAAACTATAAACGTAACAACAAACACAACATAACAAAACTTTAACAAAACCCAACAAAATAACAAAATCGATTCGCAATGAAACAAGATATTCGTGCAGTCAGACTGGGAGAATGAAGCCGAATGACAAGATAAACAAAATTGCGATAGAATACTAAGAGAAAATAGAAAACTATCTAGGCTGTTTTATTATAAGTTTTGTTTTTAATATAAAAAACAAAAATATTAACTTTTTATAAAATAAAGCTAATACTAATTAATAAATAATTATTATGAATAATTATGTGTTTATTTAAATAAAAATCAATAATTTAGTATTTAATTGGCACACCAATATTATGATTACATAAACATAAATCGCGATTGTTTATCGATTTTTGTGTTCATCACTACACTATTAAATCTGGTATCATTATTTTACAAAATGACAGTAGCTAATGTCAAATCTTGAATCGAATTAAAAGTCCGACTATAGATTCACTCATCAACTATTAAAGAGCTGATGATCTTCGAACGACTGATCAGGTCATGGTTACCCTACCATATACTTTCAATATCATTAAAGTAACACGGTACCGAATTTCGAATCGATAGGACATAAGGAAGGTAGTCAGATCCCCTCATCAACTAGAAAAAAGTACCACAGACAGTTACACAGATACACAGACACGTTAAACTTATACCACCCCTCGTTTTGCGCCGGGGTTTAAAAAAGAAAAAATATTTATGAAAGAAACCCAGAAAATCTTTCGAATTTCGTTAATATCTTTAAAACGGTTAAGAGTTCAATCATAAAAAGATATACAGTTCATCCTTAGAGTGACTGAAGTATTAATCAAAAGAAATTATTACAATTAATTATTTATATTTTTCTAAAACGTGAAGACAACAAAAGGGCACAGACCAACGGACAGCTGACATATCACTTTTTAATTACGTTTTTTTTGTTATAAATATTAAACAAAATGAAAAGAAAATACGCTGACTTTATAGATTAACATGTCTAGTTTCCGAAACAACCTTTTTTTTTAAATTCAGTGCCTAACTTAACGTATAAGAACGATTTTATCTTGGAAAATGGACACAGAGCCGTCTTTCGATAGTAAAGCACACCCACATGCTTAAGCGTGTGACGCGTGCAATAAACTAACGAGGCAAAGACCATTTCACGATAGAGGCAATTACTATTTCTGAATAGCAATGGATGTATTTTCATGATTTTTTGACTTGACAACGTGCATGCACGAAAAAGGACGACTCATTGTCACATTACGCTCATTGTAGCGTTACGCCTATTGTCTCGTTACGCTCATTGTACGCTTGCACCACATCTATCTCTCTTGATGAGTCCGATGAGATGTTTTGTTATGACGTTGTAACGTTAAAATATCGTCGGTAAACCAACTTTACAGACAACCAATTTTTTTAATTGTATTTATATTTGCATGTGCATGATCTATATTTAGTAGTAAATAGTAAAAATATTGACCATACAGGCATACACACATGACCGTCTGTTTATATTGTTGGCAAGTAAATAGGTACCTGTATTATAGATAATAGTCCGCTGATACAATTATTTTTGTAATAAAATAAATAAAGTGTGTATGTACTTATGTACGCACGTAAGAAGTTATACTTCATTGGCTAGCTTACTAGCTAACTTCACGGTGCTAACTTCTGCTTTGCTGACTAGCTATCTTAAGGTGACGGTGTGCGTGTGCATTCTGGCTAGCTAACTTCAGGGTGTCGGTTTGTTTTCGTGACGGTGTGCGCGCGAATCTTAAAAAAATACTCTCAACATTTTTCTTTAACGTGCCAAAAGAAGTATAACTTCGATAAGTATCTTTAACATACACACATGGTCGTTATGGGTAACAGCCAGCTTATAAGATAGCGACATATTTTTTCGATAAATGCATATACATCATAATTATCACATCAAGACTGGAGGCGAGAATCGAACCCTCGACAGCAGAAAGCAAGGTAGTCAAATTAGCTTTACCAAATATATACGAGTAGCTGAAATAAATACATTTGTTTGAGACATCATCAAAGGATCTAAGTAGTTGAAAACAAAATTTTTCATAAAACGAAAACAAGCTAAGTTTCCCCACTTTTCGAATAATTCATACCGTCAGAATAATGAGAATTTATTTTATTTTTGCAGGTAAGTGGCGCAGCTGCTTAGTGTCGGTGAGGGCGGCCCTTAATGCTTTTAGACTTCTATCACTTTGTTTTGTTTACGAAATTTTATAACGACTTTATCATAATTTTATAAATAAGTAGTTTCTTGACTATTTCTAGAGAAAAACTTGTTACACAATAAGGTAGAGTTAAGGTAAGTTGGTTTGGATATTTGATGATGGATTGATTTGCATTAATCTATACTAATATATAAAGCTGAAGAGTTTGTTTGTTTGATTGTTTGTTTGTTTGTTTGTTTGTTTGTTTGAACGCGGTAATCTCTGGAACTACTGAGCCGATTTGAAAAATTCTTTCAGTGTTAGATAGCCCATTTATCGAGGAAGGCTATAGGCTATGTCTCATCACGCTAAGACCAATAGGAGCGGAGTCCACGCCGACGAAGTCGCGCGCAGAAGCTAGTATAACATAAAATTAGTTAATTTATGGAACTTTATTTTCACTATATGGAACCAGCTGCCACTTACGGTGTTTCCGAACCTTCAAGAAAAGAGCTTACTCTTATTTGTAAAGCCGGTAACTCGGCTCCTATTCCTTGATGTAGCGGGTGTCTATGGACGTTGCTTTCACTAACCACCAGTGAACCAACTGTCCGTTTGCCCCCTATTCTATAAAAAAAAAAAATTACTCCTGCGACGGATTGGGGGTAGGGGCGGCAACGCGCTTGTGATGCTTCTGGTGTTGCAGGCGTCTATAAGGAGGAGCTATAAGTCCAAGAGCTCTGACCACCTTAATCTCCATTACTTCTAAAGTACCTATTCATAAGGTAAAGGAAAATTTTGGTCTACATTAAATGACCAAGGTAACTAATATACTTATTTGGATAATATTTAATACTGATTACAAGAAATTAGTTTTGCAAATAAAGTAATAATTTTAAATTAATTACTTAAAGACAAAATGTTACTGTGAGTCAACCTTAGGAGATAGATACATGGAATCACGCACTTTTATGATTTACAATCCCGTGTTACATTATTTTGATGTATTTAATAACCGGTTTAGCCAGCGGTCGCAATGTACTCGAAAAATCGTTTGTTTGACGGTTTCATTAAAAACATTATTTTTTTTATTATTATAAAAATACTTAATTAGAATATTTTGTTCATATAAACCATCGCGAATAAATTTCCTAAATAACTGTGAAAACTGCATCAAAATTCGTTGCGTGGTTTAAAAGAAGAACACATAAAAACAGACAGAGGCGTTGAGCGACTTTGTTCTATATACATATTAGTGACTAGCTTCTGCCCGGGACTTCGTTCGCGTGGAATATGAACGATTCTGTCTAACATGATTTTTGTGAAACTTTAACTGTTTACGCAGCGCACTCAACGGAAGCTCACTAAAGGAAAAATAACCCGATTTTGAAACATTCTTCATTGGTGCTCCGCTCCTGTTGGTCATAGCGTAATGTTATATAGTCTATAGCCTTCCTCGATAAATGGGCTATCTAACACTGAAATAATTATTCACATTGGACCAGTACTTCCCGAGCCGATTCCGATTAGCGCGTTCAAACAAACAAACTCTGCAGCTTTATAATATTAGTATAGATAATACAATTACTCTTTACAATTTGAAACATAAAAGAAGCATTCCCGTAGTCGTTATACGCATAAAATATATTACTTATTGCCCTGTGTCTACATAGAGCATTACTGCCTAAATATTAACGATTCAGCCTGTAATATCCCACTGTTGGGCATAGGCCTCTTCCCCATGTAGGAAAAGGATCGGAGCTTAATCCATCAATGTGTCTACATAGAGAATTACTGCCTAAATATTAACATAAATTCAGTCTTACATATATATAGCAAAGTTATTATAAAGGGATGCTGTTAAATTCGG
Source organism: Melitaea athalia (assembly GCA_905220545.2). Lineage (NCBI taxonomy): Eukaryota > Metazoa > Arthropoda > Insecta > Lepidoptera > Nymphalidae > Melitaea > Melitaea athalia. The sequence goes on from HG992201.1 coordinate 450,548, forward strand.
TTTAAACGTAATTACTTCCCAACGCCCTGCAGTAGCCACGCCGAGTATTACCTTAATAACATTGTTATAATCATATTTAGAGATCTGATGACAGCGCAGGACTACTATATACTAGTGGTATACCTTGACTCGTCTCCGTACTTTAGTACAATATTTAATGTAAGTATATAAATATATAAAAAAAAAATTTGTTGCTCTTTATTATTTAACTGAGGTAGGGCACAGCAGGAAATTTCCTGCTCAAAATATGGAGCAGCCCGACTGGGGTAGTACCTCGACCTTACAGAAGACCACAGCTAAATAATACTGTTTTCAAGCAGTATTGTGTTCCTGTTGGTGAGTAAGGTGACCAGAGCTCCTGGGGGGGATTGGGGATAGGGTCGGCAATGCGCTTGCGATGCTTCTGGTGTTGCAGGCGTCTATAGGCAACGGCCATACCATCAGGTGAGCCGTACGCTTGTTTGCCAACCTAGTTACATAAAAAAAAAATATTCTTATACTTCTTATTATTCATTCTTTATTGAAATTAAAATGAAATTTAGATGGTTAAAACAAAAAGGTATGCCTCACCGTAGAAAAACTGTTGGATATATTTCCATTCAGAATTCTAATGTTGCTTTTTCTTGCCTTTTGCAACTTGCTTCTTTTCTAAACAGAATATGTATTACCTCTATTTCGTAAAAAAGACGTGTGATTTAAACCGCACGACTGAATTAAAACTTCTTTAGTTCCATCTAACTTATATCTCCCTCTCAACTTCCGTTCGCCTCGCCCGATCACACTTTTTGCAACGCTCTCGTCACGAATTCACTAGCTTACTCGCCAAGTCAGGCGCCCGTAAAGAAGTTTAACAAAAAAAAAAAAAATAGATCATAAAAATTATATGATAAAGAATGTTATGATTTTGTTATTTTTTGTGCACCAAATGTTTATCTATCTAACTATGTATTATTATTAATGTAATTAGAAAAGTAGTCATCGCAGGCACATGCTGTTGAAATCTATAATCCATACTAATATTATAAATGCGAAAGTAACTCTGTCTGTCTGTCTGTCTGTCTGTCTGTCTGTCTGTCTGTCTCGCAATCACGACAAAACTACTGAACAGATTTAAATGAAATTTGGTATACAGATAGTCTAGAGTCTGAGAAAGGACATAGGCAACTTTTTAATGCGAAAAAAGGGATGTAAGGTGTTGAAATGTTGGAATGAAAATTTGTATGAGATATAATGTTCGTGTTCGTAACTGTCAAACATTTAATGTTCATCCCGTCGATATGGTAAACTCTCCGATAAAATTAAAGAACGTATTTAAATAAAGGTTTCGAATCGACAACATATATCCACAATATACGGATAGTGGCGTATTTTACATTTTAAAAATGTATAATAATGTCAGTAATTAAAACGGATTGACATAATATATATTGGTTGTCAACGAGGTTGTCAAATATAAAACGTAGTGGTTATATACTGTTTGGTCAAATATTTATGCGTGCGTTCAGAAATTTATTTAGTGTAAACTATGGAAAATATATCAAGCTAATTAAATCTTATACTATTAAAAAAAAGGAAAGCATTTTTTTCCCTCAAATCAACGCAGGTAAAACCGCGGGGCACAGCTAGTAACATTATAAAGCTGAAGAGTTTGTTTGTTGAACTCCTGTTTCGATTTCAAAAATTCTTTCATTGTTAGATAGCCCATTTATCGAGGAAGGCTATAGATTATATAACATTACGCTGTGACCAAGAGGAGCGGAGCACCAATGAAGAATGTTTCAAAATCAGGGTATTTTTACCTTTTGAGAGCTTCCGTCGCTGCGTCGTCGTTCGCTGCGTAAAGAGTTAAAGTTTCGAAAAAATCCTGTATGACAGAATTTTTCCTATTCCACGCGGACGAAGTTGCGAGCAAAAGCTAGCTAAAAATATAATTTTACAAACACGTTATCAGGTTTAGGGTAAATACTAAAATTACCGACTCTGTTTAAATGCGGGAAACCGACCCGACATTATCATATATGTTGTAGAGGTCATACGAATGCCCGAGCTTAGTGTAACTGTGAGGTTGCGGAATCCCTTTTGTAGATATTATACTAGGATACAATATAATTATATTCATTCTATAAATTATATTTAAGTCCAACCATTTGCGTGAAGCTCCGTATCTCCCTGTGTTGAATTTTTACGTTATTAGTCAACCAGTTTAGAAGTGGAAGGGTCAAAAGCAATCAAGCAAATCAATTTGGCAAATCTATTTATACTAGTGGTCGCCCAGAGGTCGAAATTCGACCATAATTAAAAATTTAAATAAAAGAAAACCAAATAATTATGATAATAAAGAACCTTTTTTTAAATTATTCAATTTGAAAACAGACTTTAACAATAAACAAAAGGTATATATGCGTGTGTGCGTGTGTGCGTGTGGTAGTGTGTGTAATGCTTTTTTAACACGCTTTTATTAGCTTGACCTGTATGTATGTATGTATGTAACGGAATCTTTGAACTTCATTTTCACCTACTTCTAGGAGTCTGATTAACTTGGTGCACAGGGGTCGAGGGCCGATGACAATACAATAATCTCATAACTTTATGTTAAAGTCAACACTCTTTTATTAGCATTTTCTACTTTTTAGTTCGATTGCTATTAAAACCTGTTTTTTTTTGTTTTTTTTAAACCTATAATTTATTATTATTTTAATGTATGTACATTTAATGTATAATTTTGAAAAAATATTAACATTCCGCACTCTTTCTCTATATAAACTATAAGTTTGCGAAATTTTATACTCCTACGTACACGCAATTTCCGTAAAAAGGGGTACAAAGTTTTTGCTTCTCGTATTAATATTATATGGATAATAATATTATTAAACATTTATACGGCACTTATCTCGATTGACATTTTGCTACTCCCAATATTTCGGGTTGCAACACCATGGTCACAGGTGACTCGAAAGTTATTCATGTGAGTGTAAACAATTTTGATGACTTTCACTAAGTAATATTATTACTAGTACGTGTAATTATTTTTAGTCATCAATAATCTTTAACTTTTGTTAGTGTGTGTGCTTGTGTACGTGTGTGCGTGTGTCAAAATGGGAAAAAGCATGAAAATTATTCTACTAACCTACTACTATCTAACAGCTTAAACAATGTAATCTATCTTCACCAATCTAATCTTCACCATATCCTCGTTTAGTCGTTGGACGGTAAAGTCTTTAACGTACAATAACCTTTTCTTAAACGAGTGGTATAAGCGGAAAATTAAACGCGTCGTACAGACACGATATCACAAATCTCTCAACATACACTCTGCGCACGTCCCACCGCCACTTAAGGGCCCTTGAGGAATTTAACTGCTATTAGGCGCTTTAAAATACGAAGGAATAAGGAAAAATTCTTTCATATTTTTTTCAATAAAATATATTGTTTAGTCAACATATACCTAATCAATACATATTATAAAACAAAGTCGCTTCCCGCTGTCTGTCTGTTCCTTTGTATGCTTAGATCTTTAAAACTACGCAACGGATTTTGATGGGGTTTTTTTTAATAGATGGAATGATTCACAAGAAAGGTTTATATGTATAATACATGCATAATATAGTAGAGGAACAGCGATAGGCTTAGCAACCGTGCGAAGCCGGGGCGGGTCACTAGTACCGATTAAATTATAACAGTCTATTTTGCAAATGGAAAGAAATATTTATACAAATACAAATAACCATCCCAAGCGGTAATCGAACCCGCAAACCGTCAGTATTTTAGGCGCCTACAAGCACCACTACATCAGAGCGGCAACTATTACAAACATCAGCTAAAATTTTTATGGAATATTTTATCGCTCACCTGGAACAATGAGGATGTGGCGACATCTATCATCTACAAAGCAAAAACTTACGTATCCTACATGCCTAAATCGCGCTATCAAAGTTTGCAGAGAGATTGCACTAGGTACAAACACCAAGTACTACGTACAAACACTAAGCACTAGGTACACTCACTAAGCACTAACGATGTCAGAGGTCGTAGCCAATGTCGTAGGTTTCCGCTGGTATCGCTCTTGATCACTAGTCTTCACTTCGAAGTCGCCTCGATTGTAGCTCAAATTGAACTCAAGTCGCTCGCCTACCTGCGGCTTTTTATATCGGTCGAGTCGATTCCCAGACCATTCTGGAATTCAGTACTCGGTTTTCGAGTCAATTCCTCTATATAGTTCCTTTAGTGCCATCTAGTATTGAGTGGAGGTTTCACGTTGTCTTGTTACAAAATGGTTTTACCGGTTGCCGCTAGATGGCGCTAGTTTTATATAGTATTCGTAACAATATAATTATATAAGAACCCGACAACAACCGTCGCGGCAGTGGCCCGCCAGACGTTACAACTGTCTGGTCGGAGGATCCTCCCTTTTCTGAGGGTGGATAAGGGACTTGTTCCTCGTACCCTCCCCAAAAGGTAATCAGAATAGCGTGTAGTAATGTAGCAAGTTTAATGCAGTAGAGCAGCGTGGTGGATCATGCTCCGAATCTTCTCCTACATGGAGTAAGAGTCCTATGCCCAGCAGTGGGACGTTACAAACTGAGTCATAATGTAGTGTGAACTAGACCTCACCATCTTAATTATCAACGAATATATTATAATCCGTGGTCTGCAGTCGCTTTCAAATTTAATAAAATGTTCTCATCGCATGCATCACTGCTCACTGCATTACGTTTTAATTATGGCTTTATTGATTCATTGGTTTGAAATGTAATATTTTCAGCTGTAATTAATTTGAGATACAATTTATTATACAAACATGTTTAGAATTAATTTACATCACATAACTATTATTAATATTACATTACAAACTCAAATGCAAATGATTTCGTTCAACGGTAATATGTTGTTTCAGTAATGGTTTGAAACGCTGTAAAAAATACATAAAAATTAAAGTTTTTGAAGTGAAACTTCTTTAGGCGCTTGAGGGGTCTAATTTTAGCAATCGGTAACGCGGCAGCATCAGGGACGGTCAGTACTTGGATGGGTGACCGCCTGGGAACACCGCGTGATGTTGGCTTTTTGTTTTTTTTTCCAATTATTTTTTTTTGTATTTTAAATTCGTTTTTTTTTTAAATTAGTTTGCCAAAGAAGTTTCACTTCTGACATGTGTACTTTGTACGTACGCATTTATTTTTTGTAATTCACCTTTACAGAAACTATAGTTGTTCATACTTTACTCAATTTCCAGAACCAGTGTCTTAAATTACGGTACCATTGGTAGAGCGATGGGTTTAAAGAAAAGGGTGAACGAAAGGACGGATAATAGAAGTTAACTAATAGGATTAGGGTTTTTGTTACTTTTTTGGTAAGTGACAATGAAATGTCTCGTAACATCATTTAAATGAACAAAAGGAAAAAAATGCCTGTGTTGATCGAAACAGACGTCAAATTAATTCTATTTTATTAACAACTAGCTGCGCCCCGCGTTTTCACACGCGGTAATTTGAGGAAAAATTAGTTTATAGCTTTCCTCGATAAATTGGCTATCCAACGCAAAAAGAATTTTTCAATTCAAATTAGTATTAAACAAACAAGCAAATAAATTTTGCAGCTTTTTATAATCTTTTATAAAAACCCATATAATTAGATTTTCCTATGTACTTTTCATGTATTGCCCTGTTCAATGATATGTTTAAGCCATTGAATTGAACGCAAAAAAAAACTACTAGCAGATTTTAAACGAAAACTCAAACAAATATGAAAATCTATTTTACCAACAATCATCTGACACCTCATAATACTAACATTTGTTTCTCCTTCGTACAGAAATAAAACGAAATAAAATAAAAATATTTATGTTATGATAAAGTGTGTGACACACAACGAACGTCAAAAAAATTACATTCACAAAAAAATAACACAGCAGTTATCTGCTTACTCTTTTATCATAAAAATAATATAAAATGCAATCTTTAGTAGTGTTACACATTTGACTCAAAATCCGGAGCAGCGCGAACGGGGAAGTACCTCTACCTTACAGACGATCACAGCTAAATAATACTACTTTTATTCAGTTTTGTCTTCTTGTGGTGTTGCAGGTGTATATAGGCTACGGTAATTGCTTATCATCAGGTGAGCCGTACGCTTGTTTGCCGACCTAGTTGTATAAAAAAACAGTATGACAATATATACATATACATAAGAACAATTTACACATAATATATAAAGGCTATATATTTCGAAACAGCTATAAATTACTACCTATTGGTCAATAAAATCGTTCGTAGCAAGGTTACGAGGGCACTACGACATCTCTACAAGTGCTACGTACACGCTACGAGAAATGGAACGTAAAAACAAATGCCTTATTTACGTGAACATATGCAATAAAAGGTATTATGTAATGTATATGTATTTATATGGTTTTATCTACGTTGTAAATATGTACATTCAAGATGAAATGGTTGACGTGATATAAAATAGCCTAGTCCCTACTATAATGTTACTCTTCTGCATGAGCCATGATGGCTTTTCTAAGCAAAGGAGCATTGGGTTGAGTTGAGCTCCAATACTTTCCATGTATGGAGAAGAAATGCTCTTTCCATAGTGGATAGTTAATAGGCTATATTAGTTCAGTTCAGTTTATTATCATGTTATTAGGCTTAAGAAGCAACACACATTTTTGTTTAACGTCTGATAGACATAAATATTGGATAACAGAAAATTAAAGAAGCTAACCTTCGAGAATATGTACTAATATCCATCTTAATGATGAGTTTATATTGAAGAACGATTATTTGATTTATTAATATATGTAATAATTATAAAATGTAATAACAATGTTTTATACCAAAACTAAATATTTATTTGAAAGTGATGTGATTTTAAATAAAAGCAACGTACATAAATCGAAATCTTTAGTTAATATAAAGTTACAAAGTTACAAAAAGCCAAGAGAGTATTTCACTATTTCCAGAACATTACACACACTGACGTGATTCTTAAAATTAATTATAAGTAATGGATACAGTTTTACCAACCCATAAAACAATAATAACTTATTATAGCCAACCTTATGAATAAACATTGCCATATTCAATAGAAAGTTTTTACAAATTTATTATACATAAAAGAAAGTAATTGTAAATAACCGATTTCAATTTTATATCAATAATAAATGCAACTTAAGTAGTAAAAAAATAATCAATTAAATACGCGTTATTGAGCATTACTCATAAAGTACTCTTCAAATCTCGATAAATTAAATTGGACTACATAAGGCACCAGCTTTCAATTGAAAAAAGAATGATCAAAATCGGTACACCCAGTAAAAAGTTTTGAGGCAATACGCATAAGGAAAATCAAATTGAGACCTAATTTTTAAGTTGGTTGAAAATTGTTTAGGAAAAAGTATCCTTTTAATAATTAATAATTAAAAAATAAATAAATAAATATTAATAATTTATGTGTTATAGTTTATAGTTTCCTATTTAAAGCACCTTAAATATCATAATAGGAATATTTGTCTTCTCTCAGAATTATGAGCATTGAATTCTAAATTAATTTCGTTTAATGTCAATGCCAGAAAGGCCACGCGTTTCTGGAATATTCCGGTGCATAAATTTAAATTGAAGTAAGCCAGAAGTTGTGCAGTAATTAGACTATAATTGTAGCTACGTGTACAACTGGTACAACTTTACGACCTTTTTCAAGTGAAACTTCTTTAGAATAAATGTGATTTAAAAATCGATGAAACGAAAATGCGCCACGATAAAGAAGGAAACACATAAATGTATAGGAGAGAATGAGATAGAATACATTACTAGCCCGTCATGTACACATTATATTGACTAGCCCGGTGGCGCAGTTTGTAGTGGCCCTGCCTTTTGTTCCGCGGGTTGCGGGTTCGATTCCCGCCTGAGTCTGGGTGTAATATTTTTTTTTTATAATAAGATAGGCTTGCGTTTGACCGCTATTCCACCTGATCTTAAGTGAGAAAGCGGTCTACGATGGAGCACGCTTGCCTAGAAGTAGCCTATTCACTCGCGTCTTGAAGATACCCAGATTGTAACTTTCCGGAAACACAGATGCCGGCAGAGAATTCCACTCCTTGGCCGTACGCATCAGGAATGTACTAGCGAATCGCATAGTGCGTATAGTGGGAATGTCGACCGTATAAAAATATAACATAAAAATATATATAACCGTATTTCTCTTTATATATGTATTATTTTAATGTATATTTATCAAAAAAAAAAAAAAAATAACTATAACAGTTGGCTGTTACCAACAGCATTAAGTTGCTTAGCATAGGAACAGACGACCGTGTGTGTGTGTGTGTGTGTCACGATTCACGATTCAGCCTGTAATATCCCACTGTTGGGCATAGGCCTCTTCCCCATGTAGGAGAAGGATCGGAGCTTAATCCACCACGCTACTCCAATGCGGGTTGGCGGATATATTCCCTACTATGAGTAACGATCGCTATCAGGTGTACATGATAACAACGAGGCACGGTGGGGAGACCCACAAGGACTGCACAAATACCCAGACCACGGCAAACATCTGTATGGCCAATACAAATGTTGTCGTGTGCGGGGATCGAACCCGCAACCGCTCGCGCAACAGCCAATTGCAATCCATTGCTGTGACCGCTGCGCCAACGCGGCGTCGTGTGTGTGTGTGTTATAAGATATTTTTTTATTTATATTACTGCTCAAAACGCGTAAGCGACGTGTTTTGCAACCACTTACGACCTTTTTCACGAAACCGTAATCATCATCGATAGAAAAATCGCAACAGCCTAACTTTCTTACGATTTTTCTGAAGTCTCACTTCTACTGCGTGTGAATTGCACACACACTTTTTTCAGAGTTATCGAAAAAAGAGTATAATCTCTTTTTTGTCTATTTTGAACCCCTTTCACGTAGAAAGAATGGTGCTCTTGGCTTAGCAAACGGATAGTATTCTATTAATAAGTTTTATTACACCTATTTGTAAACAATTGAGTACCTGTATATCTTTTTAAAAGATAATTATACATAGGTATATACAAGAATTGCTAGTTGAAAGGTATTATGTATATTAACAGTCTAAACTTAAATAATAAGGTACTGTAAAATAATACGATTAAGTATTAAGCGATCTACCAACCCGCATATCCGCCAACCCGCATTGGAGCAGTGTGGTGAATTAAGCTCTGATCCTTCTCCTACATAGGGAAAGGGGCCTATGTTTAACAGTGCGATATTACAGGCTGAAGCGATTTAACGATTAGCGATAGAGTTTTGAGGTGCCAAATGTTCATAAAGTCTTATTAATTATGACCCACTTGATAGCATAAAATCATACTAAATTAATCTTACATTTACCTGACCTTTACCTAAGATTAGCAACTTCAACAAACATTAAGCCATCCATTAGGATAAACTTTTAGTTTAATATAACTGTTATGACTAGCACGTTGGCGCAGAGTGTAGTGGGCCTGCTTTCTAGCCCGCGGGTTGTGGGTTTGATTCCCGCCAGAGTCTGGGTGTAATATGTATTTGTATTTATATATTTGTATATGTATTACTTCTATGTTGATTTATCAAAAAAAAAAATAATTGCTTTAACAGTCGGCTGTGGTCTACAATACAAGCATTAAGTTGCTTACCTTAGGAACAGACGACCGTGTGTGAATGTTATAAGATATTATGTATTTATTTATTTATTTATATTAATTAATATACTACAGTGAAATAGAAAAAGAGTGTGTCAGCGCCGACACGCTTCTGGGCATAGGTTTCTTTCTCCATGAAGGGAGATTATATTTAATTACAATAATAACATTCGAAAATAAAAAATAAGTTTACGCTCGCCACTTATGAATAAAAAAAAGTAAATAAATAAATACATTAATTAATTAACATTGCCTTTGAAAAGCTATTTCTACTGTAACGGCATTAAAGTACGAATAGTAGAACATTTAATGATGTACTAGAATCTCTTTCTGCTGAAGTTCCAATTTATATTCAAACACGCATCACGCGCCCGTGAACCTACATGACCTTAAGGACGGGGGCATCACAGGGAGCTTCGAGTTATGAGATTAAATTTGACACTAGTGACGCCTTTGTCCCTACCAACTCATCTGATAGGAATAGGTTCAAACTGTGTACTAGGTCTTTATCTATACTAATATATAAAGCTGAAGAGTTTGTTTGTTTGGTTGGTTGTTTGTTTGTTTGTTTGTTTGTTTGTTTGTTTGTTTGTTTGTTTGTTTGTTTGAACGCGGTAATCTCTGGATCTACTGGGCCGATTTGAAAAATTATTTCAGTGTTAGATAGCTCATTTATCGAGGAAGGCTATAGGCTATGTGTCATCACGCTAAGACCAATAGGAGCGGAATCCACGCCGACGAAGTCGCGCGCAGAAGCTAGTCAGTCATAATAACAAGTGTTACTGTACTACAATGACATTTTTGGAGTTTACTCCTTAAGAATCTATTTTCATATAACGACCCCAGTATGAAAAAAACATGAAGAGTAAAATCTACTGAAAAAATGACCTCGTCACGTTTCTCGTAACGCCATCTATCGGAAAGATAAATTACTAAGAAAACGCCACGCCACTGGTTGATCGATAGATGGCGTTATTTCACTCGTTTATTTATCGTTTGATTTGGTATTATATTAACCTTTTTCTTAGACTAGTAAGCCTTTTTTGTGCCTATTTAGACAATCGATCTGAAGGATTAAACTCCAGTCGTGCGTTGGAGCTGTTTTTAGTAAAAATAGAACTACATAATATTTAATTCAAATTCATTCGCACAGTATTTAAAAGTACTGTGTATGTGTGTGTGTGCAATTCACACACGGCAGAACCGAAACTTCTAAGAAGTTGTAGGAAGGTAGGCCGATGTTATTTGTTCTATAGGCGATGATCCCAGCCTCGAATAAAAGGTCGTAAGGGAAATGTAAAACGCGTCGCTTACGTCTTTTGAGCAGTAATGTATTCTATCTCATTCTCTCCTATACATTTATGTGTTTCTTTCTTTATCGTGACGCATTTTTCGTTTCTTCGAATTTCAAATCACAAAGATTCTAAAGAAGTTTCACTTCAAAAAGTACTAATACACTACACTAATACACTAACTAGTATGCAGTTACCCCTAACAGTTATTGGACAATAACACTAAATACAATACACCTGTATACATCAACTGACGGTAAGTCACAGTTACTAAGATAGGGCACAGCAGTAAATATCCTGCTGAAAATCTGGACCTGTCCGTCTAGAAAAGTAACTAAACTTTACAGAAGAGAAGATCACAGCTATTTAGCTTTATACTACTATCAGGTAGTCTTGTGTGTCTGTGACGACTTAGATGGCCAGAACTCCTAATGAGGGTCGGGGTAAGATCAGCAACATGTTTCCGAAGGTGAGCCTCACGCTTGTTTGCCGACCTAGTTGTATAAAAATGTTGTAACAGTAGCTTATAAACTCCAGCAACACCAGAAACATCGCAAGCGTGTTGCCTATTATACCACCACTATTAACGAAGCGTTTTGCCAGGAGTTATGGTTACCTTACCACAAAAATACAATATTACAGAGCAAAGATATTTGGTTGTGATCATCTACAAGAGCAGTTTTTGAGCAAAATATTCCCCACTGTGCTCTACCCCAATAAAATAAACTTGTCTTCAATCTGTCTCCAGAATCCTGAAAACTCCACGCGATGTTTATTGATGTGTTCGCGTTTAATCCCGTGTCATTTAAATCTGCACACTGATTACACTAACTTTGTTTACTAGCGTTTATACGAGCTCAATCAAATGCTCGAACGAACCGACGACCTCGCAACGACAATGTTGTTTAAACACTGTTGTTTGATGTTACATAAAACAACAAACAACACTAAACTGTAGTCAACTTTGTTGTGAAAGTATTACTAGATCGTTCAATAAGTCCCGAAACTAACCTGGAAATGGCGCATATATTAAAAACTTTTTTGATTTTTAAAAAGTACTGGCTATCAATAAAAGAATATGTGTCAAATTTTTAAAAATGGAAAAATAAAATTATTGATTTTGAAACATTTAAGTGACGCCACGGTTGTAATTTCGATACAATGGAAAAAAACGAGTTTCGCGTGTTGATAAAACATTGTTTTTTAATGGGAAAAAATACCGTTGAAGCACAGCAATGGCTTTTAAAATGTTATGCAGGATCAGCTCCCTCTAAAGCAACCATTTGTCGGTGGTATGCCGACTTCAAACGCGGTCGCATGGACACCAATGATGGGGAACGCTCAGGTCGTCCAAATGAAGCAGTGACTCAACAAAATATTAACCAAGTCCTCAAAATCGTATTGGAAGATCGGAAGGTAAAAGTGCGAGAGATAGCCGAGATAGTGAAGATTTTAGCTGGTAGTGTTTTCACTATTTTACATAAAAATTTGGCCATGAAAAAGCTTTTTTCTAAGTGGGTGCCGCGTTTGCTTACAACTGATAAAAAGGAACGACGTATCAATGATTCAGAGCGATGTTTGGCGCTGATGAATCATAATAAAAAGGATTTTTTACGTCGGTATGTAACAATGGATGAAACCTGGATATACCATTTCACTCCGGAATCCAATCGGCAGGCAGCGGAGTGGAGAGCGGCTGGTGAAAGCCGCCCGAAGCGTCCAAAGACTCAGAAATCGGCCGGTAAGGTTATGGCTTCTATACTTTGGGATGCGCATGGAATACTTTTCAACGACTACCTTGAAAAGGGGCAAAATATAAATAGTGACTATTACATGTGTTTATTGGAGCGATTGAAGTACGAAATTGTGGATAAACGGCCTCACATGAACAAAAAGAAAGTGGTGTTTCACCAGGACAACGCGCCTTGTCACAAGTCCGTAAGAACGATGGCCAAAATTAACGAATTGGGCTTCGAATTGCTTCCTCATCCCCTTTATTCGCCAGACTTGGCCACCAGCGATTACTGGCTGTTTGCAGACCTCAAAAAAATGCTTCAGGGTAAGAAATTTGACTCAAATAGTGAAGTTATCGCAGCAACGGAGGCTTATTTTGAAGACAAAGACAAATCGTTCTACACACATGGGATAGAAAAGTTAGAAAAGCGTTGGAGGGACTGTATCGCTCTTGGAGGAGACTATGTTGATGAATAAAAATTAATTTTATAAAAAAGACCTTTTTTTAGTACTTAGTCTCGGGACTTATTGAACCACGTGTTATGTAGTGATAGATTGTACTCAAACGTTCCAATGACGAGGAAATTTTTGTTGTTTCTTAAGTAAGATGAACTTTGCTTTTAGCCAAATTCAAAGAAAGGAGGAGGTCCTCAAATGGACTGTTTTTGTTTAAATTTTTTTATGTACCTATCTTAACTCAGAACTTTTTACTGAGTGAAACGATTTTGATGATTCTTTTTTAATCGAAAGGTGATAAATGTCATTTCCCGTTTTAAATTTAATCGAGATCTTACAAATACCTTTTGAGTTATATTTAATAATGCGTGTTTACTTGACTAGGTTTTCGTAAACCTACGTTGTATTATAACATCATAACTTTTTCTGGCTCTACCAATTTTGATTATTCTTGTTTTAATCGAAAGCTAATATTTGTCTTGTGGTCCCATTTAAATTTGATCGAGACCTAACCGCCAACGATTGGTATGGTATAAAACAGAAGAAAAACCATGGAATACTAAAATCAATGTTGGTACAAGCGAGAGGCACTCGAGTATTCTGAGAGCTACATGTGTTCCGACAATGTTGTGTCAACAAGGAGATCTGATATCTAACAAGAGTAGATCTATCTTACATAGAACATGACTGGCCCTCATCATGCGGGTTTGGGGGACATAGATTGGGAACTAACGGAAGTGTTATAGACAGGATATTAAAAAAATATAAAAAATAATAATAATAATAAACTTAATATAATATATATATATATATCTGTACCTCGGAGGGATACAACACTATGTCAATTTTCATAACTTTACAGGAGAGGAGTTTTAAACTTTTTTTCAACAAAAAGTGTTATTGGCACAGCTATTTATTGAGATGTTGAAACAATATTTTACCAGAACATTCTATTTATTGTTATTTACATCATGCAGTTGTTATAAGATTAAAAAGAACCTTTTTTACGGTTTTTTTTTCACTTTTTAATGGACATGGTGTTGTATCCCTCTAATAAAGTGATTGTACTATAAGACCTAATGTGGGATATTCAATAACAAACACAATACTATTTGACTTACAAAATGTATTTAACTATTTTATTTATAATTCTCTTTATAAATACAAATAATACATCTATGTATTCAACTAAAATGGTATTTTAGATGCAAAAAACTCAGTCATCATCAGGTAAGTCTCCTTCAGGGTACTCACTAGTGGTATTACTAGTAAGCTTTAAGTTTTTATAAAAGTCATGGCAAACTGTAGGAACATATGGTAGTAATGCCAATAGATCATTATACTTTTGTAGTGATATTGGTATTGGACTTGGTGTTACCAGTTGCAAATCGTTTGGCAATGTAAGGTGTCGCCTTCGAAACCTAACAAGGTCAATCTCCTGGTTTTCATCAGCGAAATTACTTTTCAAAAACAGAGTTCCCATGCTGTTCTGTTTTACTTGCAGTTGAACACAGGTTGACAGAAGAACTTGTTCTTTGTTGACATCTTTTTTTCTATTAATAAAGGGTGGATTTTCACATGTTTTGACATAGTACAAAGACCTAAAATTTTTAAAATCTTCCAGTTCCATATTATGCACAGTATATTTCATTGAGGTCTGTCTGACTAACTGCTACCAATCCCAAGGCGTTAGAATTGTCATGTTGTTAAGTTTTATTCTCTTCCGCTCTATCACTGCATGGACAGTATCCGCCTCCATATGCGTGTGGCCCTTTAGTAGAAACTTTTGAGTGATGATTTTTACTTGAGGATACTTATTGAGTATCCAAAAGAAACACGTCATAATAAGGCTAATATTCTTATTCTGGCCGTAACAATTATAGGCTGTGTAGAGGTATACAACACTATGTCCAGTAGTAATTCACATGCTTCAGAAGTATAAAACACCAAGTCCACATGGTGTTCTATCCCTCTAAATGAAAGTGGACTTGGTGTTGTTTTAAAACATGCTATATCCGGTTCTAACTGGTTTTGGACATAGTGCTCTATTCCTCTCATATATAATTATATAAGCCGATAAACTGTTACTCAGTTTGGCGGGTTTAGAAATTGTAAAATAATAATTTGATCCAATAAAGAATTTATTATTATTATTATTATTAGGAATAATGTAAAACTATTTTAACGAGATTAGTTTGTCGCCAATTAGATAAAAATATAAAAGTGCAACTTGACCGTGTTTGATGACTGGTTGGTGTAGAAGCGTCAATTGGCTGTTGATTATCATTCGTGGGTTTTATCCACGCTCCCGGTATAAATTGAGTTTGTGTACAATATAGAGGCGGCTAACCTCTATATAATACATAATATATAGAGGTTAGCCGCAGTCTGGGTTTTAGTGTGTGACCACCCTCTAATACTGGAATTCACCTTACCAGTAGCCGGTGAGTGTAAGAATATTTGGTTATTTTTTTTTTTAATTATAATATACACAAGCAGGCATACATCGGAAGCTTAAGATGAACCACAGATTATAAAAGTTATGCAATTTTGTAATTTTTATTTAAAAATATACTATTGAATATAAAACAGTCGAGTATTAATCCAAAAAATTTTTAACTGAGGTAATTTTTTTATTTTAAACAATTATTAGTATTACCATTGATTAATTTCATTATTAAATGTAAACCACTTCTATAACTATAAGTTCTGTGTCACGCACTTAACGCGCCACAAAGCGACCACAGTTGCGGTCAGTCCGCTGTCACGATGAACTTTTATCTCACTACTGAAACGAGAATCATGCATTAGTATTCAAATATACGTAAAATTAACACATACATAACACATACATGGAGGTTAATAATTGAGGAGTACTCGAATTTAAGTAGTTGTATTATGGATATAGTCATATTTATTAATATTATGTGATAAAAAAACTATGTTTGTTAACGCCGAGACATGACTGGAGATTACTCCTTAAGAACGATTACATTGATATTAAAAAAAATAATAATGTTGTATTTGATTGTTTCATTCAGCCTTCTACGTCCCACAGCTGGGCGTAGGTCATGTAGGAGAAGGGTTGGAGCTTAATCCAGTACGCTTCTCCACTATGGGTTTATCGGATGCATTTTCTACTGTGCATAATAATAGCTAGGTATCAGATGTCTTTGATAATATATTATGAGAACAACGGCTGTACGTGCTCTCCGAGGCACGGTTGGTAGTCAAATTGAGACCGTCACCGAGGCCAGAAAAAATATCTGTATCAACACAAATATCCAACTGGTGTTTAGGCGCCTTCATATACCACTACACCAAAGCGATTGTCTCTATATAACATTGTAATATAAACATAATATTTCATTATCTAACTAGAACCACATGTAGCAAGCATCTTAAGAGTAATCATATTAAGTCTAAAGGTCACCAAATATCTTTAATAATGGCATCTTACACCTAATTAAACTTTTAAATTGAAAATGCCTTTAAAGAAGTTCTCGACGTTCTTTTAGTAAAATTTTATTTCTCAAATCTATTCTGTCCTATCTGATCAGATCAAAGTAATAAGTAATTTTATAAATACCTACTATAATGAAATTTTTTTAATTATACCTATCGTCTGTGAGAAGTTTTATAAGTATTTTCATTTAAATAAAATTAATTCTTTTTATATTTGTTACAGAATTGGTAGGTAGCGCATTTCCAATGCACGAATTAAACTAAAAATGCTTTTACTAATTGAATATATCTTGACTTTAATTTGAAATTATAATTACATTATTCATCTATCAGCCGCTCTCTTAATATTCGCCACTCAATCTGGTCCCTCTTAATACAGCGGCTTTCCGCTTTATTCTTTAGGTCTTAATCCACGTGGTTTGAGGGCGGCCTTAATAATTACATTAGCAATCTAAATCTGAAATTTCCTTTGAAAGCACTTTTCAATCCTCGTTTTACAAATTATAATCATATTGGATCTTAGCAATTTTTTTTATTAAACATACATATTTACAATTCACAACATAAGAACTAAATATTTACAGATAGTTTTGGTACAAATCATGTCTGCGAGGAATTGTGCCAAGAATGCCGGCAGCATTTCCCCGTTGAATTCTTAGTAAATTAATTATGATTAATTTGATGCTACAGCAGTACATTTTACTGAGAAAATATGGCACGAAACTCAAAAGCAACTCTGTTAAAAAACTCTCAATACCGATTGGACTGATCTTCAAAACAATATAACTACATATTATAAAACAAAGTTTCTTCCCGCTGTCTGTCTGTCTGTATATATATATGCTTAGATCTTTAAAAATACGCCACGGATTTTGATGCGGTTTTCTTTAATAAATAGAGTGATTCCAGAGGAAGGGTTATATGTATAATACATGCATAATATAGTAGAGGAACACTGATAGTTTTAAAGGTTTCTAATGTGATGTCGTAAATAAACACATTTTTTGCGCTTAGATTGCAAATATTTATTTTATATTTTATATTTAGTATCAGCATTGCACCCGTGCGAAGCTGGAGCGGGTCGCTAGTCATACCTATAAAATTCTATTTCTTAGTATTATTTTAACAAAATAGGAAAAGCCTGATCTTCGAGTAGAAGATACCCATATAGAGTAAGCTGAGTGGATTTCCCTTGATAGCACGAGACGGTCCGTAACGAGGTCTCGATACGAGGCTACGTGATCGAAACGGAAAAAATAAAACAAAGCGTATACGATAACTGCTGCGAACCAACTTTGACGAGGTATATATTACTAGCTTTTCCCCTCGATTTCGCATGAAAATTTTGATGATATTGTATGGTATCCTTCTCTTATATCGAGAAAGAGCCCTATGCCCAGCCGTGGGATGTTACAGGCTTTTGTTTTTCTTTTCAATTAGTTTTTGAAGTCAAACTTCTTTAGGCGCATGAGGAGTAAAATATGAGCGCGGCAACGCGTCACGCGTCAGTAATTGGATGGGTGACCGTCTGGGAACACTGCGTGACGTTGGCATTTTTTTTCAATGAGTTGTTTTTGAATTAGTTTGCCAAAGAAGTTTCACTTCTGACATGTGTATTTTGTACGCACGCAATTTTTTTATTATATTTCACAACATCCACGGGCTCTTACTTACCCATGCCATTTGTAGTACATAAAATATTTGTTTTATTATCGGCATGCGTTTTCTACAACAGTTTAACTTCAGACTAGCAGTTCGAAAACTATCCAGAATTGCTAGGTTCATGGTTTTGTAACTTTTATCTTAAATTAATCATTTTTCTTTCCGTATAAATTATTAGAAATAATAATAATAATGTTTGCCTTACTTTTTCTTCTTATTCAGAATTACTAAACCTTCGATTTTTCTTTGACATTATAGAAAGTGAAATGATTTTTTTTTCAGGTAAAGTTGTGGGAATAAGCTAGTATAATATAATATTAGTTTAGAGCTGATGGAATATAGCAGAAGCTTAAGCCTCGTACGTTTTCCTTATTTCTTATTTGTGTTTGTTTGTAATATTTGTTCGTTTCTCGGTCAAGAGACCATATTTGACCGAGATGAAAGCTCTTAGATGTACACTGGGCTGGAGTATTAGATTTTTAGCTATGGCCCGCGGTTTCTTCCGCGTTAATTTGAGAAAAAAAGACGTACTAAAATCTTATATGGCTTATAGCCTTCTCTTAATGGTCTATCCAATACAATAATAAATTTTCAATTCAAACCTGCAGTTCTTGAGATCAGCACGTTCAGCATAGCATAGATAAAATAATCTTAAACTAAAAATTTCTATTTTGACGGCGCGTTGATAAAGCGGTCTCGGCTAGCTGTTGCGCTCACTGGCGATCAACCCTGCCATCACTGATGGCAGGTTCGATTCTCGTTCATGGCAAAATTTGTATATGTCAAAAGGTGCGAAAGTAAACATACAGACAAGAGATAGGTCAACAGACAAAATTTCTAAAAATAATTATTAGAAATAATTATTAAAAATTAATATATGTAATAAAATAATTATTAAAAAAGTGTCTGTGTCAGCTCCGACGCACGGCTGGAGTTTACTCCTTCAGATCGACTGTCTAAATAGGCACAAAAAAGACTTTATAGTCTAAGAAAAAGATTAATATCAAATGGTAAATAAATGAATCAAAATAACGCCATCTATTGATGGCATTATTAGAAAACGGCGTAACCGATACCGTCGTAAACGTCGTAGCAGATAGATAGAGCACAAAAACGTAACAAGGTCATTCGTTCACTAGATTTAACTCCTCATATTTTTTTCTTACCGGGGGCCTTATATGAAAATCGATTCTTAAGGAGTAAACCTCCAAACCGATAATAAAATAATTATTAAAAATAATTACTAATAAATAATTATATCGAAATGATCAACAACAACCATGGTTGATATGTCGTTCGACAAATAAATCGTAGCATTTTGAAAGACCAATCGGAAGAACCATTCTTTAATTGCGTTGAAATATGACACGTTCTGATATAAATATCTTTACAAATTTTTGTTTAATACGACTTTATTGACTAAACAGAAACTTAAACGGAAACTGACATAGCTTTGATGTAAGCGGCGCGTACACGCGCACATGCATCAAATTTGTTTCATCACTGTGTTTACGTCGACATAAACGAAGACTTTAATATTAAAACAGATGTTTATCGTTGTTCTAGTCCCATTGTTATATAAACCTTTCTATTAAAAACATAATGGTATAGGTTTCAGTTACATTTTGTACTGATGTGTGGTTATGGCAGTAAAAAATATAGGCAACCCCTATCGTGTGCGCAATCCACATACGGCAGAAGTGAAACTTCTGAAAATTAGGCTACGCAAGATTTTTGTTTCACCGAAAATATGAAATAGTGTGTAATGTATTCTGTCTCACTCTCTCCTATATTTATATGTGTTTGTTTCTTTGTCGTGACGCATTTTCGTTTCATCGAGTTTCAAATCACAACGATTCTAAAGAAGATTCACTCCAAAAACAGTTCAAATTAGTATCATATCTTACGCAGCATTATAATCGTAGGAAGCTAGGCCGTTGCTATTTATTCTGTCGACGAAGATCACAGTCTCATGAAAACGGTATCAGTAATATATTCTATCACATTCTCTCCAATACATTTATGTGTTTTTAACCGACTTCCAAAAAAGGAGGAGGTTCTCAATTCGACTGTTTTTTTTCTTTTTTTTTTAATGTATGATAGCTCAGAACTTATGACTGGGTGGACTGATTTCGATCAATTTTGTTTTAATTGAAAGGTGTTGCATGTCATGTGTTCCTATTTAAATTTAATTGAGATCTGACAAGTACTTTTAGAGTTATATCTAATAATGCGTATTTTATTTATTTATACTTTATTGTACATCACAACTACAAATATCATTTACAGACTGTGAAGTACAATGGGCGGACTTATGGCTGTTTAGCCATTTCTTCCAGACAACCCAAATTATTTTCTACTATTAGTAACGATCGCTATCAGGTGTACATGATAACAACCGGGACCGACGGCTTAACGTACTCTTCGAGGCACGGACAAGGACTGCACAAACACCCAGACCACAGCAAACATCTGTATGGCCAATACAAATGTTGTCGTGTGCGGGGATCGAACCTGCAACCGCTCGCGCAACAGCCAATAGCAATCCATTGCTGTGACCGCTGCGCCAACGTGGCGTCGCGCGGCGCGTTCAACGCGGCGTATTTACTTGACTACTTTTTGTCGACCTACGTTGTATTATACCGCATAACTTTTTATTAGGTGTACTGATTTTGATGATTCTTACTTTAATCGAAAGCTAATATTTTTCATGTAGTTTTGTTTAAATTAGATCGAGATCTGATTACAACTTTTTGAGTAATCTTTAATAGCGCGTATTTACTTGACTATTTATTCGTCTTATTACGTTGTATTACTTGTCGATGTAATTGAAGTCGGTTTTTTTTTTCGTTTCGTAACACAATTATTTTTCTCTTACTAACACAGTACGCCATAAACTTTGACATTACTAAATCCCCGCACGACCTTTAATAACGTCGCCACAAACCGATCATAACCTCGTAAAGTAACGCACTGCGTTCTCTATTATTGGTGATGCCACGTGGGTGTCATTGTGTGTATTCACCTAGACCGTGTGTGGCCATGAAACATACGATACATGTTAGATATATTTAATTCTATTTCTATCTTGTAATATCCTACTGCTGGACATAGTCCTCTTTCTCCATGCAGGAGAAGGATTGGAGCTTAATCCATCTCCACTGCGGGTTGGCGGATATTATCCCTACTTCGATTAAATATCTCAAATACAATTTAAAAGTAAAATTAATGTTTTGATAACGTAATTTTTCATCATCAAAATAATTATAAACTATTTTATCGACAGTAGATTAAACCCATCAAAAAACTATTGAGGTGGCTCAAAATATGGAGCAGCCCGACTCTGGTAGTACCCCAAACTTACAGAAGATCACAGCTAAATAATACTGTTTTTAAGTAGTGATGTATTCCTGTGGTGAGTAAGGTGACCAGAGCTAGTGGAGGGATTGGGGGTAAGGTCGGCAACGCGCTTGCGATGCTTCTGGCGTTGCAGGCTTCTATGAGCTACGGTAATCGCTTACCATCAGGTGAGCTGTATTCTTGTTTGCTGACCTAGTTGTATAAAAAAAAAACGTCCGCTGTGTTAGAGGCCACCACGGTCGACCTCAAATTGCCCGAGATGACTTAAAGCCACAATTATACGACCATTTGATGCTCAGTCGTTATCGTCTCCGTTATTGCTTTAGCTTTTATAGTATAATATTAATTTTATACATATTTTATGATGTTCTAGGTTTAATTAGATTTATATGTATACTAGCTGACCCCGCAAACGTTGTTTTGCCATTTATGTTATTAACCCCCGTAACCCCCTCTTGTGGGTGGAATTACGTAAAATCCGTTCCTAGCTGACCTCTACTTGGTGAAAGGAATATTCCTACCAAATTTCAAGTCTCTACGTATTATGGTTCGAGAGATATCGTGATGAGTCAATGGGTGGAAATCTCTTTTATATATATAGATGGACTTATTTAACGGTGTTGAGATTAGCCGTTAATTAAACATGAAAATGATTTTACTTGACTGTCCTTTGGAGATAACTTACTTCAAAAAAAGGAGAAGGTTCTCAATTTTTTCATGTATGTTATCCCAGATGTTTTGTAACCTCGGAACTTTTTACGAGGTGGACCGATTTCGATGACTCTTTTTTATGATTTCGTTTAAATTTAATCTAGATCTGATTACGACTTCACGAGTTGTCTATTTGTTCTTCATAAGTTGTATTACTAGTCGATGTAGATGAAGTTATTTTTTTTTTCATTTGCGAGAAAACACAAGTGTTATTTTTCTCGTGATTTGTTTAGATTAGTTATTGCTATTTTTAAAACATAGAACAATGTTTATTGGCAAAATGCTATTAGATATTGGTCATTGATGCTTTAATTAAAATTAATTGAGATGAAGATCTTAAATAGTTAAAGCAATGACATTTTTGTCTGAAATAATAATTGTGAAGTTTCGTTTTGTTTCTTTTCAATGAATCAATTCCCGTAAAATCGTCATTCTGAATCGTTGCTAGATTCAAATGAACTAAAATGGTTAAGTAACACGCTATAAAATGACGAAAAACACTCTTCAAAATCGTTTTTAAGGACTATTTGAATGAAGAAAAGCTTTGATTTTAATTCAAAAATACTGAAATTGTACTAGAAAAACTGTTTTGTGTATATACCTACTGGGCTTTGTCTGGCAAGGAAAATAAGTTATAAGAAGAAAAATGAAAGAAAATATTTCTTAGAATATGTTCAGAGTATCCAGGTTTATTATTTAAGCTAGTTGTACTTTTTACTTACGATTATTTAAAAACGAATCTTAAATTGAACTAAAATCATACCCGATTTTATTTATTTTAATTGTTTAAGTAGGACGTACGACTAAGATAATAATAATCACTTCAGCCTATCGCAGTCCACTGCTGGACATAGGCCTCCACAAGTTCGCGCCAAAAATGGCGTGAACTCATGTGTGTTGCTCATAGTCATTACGCTGGGCACGCGGGTTGGTGATCGCAGGGCTGGCTTTGTCGCACCGAAGACGCTGCTGCCCGTCTTCGGAGGATAATAACAATTATAATAAATACCTTAAGAAACTCTAGTTGAGTGTTGGATCAAGGGTCTGATACAAAAGGCAGTGTTGCTTAAGACGGCCCGCATTGTGAGGAGGTTTCTCAGCCTGGAGCCTTAACTACCAGCGTCCTGGGCCTCAACCTGCCACCGGACGAGTACTGTTTTTATTTTTTTTAATATATGTTTTTTTGATTAATATCTTATAACATTCTTACAACATTTACACAGAATCGTCTGTTCCTAAGGTAAGCAAATTAGTGCTTGTGTTATAGGTAACATCGGGCTGATATAGCTTAATATTTTTTTATAAATATACATGGAAATAATACATATATAAATAAAAATATTACACCCAGAATCAGGCGGGTATCGAACCCACAATCCGTTGAGCAAAAAGCAGGGCTAGTACAAACTGCGCGCCAACGGGCTAGTCAATATTAATAATTTTATAATATGTTTAAAAATGTAATAATAGTGAAATATATTGAATAAAAGATAATAATAAACACTCTTATTATACACCATTAAGAAACGTAACAAAAACTGTTACATAAAAAAAGAAGATATACACGGTCTTATCGCTAAAGCGATTTCTTCCGACAACCTTTTTTGCGTATATGACAGGGCGTAGAAAATGAGAAGCGATAGGGAAGTGTACGAAGAGTTGATAAAGAAGTATCATAGAATTTGTAAGCTATATATTTAATATAGTACTTTCTGTGCCCGCGACTTCGTCAACGTGGAATTTAACAAAAAAGTTTTGTGTGCTTAATCATATTATTATAATAATTCTAATATTGCAAATAGTAACCAATAAAATGATCCTCACATTCGATACCAAGCACCCCACGCTTTTTCACTTTATTTGAATTTTTGGTAATATCTTATTATTCATATTAATCTTATTCTGAATTAGGTAATTATGATAATTGATTGTTGGATTTTATATTGCAGTAACACAAACTCTCTTAAACAAATTATTTTCTACTTTTTAGTTCGATTGCTATTAAAGCGTGTTTTTAGGATTCCGTACCCAAAGGGTAAAAACGGGACCCTATTACTAAGACTTCGCTGTCCGTCCGTCTGTCACCAGGCTGTATCTCAAGAACGGCGATAGCTAAAGAGTTGAAATTTTGACAAATTATGTATTTCTGTTGCCGCTATAACAACAAATACTAAAAACAAAATAAAATAAATATTTAAGGGGGCTCCCATACAACAAACGCAATTTATTGCCTATTTTTGCTCGATATCAATAAATGGTAAGAGGTAGGCACTTGAAATATTCACAAAATACTTAATTGTGTATTTACTTTAATAATAAATAATAAAATTTAAATTAAAAAAAAATTTGGGGGGCTCATACAACGAAAATGAATTTTTGCCGATTTTTGCCCGATATTAAAATCAATGTACCTACTGGTGTTTACCTAGCCAATGGTACGGAACCCTTCGTGCGCGGGTCCGACTCGCACTTGGCTGATTTTTTTTTTAGTTTTTTTAAACTATTTTTTTTTAATATCTTAAATGTAAAGAACTGACCACCAACTACGGTATTAATACAAAAAAAAAAAATCTTACCAAAATAAAGTTTGTTAAATAAGGTTCAACATAAAAAAGAACTTGGATTATGATGATAATTAATAAAATGTGTTTTTGTGTGTGTGTGTAAAATTTCAAAGACTTGCTAAGTGGCTAGTATTTTTGATGGAAAGATCAACGAAAATATTAAATTAGAAAGAATTCCCATTTCGGTGAAAGTACTTGATTCACCGAGAATTTAATCTAGTCAAAGAGGAAATTCCGGCAATTTTAACGCGGGCATCTGTTGATCTTAATATTTAATTTTCGCTTCACTTAGTTTTAGTCGCGATAAATGTTTGTATGCGAGCGATTTTAGACGACAAGGAAATATTTTACGAACATACATACACGGTCCTCTGTTTTTTACCGACTTCAAAAAGGTTACTCAATTCGACCGTATATATATAAATGTATATATTTTTTATGTATTTTCGGCGATAACTTAGTCGTTTATGAACCGATTTTGATAATTATTTTTTTGTTTGAAAGGAGATATCCTAGGGGTGGTACCGTGATAATAAAACCAGGATCTGATGATAGCATCCCAGAGACATCGAGGGAATCCCAAAATCTCGAAATCGTATAGTGTCGACTAGTGCGTCTGTTAATTTTTTTCATCTACTTACGTTGTTACTTGTCGATGTAATTGAAGTCGGTTGTTTTTTCGTTTGCAAGCAAACACAATTATTATAGTTTAATGCTTGTCTTATAGGTAACTGCCAACTCATACAGCTACGTATAGGAGGGGCTATGTATAGAGCTATATATAAGTTTTTAAAAGTAAATCTTATATACAAAATTCTCGTGCCACAATGTAAGTTAGCATACTCCTCCGAAACGGCTGGACCGATTTATATGAAATATTGTGTGCATATCGGGTAGGTCTGAGAATAGGCCAACATTTCATACCCTTAAGTTATAAGGAGGGGGGATTAAGGGGGTTAATAATATATATGGCAAAACAACGTTTGCTGGGTCAGCTAGTTGAATATAAAATGTTTAATTCGCTTTCATATTCCATCCGTTCATATGAGTAGTAATGAAATAAAGCCATTTCCACCGAACTGTCCATAATAAAATTTAATATGCAGCTGTGTCAGAGAGATATGTACTACTGGTCTAAGATCCGAGAAGCTAAATATTTCCTCACCTCATCTGTTAATTAGATGAAACAATTTTTTGTAGGCTGATTTCAATATTGTGAATTTATAAAAACAACCTCTGCCACCATAAGCCTGCTGTAAATATATTTTTTTTATATTTTCCCTCTCATTTTAATTACATGTAGTAGTTTTGGAAAATATACACTTTTTTAATTTATTATTTTATTTTCACTCAGACTTCCTCCATATATTGTTATTATGGTTGTTCATGAGAAGTTACAAACAATTCATAATGTAAACTCAATTATTATATATGTATTTTAAGCGTATTGCATGAAATATACGAAGAATATATTTATATAATATGTATAACGTCTAGATATAGAAGATACGGTAAGAAGAAAATGTAATTTATACTTTAAGAGCTTTGAGTAAGAATTGGAAGATCAGATACACTTCAATAATTACCACCACTACCACCTTGGAACCTATAAAGCCGACCGATGGCGGGATAACCATCCAACTTGAAATACACTGGCCGAAGACGGGCAGCAGCGTCTTCGGTACAAAAAAGCCCGCCCTGCGGTCACCAACCCGCCTGCCCAGCGTGGTGACTATGGACATGAGTTCGCGCCGTATTTGGCGTAAACTTGGGGAGGCCTATGTCCAGCAGTGGACTACGATAGGCTGAAGTAATGAATTGCAATTTTTCAATATGGATTGTCTCTAGTCTTAAGGACGTCTTTCATACGCTTTATAAGTAAAAAAAAATTGTTATATAACTGTACATATCTCTTTTTTCAAGCGGATAAGTCAATGTCAATATTCGTATAAGAAAAATCTTTGCCTCGAACTAATGAAAAGTAATAAGCTTTCACTGAACCCCATTCTAAATGAGCAGCAGTTATGATAAAGTTACTCAAACAAAAGCTTATAATACTCATTCTAAGTCGTCGACTTAACTAGATTAGTTCTGTTATTTACTGCGCAAGTCACGATTTATTATTTATATTACACTCGCCAGAATTAAAAATTATTTTAAAATAGCAATCATTAATATTGAAAAGTTAAAACTAGTTACTAGTCTGTAAATTGTTCGAGTTATTCAATGGTTTTGGTTAAAATATTAATACATTAGTATAAAACCATTAAAAATATATAAAGATTATTCGAAGTGGTCTCCCTTAGCTGCAATATTAAAGGTTGAGGCCAGTTATCAATGGAAGCATGCACTCTTTCCATGGGAAATTCTTCACTGCCAATGTAAGGGATTGTTTTACCAATTATTGGCCAAAGGCCTCTTTCCCCATGTAGGAGAAGGATCAGAGCTTAATCCACCACGCTGTTTCAATGCGGGTTGGCGGATATATTCCCTACTATGAGTAGGTAACGATCTGTTAGGAGGCCGACCCTGTTTGTCTTTTTAAAAAAAAACTACTCTTGACCGCTAACTACTTTATTCAAAAGATTTTACACTATTTGAATATTTGACTTCCGAACTTTAATTACTGTTACGGAATCGATGTCCGATCTACCTGAGGCTCTGAGTCTAACTGAACGTTTTAAAATGAAATAATATTAACATAAAATATGAACAATGAAATTGCTGACGAATGATTAAAATAAAGGAAAAATATTGTGTATAATATAAATGCTTACTTAAGCTTTTACTACGTTATAAGACGGGATATAACAGCCCCCCCCCTTTTGACTGAGCTTTTTCTAAATTAAGATGAAGCGAAGTTTCGAAATAGAAAAATCATTAGAGGTCGGAAGTCATTACAAAATATAAAAATAGAAAATAGAAATTAATAATAAAAATGTAGCAAAATAATTTTATAATTAAGTATAAAGAATTCGAACAAATTTTTTTTTTAATTGAATTGTAGATATAAAAGAAACAGAGTAAGATTGAATAAACAATTAATGTACAATTGAAATAAACAAAAATTTGAATTAAACAAAAATTGTATAAAAGAGAAATAGTGAATTCTAAAATTATACATTTTATTTTATTTTATGAAATAGTAAAATTAGAAATTAAACAAAAATATAAAACATGTATTAAACGAAAATTATGAATTTAATTGCAATTACAGATTGTTTAGCGAAATAGTAAAATATAACAATTACATTTATTAAATAAGTAAAACAAGTCGTTTTACAAAAGATTTAGGATTTAGTAATTACATTCATAAAATAATATATTAGAAATAGTAAACTAACATAGTAAGAATGTACTTAGTAGTGATTAAATCTATAAAATGATTTAATAAAATGATATACATTTGTTAATTGATTTAGTAAGATATAGTATTTTCAATTAATAAAATAACAAGACATAGAAATTAAAGTTCTATAGTAATTAATTAATGAATTTAGTTTTAATACAATTTTTGAAAAATAAAATAAAACATAAGTTAGTTATTAAGGTTTCGCACAGAGGAATAGTGAACCTTGTGTACAGTTTTATAAGGTTCATAATTGTTACAATTTGGTAATGATTTTATTGATTTATTATCTTCTTCAGAAGTTGATATATCAGTCATCTCAATTGAATTTGCAATTTTAGAACTATGTTTCAATGACTTTTTATTATGACATTGATTAAATATTTGTATACAATAGCCATCATTACCTTGACGATTTCTAAAACATTTAAATAGTTTATAGGTTAAGAATAAAAATAGGAATACAATTAAAATATACGTAAATGCAGAATAGTATGAGCCATATTTAATAAAATGTGATTCGTTTTGAATATTATTTAATTCAAACTCTAAATTATCCAGCTGATGATTCGCGTATTTTAAAGAATCTAAATTAATTTTACTTAAAGAGATTGGCGTTAAATGTGGTAAACTTTCATTAAATATGCTCTTTTTACAACAATCATCTTTTGTTATATCAAAACTTATATCTATAACTGATTTAACAGAAAATTGATAAGTACTCGTTGGCACTAATTGGACAGTTTTAGAATAAGCGCTCTTACAGACGAACGGCACGTTGCCAACGGCAGAGCTCGACGGCAGTCGACGGCTGCCGTCGAGCGCCGTCAGCGGCAGTCGACTGCAGCCGTTGACTGCCGTCGAGCGCCGTCAGCGGCAGCCGTCGACTGCCGTCGAGCGCCGTCCGCGGCGCGCCGTTGGCTGCAGTCCGCTGCCGTTGGGAACATGCCGCTCACACGTCGGCTCTCTTAGTAAAGGAGCCAGTTGCAAAATGAATTCCGAAGAAGAAACACTGTTATTGTTTTTAAACGGTTTTATTTAGCTTGACCAGCTTGGTATTTATTTTTTTTTGTGTTTATTTGTGTGTTTGGGTCAAATTTAGTAATTGGAATTTTACCCCCTTCCTGATGACAGATTGATCTATATTTGGTACACATTCTTAATCTTGATGACAATACAACATAGTATATTTCTTATGGTTCTAAATCCAATATGGCCGCCAATACAAAATAGCGGATGACATAACTTCACAACAACCTCAATATTGGTATCAAATGAAAAGGCTTGGTTGGTAGAATACAGCTCACTATGAAAAATCCAAGATGGCCGCCGCCACAAACTGGCGGATTACACATTTTCAACAAAAACCTCAATATGGGTATCAAATGAAAGGTCTTGATTGGTAGAATAGAGCCCACTATGAAAAATTCAAGATGGCTGCCGCTACAAAATGGCGTCTTACATATTTTCCACAAATTCCTCAATATGGGTATCGACTATCGAATGAAAGGGCTCGATTGGTAGAATAGGGAGGGAAAGTTTTTTAATTATTTTCGGATGTGCTTCTTTTGATGAGCTGACGGCTATTTTATAAAGTTCAATATCTCGCCAAGATTGAATTAATAATTATAAAAATTAAAAAAAAAATTAAAATACTGAGCTAGTAAAAATACATGTTTTAAAAAAATGGTCGGTTTATTAAAAGTTGATTTTGATTTTTTTGACCATTGTTATTAAAATGGAAGTAACTAATAATTATTATGTATTATTGTTCCTATAGGTAGTAATTGTATTTTGTTTCAACTTAAAATGGTGATAAATGATGTTGATCTCATTAAATAAATAATCTAAATCACTTATATCTTTTTATTATTTATATTTCGCTACATATTATTATAAAACAAAGTCTCTTCCCGCTGTCTGTCTGTCTGTATACAAGGTGTGGATGACAATAGAACGATAATTGAAAACACCGTTAGTACTAGTATAAAGAAGTATTTCAAAACCATCAGATAAGTCCTAACATCAAAATAAAAAAAAAAAGATTTTTTCATACAAACTAATTCAATATAATTTAATAAAATTTTATAACATCATTTTTGTAACTACAGGATCACTGACCTGTTACACGCGTCATCGCGCCGCCTTCGCGCGTGGCCTTCTTTCTACGCGGCATAATCGAGTGGAAATGCTATGTGCTTGTTGTACCTACAAAACTTCATTATTTTGATTGAATAAAAAATAGTAAGTTAGAAAAGTAAATTAAAATAAATTGTTACGCATTTAAAATTAAATTGAATAAAAAACTATTTGATTTAAATTTTCTCAAACCATCAATTTTTTTTTTAAATATGCAGAACTGATCAGTAGCCGATACTGAATAAGTTATTTTTTTTTAAACATTAGTTATTATAATATTATTTGGTCTGCGAACTGTCACTAAATGGAAATGATTAAAAATTTTGCCTTTTTTTGTGGCAGTCGATCCCATATCCATTATTTTTATGCTCTATCTTTTTAAAAATAATAATAGCTGTCCTTGAGTCGTTAACCGCCGGTTTTAGGGTAGGTCAGGTCTTTAGTATGATACATACGTAGAAATTTTAAAAAATGAAAAATCATAATTTGTGACTAAACTACTGGATGTATTTTATTGATTTTTTGTATGTGGGCTTGGAATGTCATTACATATACGCTGTCCAAGTTATCGTTGTATTATCATCCCCACCCTGTATATGCTTAGATCCTTAAAACTACGCAACGGATTTTGATGCGGTTTTCTTTGGTAAATAGAGTGATTCCAGAGGAAGGTTTATATGTATAATACATGCATAATATAGTAGAGGAACACTGATAGTTTTAAAAATTTCTAATGTGATATCGTAAATAAACACATTTTTTGTTGCGCTTAGATTGCAAATATTTATTTTATACTAGCTGACCCGGCGAACTTCGTACCGCCTAACGGTCGATTCTTTAATTTTTAATTTTTTTAATACTTATCCTTCCCGGATCCCCTCTACTAACACTTAAATCTTATGGTGTGGGATTAAAGTTCAAATTGACTTTTAAGTATTATTACGAATTTTTTGTATAGGAATATAGAAAAGTGTTGTTTTTAGACTTTTTCAAGCAATTTTTTAAATTTTTCTCTTCGTATGAACCATCCTCGTACTTTAAGGAATATTATAAAAAAGGAATTAGCAAAATCAGTTCAGCCGATCTCGAGATTTGCGCTTAGCAACATATTCAGCTATTCATTTTTATATATATATATATATATATATATATATATATATATATATATATATATATATATATATATATATATATAGAGATTTTATATTTAGTATCAGCATTGCACCCGTGCGAAGCCGGAGCGAGTCGCTAGTATGCTAATATTATAAAGAGGAAATATAATAGCCGTCAGCTCATCAAAAGAAGCAATAGACCTCTGAAAATAATTAAAAACCTTTTGCTCGTTTCTTCGTAAAAGTGGATAGAGTGTTAAATGCCCATCTTGATCTCTATTGATTAGTATTTCTTGAACCCACACTGAACGTGTTTTTATTTTTCGTTTTTCTCGGCGGCGACGAAGTAAAAACAATAACAGTGTTTCTTCTTCGGAATTCATTTTACAACTGGCTCCTGTACTAATAGAGCGGCTTGTGAGCGGCATGTTCTCAACGGCAGCGGACTGCAGCCGACGGCGCGCCGCCAAGCTGCGCGCTAAAGCGCTAAGCGCGCGCTGGGAGCGCTAAGCGCTCTTACACACGAACGGCACGTTGCCAACGGCAGAGGTCAACGGCAGCCGTCGACTGCCGTCGAGCGCCGTCAGCGGCAGTCGACTGCAGCCGTTGACTGCCGTCGAGCGCCGTCAGCGGCAGCCGTCGACTGCCGTCGAGCGCCGTCCGCGGCGCGCCGTCGCCTGCAGTCCGCTGCCGTTGGGAACATGCCGCTCACACGTCGGCTCTCTTAGTAAAGGAGCCAGTTGCAAAATGAATTCCGAAGAAGAAATACTGTTATTGTTTTTAAACGGTTTTATTTAGCTTGACCAGCTTGGTATTTATTTATTTTTTTGTTTATTTGTGTGTTTGGGTCAAATTTAGTAATTGGAATTTTACCCCCTTCCTCATGACAGATTGATCTGATATTTGGTACACATTCTTAATCTTGATGAAAATACAACATAGTATATTTCTTATGGTTCTAAATCCAATATGGCCGCCAATACAAAATGGCGGATCACATAACTTCACAACAACCTCAATATTGGTATCAAATGAAAAGGCTTGGTTGGTAGAATACAGCTCACTATGAAAAATCCAAGATGGCCGCCGCCACAAAATGGCGGATTACACATTTTCAACAAATACCTCAATATGAGTATCAAATGAAAGGGCTTGATTGGTAGAATAGAGCCCACTATGAAAAATCCAAGATGGCCGCCGCTACAAAATGGCGTATTACATATTTTCCACAAATTCCTCAATATGGGTATCGAATGAAAGGGCTCGATTGGTAGAATAGAGCTCACTACGAAAAATCCAAGATGGCCGCCGCTACAAAATGACGGATTACATATTTTCCACAAATTCCTCAATATGGGTATCGACTATAGAATGAAAAGGCTCGATTGGTAGAATAGGGCTGACTATGAAAAATCCAAGATGGCTGCCGCCTCAAAATGGTGGATTACATATTTTCTACTAATACCTCAATATGGAAATCAAATGAAAGGGCTTGATTGGTAGAATACAGTTTATTAGACTGTGTAGGTACATATATTTATTACTAATCTAAAAACTACTCGACGAAACTAAAAACTTGAAACGATGGGCACGTGAAATTTCTATCATAATGTTTACTCTGTAATATACGCGCTCTGGATACGCCCAACGATTTTATATTTGTCTGATCAATACCCCAGATTGATGAGAAGATTAGTGCGATCTGGTAGCTAGGACTTACCGAATTATTTTTTAGTTTTTAGTCCATAACCTTAAATACATCATTTTTATTGCAATAAAACCGAATAACATAAAACATTTTTTAGTTTATTTTGTTACTTCGTCGCCGCCGAGAAAAACGAAAAATAAAAAAACGTTCAGTGTGGGTTCAAGAAATACTAATCAATAGAGATCAAGATGGGAATTTTTTTACACTCTATCCACTTTTACGAAGAAACGAGCAAAAGTTTTTTAATTATTTTCGGATGTGCTTCTTTTGATGAGCTGACGGCTATTATAAAAAGTTCAATATCTCGCCAAGATTGAATTAATAATTATAAAAATTAAAAAAAAATTAAAATACTGAGCTAGTAAAAAAACATGTTTTAAAAAAATGGTCGGTTTATTAAAAGTTGATTTTGATTTTTTTAACCATTGTCATTAAAATAGAAGTAACTAATAATTAATAATATGTATTATTGTTCCTATAGGTAGTAATTGTATTTTGTTTCAACTTAAAATGGTGATAAATGATGTTAATCTCGTTAAAAAAATAATCT
Organism: Melitaea athalia; assembly: GCA_905220545.2. Classification (NCBI taxonomy): domain Eukaryota; kingdom Metazoa; phylum Arthropoda; class Insecta; order Lepidoptera; family Nymphalidae; genus Melitaea; species Melitaea athalia. The sequence continues at coordinate 484,293 of HG992201.1, forward strand.
AAATTACTTATATCTTTTTATTATTTATATTTCACTACATATTATAAAACAAAGTCTCTTCCCGCTGTCCGTCTGTCTGTATAAATATGCTTAGATCTTTAAAACTACGCAACGGATTTTGATGCGGTTTTCTGTAATAAGTAGAGTGATTCTAGAGGAAGGTTTATATGTATAATACATGCATAATACAGTAGAGGAACACTGATAGTTTTAAAGTTTTCTAATGTGATATCGTAAATAAACACATTTTTTGCGCTTATTATTGCAAATATTTATTTTATACTAGCTGACCCGGCGAACTTCGTACTGCCTAACAGTCGATTCTTTAATTTTTAATTTTTTTTAATACTTATCCTTCCCGGAACCCCTCTACTAACACTTAAACCTTATGGTGTGGTATTAAAGTTCAAATTGACTTTTAAGTATTATTACGAATTTTTTGTATAGGAATATAGAAAAGTGTTGTTTTTAGACTTTTTCAAGCAATTTTTTAAATTTTTCTCTCCGTAAGAACCATCCTCGTACTTCAAAGAATATTATAAAAAAAGAATTAGCGAAATCGGTTCAGCCGATCTCGAGATTTGCGCTTAGCAATATATACAGCTATTCATTTTTATATATATAGAGATTTTACATTTAGTATCAGCATTGCACCCGTGCGAAGCTGGAGCGTGTCGCTAGTATGCTTATATTATAAAGAGGAAATATAATAGCCGTCAGCTCATCAAAAGAAGCAATGGACCACTGAAAATAATTAAAAAACTTTTGCTCGTTTCTTCGTAAAAGTGGATAGAGTGTTAAATGCCCATCTTGATCTCTATTGATTAGTATTTCTTGAACCCACACTGAACGTGTTTTTATTTTTCGTTTTTCTCGGCGGCGACGAAGTAAAAACAATAACAGTGTTTCTTCTTCGGAATTCATTTTGTAACTGGCTCCTTTACTACGAGAGCGTTGACTGTGCGGCATGTTCTCAACGGCAGAAGACTGCAGACGACGGCGCGCCGCGGACGGCGCTCGACGGCAGTCGACGGCTGCCGCTGACGGCGCTCGACGGCAGTCGACGGCTGCAGTCGACTGCCGCTGACGGCACTCGACGGCAGTCGACGGCTGCCGTCGACCTCTGCCGTTGGCAACGTGCCGTTCGTGTGTGGGAGCGCTAACCAATACAATTTTCGGTTAATTTGACAATGCCTGTGCCAATAATAGAATGATCAGTGATATCGTCATTACATTTTATTGTTAATTTATTAATATCGGATTGTACATAAATCCATCTATTATTTTTTAATTTATGCCAAATATCGATTTGACCGAATAATAACTTGGCGTTACATTCAGAAGGTAAAGAAAGAGTTACTTCTGTTAATAATTTCGATTCACAATTAGGATTAATTATGCTAGACATCATAGTAATTTGTTCACAAATAGAATAGTTATTATCAATAAATTTACAATCATCTAAATTATTAAACATAGCATAATGTATTCTATCGTCACTTAAAGCGGTATAAGAATTAGAAGGTTGGATAAGCGCAAAAGTTTGTATGTGTGACTCGTCGTGAGGAGTCGGTAATGGGATATTTTTATAAACAGTGAACTTATTAGGCGTTATTAATGGAATTTGCAAACTGAAAACAATCTTATTATTATAATAATATGAACTAAGTTTCGAAACGTCTATCAATGAATGAATATTATGTATATTTAATTGAACTGGAAAGTCTAAGCGTTTGTCTATTTGATTAATATGCTTAGTTAATTCACTATAAAGACTCATGGGGCTTATTACACTAGGGTGCAAAATATTTAACTTCGAGAATAAAATAGCGTTTACAGTTGTATCTAGCAAGTTAGAAATAGCAAGTAATGAACTTTCAATTATATTTAGAAAATTATTTATCCTAGAAATGTGAAGAAGTAAATTATTACTTTTTGTAATTTGCGAAAAAATTTCATTCATGTTATTAATTTGGTTATTTAATCTTAACTCATTTTGGTTTAATTTATAAATCGTGGAGTTAAAATTATTTATAGTGGACTTAATTATGTGAATATTATCTCGAAACAAATTGAATAATTCTGATTCGCTTTTCCGACAGGATTCTATCGCGGCATCATATTTTCTCGCATCATCTGCGTCTAGAGTACCAAAGAAAAATTTAAGGATTTCTCCTCCAAATTCCAGAGATCTTTTAACTTTACTTGACGATTGATTATTAATAATTATATGCTCTAAAGATTGTAGTTTAATGTAATTATATTTTATTAAAATTTCAACGGGATTTGAAAAATCTTTACATTGAGAAAATTCGTCAGTATTTATTTTTGAACAAAGGTTTAAGGTATCATACAATAATTTTTCAATTTTATTGAGATAAGGCTCTAAAGATATAAGGTCTATATATGTTATGACCTTCCAATAATCGTTATAAAAATTAATATTCGTAATAGGTTCAAAATAAATTCCGGGACTATGTGATATAGGAATGATACTCGATTCAGCGTGGCTTCGGCTTCCATAGCATAAAGCTCTGAAAAATATTTAAAATAAATTTAAATTAAGGTGTAGAAATAGCAGGCTTAATTTCGTTTGTGTGGTATTTAACATGTTTGCGACCTATTTGTATAGTTACGTTATGCTTATTATGTATTTTTATAATTTTATATGGACCTTTCCATATTGGAGATAGAGCTTTACGGAGTCGATGATGGTGTTTAACATAGACTGAGTCACCAGTTTTATAAGAAATTTCGCGTGAACTAGCATCGTAATATTGTTTGGATTTTTCTTTGCTATTAATTATGTTTTGAATGGCCTTTTCCCTACTAAGACGCATTCGATATTGCAAAGATCGGATATATTCGTTATAAGTTGTATTATTATTAGTTTCATATAAAGAATTAGGAATATTAGGTTTATAACCATATAATAATTCATAAGGAGTGAAATTAGTAGTAGTATGGGGAGTAGTATTAATAGCTAAAATTGCGGTAAATAAATAACAATGCCAATCGTTCTGGTTTTCGTTTACGAATGATTTTAAATATTCTTTTAAAGTAGCATGTGAGCGTTCTAGAGCTCCATTTGTTTGTGGATGATAAGGTGTAGTAAATAAGGCTTTGATTTTTAAGATTTGAGTTAATTCCTTAAATAATTCAGATGTAAAACACGTACCTAAATCAGTTAAAATCGTCTTAGGGAATCCAAAAAGAGACATAAAATGCACAAGATTTCTGGCTATTTCTTCACTGGTAGCCGTGACCATGGGATAAGCACTAGAAAATTTCGTTAAATCATCTTGTAATGTGAGAATAAACTTGAATTTTTGAAAACCTGCTTCTGGTAAGGGACCAACGATGTCTAGAGCTAAACGTTCAAACGGTTTAGTAGAAGTTGAGGTTATTTCCATTGGAGCCTTATTTGACATTCTCAATGGCTTATTAATTTGACATAATTGACACTTTTTTACATAGTCTACAATATCAGAGCGCATGCCTTTCCAGTAATAGGCAGCCTTGATTCTATTATACATACGATTTGACCCTGGGTGACCCGCAATAGGTGAGTCGTGATTTTCCTTTAAAATTTTAGGGACTTCAACGGGAGTAGGATAAATTAATTGATTCTTGTATATATGAATTTTAATATTAGTATTATGGAAAATATAGGCAATCATGTTATATATTTTAATATAGGCTAGTTTAGAAAATGGATCTGAAAAGTCCGATAAAGCGATATCTGTAATATCAGAGTCCTCAATTAAAATTTTATTTCTAAGTTTTATTAGTAAATTGTAAATATCTTTAAATTTTGTTTCTTCATAATGATGAACCTTAGTAAACAGAAAATAGTAAGATTTGTTCTTATCGTTTACGCATTGAATTGTAAAAGGTTCGCGTTCCGAATTTAATAAGTCATCGGGCTTTTCTAACTGCGCTAATATTTGTTCACAGTGAGGTATCGATGAGTCGAAATCTAAGGAGACAGGACAAGCAATGGTTTTTAGTTTAGATAAATGTAATCCTTCGGTACATTCTAAAATTATAGTATTTGAATTAGGGAGTTTATTAGTAAATTGGTCTTTAAAATATTTTTCATAACTAGAATTATTTAAAGTGCTAATATCTATAACATTGACGGGACAGCGAGATAACGCATCGGCGTTAGAGTTAAGGCGACCTTGTTTATAAACGATTTCGTAGTCATACTCTTCAAGTTTTAGGCGCCAACGAATGAGTCTGCTACCCGGATCTTTAACGTTAAATAACCATACTAATGGTCTGTGATCGGTGACTATTTTGAATTTGTTACCGTAAAGATAGGGACGGAACGTCTTGACTGCGAATAAAATGGCTAAAAGTTCCTTTTCAGTAGTCGAATAATTACCTTCAGGACGATTTAAAGTACGCGACGCGTAAGCTATCGGCTTATCTTTGCCTACAGGACCTTGAGATAAAACTGCACCTACGGCGTAATTGCTTGCATCCGTGGTTACTATAAACGGTTGAGAAAAATCTGGGTACTGAAGCAGCGGCGCAGTAATTAATTTTTCCTTCAAAACATCGAAAGCATTCTGTTGTTCCTGAGACCAGTGAAAAGTAGCGTCCTTTTTTAATAAAGAAGTAAGTGGTTTAGTCAATTTTGAGAAATTTTCAATAAATCGGCGATAATAGCCTACTAGACCTAAGAAAGACTTAATTTCCTTAGGGTTTTTAGGAACTGGGAATTGTGAGACGGCCTTTACTTTTTCAGGATTTGGGGAAACACCTTTGTCGGTGATAATATGGCCAAGGTAAGTGACTTCGTGTCTTAGGAACTCACACTTGTCTGGTTGGAGCTTTAGATTGAATTGACGAAACTTGTCGAATACAAGTTGTAATTTAATTATGTGATCTTGTAAATTTTGACTATATATTATGCAGTCGTCTAAGTAAATATAACAATGTAGGCCTTGTAACCCTGATAATACGGTGTTCATTAGCCTTTGAAACGTGGCTGGGGCATTTTTCAACCCAAAAGGCATTCTGGTAAACTCATAGTGTCCAGACATGCTTGAATTCGTGCTAATTGTGAAACCTGTTTTTGGGGCATCCTTGGGGGATGTCTTTAACTGATGAAAGCCACTTGTAAGATCGAGAGTGCTGAAATATTTGCAATGACCTAGTTGGTCGAGAATATCAGTGATAAGAGGCAGTGGATAAGTTTCAGAGACGGTGACGTCATTAAGGCGACGGTAATCTATTACTATTCTCCACTTTTGTTTGCCAGAAGCATCCATCTTCTTCGGGACTACCCAAACTGGGGCGCTCCACGGCGAAATAGAAGGCCGGATAATATCTTGATCCAACATCTTTCGAATTTGGGAATCGACTTCCTCCTTGTGGCACTCGGGAAACCGATAAGATTTTACATGGATAGGAGGTGCGTCACCTGTGTTTATAGTGTGCTCGATAGCACTCGTGAAGGTTAAGGGTTCTCCGTCTATATGAAAAATATCTGTATATAAAGAACAACATTCTAAGAGAGCTTTTCGCTCTTCATCATTTAGATGAGAACAGCGGATAAGGCTCAAAACCTTATTTGCACGATCAAATTTATTAGTCGAAATAGAATTAATGTTAAAACAAGATTTCGAATTAAAATTCTCGAGTGGCGTTAACTTTACATGATAATTCTTTACTTCGATATCATTTTCAGTAGTATTTAAAATAGAAAGATTTATTTTCTTATTAGGTTTAATTTTTACCATACAATTAGCGACATAAACACCTTCACTTAAGGTGTGATTTAATACGAGAGCTTCATTGTTATGATATAAGTCGGGCGAGTAATTTGATACAGTGCACTCGATAACGGCTTCAGCACGAGCCGGAATGATATAAGTTGGCTGTGTATAGATAATAGGAATAGAATGATTCATTATAGTCATAAATTTAGAAGAATAATTAATATTTGACTTAAAATAATTGCAAAAATCGCTACCGATAATTCCGTCATAATTATTTAAATTAATATCATCTTTTGTAACGTGAAATTTATATTTTAATATTTCGTTAGATAAGTTAAATTCCATTTGAAAAGTACCTAATGTTTCAACAGGATTTTCGGAACTGTTGATACCTTTTAATTTAACAATTTCATTTGACAGATTTGGTATTTGTAAAAGACAGGATCCTTTTATAATACTGATAGATGACCCTGTATCGATAAGGAAACACAACTTATTCGAGGCATGCTTAGAATATAAGTAAATATGAGGTAAGGACACCTTTTTGCTATAATCGTTAATTTCGTATATAAGCTTGGATTTGCAATTAGTATTAATATTAGAATTAGTATTTTGAACATTATTTTGGCAATTTATTTTACCATTAGAAATAGTAGAATTAAGTTTGTTTGATTGAGACATAGATTTAGAATAATTTGAGTTAGGTTTGAATGATATATTCTTAGAGTTACTAACATTTTGACACTTATGGCAATTAGTTTTGCCTTTAGAAATAATAGGACTCGGCTTTTTTGGCTGAGATTTAGAATTAATAGAGTTATTAGGATTCAACATTTTTAGTTGAAATTTAGATTTAGAATTAGTAGGATTAGTAGGATTAGTATGACTCAACACATTTGGTTGAGATTTAGATTTAGTAAAGTTAGTATAAAAGTTAGAATATGGCGTGTCCTTATAACCTTGGTTGGATTTTGGCAGACACGGAACCAAAATCCTTTTTAATTTAAATCATTTTGATGATCATGAATCGATTGAATTTCATTTGTATGATTATTTGATTCATTTTCACACGTATGTGCCGGTGCATTATTAAAATTAGCATTTGACGTGTCATGTTGCACGTTGCCGGCGTTCACACGGCGTTTCATATTAAATTGACGTTTGCGACATTCCATTATCGTGTGACCAACATGCTTACAATAATTACATGTTTTTTGATAAAATATATTAGACTTAGTATTAGAATTATTCTGCGGATTTACATGAAATAATTTTCGTGAATGTTTTGGCTCTTTATTCCTATAGCAGTCGGAGGAACTATGTCCTATTTTGTTACATAATGTGCACTGCTTTTGAGGCCTTGAATTAATTTTATATAGATTAAATAGTTTTTCCTCGTCAGTGGCGTACTGTATCGCGTCACTGAGAGTTAGAGGGTTTTTACACCTAACAATATTAGAAATAGATGGGTTAAGCCCTAATAAAAACGAATTGAGTGCAAGGTCTTCCATGGCGGCTATGCGTCCAGGAAGCTCGCTCTCGTCCTTGCAACTATAGTGAATATCGGAGTGTATTCTTGTTAAAATTTGTTCCACTCTTAACGAATATTTGGTCACATCTTCATTTGGTAACTGTTTAGAATGTTGTAAATCGGATAGCAAATGTGTTGCATGTTTTTTTTCTCCGAATGTGGATCTAAGAAAGGTTTTTAAATCTGTCCAATTTGAAAAATGTTTTAAACTACACGCAACCTGAGCTTTGCCTTCTAATTGCGATAAAATGAATTTACACAAAATAACTTGTTGATCTGAACTAGCTAGTGACATCGCATTCTCACAATTTGTGAGAAATGCAGGGAGTGATTCTCTGTCACCACTATACGTTTTAATAAATTTTGTTAAAAAGTTTAAGGTTATTTTATCAGACATTTCAATTTTCTTGGAGGATTCCGCTTTAAGAGACATTATAAAATACGATTATGATATGCTCAACTAGACACAAAACAAAAATATAGTAATTAGAATATGTTGGAAATAGTAGATATAAAAATATTATAATTAAATCTTAAATTAAACTTGATTTAGAAAACTGTATAAATTTGAGCACTTTTGGACTTTAAATTTCGTTTTAGAAATTGTATAAAAATTACAAAACACTTACACGAAGACAGCAACACACACTCGCATGTCGTCGCGTGGGAACCGGTGGCGGTGTCTCGTTGCGGTGACGTCTCTCGTAGCGAATGGAATATTTTGTTTGATGTGTGGTGAGTTAGACCTTGACCTGGAGACCTGGAGCGGGCTCAGACAATGTGCTGAGGCTGACCGTCGTCCTGGACAAGTAGCTGGAGCGGGCTCACGCTGGAGAGCGGAGTCTTAACGTCGTCCTTTTAGCGGCTGGAGCGGGCTCACGCTTGAGAGCGGAGTCTTATCGTCGTCCTTGTAGCTGACGCAGGCTTAACCTTTGGCGAAGTCTTACTGTCGGTCAGAACACAACAGGTGGCTCGGATTCGGATACCAGCGTCTGCTTTTTGACTCTACGTCGTCAGACTTCTCTGGTATCCCACTTCTGACACCAATTTGTTAGGAGGCCGACCCTGTTTGTCTTTTTAAAAAAAAACTACTCTTGACCGCTAACTACTTTATTCAAAAGATTTTACACTATTTGAATATTTGACTTCCGAACTTTAATTACTGTTACGGAATCGATGTCCGATCTACCTGAGGCTCTGAGTCTAACTGAACGTTTTAAAATGAAATAATATTAACATAAAATATGAACAATGAAATTGCTGACGAATGATTAAAATAAAGGAAAAATATTGTGTATAATATAAATGCTTACTTAAGCTTTTACTACGTTATAAGACGGGATATAACAGCTATCAGGTGTACATGATAACAACCGGGACCGACGGCTTAACGTGCTCTCCGAGGCACGGTGGGGAGACCCACAAGGACTGCACAAACACCCAGACCACGGCAAACATCTGTATGGGTGAATACAAATGTTGTCGTGTGCGGGGATCGAACCCGCAACCGCCCGCGCAACAGCTACAAACTAGTGCTGTAACCGCTGCGCCAACGCGGCGCGGCGGGATTGTTTTAGGGACTCCAAATTATCATGTCATTTAGAGCAAGCCATACTACACAGAGAAAGAATACACTTTAGGAAAGGATTTAGACTACCTTTTATCACGAAAAAAGGCTTGAAGAACGGTTACTAAGTACTAATGAAATGCAGTCAACGTCGCGGATACCAATTAGTCTACATATTTACAAGTCTACTTAAAGAACTTTCTTTAAAAAAATCCATTCTAAACTTTCTTTCATGCAAGCCCTGTCCGAACAAAAACAGACACAAGAAACATATTGGGTGTAACCGTTTGGAAGTTATGTGCGTACATATATTTAGGCAAATAATTTTTATTTATAAAGATTAAAGAACGAAGAATGATCGCGATAGCATCAGCTCAATATCAGTTACAAAATCTCAGAGTGTTGCCTCAGCTTTATCTTGAAGTATAGATGATTTGAAATAATCAAATAAATTATATTTTAACTCCAACAATCACAGTAACATAACAGACACACAACTCATTCAATTTTAATGCTTGAACATCTGGAATAAGGTGCAATATCAAATGAACCTATTCATCACTTACTATCAATAGAAATGAAAATCATAAATCGCTCCCATAAAATAGATAATTGAATGAGAGCAAAAATACTCACGCAATGTATCTGAATCCTACTTTTAGCTTCCAGAACATAAGGGATCAAATCGAGATATACTTTTTCAATACTCAGCTAAACAAATTTTATTGAAATAGAAACCTTATGGCCAGACGATAAGACAGCAAATTCTATGAAAAGATAGAAGGCCCAACGGAAATCGGATATTCTACATCGAAGTCTACAAATTTTGTGGTTAAATGAAGATCTAGTTATTCAGAATAGAATTCAGTATCAAAGTAAGTTTGGCGGTTTTGGTAGGATCTAAGCTTGTTGTGGACCAGGGTTTCTTAACATTTTTCTAGTGATGGACCCCTTTAAAAATTTCAAAGAGACCACGGACCCTTTCAAAAAAAAAAAAAAAAAAGAAAAAAAAAACAACGATGCTTTACTTCAATCGCCTTTAATAGTTTGCAATCAAACTTTGCATATAATAATTAATAATTAATAATTAGTGTGACGGTTTCTGCTGCTTATGCTGGATAAGAATATCAAAAGGAGCTGTTTTTGATAACGCGCAAAGTGAAAATATTTACTCACACCATAAGTAGGCTTGCCATGGACCCCAGCTTTCATAACACGGACCCCGTCGGGGTCCATGGACCACAGGTAAAGAAACCCTGTAATGTAGACGATTCTGAGTGACGCCGCGTTGGCGCAGCAGTCTCAGCACTGGTTTGTGTATGGCTGTTGCAGGTTCGTTATCCACACACGACAACATTTGTATTGGCCGTATTAGCCGTAGCGTACATTGCGTAGCGGATATATTCCCTACTATGAGCAACGATCGCTATCAGGTGTACGTGTTCTCCGAGGCACGGTGGGGAGACCCACAAGGACTGCACAAACACCCAGACCACGTCAAGCATCTGTATGGCCAATACAAATGTTTGGCAAGTACGTCACAGCCACAAACCAGTGGCAAGTACGCAACAGCCACAAACCAGTGCTGACAAATATGTGCAAGAGTAATTGGTATTTAGTGCAAGAAGTATGTCCATAATAATGTTATCGACGTATCTAATAATAAACACCACATAGCTTTTAGTAATGCACATAGATCAGTCATGCAATAAATCAGCCATCTCAATCCCATAATTAAAATGACGTAATGTCCTATACGCACTAACAACTTGATTACCAACATTTGCCAGCGTCGAGCCCCTAACGTTACATTTTATTGGCCTTCCAGATAATTTGAACTGTGGTCGTAAAAGTTTGTTTTATTTTTATTTTTACGAACGTTATTTTTCGCTGACTTTTAATTGTAAAAATAATTGCTTAAAATGTAGAGTCTGTTATAGAAACACAATGTATGATATTATCCAATATCCTCACAAAATTTTACTTCAGATTTTATGTTGACAAATTAATCTATACTAATATTATAAAGCTGAAGAGTTTGTTTGTTTGTTTGTATGTTTATTTGAACGCGCTAATCTCTGTATCTACTGGTCCGATTTGAAAAACTCTTTCAGTCTTAGATAGCCCATTTATCGAGGAAGGCTATAGGCTATATATGATAGCGTAGCACCAATGAAGAATGTTTCAAAATCGGGTTTAACGGTTAGTTTCGCACAAATCATGTATGACAGAATTGATCCAATTCCACGCGGACGAAGTCGCGCGCAGAAGCTAGTTAAAGATAAGATGATATTTATTATCTAAAATTCTAAATAATCGTCCAAATTTGAATACTTTTTATTCTGGGTATGACCTATGACCTTTCCGACGAACATACCGCCAGTATGTCTTCATCAGTATGACTTCGCTGTCCGTCCGTCCGTCTGTTCGTCCGTCTGTCACCAGGCTGTATCTCCAGAACGGTGATAGCTAGACAGTTGAAATTTTCACAAACTATGTATTTCTGTTGCTGCTATAACAACAAATACTAAAAACAAAATAAAATAAATATTTAAGTTGGACTCCCATACAGCAAACGCGATTTTTTGCCCTTCTTTGCCCGATATCAATAAATGGTAACAGGTAAGCACTTGAAATATTCACAAAATACTTAATTGTATATTTACTTTAATAATAACTAATAAAATTAAAAAAAAATATATTTAGGGGGCTCATACAGCGATTACAGTAGCTTATAGACTCCTGCAACACCAGAAGCATCGCAAGCGCGTTGCAGAACCCCCAATTCCCTCGGTTATTCTTGTGGTCTTACCACAGGAATAGAACACTGCTCGAAAGCAATATTACTTAGCCGTGATCTTCCGTAAGGTCGAGGTAGTTCCCCAGTTGGGCTGCTCCAGATTTTGAGCAGGGTTTTAACTATCGTGCCCTACCTCAGTTAAACCTTACAAGTAGCTATATTAAATGTAAGGTGAACAAAAAATACACCTGCAAAGTTTTGACTATAGGAGTCATTCCATGTCAAACCAACAAGGCACTCAACCTGACCCTTTCAGATTTGGCTGAAACTTTGTTTATTTATACTCTCTGACATCCTGAACTCAAATATAGTTTTCAAAAAATTTAATCCCTGATAGTTTTTTAGATATAAATTTTTAAAAATCACAAAATCCGCGTTTTTTGACGTGCACTAAAATCTAAAATCTGCAATAACTTTGGTTCTATTAGAGATAGAGAGCTGAATGATAGCTCATTTTAAGGAGGGTTTAATGGGATTTAATGTGATACCCAATTTGAACACATTAATGTACAAAATATTTTTTGAGTAAAACTCAAAAATCGTTTTTGAAAAATCATTGTGTTGGTGTTTTTTATTTTTTTTCAAATTTATATATGTTTTTATGTATAATTTTGTGAGTACACCATAAAAATTTCAGAGTGGGACCATGATGGGATCGGGAGAAATGTTAAAAATACATCACTGAAGTATCACAATTTTTTTTATTTCAATTTAATGTTGAATAATTTAAGTTATGCAGGCCTAATTCTTATGTTTTAAATATAAAAATAATGTGTTTTAAATATATTACACATTATATTTATTGAAAAGTCATACAACGTAGGTAGATGAAAAAATATTCAAGTAATTACGCGTTATCAACGATTACTCAAAAAGTTGTAATCAGATCTCGATGATTTTTAAATGTGACCACATGATAAACATCAACTTGCGATTAAATCAAAAATCATCAAAATCGGTACACCCAGTAAAATCTTATACGGTATAATACAACGCAGGTCGACGAAAAAATAGTCAAGTAAAAACGTATTATTAGATATAACTCGAAAAGTATTTCTTAGATCTCAAATAAATTTAAATGGGACCAAATGATAGGTACGTTCCACCTATCTATTAAAACACTTGTTATCGAAATCGGTTCAGCCAGTCAAGTTTTGAAGTAACATACATTTAAAAAAAATAGAATCGAACTGAGAACCTTCTCCTTTTTTGGAAGTCGGTTAAAAATAAAGAAATATCTTTGTATTTCATTTCCAAAGTTTTGTTTCATATAGCCTATGTATCAGAACCAGGCTATTAGCACTGAAAATTTTGTGAAAGGTACTTCAATGATGTATTTTTAATATATCTCCCGATCCCATCATGGTCCCACTCTGAAATTTTTATGGTGTACTCACAATATTATACATAAAATCATATATAAATTTGAAAAAAATTAAAAAACACCAACACAAAGATTTTTCAAAAACGATTTTTGAGTTTTACTCAAAAAATATTTTGTACATCAATGTATTCAAATTGGGTATCACATTGAATCCCATTAAACCCTCTTTAAAATGAGCTATCATTCAGCTCTCTATCTCTAATAGAACCAAAGTTATTGCAGATTTTAGATTTTAATGCACGTCAAAAAACGCGGATTTTGTGATTTTAAAAAATTTATAACTAAAAAACTAACAGGGATTAAATTTTTTGAAAACTATATTTGAGTTCAGGGTGTCAGAGAGTATAAATAAACAAAGTTTCAGCCAAATCTGAAAGGGTCAGGTTGAAAACATTTTTTTATTGGTTGGTTTGACGTGGAATTTTTTTATTGGTTGGTGGTGGAAACTCATAGACTTAAAGTCTCATTTTCCTGTTATTCGAATGTTTAATTGGTTAACTTTGTTGAAATTAATTAAGAAGTAATTATTTTGCTGATAATCAGACTCACATTTTTTCGAGAAAGTTCGAAGCTTATACATAATAATACGAGTATATGCTTGTGTTTTAGCTAACTGCCGACTGATATAGCATAACATAGTTCAACGTGTGATTTTTTCTTTATTTAAGTGTGCAATAAAGATTATTATTATTATTAATGTGACATCTACATATTTTGTTACTTTAATTTAATTTAGTCAATATGACAAATAAAAATATTTTTAGCTACAATATCTATAAACGTATCTCGATATCTTTTTATTCTTGAATAAAAATAATTTAAAAGAGTTTCTGAACAGCGATTCAACATGGTAATACTGCTGGCATTCTTGACACCGTTCCGCGCTGTCGTTATTTGTACGATCAGAGGCTGTAATATGAATTGTATCTTATTCGAAATATGAATTTAAATTTAATATTGCTGTATAAGGGTGCATTTAGACCAAACGAACAAAGAGCTAGAGCTAGAACAAGAGCATTCTTTCTTGTTCTTTATGTGTAAACGAAAACTCGTATTCAGCGTTTACATTAAACGAACAAAGAACTAGAGCTAGATCAAGAGCATTCTTTCGTAATTTTTAATTGTTTAGTGTAGACGAAAGCTAGATCATCTGAACGAATGTTCTTTGCTCTTTCGTGTCAATTCTGTGGTTGGTATTGGTAGTGCTTCGCTATGTTTGACTCTAATAGCGATATCATAATTGCAAGTGCTGCATTTATTAATTTATCGCAAAAACTCAAAAATAAAAGAAGGAAGAGACGTTGGTGGGTTGCAAATTTAATGCAACGAAGGACACTGCATAATGTAGGTGAAACAATGATGGATATGCAAAACACCCACAACAACCCACAGACAGCATTTGGTAGGCTTCTATCATTAATAAACAGTTTTCTTTAGACCAATCCATAATTTAATAGATTAAATAATAAGTATACAATCGCTAGAACACAAGAACGCTTTGAAGAGACCGCTCAGGGGCGAGAGCACGTTAGAACACGCAAGAACGCTCTAAGCAACTGTTCGCGCGCTCTAGCGCCGTTTACATCAAGCGAACGAGCATTCTTAGAATATTCCATATAATCTTGCGAACGCTCTAAGAACAATGAAAGAATGCTCTACGCCTGTTTACACTAAAAGAATTTGATAAGAATTTGATAGAATGAGCATTCGCTCGTCTGATGTAAATCGACCATAAGAATAAAATTTTAATATTTTTTTAGTAATAACCTGTTTCTCACAATTAAATCACATAATTAGTCATGAAACAATGCTTCTGGTTTAGCAGTGCGTGAAGGTGCCTAAAGGCATCGGTTATTTGTGGGTTCGATTCCCGCTCGGAATGGACATAATATATGTATTTGTACAAAAAATATTTGTTTCCGATTTGGAATGTCGGTCCCGCTATTACTCATGTGCGAACTTTACTCATAGTTTGAAATATATCCGCCAACCCACAGTGGAACAGCGTGGTGGTTAAGCTCTAACCGTTCTGCTACATGGAGAAAGTGGCCTATGCCCAGCAGTGGGATGTTTCAAGCTGAATAGTCGTCGTAATCGTATACATTATTAAATTTCGTTATCTTTTGTCTATCTTATTAATCCCTAATCTCTATCTATATATATATATATATTCTTCTTATTCTTAGAATCTTTTATATATATATATATATATAAAAGATATATATATATATATCTATACATATAATAAAATGGTAGAAAAGTCAAAACTGTACATTGAATATTTTTTTAAAAGAATACTTGGGGTGTGATCTACAATCGATACCGAAGCCAAAAATATAGTTTTTAGAATTTTTGTCTGTTTGTCTGTTTGTCTGTTTGTCTGTATGTATGTCCGGGATAAACTCAAAAAGTACTGCATGGATTTACTTCAAATTTGGCACGAATATTGTTAAGAAGTCGGGTCAGAACATAGGCTATATATTATCACGCTATCACCTACGGGGAACGAGCAGTGAACCTTTATTTCTTCAAATGTATGTCCGGGATAAACTCAAAAAGTACTGCATGGATTTACTTCAAATTTGGCACGAATATTGTTAAGAAGTCGGGTCAGAACATAGGCTACATATTATCACGATATCACCTACGGGGAACGAGCAGTGAACGCACGCAGACGACGTCGCGGGCAGCAGCTAGTATATATATAAAAGAATCGCTGAATGTGTTGCTAAGCGCAAATCTCGAGGCCAGCTGAACCGATTTCGCTAATTCTTTTTTTATAATATTCCTTGAAGTACGAGAATGGTTGTTACGGAGAAATTTTTTTTAAAAAATCCCTGAAAAATTCTAAAAACAACAATTTTCTATATTCCCATACAAAAGATTCGTAATAATACTTAAAAGTCAATTTGAACTTTAATACCATACCAAAAAGTTTAAGTGTTAGTGGAGGGGTTCCGGGATGGATAAGTATTAAAAGAAAGTAAAAGATTAAAGAATCGACTGTGAGGCGGTACGAAGATCGCCGGGTCAGCTAGTAATGTTATAAATGTGAATCTAAGTTTGTTTGTTACGCTTTCAAGCAAAAACTTCTTAATCGATTATCATGACACTTTTGTACACATATTTTTGGAGGTATTAGAAGTAACATAGGATACTTTTTATTTAAAAATAAATTCAATGCGAGCGAAGCCACGGGTAAAAGCTAGTATTAAACGAAGTGAAATTGTTAATATTGCTAATTAGAATTAAGTATCCACTTTGTTACTGCGAAATTATTACTCTCTTATTTCTTAATTCTAATACATTTTACTTATATTTATGTTTAAGTTTTTACATTTACTTTGTTACTTAAAGACTGAGAATAAATATAATTTTATTCTTAAGTCCATTTTATATTTATTTTATTTAAAAATGTTTTTGTTTTCTTGTCGAAATACGCCAACTGTGTTAATTAGTATAATTTTGATTAAATACTAACAATATGGCGACTTCGTTCGTAAGATAATTTTTTAACAAATATTCCTAAACAACTTTTATTTGATTCTTTTGTATTTAGAAACTAAATAACGAATTTAATTCAATAAGTGATTCAACATAATTATAAAAAATAACCACCACTACCACCACTTCAGCCTATCACAGTCAACTGTTGGACATAGCCTCCACAAGTTCGCGCCCGACATTATGACGCGAACTCATGTGTTTTGCTCATAGTCATGACGCTGGGCAGGCGGGTTGGTGACCTCAGGGCTGGCTTTGTCGCACCGAAGACGCTGCTGCCCGTCTTCGGCCTGTATACTTCAAAGCCAGCATGGATGGTTATCCCGCCATCCGTCGGCTTTTTAAGTTCCAAGGTGGTAGTGGAACTGTGCTATCCCTTAGTCGCCTCTTACGACACCCACGGGAAGAGAGGGGGTGGGTACATTCTTTAGTGCCGTAACCACACAGCACAGTGATTCAACATAATTATAAAAAATAACAATAATAGTTTATAATATATTTTAATACTTTAGTATTATTACTTTAGAAACACAGTGTGCACTGTTAAACTGCTAATTGTTTTTGCTTCACTGTTTATCACATTTTAATATGACACTAGCAGCGAAATCCGGCGTTGTTCGCGTTAAAATACATCCCAGAAACTTTTTAGAACATTACAGAAATTTTGAGATCTTTTCAAATGTCCCAATGCGTTAGAAAAGGACAGATATATATGTTTTAACATTTTTACCACCCACCACTACCCACTTTCACCAACCGCGACCAAACTCCCTTACTACCTGGAGACCAAGGGGTATTTACCACACCAACGGGAAGTTGATTGGGTTTGGTGGTGTTACAGAAAACTGTGTATTTACGCACTATAACAAAGCATTTTATATATACGAGTATATTTAGATTAGATTTCACGAGACCAGAAGATATGCACGTAAAACCAAAAGATGCAGCTTGAAATAATTTCTTGACGATGTGGCGTCTCCATATATATAGACTTTTTCATATGAACAATTTATAGTGAAACCTCTTTTATTTGTTTGATAAAAAATATTTTTTGATAGATGTCAAGTAATTTATATTTGAAATTCTTTCTTTTGGGGAACGAACGAGCCATTGAACAGTTGAAGAAGTGATGATGAAGTAATAATAATTATCTTCGCGAGCTTCGTAGACTTTTTATTGATGAAGAATAATAAAGATATAAAAACAATTTATTTCTAGGAAAATATACAATACAATTATAAAACAACGTGCACGTTACGAAATGTAGAATTAAGAACTAATCAAAAATTGTAACATCTATCTATCTATACTTATTATAAAAATAAGTCCCCCGGCCGCGTCTTTCTGTCCTCCTGTCTGTCTGTCTGTCTGAACGCGATAAACTCGAAAACTACGCAACGGATTTTTATACGGTTTTCAACAATAGAAAGAGTGATTCTGGAGGAAGGTTTAGGTATATAATTTATTATGTTTGAATGTAAATTAGCAGAAATACGGCGATAAATGTTGAAGAGGTCGCAAAAAATCTCGCCAACGGGGAGCTTTCCACGCGAACGCTGCGTAAACTAGCAAAGATATAGTTGTATAATGTACTAGCGAATTCAAAATCTATAAAAATTCTACAAAAAAGTCCGCGATAGCATATCTCTATCTCTTAGGGTTGACTTACAATAACCACTTTTATGTTCAAATTTTTAATCAAAAACATTACGTTATTTTCAAAGATATTTTCTTTAGTTCAGTATTAATCCTTATCCAAATGAATATGATATTTAGCTTAGGCATTTAATGCAGATTAAAATTGCCCTTCACACTATATTAATCAGATAAATAGTTTTTGAGATATCATCGTTAGAAGTAATTAACGGCGAAACATTTAATGCTCGGCGAGCTAGCGTTCTTTCCTTGAGATGCCTATGGCGCGGGCGAGTCCATCCCCTCTGCCCCGCATCGCTCGACCGCCTGCTCATGCTAATAAAGGAAATCAAAGAATATCAAAGATCATTTTATCGAACTTTTTTTTAACTTTTTTGTTAAATTCCACGCGGACGAAGTCGCGGGTACAGCTAGTAAATTATAAAGCAAAATGCAAATATAAATTACTTGACATCTATCAAAAAATATTTTTTATCAAACAAATAAAAGAGGTTTCACTATTGTTCATATGAAAAAGTCTATATATGTGGAGACGCCACAACTCCAAAGTAAGATTATGTTTTTGAAAGTTTGTATGATTTTGTACGTATGTGTACTGAATATTATTTTATACTATACTGTTCACCACAAATACATTACAAACAAAGCTCAAAGATAAGTACTGACAGTGAAGTACAATGGGCGGACTTATGGCTAATTAGCCATTTGTTCCAGACAACCCATCAAGCATATGAACCTTGAAAGACTGTAGCCAATCAGTTTGATGGATCATACCGTATAACGCGTAAGTAGATATGTTACAGTGTGAGTGACAGGGTAAATGATAGGTCGGTCTTTTACTTCAGTTTTTATTCGTTAAGCACTGCCTAGTAATTTAAGTAATAATAATTGTGTTTGTTCGCGAAGGAAAAAAATGGTTTCCTGTAAAGTTGGTTTACGGACGATAGTTTAACGTGACAACGTTATAACAAAACATCTCCTCGGACGTATAGGACAATCGAGTGGAAGAGAGATAGATGCGGCGTAAGCGTACAATGAGCGTAACGGGACAATGAGTCATCCTTTTTCGTGCATGCAGCTGGCGTTCATTGATTTATTAGACGTTGTCTCACCAAAAACGGACTTCAATTACATCGACAAGTAATGCAACGTAGGTAGATGAAAAAATACTCAAGTAAATACACGTTATCAAAAATTACACAAAAAGTAGTCATAAGATGTCAATCAAATTTAAACGGGACTATAAAACAAGTTTCAAATAATAATAATCAAAATCGGTATAATTATAATCGGTGCAATTATATTAATTAAAACCATACTCTGTATGGACTGTGATGAAAAAATTCCTATGAAATCCTAGCAACATCGTTGCTTTGCTAAACTTAACGTTGAACAACCTTTTATATGTAAACGAGATGCCTCTACCAGCTCCCAGTTGAGTTTAGCGTGAATTTTAATAAAAAAATACCTTTATAGTTCACCGGATATGAACTTTGTATGCGATAAGCTCACAAAGAGCAATGAATTCATTTTCTTTTGTACGAATACTACTATGAAATAGTGGAATTATATTTTAGTGTGTTTACTAAGTTATTAACGCAGTAATGGGCGCAGTTATACAAAGCTTTTCTTAAGCGATTTCGTTTCAGCCTAAAAAAATCCTATTTTAGAAATTAATATATATTTTCATCATCATTTAAAGTATTTTTTTCCAGAGATACGCAAGTTTTGATGTAATATTTTTTTTTAGAAATAATTTTATAACCAAATTGAGGATTTGAGATTTTTGTTATACTGTCTCAGAATTATGCGTTTATCAACCTTTAAAAAAAAATTGCGTGCGTACAAAGTACACATGTCTGAAGTGAAACTTATTTGGTAAAGTAATTAAAAAAACGAATAAAAAAATGAATTAAAAAAAAAGACTAATTTGAAAAAGAAAAAAAAGCCAACTTCACACGGTGTTCCCAGGGGGTCACCAATCCAAGTACTGAGCGTCCCTGACGCTGCCGCGTTACCGGTCGCTCAAATTTTACCCCTCATGCGTCTAACGAAGTTTCAGTTACAAACAATAAGTATTTCCTAAATCCGGAAAAACCAAATATAATTTTCATTTTACAAAGCCTCCTATTGTATAAAAATAAAATCCAAATAAATAAATAAATAAATATATACACAATACACACACGGTCGTCTGTTCCTAAAGTAAGCAACTTAATACTTGTGTTATAGGTAACAGCCGACTGGTCTAGCTACATTTTTTTTTTGATAAACATATTTATAAATAATACATAATATGTATTACATATATAAATATATAAATAAATATGTATATAACACGCAGACTCGAGGTGGGAATCGAACCCACAACCCCCGGAACAGAAAGCAGGGTCATTACAAACTGCGCCAACGGACTAGTCAAATAATTTTGTGATTGACGTAGCGAGCATCCTTACTACAAGTACGTCACTCAAACACAAATCATATTTCACATTTGTCCTAGATTCACGTTGCGAACGGAAAACGAAGAAATCCGACCCACTCATACATTGAGCATAAAAACGGACGCAGAAAAATTGCCGACCATTCTTTATTCTCTATTGTGCTTTTTATTATGTTATGTGCATATTTGTGACATTTATTTTCTATTTCCCAGTTTTGCACAGGTTTCTGAATTTTATATTGTCAGAAAAAGATATATCTAGCTCAGATCTAGAGCAGCTCGACCGAGAAATTACCTTAATCTTGCAGAAGCACAATAATAGCTTCAGCCTGTAATATCCCATTGCTTGACATAGGCTTCTTTCCCAATGTAGGAGAAGGATCAAAGCTTAATCCACCACGCTGCTCCAATGCGGGATGGCGGATATGGATCAGGTGTACATGATAACGACCGGGATTGACGAAAGCAGCACAATAATACTGCTCCCAATAATTACTGTTGTATTCTTGTGGTGCATAAGAACTCTTATGAAGCGCATTGCCAACCCTATCCCAATGTATAGGGTTGGCGACGCGCTTGCAATGCTTTACAGCAAGTTTCAATATTCCATCTATGTCGGAATTTACTTACTAGAGATATAAATTTTACGTGAGATACATACAAATTGTGTCAAAAATTTGTCGCTAGTAGGCAAAACTAAAGATAGATTATTGAAAACGAGCGTTAGTGATTCTGTCATCTTTAAGCTACCGTTACCACTTACCGTCAGATGAACCATATACTTGTTTTCCATCCTTGAAGTGTGAAAAAAATCGTCCGTCCATCGTCAATAATCATCATCATACATCAACGTGCTCTGCCCTGACTTAATGAAATTGATGTTGAAAGTTACGTGACAGGGTTCCGTTGGCACGCGTCTTCAATCAACTCTAGGGCATTTACTTACAAACCGTATCAAATTAAGTTTACAGGGTTATTTAGAAACTATTTAGTCAAAAAATTCGACGAATTTAATATAGACATGAGCAGTTCATCTTCTTATTTTAAATGAAGAATTTATGTCGAGTTAAGCATGTTTACGACAAACTTGTCCGGTTTGTCGTGAAGTAATTCGATTCGTCGGAAATATTCACGGTACAGTTTGGGAGCGCGCCAAATCGTATTACGCTAGACGGTCGCTTGATTGTGCTGTAGTTTATATTTGATTATTGGTTTATTTTAATATGTCTGATACTAGATATTTTTATTAAAATTGTTGTAAATTTTTACTTATGTGTTATTGATTGTGTTTAAACAATTGAGATGTTAGCGAAAAATTATGAGAGTACATTTTTACGCTGCGAGCGCACATCGTCACGATAAAAACCGACACCTTGAAGTTAGCTAGTCAACGAAGAAGAAGTTAGCGACGTGAAGTTAGCTAGCCAATGAAGTATAACTTCTTACGTGCGTACGTAAGCACACACACACACACACACTTTTTTATTTACGTAGAAAAAGATATCTGAAATCAATATTTTAGAAGGCCCTAATCTCACAGTTCATTTTATGTAAAATACAGTATAACAGGGGCATGATTTTATTTATTTAGTGGGGTTTAAGAGGACAGATAAACCAAAACTTGCTCAGAATAAGCAGAGCGTAAAAATAAACGGCTTCATAGAAGATTTTAAGCAGGTGTTTGGAGGATGCTCCAAATCATCAATACATATAATAAAAAGGTAACGGATCGCTGTCTGTACATGGAAGATACACGAGAAAAAATATTATTAGGACCTTTATCAACGCAAATAGCACCCAAAACAATGATTGTTAGAATTTTTGTCTGTTTGTCTGCGCGTTCGTGCACACTAATCTTAGAAACGGCTTATCCGATTTAGATGAAGTTTTTACTAATATAATGTGGTAAGATTCACTTAACATTTTGTGTTTGTTTCATGTCAATCGATTCATAAATAAAAAAGTTATGCCAATTTAAAGAATCACGTTGAACTCGTAAATACCCAAACAACGGTGTTTATAATACATAATTGTGTTTGCTCGCAAACGAAAAAAACCGACTTCAATTACATCGACAAGTAATACAACGTAATAAGACGAAAAAATAGTCAAGTAAATACGCGCTATTGAAGATTACTCAAAAAGTTGTAATTAGTTTTCGATCTAATTTAAACAAGACTACAAGACAAGTATTAGCTTTCGATTAAAGTAAGAATCATCGAAATCGGTACACCGAGTAAAAAGTTATGCGGTATAATATAACGTAGGTCGATGAAAAAGTAGTCACGTAAATACGCATTATTAGATATAACTCTAAAAGTACTTGTCAGATCTCAATTAAATTAAAATGGGACCATATGACACGCAACACCTTTCAATTAAAACAAAATTTATCGAAATCGGTCCACCCAGTCAAAAGTTCTGAGCTAACATACATAAAAAAAAAAAAAACATACGTGTCGAATTGAGAACCTCCTCCTTTTTTTGGAAGTCGGTTAAAAAATAAATCAAAAGGCATATAAAAAAATGCTGTCCAAAGTCACTTTCCTTCCACGTGAACGATGTTGTGAGCACATCTAGTTCATAATATGTACAAGATTAATTTATACCAAAACCTACACTCTACTCTCTACCTACAACGGGTATCACACATGAAAGCCAATTGTAGAAAATCGAGTTTCTAAGTCATTCCCTCCAGCACAATAAACCTGGGTTCATTCCTAAACTGATGTAAATAAATGAGTAGAGTCAGAAAAGTTTGAATATTTCGTCGATGATCAGGTGTCTCGAGAGGTTAGTTCATCGACCTTTGACTCAGATACGATTTCGTATTAAAATAATAAGGCGCTTAAATAATATAGTATTTATAATAATATAGTTATTATAGTGATGTAAACAAAGTTGAAGGTTTCCTTTGATGTATTAATCTATAAAGATTAAAATTAAGATATCAATCTTTTAGGAGTTTTTGAGAAATATTATGAGCATCATATTATAACGATTCGCCTCTTACCTAGCTTACTGATGACATTTTAGTGAGGAATGTAAAAATAAAAATTTAAAAAGTTCAATTCGTATTATTTTTATTTTTGTGTTTCCCACACATGAGGAAATTCGAAAATGTTTTTGTTATTTTATCAAAATTTTGACCCAGCGGGTTCGAAACCGCATCCCCGACATACCGTGTCTGGTGCTCTAGCCACTAAGCTATGGGTCGATGTCCTGCCGAATCGAAATTTTTGATATGATTTTATTCGGTTTTAAGAAACCGTAGTGGTGTTTTAAAAAGTTCAATCCAAAAATTTAACTTCATTGCCTTCTTTAGATGTTGGTTAAGAATATTAATTTACGTACACTTAACTGAAACTAACAAACTTCTAAAGTCGTAGGAAGCTAGGCGGTTGCGATTTTTTCTATCGACGATGATCACGGTCTGGTGAAAAAGGTCATAAGCGTCATGCAAAACGCGTCGCTTACGTGTTTTGAGCAGTACCTACATAATGTATTCTATCTCATTCTCTCCTATACATTTATGTGTTTCTTTCTTTATCGTGACGTATTTTTCGTTTCATTGAGTTTCAAATCACGATACTAAAGAAGTTTCATATAAAAAATATAGAAATACGACAGTTTTGAGGAATCTGAAATGAAATTATTGAGATCAGTGAGATAAATTTAAGTCTGGAATAGCACAATGCTATTTCGTATCCCGAAAAAAGTTTGCGTTCCAGAGGACCAAATTTTTATACGCACAAAGTCACCGCAATTTAGTGAAACAAAATAAAACATTGAATGACGCAGGCAGCATCACTAATACTATGTTGAGATGATTCAGTGTTTTTCTTTTAAGCCAGTCATCTTGATAATAATAATAATAAAAACGTTTATTTCAGAATAAATATTACAAGTTGTTTTTATACAGTAATTCTGCCAAACTGTAAGAAAGTTTGTTGGCAACTGTAGCTCCTCAATTGAATTGTAGGTATTACTTATTCTTAATTACTTTAATTAGTTTATTTTAAACTGTTAAATCTATTTAATTCAGATAAGAAAAAAAACATACCTAATTAAGTTAGGTGTTAGTTACAGATTGTTCATTTGGATTAGGTTAGCTTTTGCCATGACTATTTATTTTGTTTAAACTTATTTAAATACTAGCTTTGCTCGCAGCTTCGTCTTAATAATAGTGACTTTACATGTTCAACGTGATTCTTCAAATTGGCATAACTTTTTTATTTATGAACCGATTGACATGAAACAAACACTAAATGTTAAGTGAATCTTACCACAATATGTTAATGAAAAACACATCTAAATCGGACAAGCCGTTTCTGAGATTAGCAAGCAAAAACGCACAGGCAAACAAACAAAAATTCTAACTATAATTGTTTTGGATGCTATTTGCGTTTTGCGTTGATAAAGGCTCCAATAATATTTTTCTCATATATCATCCATGTACAGACAGCGATCCGTTACATTTTTATAATAATAACTATGTATTGATTGATTGATGATTGATATTTCTAGTTAAAAAAAAAACCTTTATTACTATACCCAATCAACATCTGTTTAAAAGGTATGATTAACTAACTAAGTTACAAATATAATTAAGTTACTCCTACGAGCCTATTACGTAAAGACTTACGAGTATTTTGAGAATAAGGTATTTGATGTATTTATTTGTAAGTGAAAAGATAATTATGTTTATTGTAAGACTAGCTGCCTGGACAGACTTCGTTCTGTCAAAAGTTAATAGTAAAAAAAAAAATTTAATTTTTTTTTTGTATTCGGTTTCCACGGGCCTCAAGGAACACACAAAAAAATAAATTAGCCGAATTGATCGAGGCGTTCTCGAGTTATGCGCTTAGCAACGATACAGATCACGATACAGCCTGTAATATCCCACTGTTGGGCATAGGCCTCTTCCCCATGTAGGAGAAGGATCGGAGCTTAATCCACCACGCTGCTCCAATGCGGGTTGGCGCTTAGCAACATTCATTTTTATTTATATAGATATGTACTCATATATATACACATATTTTTTATTTAACACCAACAGAGCTGTATTAATATCAGTCCTTATAATATCAAGGGGCTCTTCATAATGTCACGGACACCTCGGTCATTACACCCTTGAATCGATTTCAACATCAAATCAGATTATTTTCTTTGTCGGATCTTTCGTTTGAATTTTGCGAAGTCTTTGATGTTGAGTATCACGAGATATATGTATTTTTTTATCGAAATTTTTCGTTTTTATAAATGTCATAATTTATTCGAAAATAAAATTTGAGTTACATTTTTAATCTATATGTATATTAATACGCGAAACAAAAACTTTGTACCCCTTTTTACGAAAATTGCGCGGACGGAGTAGTATGAAATTTCGCACACTTATAGTTTATATAAGGAAGGAGTGCAGAATGGTAACATATTTTTTTAATTATGCAAAAAAATCCACCACTCCACCACTTCAGCCTATCACAGTCCACTGTTGGACATAGGCCTCCACAAGTTCGCGACCGACATTATGACGCGAACTCATGTGTTTTGCCCATAGTCACCACGCTGGGCAGGCGGGTTGGTGACCGCAGTCCTGGCTTTGTCGCACCGAAGACGCTGCTGCCCGTCTTCGGCCTGTGTATTTCAAAACCAGCATGGATGGTTATCCCGCCATCCGTCGGCTTTTTAAGTTCCAAAGTGGTAGTAGAACTGTGTTATCCCTTAGTCGCCTCTTACGACACCCACGGGAAGAGAGGGGGTGGCTACATTCTTTAGTGCCGTAACCACACAGCATATGCAAAAAATACATTAAATCAATTTAAAAAAAATTCATAACACACTATCATGTATTTGATACACACACGCATATTAACTCTTTTGTTGATTGTCAAAGCCTGTAGTCAAACAAATTTTTTTTAAAAGGTTCTTTATTATCATTATTTACCTATTTATTATTAATTTTTAATTATGGTCGAATTCCGACCACTGGGCGATTACTAATATTTATAAATACATAAAGCGATTTTAATATTAGAATCAGGAGATACATACTTGGTGTTTTCACACGAGTTTATTTCAAGAGTTGAGATATTGTTAGACGCTTGCGTATACATATAACAGTCCTTTTCTATAAGTTTTTGAGTGATCATTTACAGCTTATAATGTTCAATTGTGTAAAGCATATCTAATAAAATAAAAAATTGGTTGTCTGTATAGTGAGTTTAGAAGGAATTTCTTCAAAGAAATCCGTAGTAGTAGTAAAACTAGAGTACAGTAACTCAGTAACGCTGCACGATGTCAAGGGCCCTCGCAAATGTCAAGCGGGCCGTTTAACTTGTTCATTAGGGTTATTTTATTTAAAAATAGGTTTCTCTCTGAATAAAACATTACAGTCTCGATACAGTATGGTTCTTGTTTTTGTTTTAGGATATTGATTAAAAATAGTATGACAATAAAAAAAAAACAAAAAAAAACACGTTTTTATAAATATACCAAACTAAAAAATAATAATCTTATCAAATTAGTGTATTGTCATCGATACTCGATAAGTCTTCTAAGTTTAAATGAAATCTGAAAGTTTGAAGTGAGTCAAAATGAAGTCCAAAGGAGTCGGTTACAAACATACAAAACATACAGGTGAAGCTAATAAAAAGCGTGTAATAAATAACTCTTATTTCTCGGCCCACAGTATGACGAAATCCTGTGTCCTAAAACACATACAAGGAAAATATACACATATTCCACGATAGATCTCTATGTTGTGTTTCAGATTGCTTAACTGAGGTAGGGCACTGTAGGAAATATATTGCTTGAAATTTGGAGCAGCCCGACTGCGGTACTTCCGCACCTTAGAAAACTCTCGACCTTAGAAAAGACCACAGCTAAATAATACTGCTTTCAAGCAGTGTTATGTTCCTGTGGTGAGTAAGGTGACCGGAGATTCTATGGGGGATTAGGGGTAGGGTAGGCGACGCGCTTGGGATGTCTGTTGTTATAAGCATCTATAAGGTACGGTAATCGCTTACCATCAGGTGAGTCGTACGCTTGTTTGCCAACTTATTTGTATAAATATGTGTTTGTATACTGAGTTTTCAGACACTTGATTCACAGTTACATACAAAATAAATAGGAACATGTTATTGAAGAATACGCGCATTAACTTCAAGTTTCTATGAAGACTAGTCACATTACAAAAACACAACAACCTTCTAATTATTGAAGTAAACCCTCTTTACGCACGCTTGACTTGGTTAGCAAGCTAGTTAATGCGTGACGAAAGCGTTACGAAAAGTGTGATCGGGCGAGGCGAACGGCAGTTGAGAGGGAGATATAAGTGTGAAGATAGAAATAGAGAGTGGTACGTTTCGTAAGTTTTACTTCTGTCGTGTGGTCTAAACTCTAAAGTACACTCGTTTTTTGAATAGCTTGCTTTTAGTATGTCATAAGTTCGCATTACCTTTGAAGACAGATAAAACTAAGAACAAAACCAAGTATTCAACAATAATTTTACGAGTTTTTGTTTTCCCTAATCCTTTTCACAGGAGACTGTCGGTTATCCTTCGGGATGGTGTAAAAACTTGTCGCCTGTCAGATTAATAAAATAAACGATTCTGGGACACGCCAGGAAAAATAGCAGACAATTCGAGGTTTATTTTCATGTGGAAACAGTTGAAAGAAAACTTGAATAGTAGATTATATTAGAACGAAATGAGTTGTCGTATTATAGTCAAGAATTTACTAGTAACAACTTTTATTTGGGACATTTTTTGACATTTTATATTTGTACTTAGCCCGAAAATCGTTAAGAAAATAGTGTACACAACTAGTCTTTGAATCGCATTAAAATGCCTAATATTAAAAAAAAATGCCTAATAATGCCATATACACATATGTAAAATTGATTCAATTTTATCAATTTAATAATATAAAGTTTCGATGATTTACTCAAGTATTTTTGACTATTTAGTGATTAATTACTCATTAAAAGTATAATAATAATAATATCAATTTTATCAACTGAATCAGTTTATTTCCTTATAAACGGTCTCTAACTTATTCTCTAACAACATTGATAAATACGAGATCAATGCTGATCACCTGTAAGAGGGTTTTATATTAACATAATCCTTAAGATCTTGTTAAACACATTCTGATGGCAGGAACTATGGTTCAAATCATATAGTTTATTGTTTACCTTGAGACAGATTTAAAACTTTGCTCAAATTTGACTTTAATTTTTTTGTGTAATATTTTTACTTACTTTATCTTTATCAGGTGTTAAAAACAAACAGGTTCGAATATTGTACGTCAAAATTATTTTGTAAGATTTATTAGAACACACACAAACACACAAACACACACACACACACACACACACACACACACACAAATTGTTTACTAAAATATAATTATAAACCTTAACTCATAAGAACAGACCATTTAAGATAATAACCTGCCAATATCATATGGCTCATAACATGAAACCGGGAACGGCGTCTTATCATCGCTCAATTTCGTTGTTATCTCTATTAAGAAAAGCCATTACTCCGTCCGTATTATCACATTTTACGATATCACTTCATTCGTACGTATAAAAATGTCATTTCCAACGTTCTATTGTTCCGCGCTGACTGTCGATTCTTTAAGTACTTTAGGGTTCCGCGAAACGACGATAAAATGTTCAAGGTTATGTGTTCGAAAATGTTGTAGCGTATATAGAAAAACAAAATTATCTTCTATATATTTAAAAATCAATTGCTGTTCGTTAGTCTCGCTAAAACTCGAGAATGGCTTCACAGATTTAGCTAATTTTAATCTTGAAATGTTTGTGGAAGTTCAGGAAACGGTGAGAAACGTAAATAATATGTAACGGTAAATACTAAAAACGACAATTTAACTTTCCAATACAAAATGTTCCTAGCGGGGAAATTGAATGTCTTTTGTCAAATTAAACGTTATCAATTGGTTGTCAAATATTTATAGGTGCGTTCAGAAAGTGTTTTGTGTAACATATATTTTTCACTAGGTAATACGAAGTTCATCAGGCCATCTAGTTTGTAATAAATTAATAGATATTTTGTAATCTACGTAATTAAAAAAAAGGTTTGTGTGCGATTCACACACGATAGAAGAGAAACTTCTATGGCAAACTAATTTTAAAAAAAACTAATTTAAAATTAGCGGCTTGCAGCGCGGCTCGTCCTTCCCTGTCTTTTTGCCGTTGCATCCGGTTTGAAATCACAACGATTCTAAAGAAGTTTCACTTCAAAACAACCACTCTGGTGTAGTGACGCGTGTAGTTGCCTAAAACACTGATGGTGAGCGGCTTCGATTCCTGCTCGGGAAGGATATTTATATTTGTACAAATATTTCTTTCCGGTTTGGATGTCTGCCCTTGCGAGTTTCACTACCATGACTCGGAGTGCAAGTAAAGTCGTCGGTCTCGGTTGTTATCATTAATACCTGATAGCGATCGTTACTCATAGTAAGGAATATATCCACCAACCCGCACTGGAGCAGCGTGGTGATTAAGCTCCAATCGTTCTCCTACGTGGAGAAAGAGGCCTATGTTACAGGCCGAATCGTTATTGATTTACTTATGAATTTATCATAGTAAAAAAGGAGGTAAAATTAATCGAATTATTCGAAATATCTTACTATCTTGTTGATAGTAATTACGTATTAATAATTACTTAATAACACTTCTGTTCCAATATAATGTAACTAAAATACTAAAAATAATTTTTCAGTCATAGATATATGTAAATACTTATAGGTTAACAAAAACCAACCACTATTATTTATAGGTTAAAAGTAACCCTTGTCATTATAAAAGTATTTTTTAAATTTGGCTAATAATAAATAATAGAAATTATAGCGCAATACAAATACATAAATAAACATGCAAATTAATACAGCCTTACCTCTTTGAAATATATATAATAGGTGAAATGTATGATTATTTTCAGGAATTTTGAATGAAATAATGCTATATGAATTATATCCATCAGAAACAGTCTAAATCTTCCATTTAAACAACAAAAGCGTACGTACAATTTATTTCCGGAAGCACAATAAACTCTCAGATAATGCACAACAGGAAGTTAGACTGTCACAGCTCTGCGTTTGACTAAAACAATGCCTTTAGCATTAATATCTGACTGTTTTCGACATTATAATATAGCTGGCCGGATAGCTTAATTACCAGCTGCAGTCTTCATTTACATTTTTTGTTATGGTCTAAGATCCGAGAAGCTAAATCTTCCCTCATCTGTTAATTAGATGAAACAATTTTTATAGGCTTATTTCAATATTGTGAATTTATAAAAACAACCTCTACCACCATAAGCCTGCTGCAATTTTTTTTATCTTTTCCCTCTCATGTAATTAACATGAGAGGGAAAAGATTTTTTAGAAGAAAAAAATTTTTTTAAACTATTATTATTTGCAGCAGGCTTATGGTGGCAGAGGTTGTTTTTATAAATTCACAGTATTGAAAACAGCCTATAAAAAATTGTTTCATTTAATTAACAGATGAGGGAAGATTTTGTTATATTCCGGATCTTAGACCATTAGATATATTTGTTTTAGATATGACATTAAAAATGTTTATAATTTCCTCATGTGTGGGTGTTACACAAAAAATAATTCAAACAAAATTTAAGAGTGGCACGGTGTCGTCTCTTGTTAAAGATTTTCATTGTAGTATGAAAGTTTGAAAAGGTACAGGTGCTGTAAAGGACTCACTATAGGCGGCGCTACGGTCCCTTAAGACTGAATAAAAATTCATCATATCAAATATTTTGACCGGACGAGTAAATCGTTCCATAGCTTAATTGGGTGTAGCACAAAAAATAAATTGTTAGATCTAATTCGCCCTCATTCAAGTATATTATAGACATATGTAGTAATATCGATTTACCGTCAATTTAATCAAAAGTTTGGTAAATTTTTTTTAATATACATACACAATACACACACGGTCGTCTGTTCCTAAAGTAAGCAACTTAATGCTTGTGTTATAGGTAACAGCCGACTGGTCTAGCTACATGTTTTTATTTTCGATAAACATACTTATAAATAATACATATATAAATATATAAATAAATATGTATATTACACCCAGACTCGGGGTGGGAATCGAACCCACAACCCCCGGAACCGAAAGCAGCGTCACTACAAACTGCTCAAACGGGCTAGTCAAATTATTAATTAGGCTCCGACCCTTCTACATGGAAGAACAGGCTTATGCCCAGCAGTGGGACGTTACGGGCTGAACCATCATAGGCTACCAAACATACTGGAGCATACTTGAGCGAAACAGTCATTTGAGCAGTACATAAGCGAGTTTATCGACCGAGTCAAGAGTGCGAAGGTTACATCCTAAAACTACCTGTATTCTCCAAAGGCTTATAAGTTTATAAACTTTCACGGACAACATTAATACTTTCACTTATATGAGTAAGACCCAGTTTCGGGCCAATCGCCCGTGACCTTTGAGCTAGCAACGTTTCAGAAATATTAGAATTGCTAGAACAAAGTCAATTACTAGTTTAGTGTGTAGAACGCATATAATTCTTCTCAATAAAGGCACTGCCTGTACCAAAAACTTTTTCCATCGCCAACCAATAAATATTACATCATCGATTTGATCTCCGTAGAATCCACTAAAAATAAATTTTTCTGCTAGGTTTCATGTTTAACATAACCTTCATAATAAATCAGATCTAGTTTAAATCTATATGTCTGTCAATTTTCATCTTAATGATAAAGAGTCAAGTCGAAGTACCCCAGTCAGACTGCCTCAAATTTTGAGCAAGATAATGATAATAATAAACGTTTCACACTCAATGGCCCCCAGTAGAATTTTCTCCTGTGTCGGGGGTCCGAAAACACACACAATACACAAGCACAAACGCCCAGACCACGCCAGACAAACATCTATATGGCCAATACAAATATCTGCCGTGAGCGGGAATCGAACCCGCGACCGCCAGTGCTGTAAGTTGTAACCGCTGCGCCAACGTGTCAAAAATCAATTGTCAAGATATTATTTGCTGTGTCTTACCTCAAAAAAAAAAATTATAAGTGCGGAACCAAAACAGTCAAACCGTGTCTTACTTCACGACATTACGTATTTTATCGTCGGCGCTCAAATTGCAACATTCTGAGAGCCTCTTCAATGTGACTTGTCAAGTTGTCACTAGGTTTTGGGGTTACGATATTTACTTAATTATTTCACTTTTCATAACGTAATAGTTATTATTGCGATGAAACAATGTACCTATGCATTGTTTGTAGAATTCGTGAGAGAACATTTAATTTTCGATCTCTCAATTTATCAATAATGATTGTAAGTTATTAATGAATGTTTGTTATTTTGTGTTCATTTTCTGTATTGATTAAAATTATGCATTAAAAATTGTTGCCAATACCTTATGTTTTACTGGTGGTGAGATAACGTACTGTAACACAAAAACATTAAAACTGTATAAGAATAAAAATGTGAAACAGAACCAATACAAACAGTAAAATATAACGGAATCTACTTAGCTATTACAATTTACAAACCTCGGCAACGTAAATTATAATTAAAGACTTTGTTATAAAATTAATCTATAAGTACGGGATTTTAATAAAACTGTGAGAATAATGAAAAAATTTAATCTTTATACATAGAAAACTCAACTTTTGATTTAAAAATTTCCTAACGCACGCTTGATTTTGGACGTAAGCTGGTTGAATGCGTAACAAAAGTGTTACGAAAAGTGTGATCGGATGTGGCGAACGGAAATTGAGAGGGAGATATAAGTTACTGAAGATAGAAAGAGAGAAAGAGTTAGGTTTCGTAAGTTTTACTTCAATCGTGTGGTCTAAAGCACACTCTTTTTCTTTTATACCAAAAACTATTAACTCAGCTTATATTTTTTTTAGCTCCAAGACTCACCAGCGATATTATATTATACGTAATTACTGCTAGTAAATATGTGTCTGTGTGTATCAATCTTGTTTTCACAAAGACGATCAATCACACGTGTGATTTATCAATTCTTTGTGACAGGATAATTTTAGCTGACCAAGCACAAGCGATAACCATAACGCAAATGATTTTATCACACTTTTTTTTCTCACATCTCACGTTTCCGTTTATTTATAAAGTTATAAGGGACGTTCTTCTTTTTTATCGACAATGACTTGTCTCCTCCGTAAAAAAGTAAATATATTGCTCCTAAATACCAAATTTCTTATATTTTTTTTATAAAAATAAACTTGATAAGGCAATAATTATAATATCTTCAAAAGAAGATTTTAATTAATCATATTTTTTACAAAATTAGTGTGACATAGTATACGAAAAGCGTAACGGAGGTGTTTTACATACAAATAAAGTGTGTCCCTCTATGAGCACTAATGTAAACAAACTGCTGTCGTGAAAAAAAATCACATTGAAAGTTTCTATCCAAAAATATTTACTGAACTACTTAACCTTTGTTATTAAATTAATAATTAAGAAGAAATAATTTTTAATGTTACTATTATTAAATAAAAAAAATATTTAATGGCTGTCTCCCGACGTACATGATTTTTGTTGCTACCTTCTGTCATTCATTTTATGGTACAAAATAATGTGCGTTAACGATTTTGATCTTGGTTACTAAACAAGAGAATAATCCCTCTCCACCCCGGATCCGCGCTATGCGTCCCTCCGCCCTGGCATTACCAGTCAGTCGCTCGAAAGCAGTAAAAGGAGGTGCGAATGTTTATTTAGCGATCGCTCTGTCACGTAAGTTACTACTTCCAAATGTTATTGTAATTTATGTGATTTGATGTTATTTTATTGATTTCTGATAAATATTTCACATATGACCAGTTTTCTGCGTAAATTATAATTAGGAACATTCTGAACATCTCGAACACTACTATTTTACACGTCTGTCACGAAGCACCTCTGTCCCAAAAATGTGACAAGGTGTTAGACCTCGTGACGGAGTGGTCATTTTTGTATGGAGCTTAGAGCCTTAGTTAATTTTAATAATAGATGATTGTTACTTTTCTTACGGTGGTTATTATATCGTTAATTATTTTGTTAATTTAAAGTGTTACCATCAGATAAATTGAAAAATTGCATTATCTACGTCTGAAAAACAGGACGGTGTCGTGAAACAAGGAAACAACCCTGAAATCAACACAAAATTAAAAAGTAGAGTAAGTGAAAATATATTGCAAGACTAAATTAATATATCTACCGAAGAATGGTTATTGTTTTCTAAAATTAAACATTGTTATAAGGTTAACTTCGTTCGGCGGGTAAACATTAATTACCACTCCGTCGCTTCGTATACAACTCTGTCACAATTGTCCACCTTATAATTTAATTTCAAAGTAATGCATGAACCACTCCACTGGCAAAATTTACAAAAATAACGTTTTCTTGTATTACATGCTAAACAATAAAGGTATTCACTAGATTTTCAAGTTATTTTATTGGGTGACTTTCATAATATTAAACAGTTTTTTGTCTTAAGAAGCAAAAATGTGACAGAGTGGTAATGGAGTGGTTCTCACCGGGCACGGTTGCTTTGGTGACTACCTGTGTCGGACGGCCCAAAGTAGGCCGACGACTTAATGTCACGATTGTGGCGCGGCGGTGGACTCTGCCCAGCACACTCTCGAGGTGTGCCCGAGATGGGCGGCACTGCGTCAGGGTCTGACGTCGGTCCTCGGAGGGGACTTGTCACTCCCGAGCGTCATCACCGCGATGCTCGGCGACGACGAGTCCTGGAAGGCGATGGTCTCCTTCTGCGAGACAGTAATGTCCCAGAAGGAGGCCGACGAGCGGGTGAGAGAGGAGGCCGCCGACGTGGCTTCCACCCGCGGGCGACGAATGGGGGTGCGTAGGAGGCGCTACTTAATGCGCTTCCAGTAACGCCCCTGTGCCCGTGTCGGGCCGGGATGGGAACCCGGTCCTGCTAGACACGGCGTCGTCGGGACTGTTCAGAGGTGAGCCGGACAGTCCCCATGGAGGAGAAGTCTGGCCTTTTCGCCGAGGCCAGCCTGTCGCTGGAGGGATCCTGTTGCCTGCAGATCCGGGACCCTCCAAGTATAGCGGCTGAAGGCTCCCGCAGGGGGTTTAGTGCGGTAGTAGCACCCCAAATGCTGAGTCCGACATACGGTCTAGGACTGCCTACCCGGGCGTCCTGGATATCACCCGTAAATGGGTTACCCTGCGATACCAAAAAAAAAAAAAGAGTGGTAATGGATATATATTTTTTAATGTTTATTTTAAAAATTCCGTCCAAT
Organism: Melitaea athalia; assembly: GCA_905220545.2. NCBI lineage: Eukaryota > Metazoa > Arthropoda > Insecta > Lepidoptera > Nymphalidae > Melitaea > Melitaea athalia. Next base: position 520,213 of record HG992201.1, read on the forward strand.
GGAGCTAGATACAAATAAATGTTTATATTCTTGATAAAAAAAGATATAAGAAACTGAAGATCTGATTTTAAATGAGAAATTAAAAAAATAAACATTTTTGTGACTGAGGTGTTATTTTTTGATACCATTCCTACGAAATTTGAAATAAAACAAAAATTTAAAATAATACTTCGATGCATTATATATTTTTGAAATCTAGAATAACGAGGCAATGATTTAAATCACATTTTACTAAACAAATCACATGTTTATTTTTTTTTTAAATATAAAAATTTGCCGGTCTGATGTCGATAAAAAAGAAGAACGTCTCATAATTATTTTGTGTGGAGGTAAAACGTTGTCAATTTTAGTTTCCATACAACTTTTTTTCAAAAAAAGACTGCAGTAAAGTGCATTAAAACTAGTCATCTTGGATATGCCGCCATGTTGTATTTAATAAATACGGTCACAAAGCTAACCATGCATTGTCATCCAAATTGATCTTTTATACAAATTTTCAGCTCAATTGGTTGAAGATATCTGCTTCAAAATTGAGTTGCAAGATTTCATCCGAACATACATAGATAGGTACATACATACACTGCAAGTTAAATAAAAGCTTTTTAAAAAACCAAATCATATTGTATAATAATAAAAACACACAAACACGTCAAAATGTACCCAATGTTTTTGAAGACAGTCAAAAAACAATCTCAGATTTTCCCAAAAACAGGCAATGTTTTGTCCATAAAACAACGTTGTGGGAGAAACAGGAATGTCGTTTAAATTTAGCAAGAGAGCAAATACGAAAAGTGGTTTCACAATCCGATTGTGGGACATGTGTCTAGGGATGGACGAGATCGAATATACAGCTTGCTTTCATTACAAAAAACTTTCGCACTTAACACGTTTAGTTTAGGTTGAATTTGGTTTGGCGTTTCGTGATTATGTTCAGAGAAGCCATTATGACACTTTACTGTTTCAATTTAAAGTGCATCATGCGATGGGTTTAACGTTCCCGAACGCTGCGGGAATATAATCTTATTTTGGACAGAGTTGACGTTTATTTGGTGCATGTTGGGATCGAAGGGAGAAGTTGCTTGTTAGTTGTTGTTTCAAAGGAGTTTTCAATTAACATATGTTTGTCAATACTTATAAAGCAATTGTTACGTGAATTTACAATGTGAATGAAAGTCCGTCAAAATCAGTCCAGCCATTTCAGAGATTAGCCGGAACTAACAGACAGACAGACAGACAAAATTGTAATTTTTTTTATTTTGGTGTATGTACCGTGTATCTATACTAATATAATAAAGCTGAAGAGTTTGTTTGTTTGATTGTTTGTTTGTTTGTTTGTTTGTTTGTTTGAACACGCTAATCTCAGGATCTACAGGGCCGATTTGAAAAATTCTTTCACTGTTAGATAGCCCATTTATCGAGGAAGGCTATAGGCTATGTATCGTCACGTTAAGACCAATAGGAGCGGAGTACACGCCGACGAAGTCGCGCGCAGAAGCTAGTACGACTATAATTATGGATTTCGTAAAAATCGGTTATTTTAATATTACAAACAGACACTCCAATTTTATTTATTTGTATAGATGAAATAGAAAATCGACTTTAATGTAAATGAAAAATGGTAATATAAAACTTATACCTGACGAATTCCTTCGTACATGATAAATATATGTAATAGTAGATGTTAGTTCTATCTTTGAAGGTTATCTTTGAATTAACTGAACTTAAATAAAGTCTGTCAGTATTTATGTGCCTTAACTGAAAAAGACAATCTTTTCAAAATGGTAATTCATTTCGAATGCAGATATAATTAAATAACCTTAAATATCAAATAATTACACCGCTATTGTTTATCGTTACTTGTAACTTAATAATCCGCACACTCGCGCGACTAAATCAAAACAACAAACAAGAATCTTATTAATATTCAAGAAGTCGACGTCGAGTCAATTATTTAAACCTGTAAACGAATTATGAACGATTCGTTTGCTGTGGAGAACTGTACTGAGGTCATACTGAGGTTAAAATTTTGTAGGTTTGGAGTTTATAGGAGTTTACTCCGTAAGAATCGATTTTCGTATAAGGCCCCCGGTATGAAAAAATATTAGGAGTAAAATCTACTGAACGAATGACCCCGTTATGTTTTTTGTTACTACGCCACGCCCTTATTACGCCATCTATCGGAACCCAATAGAGTTCCGATAGATGGCGTAGTAAGGGTATTTGATTCGTTTATTTACCACTAGCTGCTGCCCGCGACGTCGTCTGCGTGCGTTCACTGCTTGTTCCCCGTAGGTGATAGTGTGATAATATGTAGCCTATGTTCAGACCCGACTTCTTAGTAATATTCGTGCCAAATTTGAAGTAAATCCATGCAGTACTTTTTGAGTTTATCCCGGACATACATACAGACAAACAGACAAAAATTCTAAAAACTATATTTTTGGCTTCGGTATCGATTGTAGATCACACCCCAAGTATTCTTTTAAAAAAATATTCAATGTACTGTTTTGACTTTCCTACCATTTTATTATATGTATATATTTGATATGCCTTTTTTGTGCCTATTTAGACAGTTGATCTGAAGGAGTAAACTCCAGTCTTGCGTCGGAGCTGACACACAAGCTTTTCACTTTATTTTTTATTTTAATTAATTACAAGCTAGATCGAAGATTTTTTCTTATAATGTTTTACTATTGAATGTTATTTAATAAATACCTACTATAAAAGACGAATAAATTTTATAATAAAATTATGATATATTAAATTAAAGTATTTGTTACTTTGTTGACGCCGCGTTGGCGCAGCGGTCACAGTGCAGCGCTGGATTGCGATTGGCTGTTGCGCGGGCGGTTGCGGGTTCGATTCCCGGACACGACAACATTTGTATTGGCCATACAGATGTTTGCCGTCGTCTGGATGTTTGTGCAGTCCTTGTGGGTCTCCCCACCGTGCCTCGGAGAGCACGTTAAGCCGTCGGTCCCGATTGTTATCATGTACACCTGATAGCGATCATTACTCATAGTAGGGAATATATCCGCCAACCCGCATTGGAGCAGCGTGGTGGATTAAGCTCCGATCCTTCTCCTACATGGGGAAGAGGCCTATGCCCATCAACAGTTGGATATTACAGGCTGAATCGTGATCGATCATGAGGCCCTTTAAGTTCAATACACTTAGGTATTACTAAAGTTTTTACAGTAAACATATACTCTTAAGTGTTTTCCTCTAAATAATTATAATCTGGGTTGTCTGGAAGAAATGGCTAATTAGCCATAAGTCCGCCCATTGTACTTCACTGTTAGTACTTATCTGTAAGCTTTGTTTGTTTATATTTGTGGTGTACAATAAAGTATAAAATAAATAAAATAAAAATAATTAATGTAAAACATCTATATAGTCGCACTTCCTACACCATCACAGATTCTACGACCTTTTTTATAGTCTTAATTAGCTCCGAAAATGACTTATCGCTGTTGCCTCGCGTTGCGTATGTTCGAAGTCATATTGCTCCTAAATAGGATTAACATTTAGTTCTCATTATAGCAAAGCCTCAACACAACGAAAATTAATTTGGAGAGAGTTTTAAAGAAGTATATTTTGGTCGCTATAAGAGGAAGCTACTATTTTTAACAGACTTCAAAAAAGGAGGAGGTTACTCAATTCGACCGTATATATTATATATCACTACATAGTATAAAACAAAGTCGCTTTCTCTGTCCCTATGTCCCTATGTCCCTATGTATGCTTAGATCTTTAAAACTACGCAACGGATTTTAATGCGGTTTTTTTTAAAAGATAGAGTGATTCAAGAGGAAGGTTTATGTATATAATTTAGTATAGTTTTATGTAAATTAGCAGAAATACGGCGATAAATGTTGAAGAAGTCGCACAAAATCGGGCCAACTGGGAGCTTTCCACGCAAACGCCGCGTAAACTAGCAAAGATACAGTGGAGTAATGTACTAGCGAATTCTAAATCTATAAAAATGCTACAAAAAAGTCCGCGATAGCATATCTCTATCTCTTACGGTTGACTTACAATAACCACTTTTATGTTCAAATTTTTAATTAAAAACATTACGTTATTTTCCAAGCTATTTTCTTTAGTTCAGTATTAATCCTTATCCAAACAAATATTTTAGTTAGCTTAGGAATTTAATGCAGATTAAAATTGCCCTTTACACTATATCAATCAGATGAATAGGTTTTCAGATATCGTCGTTAGAAATAATTAACAGCGAAACATTTAACCCTTTAACCGCCATCGCCGTAATATTACGTGTTGTAAGAGTAGTACCTCAGCCGCCACGTTGGAATATTACGTAAAGATCCTGTCATTTAAAAATGTCATCATTGCACCCGTGCGAAGCCGGGGCGGGTCGCTAGTATATATATATTACCGTATATATTTTATGTATGTTCGGGCATAACTTCGTCGTTTATGAACCGATTTTGATAATTCTTTTTTTTGTTTGAAAGAAGATATACTAACTTAGGTACCATGATAAGGAAATCAGGATCTGATGATGGGATCCCAGAGAAATCGAGGGGAACACTAAAAATCATAGTGACAACTAGATTGTTAATTTTTTTCGTCGGCTTACGTATTACTTGTCGATGTAATTGAAGTCGGTTATGTCAAAATTAAAATGTAAAATACGATAATATATTATAAAACAAAATTAAATAAAAATTGGACTTAATGTAACCCAATATAAATTGTAGAATAAAAATAAAATGTTAATAAATAATAAAAAAAGTGAAAGTTTAAAAAAAATGTGTTATACGTTGTAGTCCGATACATAATTTGCACCTTCCAGATGATTTCAAGACAACGTCTTGTCAAATGAATCAAAATTTCTTCAGTTTCTAACCAAAAATTATAAAGAAGTCATGAAATCAGCTTATGACTGGTATTATACGCCTTCTTATTTCTGGAGCTGCATAAAACTTAATGAGGACTGTCTTTTCTTTTCGACTTCCGATCCAAGCTAGTTTAGTTCGCTATTGTATTAATGACAATGGCAGATTTGAAATTTTACTGGACATTGGATCAAATTTAGCAACAGTTCTATTACCAAATAAACACTATAAGAACAAAAAATGAGACACGTTTAATTGAAGCAGAAGCGATTAGTAAACACAAAAGAAAGAACCATAAAGCAATTGAACAGAAGTCAGGAATGCAAACATAATTATTGTCCCTGAGCTTAGAAAAATCTAAATATAAAAATATCCTGATGAAGATAAAAATTTACTAGACAATGAAGATAATCAATATGAAATGGGAAACACATTGCAACTTGACGAATTATCATAATAATGTTATTAACATATCTCATTACTGATTTTCTGTATTATACTGTGCATTCCCAAGGAGGGTTGATGTCAGGCAGGCGGCCGGTCGTAAAAAATAACATGCCAAATCACTTACAACATGAGTCTGTGGAAGAGGAGAACATGTTGTGCCGACCCTATATAAATAGGATAAGGGCAGGGAGATGATGATGATGATGTAATTGAAGTCGGTTTTTTTTCGTTTGCGAGCAAACACAATTATTAGTAAATCGTTTAGAGAGATCCATAAGGACGGGCATCCAAACCGAAAAAAAAAATTGTCAAATAAAATATCAATTCTGAGTGGGAATCGAACCCGCAAACCGTCAGTGTTTTAGGCGACTACTAGCACCACAACATCAGAGCGGTATCATCATTTATGTATACAGTTTACAGCCTAAGGGCTTTATCTATAATAAAATTATATCACACTAGCCGACCCGTGTGCCCATTTCTTTGGGCGTTAATTATTTTTGTGATGCAAATATACATATTATATAGTAAAGTTTTCATCCCGCGCATTTCTCCGACTTGATTTACATATACTATTATTTGAACTGAATTTTTTGTTATTAACTATAAAATATAGCCTATAACACTCCAGTATATTGTAGCTTTCTGTTAGTGAAAGAATTTTCATGATCGGATCAGTATTTGCGAAGATTACCCGCTACAAACAAACAAAGTTAGAAACTTTACCTCGTTATAATATTAGTATAGATTAAGAGTAGATATGTGAGTGTAGGTACTCCTTGAAGAATACACAAGAAATGTAAGTGTGACACAAATACATAGATAAGTAATATTTATTCAGATGTCATCGCTTCTTATGCCTCAGTGTGTGTTCAGCGTTCGAAGAATAAATTTGGTTATATTATTTATATTGATTTTGCGAATAACAATTTTTCGTCTCATGTTTCAATTCTACCCTTTTTTCTGTTGACCTGTAAGTTTAGGTGATGCCTTTTGAATTCTTGTTAGACTTTCTTCATCACTACATATTATAAAACAAAGTCTCTTCCCGCTGTCTGTCTGTCCCTATTAGAGATGGGCGTAACGGCTACATTTTGATATTACGTTATAACGTTACGCTACTTTTAAATCACTTATTATTTTTTACGTGATAATATTTTTTTTTTTTTACCAACTGTGAAACCCTTGTGAGATCAATTTTTTTTTTGGGAATTTTTGACCTGGTAATTACAACCTTTAGGTCAACTCTTATTATTTGTGAGATCAAATCTTTGAGGGAAGTTTATTATATCTATGGATCAAATGCATATTACATATAATAATAATAATAATAATAACCCCCCCATGGGAATCACCTTGTCGTGGTGGGGGGGCTTACGGGAAGAAAATACGTGAATTAAAGTCATAACAGCGAGACTATACTTCCACCCCAATAGGGAGATACTGTAATAGCCACTTACACCTGAGGTTTTTTTTTAACTTCTTCCCAACTAACGATTCCCAAATATCCCTTTTACATGGAGAATAGTCATCGAATTTATAATTTACGGCCGCTGCCCGGGGGTCGCCGGGGCGCACCTGGAGCCGATGCTGGGTGCCACAGTATGCGATCCATCGGCGATGTGGAGTTGAGCAGGCGGGCTCCTATCGACAAGAAGACTACAGCCGGACCTCGAGGGTTGATCAGGCGGACTCCCGATGTTGATGCTACAGCCGATTCTTCGAGCGATGAAACTAATTCACTTTTTACATCTGTACCTTCTACTTGCCCTTCTTATATGACAAAAAGAACATTGACCACCAACACCTCACTCGACAGTGTTGTGCAAGATGTCAATCTTGACACTGAGATTGCACCCATTGAGAGTGCTCAAAATCGGCGCAGGCGATGGACACGAGAAATGAATATGTTCATACTGCGCACTTATCTTCAACTAACTGAATTAAATTTAGACACAAGATCTTATCTTGAACCACTCCACTTAAAATTTACAGAAAAATTTCCAAATATGCAAGTTAGTCGACAAAGAATAGGAGATCAACGTAGAGCTATAGTCCGAAATAAACTGTTACCACAAAATATAATAGACCAGATACATGATGAAGTAAAAACAGAATTAAACCAAATGAATAACAGTATTTTGACACATTACACCCAAAAACCAAAACACCATCATGCTCTAGAAATGGAGTCAGTCAAGTCACGAACGCATAGTTTACCCCCAGAAGTTCCTATAGTTCGTAACACTACACAACGCCGGATGAGATGGTCCCGTGAACACAATGAAGCAATAATGCGATCATACTATAGAGTAACATCCTTAGGTTTAAATAACACTGCATATCGAAAACCACTGTACGACGATTTCATAAACCAATTTCCCTCATTAATATTTCTAAATGAACAACGAATAGCTGACCAGAGAAGAGCAATTGTAAATAATAAATATATTGATAGCAATAGATTAAGTGAATTAAAGCTAGAAGTATCTAAAGAATTACAAGTAAATGGTAGAGAGTTAAACAACTGCATCGATGGTACAAGTTTTATATGTGATAACACTAACATTCAGCTTACAAATAATAGTACAAACACTGTACAACAACCCTCACTTAATAATCAGTCATTAATTATGGATAACGTAAACCTCCCAGATGAACCACAAAGTGAAAGATTTAATGAAAATAGGCGTTTGGAAATTGACCAGACTTTTAAACAAACATTTGAATTTTTCAAAAACACTGAACCAGAAAATAGAACTTACATACCCAGACAAAAACCATCCAAAAAATTTGCAAATATAGTCAACTACTTGAATGAAGTAACAATACCTGAGACTGTAAATGAAAATACAGACTTTTTAACGCTACAAACCATAATATACTGTGCAGCTTGGACTGCTGCTAAAGCTAATGGGTCAAAAATAAATTTACAAATATCGAATATACGACACCCTAAAAATAAGTTAGAACATAAACCAAATTGGCAGAAACGCTTAGAAAGAAAAGTTAAGGACTTACGAAGCAAAATAGGTAGATTAACAGAATTTAACAATGGCAATAGAAGTAAAAAAGTAATTGATCATGCAAACAAAATAATAGAACAATATAAAACTCATACTATACATGAAGAACAAAATACAAAAGTCACACACACACTAGATACCCTCAAACAAAAACTAGCCGTCGTTGCAGGTAGACTACAAAGATACAAAGCATGTACTTTAAGAAAACAACAAAACATACAATTCATTCGTAACGAGAGACTATTCTACCGAAACATCACACAAAGTACAATTAATACGCAGGATAACAGACCAAACGAAATTGCAACAAAAACACCTGATCCGGATTTATTAAGACAATATTGGGCAAAGATATGGGAAGACCCTGTTCAACACAATGATCAGGCTGACTGGATACAAACTGAAACATCAAACAACGACCTAACAATACGACCAATGTCATTTGAACATATTCCTCCGCCAATATTTGAAAAAGTTTTGCGAAATTTACATAACTGGAAGTCACCAGGATCAGATTATATTCATAGTTACTGGTACAAAAAATTCACAAATATCCACAAATATCTTTACCATCACTTAAATAACTTTATCCAAAATCCAGAAATCATTCCATTGTACTTAACATCAGGCATAACATTTATGATACCAAAAGACAAAAACGATCTCTCTAATCCAGCAAAGTACAGACCTATCACATGTTTACAAACTTTGTATAAAATATTAACATCATGCATATCCGAGTTAATATACGCCCATTCCAATCTAAATAACATTTTAGCTGAACAACAAAAAGGTTGCCGAAAGTATAGCCAAGGGTGCAAAGAACAACTAGTAATAGATTCTGTAGTCCTTAAAAAAGTCCAAAAAATGAAATCCGATTTATTCAGTATGTACATAGATTATAAAAAAGCTTTTGATTCAGTCCCTCACTCATGGCTTATGAAAGTCTTAAAAATTTACAAAATACATCCAACTATAATTAATTTTTTAAATGTTACGATGTCAAATTGGTCAACCGTACTCCAACTCACAACGCAAACAACATCACCAGTAGAGACCAATAAAATCAAAATACAACGAGGTATATTTCAAGGAGATGCTTTGAGTCCTTTGTGGTTCTGCCTTGCCCTTAACCCACTCTCCAATATACTAAACTCCACTTCATCAGGGATTTCTTTATCTGATCTGGAAACTGACAAACAGACGGACGCTGACAGTGAAGTTTACATTTTAAACCATCTTATGTATATGGACGATATTAAATTATACTCTAGCACTGAAAATCAACTTATTGAAATAACTAAAATAACAGAACAGTTTACAAAGGACATCAAAATGGAATTCGGTATTGATAAATGTAAAATCAACTCAACTAAGGCAGGAAAAAATCACCAACATCAGTATGAGCTAAGAACAGGAGAAAAAATAGAACCATTAAATGAAGAAGACACATACAAATATTTAGGATATGATCAATCTTTACAAATACATCACAAAGAAGTTAAGACTAAACTGACACAACAATTTCAACACAGACTAAACACAATTCTAAAAACGCAGCTTTACTCACGTAATACTATAAAAGCTATCAACACCTATGCAATACCTATACTCACATATTCCTTTGGGATTATAAAATGGACAAAATCAGAACTCAAGAGCCTACAACGAAAAATTAACACCACCATGACTAAATTTCATAAACATCACCCCAGATCATGCTTACAAAGACTTACACTACCTAGAAAAGAAGGAGGCAGAGGCCTCATAGACATTTTAAACTTACACAATAAACAGATTTCTACTCTCAGAAAATACTTTTTTGCTAAAATAGACTCTTCTAGACTTCATAAAATAATAACAAAAATGGATCAAGAATTTACGCCTCTTAACCTTAAAAGTAAGAGTATTCAGAAAAATGAAACACTAATTGATGACAGAAATAAAATCACAGAATGGGCCCAGAAGTCTCTACACGGAAGACATCGCCAGGATCTATGCCTTTCAAACGTCGACAAAGAGGCATCGAACGAGTGGCTTTATCGGGGTGCACTCTTTCCGGAGACTGAAGGATTCATGATAGCTATACAGGATCAGGTCATTGAAACAAAAAACTATAGGAAATATATAATTAAAAATTTAACTACCTCTGACTCTTGTAGAAAATGTAACAGTAATCCAGAAACTATCCAACACATAACCGGCGCGTGCAAAGCAATAGCCCAAACGGATTATAAACACAGACACGATCAAATTGCCAGTATCATTCACCAAAAACTTGCCTACGAATATAAATTAATAAATACGTTATTACCATATTACAAATACACCCCAGAACCTACGTTGGAAAACTCCACTTCACGACTTTACTTTGACCGAGGCATCCTTACAGACCGCACAATCCATTTTAATAGACCTGATATAACACTAATCGACAAAATAAGCAAGACTGGTTTCCTTATTGATATAGCAGTACCCAACACACATAACTTACAATCAACAATAGCTGAAAAACTATCCAAGTATACCGAATTAAAAAATGAAATAACCCGAATTTGGCATTTACAAAAAGTAACAATAGTCCCAATAGTTCTGTCTACAACAGGAGTTATACCGACCCAACTACATGCGTCTCTACATACATTAAAATTACCAGTAAGCACTTACCAGTTATTACAAAAAGCAGCAGTTTTAAACACATGCAGATTAGTGAGAAAATTTCTCCAAAGTGACCAAAACCAATCCGAATGAACTATCACACCGACGCTTATAAAATATAGTTTAAAAGTTTACAAATACTTTATTTGCTTACCCGTCAATGTACATTTGGCCTAGGCCCGTGTCATCGACTACCCGGCTTAGAGGTTATTAGCCGAGATTACACAAAAAAACAAAATAATAATAATAATAATAATAATAGCCTTTATTTAAACAATCTTACAGAATTTTTAACATTTTTTTTTTAATATTAATTTTTTACAGTTTAGTTAATTATTTATTAGTTGACACCGGTACGTTAAGATTATCTTGCTTATTAGCATATTACATATAATTATGATACTTAAAATGAAAGACTATCTGTATACAAAATTTCATCAAAACGGTTACAGCCGTTTCTGAGATATCCAAAGTATAACAAAAAAAGGTGTGTGTGCGATTCACACACGCTAGAAGTGACACTTCTATGGCAAACTAATTAAAAAAAACTAATTTAACCCTACAACCGTACCCTGGGGTACAAATGAAAAAAAGAAATTAAAAATTGTCTATAACATTTTTCCTTTTTGACGGTTTGCTTCGCTCGTCCGTGTATTTACGGGGGGGCGAGGGGACTCGCAGATATCTAAGTCGGACGTTGGTTCTGCTTGCAAATGGACGTGACACGATGCTTGTGGGGTACACCAGCACCCCAGGGTACTTAGAACGTAAGTATTTTGTTATTATTATTATTTTGTTATTTCGTGTTTTTATGCTGCTTATATTATCTACTGATATTGTATGTGATGTTTGGATCTATGACATCTTATGTGCACAATTAACTTGGTGAAAAATTAAGGCTTTTGCTGTGTAGGTTTTTTTACTAATACATTTTTATATATAAGATAGACGTATGGCTCTCAGTGTTTGCGTTTTGTTAGTATTTTTTATTTATTTATTTTTTCAGATGACGTCACGTCGCAATTTGAAGGAGAGTGAAATAGTACATATTCTCTACTTTCATATGTGTCTTCAAAGCTCACTACACTCGCATTTGATCTCATCAAACCTCACCTGGAAGTTGGATTTCAGTATCGTACTTTGCCAACATCCCTAAAAATAAGTATTAAGTATATATTAGGGAAAAAGCGATCATTAGCTGTGGTAACTAATGAAAATTCAAAATCTGGAAAATATTCCTTCTGCCAAGGTTCAAGGACCATAAATCATGCACACAGTGCGTGACGTACAAATCTTTCCTTTGTAATGAGCACCAAAAAAAAAATTTGCCAAAATTGTTTAATTTCCTAATTTTATGTGCCTCAATAGTGTTCATTGAGATCAAAACTAGTGTCAGACAGCATATATACGTTAATTTTTAATAAAACTTTATTACCTATTGAAAAATGTGTCTTTTTATTTGGGGTGTGCTTGTACCCCAGGGTACCGTTAATGTAAATTTTTATATGGGTACGGTTCTAGGGTTAAAATTAGCGGCTTGCAGCGCGGCTCGTCCTTCCCTGTCTTTTTGCCGTTGCATCCGGTTTGAAATCATAACGATTCTAAAGAAATTTCACTTCAATTCACCTACAAGAATTACGTAACTCGTTTACAGATACAAGATAAAATAAACTTACCGCTATTTTCATTCCTGTTGTTTTCTCTACTTATTTCTTCATATATAATTAAATGCTTTTGTTTCATATGTTTTTTTAAATTCGTTATAGTAGTTTTAAATGAAAGTATATTTTTACAATATTTACATTCCGCTTTTTTTGCAATTTCATCCACCACAGTAAAATAATTCCACATTTGTCCTTTTCGTGGCATTTTACTCTACTCACTAAACAGCTATACTTAATTATATAAACAACTATACTTAATTATATAAACAACTTAATTATAATTATTAATTATATTTACAGTTTCTCAAAACGCAACACCGCAATCGTAAAATTCGTAAATAAACTCACGAAAATGACGAATATCATACAAACGCGAACAAACGCGTTGTCCATACTGAAAATTTAACCGTTAAACAAAACGAAATAATATGAAAAAAATAAGTCTAGCGTGTAGTATAATAAAAATAATAATACGAACTAAAATATTTTTAAAATTTATTTCAAAAGACATTGAAAGGAAAATAGTTCTTATTCAGTTACAATAGAATACAATTTGACATGAGACTAAGCTAAGATATTATACGCAATGTGAATGTTCTGGACATTCAAAGGAAAATAGTTCTTAGTCCGTTACAATAGAATACGATTTGACATGGGACTAACATAATTATTATACGATGTTCTGGACATTAAAAGGAATTTTGTGACCATAGAGTACAATTTGGCTCTGTGTACATTTGAGGGAAAGTAGTAAAAATAAAAATATTCTTTCAAACCTTACCTGGGAAGCGTGATATTATATCACGCTTCCCAGGTAAAAAAAATAACAGGTGATAAAATGATTTAAAAATAATAGGTGATTTTATGCGCTACCTAATATAACGAACACCTCTAGTCCCTATATATGCTTAGATCCTTTAAAACTATGCAACGGATTTTAATACGGTTTTCTTTCGTAAATAGAGTGATTCCAGAGGAAGGTTTATATGTATAATACATGCATAATATAGTAGAAGAACACTGATAGTTTAGAGTTTTCTAATGTGATGTCGTAAATAAACACATTTTTTGCGCTTAGATTGCAAATATTTATTTTATATTTAGTATCAGCATTGCACTCGTGCGAAGCCGGAGCTGGTCACTAGTTGTATTATAAACTAGCTTCTGCTCGCGAGTCGCGACTTCATCCGCGTGGAATAGTTACTTTAGGCTAACGCTAACTTTAATCATTTGCGAAACTTTAACTGATTACGCAGCGCACGCAGCAACTTCAAGTTCTCAAAAGGAAAAAACCTCGATTTTGAAACATTCTTCATCGACTACTTTTTTGACTTATTCGTAATAATAACTATTTAATTAATTTTTTTAAGTAAAACTTCTTTACGCACGCTTGACTTGGGGGGTAAGCTGGTGAATGAGTGATGCGAGCGTTACGAAAATTGTGATCCGGCGAGGTGAACGGAAGTTGAGAATTAGTGAACATAGAAAGAAAGGGAGTTTCGTTTCGTAAGTTTTACATCAGTCATGTGGTCTAAAGCACACTCGTTTTTGAAGTAAATTTTTTTTAAGCGCATGAGGGTAAAAATTGAGCGACCGATAATGCAGCAGCGTCAGGGACGGTCAGTTCTTAGATAGGTGACCTCCTGGGAACACCGCGTAACTTTGGCTTTTTTTCAATTGGTTTTCTTTTGTATTTTAACTGTGGTAAGGCATAGCAGGAAATTTCCTGCTCAAAATATGGAGCAGCCCGACTGGGGTAGTACCTCGACCTTACAGAAGACCACAGCTAAATAATACTGTTTTCAAGCAGTATTGTATTCCTGTTGGTGAGTAAGGTGATCAGAGCTCCTGGGGGGGGGGGGTTGGGGATAGGGTCGGCATCGCGATTGCGACGCTTCTGGTGTTGCAGGCGTCTATAGGCTACGGTAGTCACTTACCATCAGGTGAACCGTACGCTTGTTTGTCGACTTAGTAACATAAAAAAAAAATTAATATTCGTTTTTTTTTTCAATTTATTTGCAACTAGCGACCCGCCCCGGCTTCGCACGGGTGTTTATTATACATATAAACCTTCCTCTTGAATCACTCTATCTTTAAAAAAAACCGCATTAAAATCCGTTGCGTAGTTTTAAAGATCTAAGCATACATAGGGACAGAGAAAGCGACTTTGTTTTATACTATGTAGTGAAGAAGTTTTACTTCTGACCTGTGTACTTTGTACGCACGCAACTTTTTTTCAACTACCTACGTTGTATTATTTAAAGTAGTAAATTAGATTGAATTTTTTTTTAATTTGTGAACTAACACAATTATTTAAAAATGACTCCCTATCATAGTTTCAAATAAACAGTCCTGTAACACAAGATAGTACAAAAGGTTGGACGCTAACCGCAGAATTTCAGTGATAAGATCCCCTTTGACCTTTTGAAACTATAAAAACAACAACAACAAAACTCTCAAAGGGGATCATAAATGTGGTATACCAAGTAATCTCGGGAAGTATTTTTTAAAACCTTTGGTGTTTTATGGGGTATTTTACTATGGGACGCTATAAGTGATAGTATGGGGTATGTATTAAGGTTCTTTGTAGGCGGTAAAGTACAAGACATGGGATCGAATCATTAACGGTAAAAGTCTAAAGATCTGTTTAGCTAGTTGCTGCAAAAGTTATCTCATAGGTATAAGTTACTGGTGGGTTTTGTCAGCTGAAGATATACCCTTCATTAATTGGGGGCTATTTTTCCTCAATTAACAAAATATAATTTTTTTATTCATACGGGTGAGGCAGGGGGGGGGTTTAGCTCGCCTAATCTTTTCAACCTGTATGCCAATGCGCTGATTGAGGGGCTCAGCAGCATGAGGGTCGGATGCCATATTGGTGGCGTATGTTTCAATAATATCAGCTACGCGGATGACATGGCGCTGCTGGCCCCCTCTGTTAGTTGTGGGTCATACGCTGAGGCGCATGGATTGGTGTAGTGTATACCTAGTCTTTAAGGCTGGCAACAGACTACCAGAAAATATACCCTCAATAAAACTAAACGGGGCACATCTTGTTAGAGTACACCAATTCAAATACCTAGGTCACATTGTCACAGAAGACCTAAAGGACAATGTTGATATTGAGCGAGAACGCAGGGCGTTGTCGATCAGGGCGAACATGCTGGTCCGCAGATTTGCTCGTTGCTCAACACCAGTTAAGATCACGCTTTTTAAAGCTTACTGCACTTCTTTTTATACAAGAAGTCTATGGGTCAAGTCATTATACTATTAAAAAAAAACAATAGACAGAACGAAGTCTGTCCGGGCAGCTAGTACTTTTATAAAGACAACTTTATAAAAGTAAATTCAAAGTATTAAAGTTGGATTAGCGGGTATCCCGGGCGCGGAACTCCAGCTCTGACGCTCGCTGTTATGAAACGTACGGAGTTACCGGGATTACTTTCAGAGTAATAGGAATTAGTTTTTTATATTACACATGGAAAACTTTGTTTTATGGATGTGTGGCTTAGTATATTATTTAAGAAATTTGTTTCAAATTAAATTCAGTATTAATATTGGCTCATTATGTTAATAAACATTTCCACGGATTTTACGAAATTCCACTCACAAGAGGGGGTTGCGGGGGTTAATAGCATATATGGCAAAACAACGTTTGCGGGGTCAGCTAGTATGTTAATAAAAATCTACACAACAAGACTTCAACTGCAATAAGAAATTCATACTAAACGGCCTGCAGTAGGATGTGTTGGTCCTCAAATCATGATTCATATTTTTTAACCGACTGGCGACTTCGCTTGTATGAATCGCACGATTTTGACTTACCGTTTTCTCCCAACATTTTTAAAATCGATTCAATAGTTTTTGTTTTTTAATCCACTAAAAATATTAAAAAATATAACTCTATCCTCTTTATAATTATACTAGCTTTCCTCCGCGGTTTCACACACATTAATTTGAGGGAAATATAGCCAATAGCATTCTTATTGAAATGGGCTATCCCGAACAAGAAAGTTTTTTTTTTAATTCGAACAAGTAGTTCCTGAGATTATCGCGTTAAAAAAAAACTTTTCAGGTTTATAATATAGTATAGATTTAGTTAATATTAAAAAGATAACGCAAATACAAAAATGCAGGCCAGAAGAGCAGATATTTCAAGTTCCTTAATACTTGTGTGTCTATGTAGGCAACACAAATACTTCACATTGTCTGTGAAGACTTCTAGGGAAGACGTGCGTTCTTGTCTACATTCCGGTCATTGTTCTCTGTTGTCTTTCAAACATGTCTTTTGAAGTTAACCCTGTGTTTTTCCTGGTTCTCTATTGCTGGTAAACTTACAGATGATTACAGGTTCATTGATGAAAGTTTGAACATGTGGCTAATCTAGTATGAATTATTCAAACGATACGGAATGAATGAACGATTTGTATACTGTTTCTATTAAAGAATTAATAAATTAATTTATTAACTCACGCTTTATGAATGTATGGATGGATCGACTTGTGCGGCAATCGGTACACTCATAAGCTGCTCGCTTTTCTGTGTACTTATTATAAGTTAAAATAAGGAAAATATGTATAATTATAATGCATGTAATGTTTAACAAAAGGCATCCGGGCATTTTGAGCCCGTGGATGTTTATTAATAAATAAATTAAAAAAAAAAAAAAACGATACGAGTTCTGACGATAAGTCAAAATCTTTAAATTATTTTTAGTGTTTAAGTTTTTTTTTCATAATCTCATTGTTTAACCGACTTCGACAACAACACGCACCAGAGCGTGTGTCCCGTAGGGCCTCTAAACACTGGCGGTACAAATATTTCGTACCGGTCTAGATGTCTGTCCTTGTGGGTCTCTCCACCGTGCCTCGGAGAGCACGTTAAGCCGTCGGTCCCGGTTGTTATCATAAATACCTGATAGCGATTGTAACTCATAGTAGAGAATATATCCGCCAAACACCAACCAAGCGGAGTGGCGTGTTGAATTAAGTTCTGAACCTTCTACATATTAGAAAGAGACCTACTTAAGGATAATATTATAAAAACTTCAATTTACTCTGCAAATATACACGGAAATCTTACTAATATATAAAGCTGAAGAGTTTGTTTGTTTGTTTGTTTGTTTGTTTGTTTGTTTGAACGCGGTAATCTCTGGAACTACTGGGCCGATTTGAAAAATTCTTTCGCTGTTAGATAGCCCATTTATCGAGGAAGGCTATAGGCTATGTAACATCACGCTAAGACCAATAGGAGCGGAGTCCACGCCGACGAAGTCGCGCGCAGAAGCTAGTTTTAGATATAGGGGGGATAGATCTAAAACCTAACCAAAAATTACCAAGGGGGGTAGGTAGGTAGTCAAAAACATCCTAAAAACGTCAAGTGATTAGTGGAGACCCAAAAAAAAATTCGGATTTATATTAGTGAAGATATTGCCTTTTGTGGCCGCGTGTGTAGATCGCTCGAGAGTAATGGACGTCGAGGTAATGAGATTAATGTGAAACCACCGTGAAATGATCACTAAAGAGCAATTCCGTATGTCACCGTGACATACCACGCGTGATTTATATGAGCCATTCACGACACATTGCGACAGCTGCCGACTATTTTGTCGTAGCGGCCACAAATATGTTGCACTAAATTATACAGCTACGACTTTTTAGCCGACTTCCAAAAAAGGGTAACGTTCTCAAGTTGACTGTTTTTACTGGCTGAATTAAAGAAACACTAGATAGAAACGAAGTTCCTTATTATAAAATATTAATTTCAAGTTCTATTCGAGATGTAAAGAAAATAATTTTTCGGATGTTTATTTTTATTGATAAATAAAAACTTTAAAAAATTGTCTTGACACCTTTATTTTGTTTACAATGATTTTTAAAAATGTACAATAATTATCGAAGACACTGTATAGTCATCATATATAGACTATACATATAATCGAATCGAAAATTATAGAGGTATATCTATTCTTAACACCCTAGGTAAAATACTGGAAAAATGCGTCTACGATGCATTTTACCCGGTTATTATTAAAGGTTTACCGAATGAACAGCACGGATTCCTCAAAAATCGCTCTACAATCACTAACCTCGCATACTTTTCGGACTATATTATCTAATATGGAGCATGGTGGTCAAATCGATGTTATATACACAGACTTCGAGAAAGCTTTCGACCGTGTCGACCACTTAATACTCTTAAGTAAACTTCAACAATTGGGAATACACGGAGATTTGTTAAGATGGATAAAATCTTACTTAACAAATAGGTCCCAAGCAGTGGTTGTGGGGGGCTTTAGATCTGATTACGTAAATGTACCTACAGGCGTTCCACAGGGCTCCCACTTGGGGCCACTTCTCTACAATTCGTACTTATTTGACATCAAAACCTGTTTCAAACATGCTAATCACGTAATGTATGCGGACGATAAAAAAGTATACCTAAAAATAAAAAACATTGAAGATTGTAACTTTTTGCAGTCAGACCTCAACTCCCTCTATACGTTCTATGCTCGAAACAAAATAAGTGTCAACGTTAAAAAATGTCAATGTATAACATTCACACGTAAGAGAGATCCCATAAAGTTTTCATATGAATTTAATGGTAATACCATAGCAAGAGTCAACATCGTTCGGGACCTTGGTGTATATTTTGATGATAAAATGACATTTTCTAATCATAATCTTATGATTACACAAAAAGCGTTTAGGAATTTGGGTTTTGTGATTCGGGTTTGTAAGTGTTTTACTGACATTGAGGCCATCAAAACAGTATACTTCGCATACGTTCGCAGTGCTCTTGAATATGCAAGTCCTATCTGGTCTCCTATGTACAATATTTACAAGGACCGACTTGAAAGGATCCAAAAAAAGTTTTTAAAACACATTCTCTATCGCAATCAACAGTTCTCCGAATCTTATGTGGAAGACTGCCAGTCTGCCACCGAAATAACTTATTAACCCTTGAGGAACGCCGCAATGTTTTAGGTATGTGTTTTTTGTATGATATACTCGTAGCTAATGGACACGTGGATTGCCCGGAGCTAGTAAGCGCACTGTCATATTGTGCACCCAAACGTCGTACTCGTCATACGCCTCTGTTATCTGTTCCTTGTAGTAGCAGAAATTACTCTGCCAATTCTGCATTAACTAGATTACCACGTATCTTTAATGAATCATTTAAGGATATAGATTTATTTGCATTCTCTAAAACAAATTTTAAAAAGAAACTAATTGGAGTTCTTAAAACTAATAGTAAATGAGTGTGCGTGACTTTCGCGACTTTCGACTTTCGCGGAATACATTAGAATCGTTAGCTATCGAGATAATGAACACGATTGCAAGCTAACGCTCCCTAGTGGTCATGTACCGATCCCAAGATATTGACATCGTAGGGCTAGGGCGTCAACTCCTAATCCACATAACACACTGTGTGAAGACACACATAATATATCTGCCCAATACCTATTTAATTAATTCATGAATATTATTAAAATAACTTTTTATTGTATGATAAAAAACATTATTATATATACATTTTATAATATTTATGAATATTGAAACACGGACAAACACGCTGTACTTCCTATATAATACTCGTATAAGTTTATATGTATGGTGATAAATAATTGATCCATAGCTGTGACTATTATAGGCACGCCATCCCATTGGTCCGAATGCAACAATGTAACTATACTTATATGTTTTATAAATGGAAACCTGTTATTGGCCTTATTTTTTGTGATTTGTTTATAGAACGTATTAACTGTAACGCTGTTGGTTTTCTTAATAATAAAAAATAAAATAAAAAAATATAAATCTTACGCTTTTTTTACGTTACGAACGTTTTTTGCCAGCTAGGGTACCCCTCCGCAACGCCCCATAAGAAACTTCGTTCCAAAAATATCGAAATCGGTCCGCAACACACAAAAAATACAGTCGAATCGAGAACCTCGACCTTATTTAAGTCGGTTAAAAATGTACAGTAATATATAATATTCCGTAGGTAAGTAAAGATCGTAAGAAACTTTTTTCCATCAAATATTATTCCAAAAACTTTCAAAGGGCTTCACGCTATTTGCCTCGCTCTCGTTCTCAGTACAATCACGAACTAAACTGCTCCCAAACGATCGTCCAATCTTGATACAATCACAAAACATGTTCCGTTATCAAAAAAGGCAAAAAAAAGATAAAGGGATGAAATATCTCCCTACAGCGCTAATACAAGTTGTGGCGAGGGTTAGTATTTTATGATTTTTTTTTGTATTTATGATATTGTTTTAGGTTTAGGAAACTCTTGGGTCTGAAATGTGGAATATTGCACGAAAAGGGTTTTCTCAAACTAATTGTACCTTTAGTTACATTTTTTTATACAGATAAGTCGGCAAACAAGCGTACGGCTCACCTGATGGTAAGCGATTACCGTAGCTTATAGACATCTGCAACACCAGAAGCATCGCAAGCGCTTTGGTGACCCTATCCCTAATCCCCCCCAGGAGCTCTGGTCACCTTACTCACCAACAATAACACTACACTGCTTGTAAGCAGTAATATTTAGCTGTGATCTTCTGTAAAGTCAAAGTACTATCCCAGTCGGGCTGCTCAGATTTGAGCAGGAAAATTTCCTGCTGTCTGCTAAATTTAACTCAATTATTTATCAACGATAATAACACTAACCAGAAACTTTTATTGGATCTACACTAATGTTATAAAAAAGTTTGATTGTTACAACGCGCTTGATCTCTGAAAGTAATGGTTCGAATTGAAATATTCTCTTTTATTGGATAGCCTATCTAACGAAGAGGGTTATTTTTTGCCTCAAATTAATGCGTTAGAAATGTTACGTGTGTGGCTACATAAATTATTAAATAGTTTTCAAGGCTTGGATACGAATATTTTATTTCAAAATTTCGACGGAAGTAATAACAAATAAAAATTTCATATAACATTTTCGTAGGTCCGTAGAAATTATGCAAGTGTAATCGTTATAATATTATCACTTGTCAGTTACCATAATTATATATTATAACTATTATCTATAGTCTATACAAATAAATAAAATTGGAGTGTTTGTTTGTAATATTAAAATAACCGCTTTTTACTGAATGCATATGGATCTATACCTACACGGTACATATACCAAAATAATATTTTTTACAAATTTTGTCTATCTGTATGTCTGTCTGTCTGTCTGTTTGTTCCAGTTAATCTCTGAAACGGATCGACCGATTGTGACGGGACTTTCACTGGCAGATAGCTGATGTAGTAAGGAGTAACTTGTTATTTAATTTTAAACTTTGCGAACTGAACAATAACTTTTTTATTAAATTCTACGCAGATGAATTCGTGGTTCTAAGCGACCGCCGCGCCATCTATAGTGAGTCCTTTTACAGAAACCCTTCTACTTTTTGGTTCTTTTACAGAATCAAAACCTACAGGGTACCTACTTCCCGTGAACTCAGAATCTTGACATTTGGTACAAAGTAAGGTCTTATAATGAAAAATGAAAATGAAAATATTTTATTTTTCGCTATAAGGTGGGACTACACACACTTAACGAATGTCAAAGAGAAAAAAAAAATTACATACACAAGAGAAAACTTAAAAAATAAAAAATCTAAGGGCCTATGCAAACCGCGTTTTTTAAACGCGATACAGACGCGATGCAAACGCGCGTGTGACACGATACAAACGCGATGCAAACGCGCGTTTGTATCGATACAAACGCGCCGTCGACGCGCGTTTGAATCGATACAAACGTCAACAAACTGCTCTGTAGGATAAAAACGCGCCGTCGACGCGCGTGTCACGCGATACAGACGCGATGCAAACGCGCGTGTGTCGCGATACAAACGCGCCGTCGACACGCGTTTCTAAAACGCGCGTCGACGGCGCGCTTAAAAAACGTGGTTTGCATAGGCCCTAAGGTAACAAAACATCGATCAATCAAAAAAGAAATTACATCCGAACATTAGATCATTACAAACTAAGGTAACGTAAACAAATATATAAAAAAAAAATAACAACACAGGAATGAAAATACAAAATATATAAATCTAAAATCAAATACATATTGAATAAAATTACATAATTCTATTTACTTAAAAATGCTTATATAATAACAATATCGAGTGACAAAAATCACTATTGTTATCCAGCAACCTTAACTTAGACACAATAATAATAATAATAAAAATAAAAGTAGTTTATCTCGGACTGTACATCCATAGTGTATTAGTGTGTTAGTAACAATATTTACTTATAAACTATGTTAGTTATTGTTAGTAAGATTATAATAAAATGTCACACGACTGGCAAAGCAATCTTATGTCTTCAATAGACCTTTTTAACCCTTTTTTTTACACATTTAAACTTTTTTTAGGGTTCCGTACCCAAAGGGTAAAAACGGAACCCTATTACTAAGACTTCGCTGTCCGTCCGTCCGTCCGTCTGTCACCAGGCTGTATCTCGAGAACGGCTATAGCTAGACAGTTGAAATTTTCACAGATTATGTATTTCTGTTGCCGCTATAACAACAAATACTAAAAATAAAATAAAATAAATATTTAAGGGGGGCTCCCATACAAAAAAACGCAATTTTTTACCTATTTTTGCTCGATATTTATATAATACATATATTTCAATGTATATTACCTAGTCAATGGTACGGAACCCTTCGTGCGCGAGTCCGACTCGCACTTGGCCGGTTTATTTTTCAATGTTTTCAGGGACGACGGAGTTCTATAGATGCGAATAATAGTGGCATTATAATTTAATATCTCTATACCACAGCATTCAAAAATAAATGGCTTACAATTATTTGTTTTAAAAAGTTCGTAATTTAAATGGTTTGTTAACTGCCACCTCTTCGTTCGTCCTGACGAGAAAAGGACGTTGCTAACTTGTAAAGTAGTTTTATATTCGATTCATTTCCTCGTTTGATATAACTCTCTGTTATACAAATGACATCAATATCTCCTAACGTTGTCTTTAATTCCGAAAAAGCCATATCTAATAGGTCGCGTTTATTTAAGAGACCGGCAACATTTTGATGAAAAAACTTAAACAACAATCTATTTTTGAAAAAGCTTATTTTTTAAGAATGACTCACTCGAGTCGTTAATTTTTGTGCTTCGTTACTGTTTTAAAATAGTAAGGAATTGTGCTTTTACATTTACTTCTTTGTGCAATAATAGATTCTAACCGGTCTTTGTATTGACTGCATGTACTTATGTTAATTATAGAAGGTAAAGTACGGTCTAAAGTTTGTTTTATATTTTTACTTTTATAAGGATTTAGGTACTAAATATTTATCCTTATATTCTAGAAAATCAATTTCTATGTTTAGTTTCTTACATAGATGATATGTTACAGAATTATTAAAATAATAATTAAAATTTTCATTACTTAAACTATTGTCAAGATCAATAAATTTACAATTAGAATAATTTTGAGTAATTAATTTCAATTTACTATTCAATAAATTTTCATTGAGATGAACATTATGTTGTACTTTCGTCAAATATATTTTCGTACACAATTTAAGTCTATCTAAAGCGCTACATAAGTTACAAAATAAGTTATAGGGATTTTTGTCATTAAAACCAGCAATCAATACAACTATGTCATTATTTGAAACACCTGATTCTAGATTACAAAATAATGTTATGTAGAATTTGTGACGAGGGTGTGATATGGTTTTGTTATTGAAGTTACTTCGTACACGTCATTCCATTTGCCGTACCGAATTTTTATTAAATTTGTTGATAATCCCCTCGCCCGTTGATCCCCGAAATTTATTATTCTAGGTTTCCTGTTAGTGTACTCTGTTGTGTGTGTGGGCAGAGTTTTTCTTTTAGACGAACACGTAGCGCCATCTTTTGAGTAACTTAAAGAATTATGCTTTCTTTCGTTTCCTTTAAGTTCCTTATTTAATAGACAGAAGTCATTTCTATTATTTAAGTTTAATGTATCAGCGGGTGGGGTGAATATGGATCCAGGGGTGAATCGGGATAAAATTAAGAAAGATAGAAAGAAAGATAGAAAAATATTTATTTAACACAAACTACAACACATATAATATACAAAAACACATAATCAAACATTTTTATGCCAAATTGGTTTGCCAAATGAATGAAGTGTGGCTATTTCATTTGAAAATTTCTTTTAATGTTGAAAGTAATTTCTAAATATGATCCTAGCTTCTCCTAGCTAGGTAGCTGAGCTATCTGTATAAAGGAGAAGCTATTTTCCTCCCAAAAATTTTACAATTTTACAATTCTATTAATTTGCCACGAGTTGTTTAGAATTTAGTTTCATAATAGGTTATAATTACATTATATTTTACAAAAGGTCATATACAAAATTTTAAAAAATTATGTAGTTTAAGGGTGCAAAAATAAAAAACAAAAAATAAAATACAAAAATTAAGAAAAAACATGAAATAAAGATAGTAATGTTGTAATACATATGGCTGTGTGACTTTAATTGTGGTTACTGATATGTATTTTTGTGTGTGTGTATATAAGCGTATGTGTATGCCTGTATGGATGTGTATGTTTGTGTAGATGTGTATGTTTGTGTCTATGCGTATGTTTGTGTGAGTGCGATTGTGCTGAAATGTCTTTTATCAGGATATTTGGATGGACTACATGTGACCGAATTAAGCAATCAGTTTTAAGAGTTCTTCAGTTTCGTCGTAACTTTTACAAAGAAGATAGGAACGGACAGTTCTTTTGCAATTTACATAGGGTAAGGAATAAATGGGTAATTTTAAATAAAAAAGAGAAAAAAAACACCTAAAATATTTTTAATTGTTAAAACTGAAAGATTAACGAAAGATTTGTTTTATATTTTAGTTATTGAGACCACAGCGACTAAACATACTAAACGACTTAGTTTTTGAAGTGAAACTTCCTTCGGCGCATAAGGGGTAAAATTTGAGCGACCGGTAACGCGGCAGCGTCATGACGTTCAGTACTTGAATGGGTGACCGCCTGTTTTTGAAGTGAAACTTCTTTAGAATCGTTGTGATAGAAGTTTCACTTCTATCGTGTGTGAATCGCACACACACCTTTTTTTCAACTAG
Source organism: Melitaea athalia (assembly GCA_905220545.2). Taxonomy (NCBI): domain Eukaryota; kingdom Metazoa; phylum Arthropoda; class Insecta; order Lepidoptera; family Nymphalidae; genus Melitaea; species Melitaea athalia. The sequence continues at coordinate 545,956 of HG992201.1, forward strand.
TTTTTTTGTATTTTAAATTCTTTTTCGTTAGTTTTTTTAATTGTTTTTTTTTTTTTAATTAGCTTTCCAAAGAAGTTTCACTTCAGACATGTGTACTTTGTACACGCGCAATTTTTTTTATTTGATTTTTATTTTAGTTTTTGAGACAATAAGGTTATCATTTTGTTGGGATGCTCATCATTTTATTTTTATTACAGTAAAACGTTTAATGGTACCGATTCGTATTAATAATGATATTTGGTTTCCTTATTCCTTACCTTGAAAGTTTAAAGAAACTTACACTTTGATTTTTAGTTTTTAATTGGTTATTTTTTTTAATAATACTTTTATTTGATTTTTTATATGATAAATTGATAATATGAATTTTATTGGAATATGAAAAGCACGTAGATTTTTAAATAATGGAAAAAATCGATTTTTTTCGCAAAAATCGATTATTATTTTGACTAAAAATCGATTTTTGACAAATCGTCGATTAATATTTAATTAAGAAAAATCGATTTTTATTTAATCGATTTTTTTACATAAATGTCACATTCCTAGATCAAGGATGTCCGCGTCAGAAAGGACGCGGTTTTCAAAAATTGTGGAGTACATTCGTTGAGACTCCGTGCTACGGTACAATTCGAGTCAGTGTTCAGATGTGTATACCTAACGTGACCATTTTTATTTCGGCTCAAAACGGGACATCGACTTTTTTAATTCAGCAGATTTATTTATTTATCAACCGACTTCAAAAAAGGAGGAGGTTCTCAAATTGACTTTTTTATAAAATGTTATTTATTATCATATCAAAATTTCGATCCAGCGGGATTCGAACCCGCACCCCGACATACCGTGACGGTGATCTAGCCAACTAAGCTATGGAACGATGTACCAGCCAAATAGAAAATTTTGATATGATTTTATTCGGTTTTAAGCAACCGTGGAGCCGTCTATAGCGAGTCCTTTACAGCACCCAACTATTCAGTTTCATATTACAATGAATTCTTTGACGAGAGACGACACCATGCTATTTTTAATTCGTATTATTTTTATTAATGTGTTTTCCACACATGAGTAAATTATAAAATGTTATTTATTATCATATCAAAATTTCGAACCAGCGAGATTCGAACCCGCACCCCCGACATACAGTGCCAGCTAAATAAAATGTTATTTATTATCGTATCAAAATTTTGATCCAGCGGGATTCTAACCCGCACCCCCGACATACCAACATCGGTAATATAAAACATTATGAATAAAAATGTATTTAAAATTAAAATGTACCTATTTTAAATTTAAAAATGTTATTTAATAAAATGTTATTTATTATCATATCAAAATTTTGATCCAGCGGGATTCGAACCCGCACCCCCGACATACCGACATCGGTAATATAAAACATTTTTAATAAAAAACATTTTTGAATTTCATCATGTGTGGGAAACACAAATATAAAAATAATACGAAATACGAATTAAAAATAGCATGGTGTCATCTCTCGTCAAAGACTTCATTGTAATTTAAAACTGAATAGTTGGGTGCTGTAAAGGACTCACTATAGACGGCTCCATGGTTGCTTAAAACCGAATAAAATCATATCAAAAATTTCGATTTGGCTGTTAAATCGTTCCATAGCTTAGTTGGCTAGAGCACCGACACGGTATGCCAGGGGTGCGGGTTCGAATCCCGCTGGATCGAAATTTCGACTTTTTTGCGTTTGTTACCCCTTTATTTTTACTAAGTGTACCAATTTGACGGTTCTTTTTTAATCGAAAGCTGTTGCCTGTCGAGTCGAATAGTTTTAAAGTTATCTTTAGTAATGTTTATTGTGCTGTACTCTAAATTTATCCGACTAAATAGACACAATTTATGTTCAATTTCATAAAACGGGACATTTTTGCGTCCCAGGGCTATTTTCGGGGACACCGGGACACACGACTGAAAAACGGGACGTCTGGTCACGTTATGTATACCGCACGAAAAGCGAAATGTTAGCGCGATTTAAATACGTACAGCGCCATCTCTTATCGCGTTGTGATACTAACTCGTGTATGTAAAGCCCTTTAACCCTAGATAACTAATCATTCGTCTCACAGTCGACAGACCCCCTCCGCATTCGGTGTTCAGGTATGTTCCCGACGGGTCACTACGCTGGCTGCGTGAGTACCTTCCTGATTGGTTAATTAGTGTCGCATGCGGAAGTGACGTGGATGCACCCATAACAGTTCCTGAGATATTGCGAATTATTCGACCCACAGACGAATGTTTAGTAACACCGTGAGAAAAAAAATCCACGGTTTATTTAAAAAAATATATTTTTATTGTTTTGTAATGCTTATATAGATCAAACGTTATACAATATTGTTTGTTGTTTGTAGAATAATAATAAATTTGCCTCTTGGAACGTACTTTGTAAAGCATTTGTGTGAACCTTTATATGGAAGCAATAGAAACATTACTATGGATAATTGGTTTACTTCTGTTCCTCTAGCTTCGGAACTGCTGCGTGATCCCAATAAATTGATTATTGTTGGTACTGTTCGCAGTAATAAGAAGAAGATTCATTCATCAAAAAATCTAGCTAATGGTCTTACTGAACCTTGCTGCACGAACGCTACGGTACATTAACTTTAAGAAGGGATATTAAAGCAATCATGAAAGATATTTTGAAAATTTATGAAGTTGCATCTAGTTCAACTCAAAAACAGATAAACAAGCGATAAATTTGAGGATTTTGCCCATATAAAAAACGCAGAATGACCAAATACTCGTGCCACATGTATAAGAAAGCCATTTGCGGGCAGCACGCTGTTCCGACCTGTAATGACTGTAAGGAGTAGTTAAAAGACATGTTTATTTGTTAAAACTTAATATATAATAATAACTCATCCGTGCCATATTGATTTTTTTATTCAGAAATATAAAAAATAAAACAAATATTTCTAGTTTTATTTGTTAGTCTGTCAGTCGAATGTTTAGTTACAAAGTAACAACGAAATATGTTTAGTTATCTAGGGTTAATATTATATGTAAATTATTTTAGTTCTTTCTGAATTAAAGCTTCTTTACGCACACTTGACGTAGAAATAGTTCGTGTAATGCGTGACATACATAAAAAAACCGGCTAAGTGCGAGTCGGACTCGCGCACCGAGGGTTGTACAAACAAAATTATTAAAAATATTTTTATTTTATGATGTAACTAAAAATTTATGCTTTTTGCAATTTTACCTTTATCTGTGCTATATAACACATAGTTATAAAACAATATTTCTCCTAGTGGCAAAATTTCACTAAGTACCTACATAAAATAGTATATTAAATAACAACAAAATAATTTTTATAATTATGTGGGTAGTTTTAGGTTTAAAAGTTGTGTCGAATAAACTTTGCTACATATATTAGCTTGATGAACAAGTTGTCTTACGAAAGAAGATAGTGATCCTAATTTTCAATCTATTCAACTATTAACAAATAGCGCAATTAGTCGAACGCTGCGTTAAATCTCGTGACTTTGAATTCTGGGTTCAAATCACGGGTTTATTGAAGAATCTCATAATTTCGTATATTTTTCTAAGTATTTTCATTAATATGGATAATATAACCTACAGAAGACAAAGGAGGAAGGCGTTATCTTTATCTGACTCAGAATTAAATCTTTCGAGTAGAACATCGAGTAGTTCAGTGACGAACTTAACACTAAGCAACAGCCCATATAATAAAAGTCTTCCACATATTTCAACCTTAGATTCATCATCAGTATGTGATTTAAAACAACAACTTGAAAATGTACAACACGAACTATCATCTGCACATGAAGAAATAATTACCTTAAACTCCGAAATAGCTGAACTAAAGAAATTAATCAATGAACAAAATAAAAAAATAGATTTCTTAAAAAAAGTTAAAACTACGAGTACCTACTCCGATATTAAAAAACACAATTTTAAGTAATAAATTGTCCCTCTCAGTACCAAAACAAAGCGAAATTAGATCAACTATTAACAAAAAAATCTGTCTAAACTTTGAGAATGCGTTAAATAATTTATAGTACCGTAAAATGGGGTGAATAGGGACGAATCCGAACTTCTTCAACAAAATTGAAGCATTTCTTTGCGGATATATTGATGTATGGTGATCGAAATGATTGAGTCTTTATGGTATCTTGGTCATAAAATATAAAACTATGCAATTAGCATTTCAATTTATGAAAAAAAAAACGTTAAAATATATGCATTCCCTATTCACCCGGAAATTGGGGTAAATAGGGACGAAAATAGGGTCAATAGAGAAATTCACCAGGGCTGGCACTTGTGTAATATATAACAATTTCTAGCTACCTATTTATTTTGTTTTATTTAATTAATTAATGTACTAAGCAAACCACTAACTTGCATTTTAGTATGATACTAATAAATGTAAATGATTAGTAATGCAATACCTAAAAATATAGTCGCTGAAATAAAATGCACTTATGTATTCCATGTTTTATTTTTATTGAAAAATCGTAATGAACAAACCTTTTGTACTTAAATTATTATTGAAGTATTTAAACATTTAAAAATCAAGAAACTTATAATATATCAATTTTTTATAAAATAGCTTTAAAATAATCGTTTAACTGCTCGGTGACAACCCTACATAGCTGTACCTAGTCATACATAAGTCGTCCCTATTGATCTCAGTTTCATCCCGTTTAACCCCGCTTTCGTTGCTATTCATACCTGAGACGTCCTCATTCACCCCAAAAACAACAGATTTCTCATGTCTTTCTAATTTATCAAAATAATACTATTGTTAATTAATAACTGAGATTTAACTTTTATGTATATGACGGCCCAAACACTAAATAAAGTATTAAACAAACACACGTATTCTCTTACTATAAAATAAATGTTTTAGAGCAAAGTTTCTAACACTGTAATATTCGGCGTCTCGTCTAGCTTATTTTCAATGAGGTTAAATTGATACTTTGCAGCTACTTTTGCGCTTATTCAGTGTTTCTATAAAAAGTGTTACAGATCTACTATCGCCCTACAAAAATTGGTAAAAATTGTAACGACTTGGTACCTAATATTGAGCGTTAAAAATATTTCTTACACTCTTTTTTACTTTCTCACACAAACATACGCATAGACACAAACATACACATCTACACAAACATACACATCCATACAGGCATACACATACGCTTATATACACACACACAAAAATACATATCAGTAACCACAATTAAAGTCACACAGCCATATGTATTACAACATTACTATCTTTATTTCATGTTTTTTCTTAATTTTTTGTATTTTATTTTTTGTTTTTTATTTTTGCACCCTTAAACTACATAATTTTTTAAAATTTTGTATATGACCTTTTGTAAAATATAATGTAATTAAAAACTTGACCGTTATTTGAAGCTTACTTGTTTGGAGATAGGCCCCTCCACTGTTTTCCGTCTTATTCACCTCTCTTTCTACCCTATATGTCGGTCTCTTTCGCACACATCCCCACCTACCACCAGGCAGGGCCACGACATTTGATGTAACGGTCGGAGGCCCGCTCGCGTCATTGGCGTCCTGTTTTCCGTCGAGAAAGGAAGTCAGATTCCACCTTTATCTGCGTATTACAATTACAAAAGTGATCAATTCTGGTTGAACGTAAGTGTAAAATATCTTCTGTGCTTCAAAGTGGGTTCATTGCAGTGAAATGTAAGTACAGCTTTGAGTTTTGAGTGATTTTAGAATAATATAACGATTTTATCGTTCGGTACAAATTAATTAGTCATTAATTTGCAAAAGTTAATTTGATTGTACATGTTACTTTCTACCCTCAAAATTTTTATTTTTATTAAAATGTTATAACAAGATTTTTCAAGGCGATATTTTACCACCCGTCTTTTATATTTTTTTTTTTTCTTTTCTTTTCAACCGTACATGTGATTTTAAAGTATGTATTTAACGGAAATATTTGTATAGAATGGACGACTTTATCGATGAGCAGCAAAATGTGGAGTACGCTCCTGCATTGGCTTCGACAAGTGCAACGTCAACGCGTGAGACACGGCAACAAGCAGAAGATAGACGGTGTACTAAGCCCACGGATGCTTCAAAATCTAAAAGAGCCAGGTCAGTGGGTAGCGCGTCATCAAGAAGTAGTAGTAGTTCAAGTAGTAGTAGGTCAAGTTCGTCTACAACATCTTCCGATGCAAAAGCAAAACGATCTCGTCGCCGTAAACGCAAGCATGGTAAAAAAAGGAAGGGAGGCAAAAATAGTTATGATAAGAACCGCCTGGATAAATTAACGCAGGATATAGACGAACTGCGCCGACATTTAAATTTTAGTGCTCCTAGCAACGAACAAAGTTCTTACAATGACCAAGAACCAATTGTAGACGATAATGTAAGTGGTATTTTGTATAACGAATTTGAACAACCTGCTGAGCAAAGTCAATCGCCTTTTCAATTATTTAACTTTGATTTTGAAACAAAATTAAAAGAATCTGCTATACCTAAAACACCACAACATTTCTTAAAAATTCTTGATGGTATTCAATATTTTAATAAAAGTGAATGGTCTGAAGTACGTTATGCAGAAGTACAAAAATTATACAACCACACACCGGGCTTTGTAGATTTAGAAACAAACGATGAAGTAAAATCTTATGATCAATTGCGTAATTTGTCATATAATGATAAAGCTTATGCGGCTCTTTCTTTTTGCATTATTAAACAAAGGGAGGCCCTGCAAGCCAGCCTTAAAGACTTAATTTCCTGGGCTAGTAATGAAACGAATTTCAGTGTTGAAAATATGCATGATAAAATTAACGACTTATTCTCAAAAGGTGAATATTCCAAAGTTTCTGCGGATTTACTACAATTAGTTTGTGGACATCGTGCCGAAGCCATACAGATGCGTCGGCATGGTTTGATTAATTCAGTACGTGACCCACTGCTGAAAAACACATTACGTAAAATACCCCCTTCCAATAAGCACCTTTTTAATGAGGAATTATTCACTACATTTCTGGAAAAGAACGGCGGTGTCAAAAAAGTCTTTATGCCACTGAACATGACCAATACTGGCCCTGTTTCGCAAACAGGAACCAGCAGGTCAATACGCCACCCCTCGCAGGGGTCGGCTGCTTTTCATGGGCCCTCGCAGGGTACCACAAATCAAGGATGCTGCTCCTCCCGAGCTCATTCGCAACATTTTTGTAATCAAAAACCCTCGCAGGGTATTTTCTGTAACCAGCCTTCGCAGGGCTATCACTACAATCGTCCCTCGCAGGGACAACCTTCGCTAAATGCAACAAATCGCACAGCACAGGCGACTAGAGGTTCCTTTCGTTCGCGAGGAGGTAACACGAGCAGCAGAGGTCAAAATAAAAACGAACGCAAGCGCCCTGGAAATAGTACCGACTTCAACTCCAATAACAAAAGACGAAAATACTGACTCGACGTTCAAGGCCGGGCGACTGCTTCATTACTACCGCCAGTGGGAAGAAATGGGAGCTCCAAAGTTTTTACTACAGATAATAAAAGGGTATCGGATACCCTTTCGCAAAAAATCTCCCTTAGTCTTCCCCAGCATCACAAGCGTAGCTTATTGCACTCCAGAATCAGATGCCATGACGGAGATAATAGAAAAGATGAAATCTCAGAGAATTTTAGAAAAAGCTCAGCTCTCCCCAAGTTTCTTGTCCACGATGTTTCTGATGGCAAAGAGGGATGGCTCGAACCGGCCTATATTCAATTTAAAAGCCCTGAACCGGTATGTTATAACCGAACCATTCAGATTGATAAATGTATTTCGAATACCAGAGTTCCTGCAACAGAACGATTGGCTGTGCAAAGTGGATCTTTCACAAGCTTACTTTCATCTACCTATAAAAGAAAGTCACAGGCGATTTCTTCGGCTGATTTACAAGGGAGAATTGCTGCAAATGACTTGCCTTCCCTTCGGCCTAAGTACGGCTCCGAAAGTATTTGCTTCATTGACCAATTGGATTGCTCAAATTCTGAGGCAGAAGGGTCTACGAATAATTGTGTACCTGGACGATTTTTTAATAGTCCATCAGGATCGATCCACGTTACGAATTCACGTACAAATGCTCCTAGACCACCTGAGTTACCTAGGCTGGCAGATAAATCTAGAAAAATGCTCTCTTGTTCCCGAAAAGAGTCTAGTCTTTTTAGGTATCCTTTGGGATCCTTGGAAGAACAAAAAATTCCTTCCAGAAGAAAAAATGAAGAATATAACCAGCAAGATACTTCCTTTGCTGAAAAGCAAACGAGTAAGACTTCGAGAATTACAGAGTGTTGTGGGGCACTTAAACTTTGCAAGTTTTGTTGTGCCCAACGGCAGGTTGCATTTTCGAGAACTCCTAATATTCCTCAACTCTTTACTGAACAAGCCTGCAGTAGTAGCACAGTTACCAGAAAAAGCTATAACAGACCTAAAATGGTGGCTCCAAAATTGTCATCAGTGTTCAGCAATTCACCTACCACCGCCGACACATTTCATAACGACAGATGCTTCCGATCTAGCCTGGGGAGCACAAATCGACGGACATTCAATATCAGGGACATGGACCGACGAAGAGAAAGCTTTACATTGCAATATCAAGGAGATGCTTGCGGTCCTGAAAGTTTTAGAGAACCAAGGTTACCTACTGCGTCAGTCGACGACGTTACTCCAATGCGACAATCGCACAGTTGTGACTTACTTGCGGAACGAAGGCGGAACAAGATCTGTTCCTCTGTTGGAGCTGACAGCCAGGGTTTTTCACCTAATCAGTCTCAATCAGATTCAACTGTCGGTTTATCACATTCCCTGTCTCTACAACAGCCATGCCGATCATTTATCGAGGCACCGGCTACCGCCGGAGTGGCATCTCCTAGAACATTGCGTAGAAAAGATATTCCGCAAGTTCGGGACACCAGTAGTGGATCTCTTCGCATCTCGTCGGGCGCATGTAGTAGCCAACTATGTGTCACTGGAGATAAACGATACAATAGCCCTATATCACGATGCTTTTTCTCAACTATGGAACTACAGCCTAGCTTGGATATTTCCACCACCATACATAATTCCGAAAGTCCTGTCTCATTTGAACTCGGCGATCGGAGTGTACCTGATAGTGGTCCCACGCTGGGAACGAGTTTTTTGGCGAGCCGATCTAAAGTCACGAGCGCTGGCAGCTCCGTACACGATATACAAACTGGAACAGAACCTCATAGATACAACGACCAACCTTCCACCTCCCAAAGTCCAGGAGATGACCTTGGAGGTCTGGAAGTGTGGGGGTGGTCAAGGAATTTAATCGAGTGGAGTAAAAATCAAAGGCAACTACTCTTATCTTCCTGGCGTCCTTCAACTCGCAGAACGTATCGAGCAGCCTGGAATAGATGGTTAAGCTGGTCTAAGAAACATAAATTAGATCCTTTTCAACCGGATGGTTCTATATTAGCTAGATTTCTAGCTGACTTGCATATAATTGAGAAATTGTCTTATAACACAATTTTACTACATAAATCCGTAGTTGCTACACTTTGTAACGCGAACCAGCCTACTGACTTAAGTTCTCGTACATTAGTTAAACACATTATCAAGTCGATAGCTTTAAAGAAACCAACTAATCGAAAGCCTCCTATATGGGACATCGACGTGCTAGTTGATTACATGCAGAGTATGCCCATAGATGAAAACAATACCTTCGATACGTCCAGACATACGGCGGCGCTACTGTTGTTATGCTCCGGTAGACGAATTCACGATCTAACATTACTTTCAATAGATTCACAGCATTTAGTCGAAAACAATAATAGTTTAGTGATGTGGCCAATTTTTGGGTCAAAGACGGATAGCTCTGAGCATAGGCAGTCAGGTTGGAGGTTGATTTCTAACTCTGAAAACAAAAAGTTAGATCCAGTTTTTTGGGTTAAACAAACTATGAAACTTCTTGAACCGAAACGTCAAGCTTGCAACTGTACAAATCTTTTCATTAATATCAGAGGCAAACCTAAAGCAGCCTCACGTACCGTAATTGCCGGCTGGTTTAAATCGTTGCTGAAAGAAGCTGGTATATCTGCCTCGGCTGGTAGCGTAAGATCAGCGGTAGCATCTAGAAATTGGGCTGATAATCTTCCTCTAGACGAAATTTTATCACGAGGAAATTGGAAGACATGTAACACATTTGCTCGGTTTTATAGGCGCGAAATCCAACCACAACCAGCTAACAGTAGTGTTACCAGTTTATTTAACCCAATTGACTGATTTTTTTGTTAAAATAATATCGTTTTAATTATTATAATTATTTTTAATGAAAATTACTGAATCACATTACTTTTTAAATACATTGAGTATTTTTTGTTTTGGTTATACATCGATTACAATATTTAAATCCAATTTTAAAGTTTATTTAACTATTAGCTTTCAAAAGAAGAACTTAAAAGATTTATTTTTGTAAAAGTTAATATTGTATAATATAGTATACTTTGTTTTCAATAAATAGTTTTTTATCACACATCCCATTTCGTGAACCTTTCTCTTGTGTTCCTTTTAAATTATGTGGCTATCATTCACATTGGCGTCCACTACCACCAGGCGATAACAAACAAATCTCAAACAAGTAAGCTTCAAATAACGGTCAAGTTTTTAATAGCAGCGTTTTACCTGAAAATAAAACGCTTATTAAATACTTACCTTATTTGAAGCTTACATTTTTAACTCTGCCTGGTGTTTTTCGATCCAATAACGCGAGCGGGCCTCCGACCGTTACATCAAATGTCGTGGCCCTGCCTGGTGGTAGGTGGGGATGTGTGCGAAAGAGACCGACATATAGGGTAGAAAGAGAGGTGAATAAGACGGAAAACAGTGGAGGGGCCTATCTCCAAACAAGTAAGCTTCAAATAAGGTAAGTATTTAATAAGCGTTTTATTTTCAGGTAAAACGCTGCTATTATAACCTATTATGAAACTAAATTCTAAACAACTCGTGGCAAATTAATAGAATTGTAAAATTGTAAAATTTTTGGGAGGAAAATAGCTTCTCCTTTATACAGATAGCTCAGCTACCTAGCTAGGAGAAGCTAGGATCATATTTAGAAATTACTTTCAACATTAAAAGAAATTTTCAAATGAAATAGCCACACTTCATTCATTTGGCAAACCAATTTGGCATAAAAATGTTTGATTATGTGTTTTTGTATATTATATGTATATTATATATGTGTTTTACGGTTAGAAGACATTTTTATTGAAGTGACAGACACTGTAAGTGCTGAAACTACATTACACATATAGGTACATAGAACAAATTGGCGTCGTTTTAAGTTATAATGAATTTACTTTGAGTTGTTCCATCCGCCGCATAGATATAGCGCTGTATATAAAATTGAAATTTACTTCGTTTTTTTTTCATCCATCGCATAGATGGCACTGTTTATAAAAATCGATTTAAACGCGTAATTTATATAATCGATTTATTAAAAATCGATTAATATTAATACAAAAATCGATTTATTAAAAATCGATTAATATTAATACAAAATCGATAATACATAATCGATTTTTAGGAAAAAATAATCGATTTTTATTTAAATCGATTATTTTTTCACATCCCTACCTTGATCCTATATTGTAGTCGTGTTTTCTGTTCAGTGTTCACGGTTCTCAACATAACTGTTGTAAGCATACCTCCTGGTTCTCAATTCGATTGTATTTTTTTTATGTATGTTTTTCAGAACTTTTGACTGGTTGGACCGATTTAAATATTTTTTTTTTTGTCGAAAGGTTGTGTGGTATCATTTGGTTCCATTTAAATTTATTTGAGATCTAACGAGTAATTTTCGAGCTTATATCTAATAATGCGTTTTTGCTTGAATATTTTGTAGTCGACCTAAGATGTATTATACCGCATAACTTTTTACTGGGTTTACCGATTTTGATGATTTTTTAATTTAATCGACAGCTGATGCTTACTATGTTGTAACCATTGAGCTTACGTTAGTAATAATAGCTCAATGGTTGTAACGTTTAAATTTTATCGAGATCTGATTACAACTTTTTGAGTAATTTTTGATAATACGTATTTACTTGACTATTTTTTCGTCTACTTACGTTGTATTACTTGTCGATGTAATTGAAGTCGGTTTTTTTCGTTTGCGAGCAAACACAATTATTAATCTAAGGTCATCATATCAAATATTTCGACCTAACGGGTACATCGTTCCATAGCTTAATAGGCTAGAGCACCGACACGGTATGTCGGTGATGCATATTCGATACCCGCTGGAACGGTCGATTTTTTAACCGACTTCCAAAAAAGGAGGAGGTTCTCAATTCGACGCGTATTTTTTTTTTTTTTATGTGTGTTAGCTCAGAACTTTTGACTGGGTGGACCGATTTCGATCAATTTTGTTTTAAGTGAAAGGTGTTGCGTGTCATGTGGTCCCATTTTAATTTAATTGAGATCTGACAAGTACTTTTAGAGTTATATCTAATAATGCGTATTTACGTGACTACTTTTTCGTCGACCTACGTTATATTATACCGCATAACTTTTTACTCGGTGTACCGATTTCGATGATTCTTACTTTAATCGAAAGCTAATGCTTGTCTTGTCTTGTTTAAATTAGATCGAAAACTGATAACAACTTTTTGAGTAATCTTTAATATCGCGTATTTACTTGACTATTTTTTCGTCTTATTACGTTGTATTACTTGTCGATGTAATTGAAGTCGGTTTTTTTTAGTTTGCGAGCAAACACAATTATGATATGATAAAAATGTTTAGAAAAATTTAACACTGGTATTTTACTGAACATGAAAAGAAATACCTTACAGAAAAATATTTTTATTTTACAGGTAAGTATCCAGAGCTGCCGTCATTTTCGTAAGTAGGTACCTACTGCACTACATTTAACACGTTCCTCCTGATATTGAAATTATGTGTATATATTTTAAAATAGACCTAATATAATTAAACACCATGGTAAGCTTATAAACTAAAAGAAGTCCTTAATTTGTGAATAATTTTACTTAAAAATGACTTATTTAAATTAAAATGGATCAAACGAAAATTAAAATTAAATTAATTTTACTTTATAAAAAGTTTTTTGTTATTACATTTTTCGTTTACAGTTTTAAATCTTATACTATTAAACGAGCAATTCTTGTATATATATATATATATATATATATATATATATATATATATATATATATTTTCTGAATCTCGGAATCGGCTCCAACGATTTTCGTGAAATTTAGTATGCAGGATATTTCTGGGGCGGAAAATTGATCTAGCTAGGATTCATTTAAAAAAAATGTCGTTTTATCCCTGTTTTTAGGCAATGAAAAAATATCATTAGAATACGAAGCTTAATTTCACTACTGCCAACATAGCTGTAACAGCGTAATTAGGAAATCGGCGTGTGTCAAATCGTGTTGACCCGGGTTCGAATCTGTCTCCAGATTAATTTTTTTTCTTTTTTTTTTTAAATTTTCTATAAAAAAAAAAAAAAAAAAAAAAAAAAAAAAAAAAAAAAAAAAAAAAAAAAAAAAAAAAAAAATTTCACTCGTGATTTATTATTTAAATAAAATTAAAATATAAAAATACCGAGAAAAAAAAACAAAAAATAAAATGAAAATACCGAGCAAGGCTCGGTCACCCAGGTACTATGTGTTATATAAGTAACACGTGCATTATTTTATTTTTTGTAGTATACTCGTAGTAAGCTACCGTTCCTTGAAATAATGGCATAACAGTATCAATAAGTTATCCCGGTATCCAGGCATTTAGAATCGAACTGCGATTCAAAGTTAGTTTAAATAAATTAATTCCCCCTTTCAAAGTTGGTCCTGTCTAGTCGTGTTGAAAAAGTGACGAAGTTTCCAATTAATTCCGTTATTGGTTTCGAGCAACTTTCGAAGAGACATCGGAGGACGCTAAGTTCTGAGATGCAGTTATAATTTAAGGTTCGAACTTGGATATTTTGATAAAATATACAGATAGATAGTGCTGTGTGGTTACGGCACTAAAGAATGTAGCCACCCCCTCTCTTCCCGTGGGTGTCGTAAGAGGCGACTAAGGGATAACACAGTTCCACTACCACCTTGGAACTTAAAAAGCCGACGGATGGCGGGATAACCATCCATGCTGGCTTTGAAATACACAGGCCAAAGACGGGCAGCAGCGTCTTCGGTGCGACCAGCCCTGCGGTCACCAACCCGCCTGCCCAGCGTGGTGACTATGGGCAAAACACATGAGTTCGCGTCATAATATCGGGCGCGAACTTGTGGAGGCCTATGTCCAACTCAGTGGACTGTGATAGGCTGAAGTGGTGGTGAGATACAGATAGAAATTTCTCGAAGATTTTTTTATTACTTGATATAATGTTACTGAGATTTCGATTGATTTGAAGAGAAGGTGCTTTGATTTCAAGTATTTACAACAATAATTATTCTTGATGTTGTGACTAAAATGTCTATTTAATGTTTAGATATCAATAGGTAACCAAAAAAAAAAAAAACGACGACGCGTTGTCGCAACAATCACAGCTCTGGTTTGTGGCTGTTGCGCCGGCGGTTGCGGGTTCGATCCCAGCACATGACAAATATTTTTATTGGTCATACAGATGTTTGCCGTGGTCTGGGCGTTTGTGCAGTCCTTGTGGGTCTCCCAATCGTACCTCGGAAAGCAAGTTAAGCCGTCGGTCGTGTTTGTTATTCTGTACACCTAATACCAATCGTTACTCATAGTAGGGAATATTATAGGGATTTATATAAGAATAAAAGAAGTTTTTTATAATCAGCGTCACCGACAAACGGCCTGCCTGTCCACGGATTACTGCAAACTCTATAAAAATAAACATAAAAATTTTACATTCAAGATTTAATTAAACTGTCTTTATTCTGTAAGTAAATATCTTTGATAATTTTTTAAAGAGCTAGTTAAAAACTTCTTTACTGATTTACTTTGTATTTTACGTTTCTAATAATTCTGGAATTTAATCTTTATTGTTTAATTTCCTTTTAAGCCAATTCGTATCATAATTAGTCAGTATATTTTTTTACTGACTTCAAAAAAGGAGGAGGTTACTCAATTCGACCGTATATATATATTTTTTTATGTATGTTCGGGAATAACTTCGTCGTTTACCGATTTTGATAATTCTTTTTTTATTGGAAAGGACATATCCCTAGTTTGGTACCATGATAAGGAAACCAGAATCTGACGATGGAATCCCAGAGAAATCGAGGGAAACCCTCGAAAATCGTATTGACAACTAGTGTGTTTGTTAATTTTTTTGTCTACTTAGGTTGTATTAGTTGTAATTGAAGTCGCTTTTTTTGTTTTGCTAGTAAACACAATTATTTAAGACTCAAATAATAACAATGTATAAGGGCGCGTTCCCACTCTGTCGTGACGACAGATAATCGTGTAGTTTTAAGTGTCGTGGCTCATATGTTTAAATGGAGGTGTTCACATATAAAACGACACGACTAACTGTCGTCTACGACACTTTGCAGTGACGACAGATTGTCGTGACAGTGGGAACGGCTAGATACGATAGTTGCTAAACGAAAAAAAATTTTGACAACAAACAATCGTTATAATGGGAACAGCTAGAGACGACAGTCGTAAAACGATAATTAATCGTCACGACAGAGTGGGAACGCGCCCTTAGTGTCATCTCCGTCAAGTGTCATTTACATACTCGTACTTGCAAGAGATGACGTTTTAACGAGTGAGTCTAAGCATAAGTGCCCACCGTTACCATTACACATGGCTTCACTCCCCATAAATTGATCATACCATGGGTCTTATATCGTTACTGCTCCCGACTTCGTCCGCGTGGAATAGTTACTTGAAAAAAAAAAACCCGATTTTGAAACATTCTTCATTTTTGCTCCGTTCTTATATCTTAGCGTGATGACACATAGCCTTTCTCGATAAATGGGCTATTTAACACTGAAAGAATTTTTCAAATCGGACCAGTAATTCCTGAGGTTAGTGCGTTAAAGCAAACAAACAAACTCTTCAGCTTTATAATTTTAGTATAGATTAAAGAGTAAACTCCAAATAATGTTATTACTATCCTCTCCAGGAGTTCTGGATACCTTCTTCACCATTTTTAATTTAGTTTTATGATCTTCTGTAAGGTTAAGGTATTTACCCGGTTCGACTGCTAGAGATTTTAATTAGGCTGTGTTTTATTGTGGTGTTTGTACAAGCGCCAAAACATTTAATACAATATACTTTAAATTAAAATACTATGAAATAAAGAAAGGAATATTAAATTATACTCGCTCATATTTTCGCTAGATGTTGTTACAGTTTAACGACTCAAATCGTAAATGCTTGTTTATTGAACGACATTTACATTATACGATACGATTACGACATTTATACGTGTAACGACAATTTTTTTTTTATATAACTTTACAGTGTAATATTTTTGATCCGGTGTACTGTGACTTCGAACTTAAAAGTGATTCTTGGTTTTTATTTTATTCACAAAATTTCTTACGAGTAATTTATTAAATTTAATGTTTTATGGTAGTAGAAATTTTTGATGCTAAATTTAAGAAACAATAAAAAGATGTTTAATGATTGTAGAATGTAAAATTGTATACTATAAAAGATCAGTAATTTATAATATCCTAAAACAAATAAAAAATTAAAAGTAGTAAACTTTTAAATTTAAACTTTTATACTTTTTAGTAATCGCGGGACAAAAAGTTCAGAGGTAACACACATAATTAATAATATAGTAAATTTGAAAACCTCTTTCTTTTCGAAGTCGGTTTAAAAGGTTGTAAAGCACTGTTCTAAAACAATACATAAATCTTCCGTCTCACCAAACAGCGAGTCTAGTGAAGGATCTTATCTCTTATCCGGAGAGGTCGTATTTTAACTTTATCTTCCGCGTGTAACACGGCGCACTCTAACAGCCCGTTACCGGTAAAATCCAGTTCGTGTCGGTTAAAAGCGGTTATTATCCAGTTTTTTTGAAACTAGGGTCGTTCATTCTTTAGTAGTTATAGTATTTTTATAGTGTTAATATACTTATAGCAATACCTACTGGTGTATTATTTAATTTTGAAGCTTGTAGTTAAAAAAACATATAATGTACAATGTAGGTACATATTATGTATATTATCTAGGTATGTATATATTTTTTAATTTTATTTACTTAGCTATAAAATATCATCGTCTGATCCTTAGTACTTATGTTTTAGGGAATACTCGAGTGATACATGTATATAAATACGAGTATATATTATATTTTTAATAAATTCATGCGTACGAAAATATGACACTCAGAATCAGGGTGGGAATCTTCAATCTTCTGTAAGGTCGAGGTACTACACTAGTAGGGCTGCTCCATATTTTGAGCAGGAAATTTCTTGCTAGGCCCTACCTCAATATAACAAAATATTCCATTAAGGAAGTTAACCGGAATAAAACGGCATACATAAATAATATCTAATTAAAGCCTTACAGCACTTGTCTTGACGTGTGTTCTAACTTGAAACTACATGCAATTTAACTTCTAATAATGTTTACATAACAATAATTACTTTTTAACAAGGTTATTAGAGTTTATGTAGAAAGTAATGAATCTGATTGAAGACTTTGACTTTAAGTCCGTAATATCTCAGTAGTTAATCTGATCGAAGACGTCTTTGACTCAAGTATGTCTATCAAAAGTGTTTCTGGTAGTTTGATTGAATTTTTAAATTTTTAATTTAACTTGACAGCCCTGTTTGATGTTGATCGTTTTTAGTTCCTGATTTTCATAGTACCCGTAGCCATATTTCTAGTAATGGTGACGAAATACCGCGAATCAAAATGCCCTATAACATTGTATTTATATCTAGTTTTTGTTATTTATTTTAATTTTTTCACTGTTGTATACCTACAAATAATTATATATTTTTTGTACACACCAGGGAAGAAGAAAGTTAACTATTCCATTTTACATGTTAATAACACTCTTTTGCAACATAATAGCATAGCTCGAGGTTTTTCTTAGCTATTGTAAGAATTTAATTTTTTTTATCATACCAATCAAATACTGTTATCACAGTACGTTTAGGCAGACTATTCAATGTAATCTGTGGACAGACCCAAAATAAAGCCAATATTATTACACGCCAAACAGAAAAAGAGGTCACACCAAATTATACCTTACAACTATACAAGCAGGTTAAAGACATGAACCCTTCCACGTTATGTCGTACTTGGGTACATGAAACATGAGAATGTACTCCACGAAACAATAAGTGTTCTCGTTAAGCTCCACCGCTAAACGACTGCGATCAATCTTAAGTAATAGGAGGTTGAAAACAATTGACGAAATTTGTCACTATCAAGTACAGACATAGACTGTACATATAATCTCCTGTAGCTTTGTCTGTGTGTGTTGTGTTTGTCTCCTGTCGCGTCTGTCGCGAGATTTGCTTGTAAACAAGTAAATTAAATAAATTGATATGATTGATTTTAACTTAAAATTTTCAAACTAAGGAAATACAAGTACTCATATCTCGCGACAACCTTTTCTATCGTAAGTATAGATTACGTGTAATGACTTTATAAGTAGATAGTAAAAATTTAAAGTAAAAATTTATTTTTTTCATTTTAGCGCATTCGAATCAAAGCTTGTTTTTTAAAAAGGTTTTTTACTTTTAATTTATTTATGTTGTGTAAAAGGTCGTCAAACAAGCGTACGGCTCACCTGATGATAAGCGATTACCGTAGCATATATACCTACACCTGCAACACCAGATCCATTGCAAGCGCGTTGCCGACCCTACCCCCAAACTCCCCCAGGAGCTCTGGTACTTACCTTACCTTACTCACCAACTGGAACACGACACTTCTTGAAAACAGTATTATTTAGCTGTGGTATTCTGTAAGGTCGAGGTACTACCCCAGTCGGGCTGCTCCGTATTTTAAGCAGGAAATTTCCTGCTGAGCCCTACCTCAGTTAAAATATTTATTTATTATTTATTTATTGTTTTCAAGTTAATTAAAGCAATTACTTATTGTTTTGTATATGTATTTGTACCGCTAAAATACGAAACGGAGACAAATGTTTGAAAGTAAAGAATCTTTAGAATTGGATTTTATTGAAAAAAAAAAATGTTTATGCTACAGTTAAACTAAATCAATACTAAAGCCATCATCTGAATCATCAAACATCACCAGCTTCTTCTTCTTCCTCAAAGCTGATGGAGTTGTTGGTGCAACTGTTGTTGTTTTAATTGTAGTTTTTTCTGTTGTTGTTGTATCGAAGTTGAAGTCATTCATATCTGGCAAGCGTTTCGTCTTGAAATCGTCGAAGAACTTGTACGGAACCTCAGTAGTAGTTCGCTTCTTACCGCGGTAGTAGCCTGGCATCTGAGAAATGATTTTAGTTATTAAACAACTAGGTTCTGCGCGCGACTTCATCCGCGTGGAATAGGACCAATTCTTTAACACATGATTTGTGCGAAACTTTAACCGTTTACGCAGCGGAAGCTCTCAAAAGGAAAAAAAACCCTGATTTTGAAACCTTCTTCATTGGTGCTACGCTCCTATTGGTCTTAGCGTGATGATATATAGCCTAAAGCCTTTCTCGATAAATGGGCTATCTAACACTGAAAGATTTTTTCAAATCGGACCAGTAGATCCTGAGATTAGCGCGTTCAAACAAACAAACAAACTCTTCAGCTTTATTATATTAAGTAAAGATAGTATAGATTGTATTATCCAGTCGATTTTTACATTTTGTCGTGTAATGTAACAAATATACGTTGTCTAGGGTTCTGTGAATTGAACGTATACTGCAGGATAAAAAAGTGCGTGTACGTACGTACGCGTACAATTTATGTACGCACGTAAGAAGTTGTACTCCATTGGCTAGCTAACTTAACGTTGCTAACTTCTTCTTCGTTGACTAACATTAGGGTGTCGGTTTTTGTAACGGTGTGCGCCCGCATCGTACAAATTTACTCTTATCATTTTTCTCTAACGCGCCAAATGAAGTATAACTTCAAAAATGCTCGGCTTTAGCCAACTTTAGTTAAGCTAAAATTTGAGACAATAACAGGAAGATTTCATTTAAGCATTAGTGACATTACCCAGTTACTTGCGTCCCAGTCGATTTTAATTTTCATTTTCGAGTAATATTTTTTTTTATAAGTAGGTATAGTAGTATTATGGTATGGGCTATAAAACATTACGTACAGTAATAATTCGAGACTAAACACTATAATCATTATGTAAACCCAAGGCAAGTAGCAACACGAAAATAAATTGGTACATTATGAACGTAAATAACAGAACGTCTTGCTAAGGAACTACACACACACTTTTTTTAGTATTAAATTATTCTAATCAAATTTTACTTCATAAGCTATACCTAAAACATATGTTTTTAAAGTTTCTAGTGTCTTCATAAATATGTACATGAACTTTTCGAAACAGATTAAACTTCCATCAGTCAGAAAGTTTGGGTCAAAGTTGTGACTTGACCGTTTTCTCTTTATATTGTAATATTTTTGTTTCAAACTTACTTTCAAAATGACATTCAAACTAAAACTGGGTCATTCTATAGTAATAATTAATGTTTACGTTACGATGGCTCACCTGATGGTAAGCGATTACCGTAGCTTATAGACGCCGGCAACAATAGAAGCATCGCAAGCGCGTTGCTGATCCTATCCCATACCGCCTCCCAGGAGCTCTGATCACCTTACTCACCAACAGGAACACAATACTGCTTGGAAACAGCATTATTTAGCTGTGGTCTTCTGTCGCCAGGCGGGTTGGCGACCGCAGGTAAGTAGTAACAGTCATTTTTCTACACGTATTAAATTGTAGAGATACTTACAGTTTCATTAACAGTTTCGATCCAATCTGCGTATGCACCAACGAGTGTGAAGACAGTTGGTGCGTTGGGATACCCACAGACTGATGGTCCAAAGGATATGATACCAACTACCTTGCCGGCCATGATGGCTGGGCCTCCCGCGTCGTGCTGGATTGTTAATACCAGTATATATTATTACAGTTCAAGATTAAATTTGTTAGGACGGAAGTGTGAGTTAAATTAAATCAATTTATTTTGATCTTGTAATTAGTTTTGTTGTGGAATAAGTACTCGGTATTCTAACGTGATTTTTTTATACAACTATAGTAGAGGAGACGTGGAACATCGACCTTCACCGATCTGATAACTCGATGAGATATATTTTATATCAAATATAATTTATAAACAATTATGCATATGATAACTTGCCTATCGAAAAGTGTTCATAGCTACTTTTAATTTAATTAATTTTAATCAATTTTCTTTTTCATCACCTTCACTCATTTGATAACACATATGACGCCTGCAACACCAGAAGTATCGCAAGCGTGTTGTCGACCTTACTCCCAATTCCCCCCAGCAATTTTAATAACATTTTAATTAAATGTGTCTGAGTATGTTTTAATGTAATATTTTCAAAACTTTGCGATGTATAATAGCGCTTATGATAATAAGCGCTAAGAAGTTTTCTGCTTCAATTTTTTTAACGTTAAGTTCTGCGATTTAAACTCTCATCAATTGCCAAGCTAAATGATAGCTAAATACAATGACGTCTGGTTTTGAAAAAAGCCTTATAATTATTTTTACATAATAATTAGTATATAAAATAATAACGGTAAATAATTTATGTTTCATAGAAACATCCTTACGTCACAAGCACCTTCCCCAGTTGTGAACGTACCAGCACAGAACATGGTCGCAGAAATGAATTTGCTGAAACAAGAGAAAAAGTTAAAAACTAATACCCGACTACGAAAAAATAGTGTGTGTGTCAGCTCCGACGCACGACTGGAGCTAACTCCTTCAGATCGACTGCGTAAATAGGCACAAAAAAGGCTTACGAGTCTAAGAAAAAGATTAATACCTTATCAAATGGTAAATAAACGAATCAAATAACGCCATCTATCGATCGATCGATGGAGTTATTAAAAAACGACGACGTCTATCGGAACCCTATTGGGTTTTCTTAGTAGTTTATCTTTCCGATAGATGGCGTTACGAGAAACGTAACGAGGTCATTCGTTCAGTAGATTTTACTCCACATATTTTTTTAGCAGTGGAATTGAAAACCTCCTCCTCGTTAAATAAGTAACTGTTGAGGTTATTGCTAATTTTTTACGAAATAATCACATTCCGAATCGATGGTAACTATTTCCATTACATCTACAACACTTCATTTAAAGTACACACAAGATACGTCAAAAACACTCACTCTCCGTAGACTTCCTTGCAGAACACATTCGGGTAGATCGGCAGGAACTTTCTATTCAGGAACACCGGTTCATATGACATTGTTTGCGATGTCTAATAAAATTTATAAATAAAAATTTACATGAGCTCAACCTTACGTGTCTTTATATACTCGTATATAAAATTATACATATTATGTATTTTCTACTCATTTTCTAGTTATAGAGATCACGAACATAATTTGGCCTGTAACATCCTACTGCTAGGCATAGGCCTCATAATCATCTAAGTTAGTATCTCAATAAAGATTATTGAAGTAAAACTTCTTTACGCACGCTTGACTTGGGGACTAAGATGGTGAATGCGTGACGAGAGCGCTACGAAAAGTGTGATTGGGTGAGGTGAACGGTGCAAGTGAGAGAGTTGCGAGCACACATTTTCTTTCTCACTTTTTTTCATAGCCAGATACTTTTCATATATCTAAAGCAGTGCAGGCCTTTTGTCCGGCCTATTGCTAAAGAAGTTTTACTTCAGTTGTGTGGTCTAAAGCACACTCGTTTTTTTTAATTCTTATATTTTTGTTTTTATACTATTAATTCTAAAGTAAACAAACAAATAATTAAATTTATTTTTTAAAACTGATATTAACCTTAGTAACGCCCCACCCAAGTACCAGGACCTCAGAAGTGGGAGCAAGTCCGTGTTCATTGTAGGAGATGTCGATGAGCTTCGGGATGCGATGGTGGTTGAAATATAGGAGGCGACGCAGGCGGATGATGGCGATGTTGTTCTTCAGAGTACGTGGGTTGTAGCTGGGGTGAAAATAAACCTGAATAAATAAATAAAAGTGTGTGTCAGCTCCGACGGACGACTGGAGTTTACTTCTTCAGATCGACTGTCTAAATAGGCACACAAAGGCTTACTAGTCTAAGAAAAAGAATACCATATCAAATGCTAAATAAACTAATCAAATAACGCCATCTATCTATCTAAGATGGCATTATTAGAAAACGTCACAATCAATCGGAACCCGGAACCGGTTTCGATAGATGGCGTTACGAGCACCATAAAGATCATTCATAATAAATTAAATGTCATTCGTTCAATAGATTTTACTCCTCATATTATTTTTTTCATACCGGGGTCCTTATATGAAAATCGATTCTTAAGGAGTAAACTCTAATAAATTAATTATACCTACCATACGCACAACATACGGTAGTCTGTTTAAGAGAATCTACGAAACGAATTTAATGAAATCTTGGAACAAACTGGAGAAAATTTTTTTTTTTGTCTTTTAAAAATTCGTTTTATTAGAATACTAGCTGCTGCCCGCGACGTCGTCTGCGTGCGTTCACTGCTCATTCCCCGTAGGTGATAGCGTGATAATATGTAGCCTATGTTCTGACCCGACTTCTTAATAATGTTCGTGCCAAATTTGAAGTAAATCCATGCAGTACTTTTAGAGTTTATATCGGACATACATTGACTTTCCTGTCATTTTATTATATGTATAGATTTTATGACAATCTTAAAACGTTCAGCTAACATTTTTTTTACAAATTAAATTAATTGTTTGCAAGTGTTATTCTTATACAACAAAACAAGTTTAATATGATTTAATCCAGAAAACTAATAGATAGTAGATACTTAACCCTAAGTTAATTTAGTGCGGTCGATACCGCGGAAGCCAACTAAGCTAAACTAATCCACGCATTTTAACCGACTTCAAAAAAGGAGGAGTTCTCAATTCTGATGTAGGTATTTTGTATGTTACCTGGGAACTTTTCACTGGGTAGACCAATTTGGCGATTTTTTTTTAATTGACAGATGTTGCGTGTCATGTGGTACCATTTATGTTTAATCAAGATCTAACAAGGGCGTTTTGAGTTATCGCTAATAAAATATCATAATTGAAGTCGTTTTTTTTTTCGTTTGCGAACAAAAACAATTAATTATATTTATGTAACTTTATGACGTCATAAATCATGTTTAACCTAATTGCAAGAAATCTGTATCACTACTATTTTCTTCATCATCAGTCTTTTAAAGTCCACACCTGGACGTAACCACCCCTTAGGGTACGCCACCAGACCCAATTTTTCCTCTGGTACCGGCATAGTAGAATAGAACCACCCCAGATCTGCCCTGGTTTACCTGGTTATCGTAAAAGGTGATAGAGGGCTAACTGGCGCGTGGCGTACCAAAATTTATGGCAGCATATCCAAAGGTACTAGGTGTAACACTGTCTCAGTCAGCTACACAACGGTCACTATTCCCGAACCCAGCCTTAAATCAATATTTGTACCTCAAGAGCTTCAACCATTTCACCCCCTATCCTGCTGTGGTTGCTGCCGACTCTGACTCGCAGAACGCTGGGATTTTCACGAAAGAGCCTATTATTGTGCATTCTAGAAAAAAATAATTATGTTAGAAAGTACCAATCTTAAATAAGTAATAGTCAAATTAGAGCTCAGTTAGTCGAATTTGAAGAGTTACTATTTTTGTACGTAAGCCAATTGAAACAAGAATTTTATTTGTATACTAGCTATGCCCTGCGGTTCCACATTTGTTAATTTGAGGAAAAGCCTTCCTCGGTAAAAGGCTATCGAAAACAAAAATATTCTTTTTATTTAAATCTGTAGTTCCTGAGATTAGCTCGCTTACACAAACAAACTTGTCAGCTTTATAGTATAAATATAGAAAGAAGTTCTAATGTTATTATTATATTCACGTGATAACCAAAACAATTAATTAAATTAAATAGAAAAAAAGCTATCAAGCAATTGTCAAGAAATTATCAGCGGAAATACATAGAAATGAAAAAGATAGATCAATGTTAATTATATGATTATACCCAACTAAAACGCAATGATCAATAAATTATTGTCAGTGGAAATAGAAATGAAAAATTGAGGTAAATCAATGTTATATAATTACTTCTATGAAGATGAAGATGTAAAAGTCTGTATATAAAATACTAGCTTTTGCGCGCGACTTCGTCGGCGTGGACTCCGCTCCTATTGGTCTTAGCGTGATGGTATATAGCCTATAGCCTTCCTCGATAAATGGGCTATCTAACACTGTAAGAATTTTTCAAATCGGACCAGTAGATCCCGAGATTAGCGCTTTCAAACAAACAAACAAACAAACAAACAAACAAACAATCAAACAAACAAACTCTTCAGCTTTATTATATTAGTATAGATTAAAATATTTACAATTGTAGACAAGCGGCCGAAGTCAGTACGAGATCGTGCCAGTAAATCACACCTCCGCACCAGAACCTGCCCATCACGTGAACAGACACCATGAATGGGTAGTGTCTGATTGTAGTTCTCTCCCCTTTAAATATTCTTCTACCGTCATGTCTGTGAAATACCTCCAGATCTTCCAGCTCACGTTCAGGATCTAGAAAAGACAGTGTAAATTTACTATGTCAAAAATACATTAACATTTGGAAAGTGATTTATGTGCGATATTATTAAGTACGGTAATTTTTTTAGGGTTCCGAACCCAAAGGGTAAAAACGGGACCCTATTACTAAGACTTCGCTGTCCGTCCGTCCGTCCGTCCGTCCGTCCGTCTGTCACCAGGCTGTATCTCAAGAACGGCGATAGTTAGACAGGTGAAATTTTCACAAATTATGTATTTCTGTTGCCGCTATAACAACAAATACTAAAAACAAAATAAAATAAATATTTAAGGGGGGCGATAATTATTTAATTATTTATTACTCTCCAACGCCATCTATTAGAAATTTGGAAAACTTCGTCGTTAGACTAATAAGTTTTCCAATAGCGGCATAGATGGCGTTACAATTAAATAAATGTTTTACAGAAAATTTACTTATATTTAGTTTAGTCAATGGTACGGAACCCTTCGTGCGCGAGTTCGACTCGCACTTGGCCGATTTTTTTATATACACACGGTCGTCTGTTATAGCCACATTTTCGTATAAACGTACATAGAAATCACTGCATATTATAAAACAAAGTATCTTCCCGCTGTCTGTCTGTCTGTATATATGCTTAGATCTTTAAAACTACGCAACAGATTTTGATGCGGTTTTCTTTAGTAAATAGAGTGATTCCAGAGGAAGGTTTATATGTATAATACATGCATAATATAGTAGAGGAACACTAATAATTTTTGCAACCGTGCGAAGCCAGGGCGGGTCGCTAGTAGTGCATATATAAATAAATATGCATATCACATTCGACTCGGGGCAGGAATGGAATCCACAATCCCCAGAGCAGGAAGCAGGGTAACTACAAACTTTGTTGACGGACTAATCAAAATATTGACACTATGAATAAAAGCTACGTCATCATCAAGACCATTGTATGAAGAAACTTCATAATAAATAGTATGTTATTTGATAACAAAGCGTAGTAGACGTATCTCTATAGAAGACTAAAATTTAAGTGGCTTGAGGTGCCGCTTTGTGAAAAAATTTGACGCTGAGCAAAGTAGGCCCAAGTCAGCTGCTGATAATATTTATAACTTTCATTCTTAATATATCATTAAGTATTTATTAATAAAAATGGTCTTAATTAATTATCTGCATTAAGAGTATATTATATTTTTTTACCCCAGTACTTGTTATCTTCTTTTTCAAATTTGTACTTATGTCGGTCTGAAGGTATCTCTGCAATTATTTTATCAACAACGGTATCAACAACTCCATCTTCAATATCCACTTTACCATAATGGTCACCCTTCATCATTTTCCTCGCAGACTTAACAATGCCGTTATGTTTCTTCAAAATACTCATAATATCATCTCTATTCATTTTTTCTTTTAACTGTAGATACAAATTTTTTGGTTCTTTTTCTGATAAAAATCTAAACTTATCTGATTCATTCAAAGCATTGAAAAAGTTAGTTGCGTTCAGTTCTGTACCCATCGTTTCGTTCATTATAACCTCAGCTAAATCATTATTATCAACTACATAACTATCAATCTTTGCTAATTTCGTTTTCAAATCATTAATTCTTGGGTTATCTTCATTAGCTCTAAGTAAATTAACTAATGAATCTGCGATATCATTTACATGTACATGTTCTTTATTTGTACATGCATTATTACTAGACACAAAAAGCACATTTAACATTACAAAAAATATAATACGCATGTTACTATTTTTGATAAAATACTTTCAATATATTTCGTTATTTACAGCCAATAACTTTTATTGCTCCTGCGATGGGTTTCTCATAAATTATTTATAGGAATAAAAATTTATCGTGTTCATTTTATTTGGTTTCGAGAGATCTTTTATAGCTCAAACAGTATAGACTCGTTTTCATGTTAACGTCACTTTAGAATTTTAAAAGGCGTTCGATCCATTATCTGTACATTTTCGAAAATAAAACATATTATAATGGTGTACAGTACTAGCTGTGCCCCGCGGTTTTACACGCGTTGATTTGAGGGAAAAAAAATAGCCTATAGCCTTCCTCGGTAAATGGACTATCCAAACATATACATTTTTTCAATTCGAACCAGTGATTTTACAACAAACTAACTTTTCAACTTTGTGATATTAGTGTAAATAAGTAAAACAGTGAAATTTTCATTAATATTACTTAAAGCAAAAAATACAAAGAATTTTTATTCATCTATTTTAACGTAGTATTAAGTTTCTTAAGATATAATTATGTCATGTACTCACATCGATGTCGGAGATCCTAAAACTTACACATACAGAGACAAATGCCAAGACCACGACAAACATCTGTATGGCTAATACAATATTTTGCCGTTACGGGAGTCAAAACCGCGACCGTTTGTTCATCAATCAGTTGCTGTGATCACTGCGGCGCGTCTTCATATCAGTATTATGCTTTGGATTTATATTATTCTTCCTTGAGCTGGTTATGTTGAATATCTCCAAAGATTTAATTCACTTTGCGTGAAATATAATTGAGTAGGTTTGTAAACAAAAAAAAACTGACATCAGTTTGTATCGACAAGTAGTACAAGGAAGGTAGATGAATAAATCTATACAAATAAGTAAAATTGGAGTGTCTGTTTGTAATATTAAAATAACCGCTTTTTACTAAATGCATATGGATCTATACACGGAATATATACCAAAATAACATTTTTTACAATTTTTGTCTGTCTGTCTGTATGTCTGTTTGTTCCGGCTAATCTCTGAAATTGCTGGACCGATTTTGACGGGACTTCCACTGGCACATATAGCTGATGTAATAAGGTGTAACTTAGGTTACTTTTATTTTAGATTTTTTTTTTCTGTAATTGCGAACTGAACAATAACTTTTTTGTCAAATTCCACGCGGACGAAGTCGCGGGCACAGAAGCTAGTATTCAAATAATAATTATTATATATAAAATACGAATTATGAGGGATAACTGATAACTCCAAAATTACTCGTCAGCGGTCTTGATAAAATTTAAATGGGACCGCATGACACATGAAAAAAAATCATCATACCAATACACCCCGTCAAAATATAATATGAGATATACATAAAAATCGAATTGAGAACCTCCGACTTTTTAACCGACTTCCAAAAAAGGAGGAGGTTCTCAATTCGACACGTATGTTTTTTTTTATGTATGTTAGCTCAGAACTTTTGACTGGGTGGACCGATTTCGATCAATTTTTAAGCGACTTCCAAAAAAGGAGGAGGTTCTCAATTCGACACGTATGTTTTTTTTTTTTTTTTTTTTTTTTTTTTTTTTTTTTTTTTTTTAATGTATGTTAGCTCAGAACTTTTGACTGGGTGGACCGATTTCGATCAATTTTATTTTAATTGAAAGGTGTTGCGTGTCATGTGGTCCCATTTTAATTTAATTGAGATCTGACAAGTACTTTTATAGTTATATCTAATAATGCGTATTTACGTGACTACTTTTTCGTCGACCTACGTTATATTATACCGCATAACTTTTTACTTGGTGTACCGATTTCGATGATTCTTACTTTAATCGAAAGCTAATACTTGTCTTGTAGTCTTGTTAAAATTAGATCGAAAACTGATTACAACTTTTTGAGTAATCTTTAATAGCGCGTATTTACTTGACTATTTTTTCGTCTTATTACGTTGTATTACTTATCGATGTAATTGAAGTCGGTTTTTTTCGTTTGCGAGCAAACACAATTATATAAAATGAATGAACCCTATAACCAATTATATATTCAAACATGTTTACGTAAAGTTTTAATTGGATTGGATTAAAATATGTTTGCTTTTCATTTACAAGTGAAATTAATTAACGGATTATCTTGTCCAATTGAAAATGATGCAGTTTCGGAGTTAAATGAGGGAGTGAAAGACATGGAACTGTGAGATAGAAAGAGAGACAAACAATTATATCCAGTGGGGTTTGATTTGAACGATAAACCGTTTTATGCTTTAATTCGTATTGTTTTTCATTTTTGTGTTTCCCACACATGAGGAAATCAAAAAATGCTATTTATCATGATATGAAAAATTTAAATAGTTGGGCGCCGTAAAAGACTCACTATAGACGGCTCCACGGTTGCTTAAAACCGAATAAATCATATCAAAATTTCGATTCGGCTGGACATCGTTCCAAAGCTTAGTTGGCTTGAGCACCGACACGGTATGTCGGGGGTGCGGGTTCGAATCCCGCTGCATCGAAATTTTGATATGATAATAAATAACGTTTTGTTCTAGTTTTACTTCAGTCGTGTGGTCTAAAGCACACTCGTTTTTTTTCACAATGGTTAATGAAGTCTCTCTAACTGTCAAAGATATCCATCTCGCAACAAAAGATGTAAATTACATTCATTCGTTTCGCCACAAACACCCTTCCTTCCTTAAAGAACGCGGTTACAAATCAAGGTGACAAATCACGTCGCCGCGAGCGTTTTTTCCATGAGTGGTGTTATGTTTGTGATAAGGGTAAATGCATTACTTGAACTTATATTTAGATTAGAAGTGATGGCTTAGTTGATGGAAATCGTGGATCATAAACAATAGAGCTCCTGGGGGGGAATTGGGGATAGGGTCGGCAACGCGCTTGCGATGCTTCTGGTATTGCAGACATCTATAGGCTACGGTATTTGCTTACCATCAGGTGAGCCGTACCTACGCTTGTTTGCCGACTTACTTACATAAAAAAAATAGTAATGTTCAAAGTATATGAGTTTTTATAATTATATTCTTATACTGAATGGCTCGGTTAATATGAAACGTGAATGTTTACCAATGATGGTGGGTTCAAAGCTGAGACAGAAAAAAACCATCCATATTTTGCAAAGATCGTAACTCGTAAGGTACTCGTGAAATAAAGCAACGTAGAATACAGAATAAATATAATAAACTAGCTGACCCGGCGAACTTCGTACCGCCTAACAGTCGATTGGTATTAAAGTTCAAATTGACTTTTAAGTATTATTACGAATCTTTTGTATGGGAATATAGAGACGTGTTGTTTTTAGACCTTTTCAGGCAATTTTTTAAATTTTTCTCTCCGTAACAACCATCCTCGTACTTCAAGGAATATTATAAAAAAAGAATTAGCGAAATCAGTTCAGCCGCTCTCGAGATTTGCGCTTAGCAACACATTTAGCGATTCATTTTAATATAATTATATGGAGATACATAATTATGATATGTTCCTAAGGCAAGCACTTAATGCTTGTATTATAGATAACAGCCTACTGTTATAGCTAAATACCTATATATTCTTTTATAAACATACAAGGAAATAATACATACATATATAAATGTATAAATATAAATATTACACCCAGACTTAGGCGGGAAGCGAATCCGCAACCCGCGAAGTAGGGCCATTACAAATAACTGCGCCCACGGGTAAACAAAATACTATATAGTATGATAAGACTTGATTGATATATCAAGTGTACAAATGTATTGTTCCGTATAACACTAAGATTTTTTTTTAATTTATATTTAGCCTATGAATATTAGATTACAAAAATATTATTTATATCATGTACATATTATGACATCGTTGCTAAAATAACTTCACATATTGGTGTTGACTTTGAACATGCGTTATAACCCAAAATATATTGCGTTATTTTGGACATTTGATTAAGTGGACAGTGAAATGTGGATGTCCAGCGCAGATGCCTTCAAAGAAGATTAACGGCCGATTAAAGGAATTATGGCCCAGAGCGCTAGAAAAATAGCAAGTTATTTTAGCTCGAAGAAATATTTTCAGTAAAGCGGAGATTATGATTTTCAGCTGTATATACAAATCTCTGAGGACTTAACAATATTATAATGTTCGTAAAACAAAGAATTCATTAATCATCTTTTATATTTATCACTAGCTGGTACGGCTGTTTTTGTATCGCCATTTTTTATTTGTGAATTTATTGTTTTTTTTCTTTTATACAATTTTTTTATATTTTATTAATATAGATAGATCTATTACGTGGCTTAAATTTACGTTGACGAGTTTCGTTTAGTTATGTATCTTTTATTTTTTTATAGTATTTGGTTATTAGTAAAATTGTAACTAAGTTGACTAATTTCCTAATGTCTAGATTTACTGGTATTTTAAATTACAGCTCTAAATTTACTTTTTAATAAATGCCTCGCGCTCAATGGCCCCTAGTAAGAATTCCTTCTGTGTCGGAAGTCTGAAAACACACACAATAAACAAGCACACAAACGTCAAAACAACAGCAAACATCTGTAACTATGGTCACAAAAAATGATAGCCACGTGCGGGGATCTAACTGAGGCCGGGGATCAACCGATATGAGTCAGTGCTCCGACCTTTGCTTGATATTTTGAGGTGAAACAGCTCTAAGTGCCTTTTTTAATCCATCTGATATAACCTATCTGCAACTAATGTGCTAGTTATGTTATATTCAAAAGCACTTACTTACTTACTTACTAAACTGGCATTAACATATAAGCAGAGCTTTACGAAGAAGGTTGGTAACAAACAATTTAAATTTAAACCACCAGAGGACCAAAGGCGTGATGTTTGCTTTACCTAATTATAAACGCGACATATTATGAGTTAAATAAATAAGGAATACTTTGTTTATTTGACGAACAATAAGGTTAAATCTAAAATTGAAAAACAGTACGCTATAATATTATTGTCTACGATGAGACAGCTGGTTTTGTAGGATATAGCTGTATGAATAAATTTTACGATTGTTAAAAGAAGGTAACATTATATGATGATTATTAACTTTTGTCAGATTATGTACTGGCGTTTATTTTAGAAAGAACAACATTTAAAATATTGATGGGTTCATATTTTTTACTACATATTATGTATATGTAGACAATGTCAAAGCTCTTCTATATTATCACAAGTCAAAATAAAATCCATATTCTTAATATTTAATTCAACTGAAAGAATAAATCACTCTTCATTTAAATATTGTGTATTTCCGCTAAATTTAAGTATTAAAATTTCGCAACAACATAAAATGAAAAATGTTTTAAAGCATTGAATAAAGTATGTTTAAATTTTTATTTTCATTCTTTTTTTATTTTATTTTATAATTTTTATGTAAACCACAAATATATTACAAACAAAACATAAAGTATAGTTACAGACAGTGAAGTACAATGAGCGGACTTATGGCTAATTAGCTATTTCTTCCAGACAACCCATTTAACTTGTTTACTACAACCTCATGTTTGAGGAAGAAAAAACATCGGAAAATTTGTAGTCAGGAGATTTTCCGAGAAATGTTTTTCCGCCAATTCAGTGTGAAACAGCAACGGCATGGCTGATTAAACTTTGTCGACATAATTTCATTGACATCTCAGTGTATAATTTATGTGGAAAAATTCTTTACATTATAATAATTTCTAAGGATTTTATTCAAACGTACGGCTCACCTGATGGTAAGCGATTACCGTAGCTTATAGACGCCTGTAAGACCAGAAGCGTCGCAAGCGCGTTGCCGACCCTATCTTCAATCCCCCCAGGAGGTCACCTTCCTCACCACAGGAACACAACACTGCTTGAAAGCAGTTCCTGCTATGCCCCACCTTCTTTCACGCCCTTCCTAGTTATATATAAAAAAATTGGTTGTCTGTAAAGTTGGTTTACGGACGATAGTTTAACGTGACAACGTCATAACAAAACATCTCCTCGGACGCATATGCCAATCGAGTGGAAGAGAGATAGATGCGGCGCAAGCGTACAGTGTGCGTAACGCTACAATGAGTCATCTTTTTTAGGGTTCCGTACCCAAAGGGTAAAAACGGGACCCTATTACTAAGACTTCGCTGTCCGTCCGTCCGTCCGTCCGTCCGTCCGTGTGCCTGTCACCAGGCTGTATCTCAAGAACGGCTATAGCTAGAGAGTTGAAATTTTCACAAATTATGTATTTCTGTTGCCGCTATAACAGCAAATACTAAAAACAAAATAAAATAAATATTTAAGGGGGGCTCCCATACAACAAACGCGATTTTCTTGCCTTTTTTTGCTCGATATCAATAATGGCAACAGGTAGGCACTTGAAATATTCACAAAATACTCAGTTCTATTTTAACTTTAATAATAAATAATAAAACTAAAATAAAATTAATATTTAAGGGGGGCTCCCATACAAAAAAACGTCATTTTGCCTATTTTTGCTCTCATACAACAAAAGTGATTTTTTTAGCCGCTTTTTGCCCGATATTAAAATCAATGTACCTAGTCAATGGTACGGAACCCTTCGTGCGCGAGTCCGACTCGCCCTTGGCCGATTTTTCGTGCATGCAGTTGGCGTTTGTCGATTTATTAGACGTTGTCACGTCAAAAAAATGAACGTAAATATATGAGTATTAATTGTGTAAGCAACAATAACAAAATTAGCAGAAATAATAACTTTCCTTTCACTACAAAAATAATGTTATCTCGAACTGACACATACGGTAATCAAATCTCGTGTTTCTGTTTCCTTTTTGATTTTATTACGCTGTATCTAAGATAATTTTCCTTGAGTATTTCTGTAGACATTAATCTATACTAATATTATAAAGCTGAAGAGTTTGTTTGTTTGTTTGTTTGTTTGAACGTGGTAATCTCTGGTTCTACTGGGCCGATTTGAAAAATTCTTTCAGTGTTAGATAGCCCATTTATCAAGGAAGGCTATAGGCTACATATCATTACGCTAAGACCAATAGGAGCGGAGTCCACGCCGACGAAGTCGCGTGCAGAAGCTAGTAAATATATATTTCTTTACGGCTTTTAAAAAATACTTACATACTGGTGCTAGAATGTGTTAAACTAGCTGCGTCTAGTGGTTTCATCCGCTTTACTTCCGTTGGGAGGCCAACGATTTCCGTGAGAACATTAGTATAAAAATTAGCCTATGTGATAATCTGAATCTCCGGTTATCTACATACTAGTTTTTATTATACATATACATAATATATCTTATAACATTCACACACGGTCGTCTGTTCCTAAGGTAAGCAACTTTAATGCTTGTGTTATACGAGTAGGTAACAGGCAACAGCCGACTCCTACAGCTACTTTTTTTAAAATTGAATATACATAGAAATAATACATATATAAATACAAATATTACACCCCGATTCAGGTGGGAATCGAACCCACAACCTGCAGAGCAGAAAGCAGTGCCACTACAAACTGCGCCAACGGGCTATTCTAAATTACCATCAGCTCGTCGTCTTTTGTGTAAAAGCATACCATCATTACTCACAAACTTGTGAATTTATAGGCGAATATGAAGTCATTTGGAAATCTGGTTTTTGTCCCTAAAAGTAGTAGTACCTTTCAGAAGATACACAGGCTTTTGAAGATTATATTTCCTTTTTAAACTAGAAACAAATGCAATTAAGTAAAATTTTCTTCATTCATTAATTTTAATTACTTTCACCAGTGCCAAAATAGCGCAAATGATTTTAATTTAGTAAATTCGGAACATTATTTATAAAGTATAATTAGCAAAATTAAGAAACTGTTTTGTATTTTAGTATCATTACTAAATCAATAAATTGATGTAATTAAATAAGTTGAGCTACGTATTTATTTAAACGAAACCAGTAAATTACAATTTTTCTTCTTGTCTAAGAAATTAAATTGCTTGTAAGCGCCCTCTCTTCATCAATAGAGGAAGTACAATATTTCGTTACAGCGCCATCTTTTGGTGAGTACTAAAATATACTTCGAACAGAAATGAACTATTACGTAGTTAGTCAATTCCATGGTAGATGGCAGAGTTTGTATGTACATTTGTGTAATAGAAAAAAAATTGCAGCAATAAAACAATATCAAATAAGTTTTATTATAACTGAAAATAATTATTTAATTTTATATTTTGATGAACCGTCACTTGATTTTTAAATATTTTTTCTGAACTTTTGATAACTATTATCTAGTTATAATGAAACAACTTTTTCGGATTTTGTCGCAGTTTATTAAGTTTTTCCAATCCTTCACCTACATGGAGAAAGAAGCCTATGCCCAGCAGTGGGATGTTACAGTCTGAACCATGGTCACGGGAGGACTACTATAATTATTCTTTGGTTGACGAATTAGCGCGAATAAATTTTATGAAATATAAATTAATGTAAGTAATTATATATTTATGTCTATGTACATATTATAGGTAGGTATACATTTATTTAGAAAAATAACTTTGCGACAGAATCTGGTTATAAAAGTTCTTAGTTTTTCGTTAATTAGTCCTAAAAGCAATTAATTTATTACAATTTTTTAAATTAATTACATCGACAACTAATATAACATAGACGGACGAAAAAATAGTCAAGTAAATATGCTTTATTGGAGATAATTCAAAACATGCTCGTCAGATATCGATTAAATTCAAATCTAGATAATTATAAAGAAAGAAAAGTTTTTAGGAGCCATTTCTTAAGTACCTATACATTAATGACAATAATACCATGTAATTATTATGTTTGCTCGCAAAAGAACAAAAAACCGACTTCAATTACCTACATCAACAAGTAATACATAAAGGTAATCGTTCATAAGATGCAAACTTCATTCACGTACGTAACCGACGCACACACAATCAATTTTTACTGTATATATTTCTTAACCATTGTTCATATTTATTTCAAGTTTCCAAGTTTTACATCGGCTTAATTACAGATAATGTTTCATCATAAAGTAGTCTCGGTGAATTTATGAAGCCAATTAAAATCTATAGAATGTTTCTTAAAGGATTAACGGAGTGGGCGCGAGAGGCTTTGTTGGGGCGGGATACCATTTAATTTACCGAAATAATTGCCAGCCGAGGCCATGGAATGTGTTGTTATTATAATAATTGTTTTTTCTTGAACAAAAAAAAAATCGACTTCAAACATGGGTACTTATTATTTTTTATTTAAAATAATTTTAAGTTGGTTAATTACGATCACGATTCAGCCTATAATATCCCACTGTTGGGCATAGGCCTCTTCTCCATGTAGGAGAAGGATCGGAGATTAATCCACCACGCTGCTGCAAGTTGGTTAATATTTTATTATTATTATAACAAGTAACAAAAATCTTACAAATTTCTGAGAAATAAACAATTTATATATATAAATACAAAAAAAGTACGATTTAGGACCAATTATTCTTAAATCGTACATTGAGATCCTACAATTGGTTCACATGGTCTACTGTTGGTCACATTGGTCTTAATAATCACAATATTCATAATTAAGTTATTAAATACGCATGTAAATTAATTCTCAGTAATGTGCGCATAATGGGGCGGTCATCGCGAATTCTTGGCAGTCATCGTAGTAGTAACATTGTGTTTTCTTATGGTTTCACATAATTCACGTACATAGTTGAGTTTTTAATTAACCTTAATAACTAAGTTCTTAAACGAATGTAAGTATAATGTAATTTTGAGTCGGCGCGGCGCTAAACAGCAATAGCCCCGCTATCAAGCGCCCCTATAGGTACTCATATATCTTTATCCTTAACATAATCTTGTACCGAATAACAAGCTTTATTAATTCAACATCTGAAAACTGCAGCCACTCTACACAAAAAGCTTAAAACTTTACCTAAAGCTTTTTAATGGCAGAGCTCGTGGCCAGACAACTCATTCACTATTTTACAGTTAGGTTTAATTTTGGCGAAAGCAATGAAAAGTGTAATCTGGAAGAATTTTCATTTCCAAACCTATTTCAGATGCTAAGATTAACATAATTAAAGCCTTCGGACAATGAGCTTCAATCAAAGTTAAATAATAATTAATTCATAATTTAATTTGATTCTGCATTTTATATTTTATTTAAGCTGTAGATTTTTTAGGCTTAGTAGAATTATTTGAAGAAGTATAGTTAATCGATAAATTTTCTATCTCATAATCTTAGCATGTTTAACAATTCTTTATTTTTATCGTAAGGGCAAAGTTTGTACACTACAAAAATCTATACTAATATTACAAAGGGGAAAGATTTGATTGTTTGTTTGCATTGAATAGGCTCCGAAACTACTGAACCGATTTGAAAAATTCCTTCATTGTTGGGAAGCTACACTATCCGCGGGTGACATAGGCTATATTATATTTTCAAAAAAAAATTAGGGAAAAAATATTTTGAAATTTTCGTTAAGTACCCGTGTGAAGCCGGGGTGGGATGCTAGTTTAAAAAAAGGATAATAAAGAACACAACACATCAAATATTATACACACAACAACACAAGACGAAAAAAACGAGTGTGCTTTAGACCACACGACTGAAGTAAAACTTACGAAACGTAACTCTCTCTTTCTATCTTCACTAACTTATATCTCCCTCTCAACTTTCGTTCTTCACACTTTTCGTAACGCTCTCGTCACGCATTCACCGGCTTACTCCTCAATTCATGCGTGCGAAAAGAAGTTTTATTTAAAAAAAAAAACAGTAACAGACGTAAGGATACGATTCAGCCTGTAATATCCCACTGTTGGGCATAGGCCTCTTCCCCATGTAGGAGAAGGATCGGAGCTTAATACACCACGCTGCTCCAATGCGGGTTGGCGGATATATTCCCTACTATGAGTAACGATCGCTATCGGGTGTACATGATAACAACCGGGGCCGACGGCTTAACGTGCTCTCCGAGGCCCGGTGGGGAGACCCACAAGGACGTAAGGATAAATGATGATTATTCCAATTATTATTGCCAAAACAACTTGAAAAAAATATGTGAATATTCCATTATAATTAATTTGAGACTAAGATAATAACAGCTTTTTGTTTACAATTAAATTATATCTACGACCTTCTATGTACCTACTTGATGAATTTAATATTTTGTGAAGAGATTGGAAAACATTACGAAGAATAAAAGACCTGAGGCGATACGCCCACAAATTGAAGTTGGTATAATTAAATAATTTGTTTACACGCTATTTTAGCTGTATTTATTAAAGCTGAAAAGTTTGTTTGTGGTTCGAATTTGAAAAATTCTTTTTATTGGATAGCCGATATTTACCGAGGAAGGCTAATTTTTTTTTCCTGAAATTAACGCGTATAAAATCGCGGGTCACAGCTAGTATTTAATATGCAATATTTATAGTATTTAATATGGTATGAAAATATTATATTAGTTTCTTTGAAAGACAGATATCTCTGGATCTTCAGTGGTTTGAATAGTTTTTGTTTATTGTTTTTTTCATCCTATTTGAATAATACGGCCTCTAACATTCCACTGGCAGAAACAGCCCTCTTTTTCTGTATGAAAGACGGATCGGAGAGTAATCCACCACGCTCCACTACGTATCGGCGGGTATATTCCCTATTTTGAATAATTAATCGCTTTCACGCGTCTGTGATTTATCAACACTAACAGCTTTACGTGCTCTCCGAGACACGGTGGAAAGACAAACAGACACAGACACTCAGATCGAAAACAAATATTTTTACAAATACAAATCCACATTGACCGGAAATCGAATCAACGACCCATGGTTCTTAAGCGATTACACGCACTACTACACCATATTTGTGTTCCTGTGGTGAGTAAGGTGACCAGAGCTCCTGGGGGGGATTGGAAATAGGGTCGGCAATGCACTTGCGATGCTTCTTGTAGGCGTCTATAAGATACGGTAATCGCTTACCATCAGGTGAGTAAGTGATCAGGTGTATTAAAAAGTAATAATATGGATTTCATTTAACCAATTTGTCGAGCAACTTAAAGTTAAATAAAAGCAACAACGATATCGTTTGAATAAACATTACCTACTGCAATTGTTAAATATAAATTAATTTAAATGAACAAAGTTAAGCTGTTTACTGGTGTCAAATAACCGAATGTATTTATAATACAATAAAACTTAACGAAGCTCTTGTTTACAGAGAATAAAATACGGTTTAAATGTAAACTCTAGCAAACTGTTATTTTTTTAGGTACCTAACTGTGATATTAATATTTTTTTACATTATACGCACTTCTGCTTGTAATATAGCTATTCTGCTTGTAGTATAGGCCTTTTTCCCATGAAGGAGAAGGCTCAGAGCTTAATCCACCAAGCTGCTCCAAGTAGATTGTTTTTTTTTTACAGAATTCTGTATGGAATAAAGTTTGGACGGGTACATCTATACTAATATAATAAAGCTGAAGAGTTTGTTTGTTTGTTTGAATGCGCTAATCTCAGGATCTACTGGTCCGATTTGAAAAATTCTTTCACTGTTAGATAGCCCATTTATCGAGGAAGGCTATATATCTTCACGCTAAGACCAATAGGAGCGTAGCACCAATGAAGAATGTTTAAAAATCGGGTTTTTTTCCTTTTGAGAGCTTCCGCTGCGTAAACGGTTAAAGTTTCGCTCAAATCATGTATGACAGAATTGGTCCTATTCCAAGGGGACGAAGTCGCGCGCAGAAGCTAGTAGTAAAGATAAATCCGAACTGCAAATAAATTTTATTTGTTAAGAATAGTGTATATTAATATATTAACTGATATCTTATACTATTAAACGAGCAATTCTTGTATATATATATATTTTCTGAATCTCGGAATCGGCTCCAACGATTTTCGTGAAATTTAGTATGCAGGGGATTTCGGGGGCGAAAAATTGATCTAGCTAGGATTCATTTAAAAAAAATGTCGTTTTATCCCTGTTTTTAGGCAATGAAAAAATATCATTAGAATACGAAGCTTAATTTCACTTCGCGTCAACATAGCTGTAATGGCGTAATTAGGAAATCGGCGGGTGTCAAATCGTGTTGACCCGGGTTCGAATCTCAGTCTCCAGATACATTTTTTTTCTTTTTTTTTTAATTTCACTCGTGATTTATTATTTAAATAAAATTAAAATATAAAAATACCGAGAAAAAAAAAACAAAAAATAAAATGAAAATACCGAGCTAGGCTCGGTCACCCAGGTACTATTTTTAATTATTAATGAGTTAAGAGCACAGTTGAGTTAGAACAGGTCTCGTCTCAAGCTTATTATATAATTATGTTTCTGTGATGAGTATGCTGAAGTAGATGTATATACGTATGTAATATTATATATTCACTTCTAGGTATAAGTCAACCTTTGTCATTAACCATACTTCTAATTTTCTGTATATTCTTTTTTAGCACAATTAAGTCAGAGACAATAATACTCACATCTCTTGAGGTTACACTTTGTTGCCAGCGGGAAAAATTATGGTCCGCAACGCGTCCGCAACTTTACATCGCATTGGTAAAAAAATACCAAATTATAAGAAGCTCCGTAAAGTTTATAATTATTACTAGCTGTGCCCCGCGGTTTCACCTGCGTTGATTTGAGGGGAAAAAATGCTTTCCTTTTTTTCAATAGTATAAGATTTAATTAGCTTGATATATTTTCCTTAGTTTACACTAAATAAATTTCTGAACGCACGCATAAATATTTGACCAAAGAGTATATTATAACCACTACGTTTTATATTTGACAACCAATATATATTATGTCAATCCGTTTTCATTACTGACATTATTATACATTTTTAAAATGTAAAATACGCCACTATCCGTATATTGTGGATATATGTTGTCGATTCGAAACCTTTATTTAAATACGTTCTTTAATTTTATCGGAGAGTTTACCATATCGACGGGATGAACATTAAATGTTTGACAGTTTCGAAACACGAACATAGTTCTATACAAATTTCCATTCCCACCTTTCAACCCCTTACACCCTTTTATTCGCATTAAAAAGTAGCCTATGTCCTTTCTCAGACTCTAGACTATCTGTATACCAAATTTTATTTAAATCTGTTCAGTAGTTTTGGCGTGATTGCGGGACAGACAGACAGACAGACAGAGATACTTTCGCATTTATAATATATTAGTATTAGTATTAGTATTAGTATATTAGTATATTAGTATTAGTATTAGGATTATGAATTTTTAAAATTATTTTTCACCTTTCAACATTGTTTTCAATTTGATTTTAATATAAAGATACATAAAAATATATTATAATTATACAACAATCGAAGAGATGAAATAAAAATATTCACTTTTTTCCCACAAATTGTTTTTTCTAGAGATCTCCTGAAACTCATTACGAAGCCAAACACCGCAGGTAATATACATTCGCATTTCTTAGAAAATACTCTTAGACTTTCGTCAAAATACTGAATGAGGTCGACAGTGTTACAGCTATATTTTTTCAGAGAACTTTTTCCAAAGATCTTGTAAAAGATACGAAGCATCGCCAGTGACATGCCTTTGATGATCGCAGAAGGTTTGTCTTAAAATTGTCTCTCAAAGAGTTTTAAGCCGGTCTACTATGTCAATATAAATTAACAAAGAATTCATGAATTTTAATCCAAATTACTTTCAAAAGAAAACTTGTAATACTAATAACTTATATTCAAGTATCAATGATCTTTCTTTGATGCGGTCGAGTACATTTCTGAGAGATGAGAAACGAATAAAATAAAAATTCAGGATTGCCTGTAAAGCCCACTTGAAAATAAATATGTTTGATTTAAACATTTTTTAATATCATATCAAAAATCGTCCGTTCCAGCGGGGATCAAACTCATTTAGGGCACAGGTCTCTTTCTACTTGTAGGAGCAGAATCGGTTCCGAATCTGCTGTTACACTACAAATTGGCGGATTATTTATTTTGAGTTGACGCCGCGTTGGCGCAGCGCTGACAGCACTGGATTGCGATTTGCTGTTGCGCGGGCGGTTGCGGGTTCGATCCCCGCACACGACAACATTTGTATTGGCCATACAGATTTTTGCCATGGTCTGTGTGTTTGTGTAGTCCCTGTGGGTCTCCCCACCGTGCCTCGGAGAGCACGTTAAGCCGTCGGTCCCGGTTGTTATCATGTACACCTGATAGCCATCGTTACTCATAGTAGGGAATATATCCGCCAACCCGCATTGGAGCAGCGTGGTGGATTAAGCTCCGATCCTTCTCCTACATGGGGAAGAGGCCTATG
This sequence comes from Melitaea athalia, assembly GCA_905220545.2. Taxonomy (NCBI): domain Eukaryota; kingdom Metazoa; phylum Arthropoda; class Insecta; order Lepidoptera; family Nymphalidae; genus Melitaea; species Melitaea athalia. The sequence goes on from HG992201.1 coordinate 588,566, forward strand.
CCCAACAGTGGGATATTACAGGCTGAATCGTGATCGTTATTTTGAGTAACGATCGCTATCTGGTTTCTATTACCAGAACCAAAATCTGAATGTGCTCTCCGAAGTACCAAGGAGCATTGGTCTCCGCAAGGACAAAAATATGAAAATATAGTTCAATCTTATTTTACTTGGAAATCAAAGTTGGAAGTTAAATATATTATTTATTTTATAACAACATCAAAACATTTATGTTACTAAAGTTTTTGAATACATTACTTTATTTTAACAGCACCATAAGATACCTATATAAAGAGGTTTTATTTTGACTTATAGTAACCAAAATACTTCGAAAAGTGTGCACACATGCATGCATACGAAGTACATAATATGTTTGTGTGTTTCGGAACACTAAAGACTAAGTTAATGGAGTGCATTCACGCGCTGAGGGTAACTGAAATAAATGACGTGCAGTTGAAAGTGTACTTTATTTAAATTCCTATAAGGTTTATATTCGTTTGAAACTTAGCCTTAGTAGCGTCTATCACCAAACACGTAGATAATCTCATTCGCTTATATAACGAATGAGAATTGCATTTGTCTTAAAACGTGATTCTTTTACGAGGTGACGTAATTCTTTATTAGTATTTTAAAAAGTTAGAGTAAAGTAGGTGATATTTTGATACAATATACACCCCACCGTGTCTCGGATAGCACGTTAAGTTATCAATATCGATTCTTAACAAGGACTCATAATCACTACAGCCTTTCGCAGTCCACTGCTGGACTTAGGCCTCAAAAGTACGCCCCAGACATCCTGGTTATTCGCTATCCTTATCCAGCCTTCACCGGCAATCTTAGGTAGATCGTTAGTCTAGCGGGCCGGAGGACGTCCCGCACTGCTTTTGCTAACACATTTACAAATTAAATAGCCATCTTTATTCATAGTAATGACGAGGAAGACGGGAGGGGGGGTAGGAGGGTGTAGGACGTATAAATATATGGTTTTGGCCTGAGTGCACTTATTTTATTATTATACTCTTTGGTGCACTTCCTTGTGAGTTATCTTAACTTGACTCGAAGAGTACTTTATTTTTCAAATCGTGACTGGACATAACCACACAAAAAATGTGACGTGAAATTATTATACCTACCAGATTTTAATCATGTTATTTATTAATAGTAGTAAGAGAATATCTTACTGTGGGATGTGAACATGTTGAGATTATCTAAAACGCCGAAGGCGTATTAACCTTTTTAAATCCGAGGACGTTTACATAAAATTAATTTTTCCAGAATACCCTCAAAAAATACCTTTCTTTTTTGTAATACAATTTTGCTAGAAATGTTTTTAACTTATAATTTTGTTGACTTTTAAATAAAAAGATTGTCCGAAAAAAAAAATATCCATAAATTGCTTCAAAATTATTATTCCTAAATTAAAATTATCTCGCAAGCCCTTGAAAAGCTCTGCTTTTTGCTAGTTAAATAAAAAAAAATGTGTATTTATTATATATTAGGTCGGGGAAAAAGATTTTTCGTTATAAAGAAATTCAAGGTAAGATTTTACAAAACCCGCAATGGAGTAGCGTGGTGAATTAAGCTCTGATCCTTCCTTCTCCTACACGAGGAAAAAGGTATCAGTGGAATATTACAAGCTAAATCAAAATACAATGTCAAAAATTTTCGAATTTCATATAATTTCAAAAATTTCTTATTCAAAAATTAAAGAAATTTTCATTTCATTTAAGTAGGGTTCACAATCACTTTGTAATCGATATTTAAAAAATTACTATCATACAAGTCTATAATATTGAAATAAAGTCAATATGAATATTCAAATGAAATCCTAAATATTCAAATAAACATGTTTATAAGACATAATAACGAAAGTTTTCAGAATAATCACCTAAATCCGAATGGATTTTACGATTTGCATTTGCCTAATTTAATTACTGTGGTTACAATTATTCAACTCTGGAATGGCTTAACTTGGCGGATTGTAAATTTAATTTTATAGTTTGTTTAAAACTTAAATAAGATGTAATAGATATTGCGAAAACAGCTTGGGGTAATTTTACTGTTAAAAGTAGGAAAAAGAAATTATTTGTCCAATAAGCATACGGTCTCCTAAAACAGACATTGTGTTTAAAGGAGGTTTCATGTACTATTTGTTAAATTAATTTGTATGGAAATAAATAAATAATTTTTTTTATTTATTTATTTACGATCTGCCTGATTGTAATAGGTTATCGTGGCCAATGGATGCTTGTGACTTCAAGAGCGTAGAAAAACTCATATCATGAGATTTTGAGAATAAAAATTTATTAAGAGTTAACTGATATAGGGCACAGCAGGAAATATATTGATCAAAATATGGAGCAGCCCGACTGGGGTAGTACCTCGACCTTACAGAAGATCACAGCTAAATATGACTGCTTATAAGCAGTGTTGTGTTCCTGTTGGTGGGCAAGGTGACCAGAGCTCCTGGGCGATTTAGGATTAGGGTCGGCAACGCGCTTGCGATGCTTCTGGTGTTGCAGACGTCTATAAGCTACGGTAATCGCTTACCATCAGGTGAGCCATAGCGTGCGTCCACACTGCATGCGCGGTGGCGAGCGCGGAGGCGGTTGCGGCGGCGGAGGCGTATGGTGGCCACAGTGACGCGCGAGCTCATGTAGCGATTTGACGTATATCAGGGGTTGCAAACTATGGACGAGGATTTATTATTTTTACTAGACAGTCCAATCTTGAGATGGGGGGTGTTGAACATTAGATATGTTGTGCACGAAATAAATAAAACCAGAAATAAGTGGTGAATTTTTTAATTTATATGAAGAATTGAGATTATACCCTACAAAATTCGTACAGTGTATACTGCCATTTTACCAAAAGCAATAATATTACAACTTATACTCGTCCATTCGATTATTTTCTTTTTGACAGTTCAAGAAAATTTGAAATTAGTGACCACGAAGTATAGATACAAAGAGTCCGGACGTAATGTTGAACGAATTGTCTCAATTTAGGGGACAGAATTTTAATTCTAATTTTAATTTCCCAACTAAAAAAGGTATAAACTACAGAAAGCGAATACTTATATAGCGACAAGACCGAAATGGTTTGATACCCCTGCCACCCGCGCATTAGATCGCTTGCTGACTAGGCCCGTAGTGTGGACAGAACGCGCGGATAGGAATGTTTGAAAACTACGCTCGTTGTATCGCTCAGTCGCTTCCGCTTTAGCCACTGCAGTGTGGACGCAAAGACGCGTTTCATATGTTCGATATTTCGCGCCCGCCGCCGCCACCGCGTTAGGCTCGCAGTGTGGTCCTAACCTTACGCTTGTTTGCCGACCTAGTTGTATAAAAAGTCCATTTGAAATGGTGGCCTAAACCGACATTAGCAAATCATTGTTTATTGAGCTCGCAGGGTGTGATATTCAAACTTGCGCCGGAAGAAAGTCGGCCATTATCGCGTAATGACGTATTTCCGGTAGAGGGCGTGGATAGTTTGTTATGCAAATAAAGGTTCCAACTGTGTGACTGTATAATTGCTGGGAATCATTTGAAATAGTGGACTTTTAGCTTTTATTTCTAGTGAAAAAAAGATGCACTGACACACTGCATTTTAACGAAGAAGCAAAAATCTGCTTTTCCGCCATTTTGAAGATACTTTAGCACACGGATTGTGTGCTCGTTTCACTCTCAATGTATTAAAAAAGGAGAAAATCTCTTGAATATGCTCTTTTGATCCTATTTCAATGTTTTAACGGTGACGTATATTTTGCATGCGTTCGGTTATAAAACTATAGTTTTATTGGTATGCCATTGAAAGCGGCCGTTGTCGACCATTATGTTGGGCAATTGGGCGAAAGTTCCATTAAAAACGAACGCCAGTTTCATTTCCGCTCTGATTGAATATTTACACTTTTAAAAATATTTGGTTGGTGTGATTCAATAAAAGTTAGTTTAATAATTTTTATATATATTTTTATATATATAGAAGATGTATCGATATTACAGCAGATACGATTATATACAAAGTAAAATCTGAAGCGTATTAAATTTCGAAAGGTTTTCGGCAAAAATCTATACTAATCTATATGAATATAATAAAGCTGAAGAGTTTGTTTGTTTGTTTGTTTGAACGCCCTAATCTCAGGATCTACTGGTCCGATTTGAAATATTCTTTCAGTGTTAGATAGCCCATTTATCGAGGAAGGCTATATAACATCACGCTAAGACCAATAGGAGCGTTGCACCAATGAAGAATGTTTCAAAATCGGGGTTTTTTCCTTTTGAGAGCTTTCGCTGCGTAAACGGTTAAAGTTTCGCACAAATCATGTATGCGAAGTCGCGCGCAGAAGCTAGTAATTATAATAAAGAGGAAAGATTTATATTTTTGTGTGTATGTATTGCATAAACTCAAAAACTACGGGACCGATTTAAAAAAAATCTTTCACCATTTGAAAGCTTAGTTATCCTTGTGTAACATAGGCTACTTTTTATCCCGGGAAAATAATAGGTCCCCATGGAAAATTGTTTACGCACACGGGTGAAAACCGTTGAGAACAGCTAGTTTAAAATAAAATTAAGATTGTAGTTAGCCTCTGCAGGTAATTACGAAAAGTCAACTTATTACAAAAAATATGCTTTTTATTTTTCTCTTAGATTCTGATTACTACATAATTATCTTAAAAGAAAAAAAACATTTCGTTCATTAACAAGTAGAGTCGTAGACTTTTAACAATTTATCTAAAACCCTGCATGAAAACGAGAATCAGTGGTCGTGTAGATTCAATTCACGTAGATATTTACATTCACCTAATTCTTACTGTCATTTATCTTGTTCGACAGAAAAGCAATTTTGGCTCCCCATAAGTGCTTATGGGAAACCGATATAAAACAAGTAACCAACTTGTTTGCTATCCTTGTTATAATGTTGTAATATTATAAATGCGAAAGTAACTCTGTCTGTCTGTCGCTCTGTCGCGCTTTCACGCTAAAATTACTGAACCGAGCGCAGCGTGGTACAGCGCGGTGTAGGTGGGGAAATATATGTATATGCCTGAGTGTGCTTTCCCGAATTTGTAAGCTGTTTACAACAATACACTGCACATAGCTCATTAAAGTATTTATACGTATGTGTCTTATTTGTAAAATAATTAGAATAAATAATTGAAAATTCTACCCAAAGACACTCACTATTCCACGCGGACGAAGTCGCGGGCACAGCTAGTATTTCCATAAAACCTGGTAAAGTCTGATTAAAATATGAAATACTACTTCATTGAAATAAATACACAGTGCTTCCCCAGGACCTGTGGCTACCAACAAGGAACACAACACTACTTGAAACAGTATTTAGTTAAGATCTTCTGTACGGTTGAGGTACTTCCCCAGTTGGGCTGATTCTTAATTTTGAGTTTACAAAGTACTCTTAAAATGTAAAGAAACATGATACATACCAATCAGAAAGCGCGTGGTCTGTTTGTTCACTTGTACAAGTATTTTCAGTTTGTATGTTTGTTCAACTTAAAAGAGCGCTTTTCAATTTTGTATCACATTTTACTTGGAACCAAATTTATAGAGTAGCTTTCAAGTCCTTGACTTTCCGATAAAATATTTCTACGTAACCTACGTAATTTATATACGTAATAATTTCAAATATAATAATATCATTATTATAAAAATTTAAGGTATTCGAATACAGACAACAATTTTAAAAACTACACAACCAAAATTAGAATTTTGATAACATAACATTATATTTACATAAATATGTATCAAAATTATTGCAAATAAAAATAAATGAAATTTTAAAATATACATTTTTACAATTCACAACTATCTAAATATTAAGGAAAATAAAATTAATAAATTTTATGTTTGCTTATATCAGATTTTTTAAATATAAATGTACTGTTTGATTCAAGAATATCTCTAAATATAAGTTCACTAAAATTTCTAAAAATATCTGTCCCTTTATTAAATCACGTTTCACTCCTAAAATTCTAAGCTTAAATAAATTAACAAGAAAATCATCTACATAAGTATAATTCTGTGCTGTAATTTTTTATTTTATTGGAACTAATTCAGTCTAAATCCAAGTTATTGGTATATAAATTATAGCATGAGTTCGCTATGAAAGATGCCCGTGTACGTATTATACGAAAAAGTATCCCAGAAAAAATATATTAATAAAAAATATTTTACATCAGGGCTCAAATTCCTTCTCATCATCTTCTTTTGCATTTATTTTTAAGCTTCTTTGTCTATTATGTTTTCTAAATTATTATCTATACTTACTAATCTTTTAAAACTGTTAAATTTGTATGTTTAAATTCGCTAATATCGGGAACTGGTTCGAATTGAAAAATTCTTTTTCTCTTATCCAATTTTTTCAATTATTTAGGAAGCCAATTTACCGAAAAAGGTTATAGGCTATTTTTATTCAAATTATCACTTGTTAAAACTGAGGGGCATAGTTAGTAATAATTAGGGAGAAAATGTATAACCCATAACAACCTTTTTACGTTAACCCTAATTAACCTTTTTACGGTAACGTCATCATGTACACCTGATAGCGATCGTTACTGATGGTAGGGAATATATCCGCCAACCCGCATTGGAGCTGCGTGGTGGATTAAGTTCTGATCCTTCTCCTACATGGAGAAAGAGGCCTACGTCCCGCAGTGGAATATTACAGACTGAAGCGTAAGCGTTATAACACATGAAACATCACCGTATTACTGCTAATAATGAGAAATGGCAACTGACTGATGTCAAATTTCAGAGAGGTAAAGCCACGGTAATATATAGTCTATATTTTCATTTATTTTAAAAGTAACATATTAAAAATGTCCAGAAAAAATGGAACAAGACTCACATGGTATATTCTTTTGTCTCATGTTTCTGTTGTACACGATGGAGGCTTTTGTTTTCTTTTCGATTCCAAACAGCCATTGTTTAACTTTTCACACAAACATGTCTTATACAACCTACTTTTGAAATACAAGTTAATTAATATTAAAAAAATGAAATTAAATTGTATTAGAATTTAAAATACATTCAGATATGAGCAGCCAAGTAAGTTAAGTCATGAATTCAATACTATTGAAATTCTTATGAAAACGCATGATATTATTATAAATATATTGTAACGCAATTGACTATCTATATTATGAAAAACATCCCGCAAAAATACATATTTTGTAATTATGTAATTATTAATTTAAAAATTGTAGCTATCCTTAAAGTCAGTAATATTAAGGAAAAATGCTTCGAAAACAAAACATTTTTAAGTAATTCCTCGTAGATATTTCAGGCAATTAATTTCCTTCAACTTAATTAAAAATACATAAAAAATGTTAAGAATTCCATCGCATCGTAAAAATATAGCGACCTTAGAACAGAAGTGTAAAATAAATGACATCGACGTTACTTATCATTTAACTAACAATTATATTTAATGTTTACGTTTTCGTATTGTCTTCTATTATTATATCTCTATACTTCTATCTTATTTATTGCAGTTTGGTATAAAAATATTCTGAACATTTTTTTTAAATTACCACCTACTACATACATAAAGGGCATATGATTAGTCAGCTGTTTGTCGATAGAAGTGATAATAAGTCAATCGCGTTGTATGGATTCAAGCGACAGGCGTTAAAGAAACCATACACTAACTATTTATGATATCGTCGCTGAATAGGCAAAACTACTAACCTCCAAAAGTACTGTTTCGAGAAAAATCAATTTAAAGTTTTTTTTTTGCTTTAACCTGTCACAACTTTTTTTCTTTTGGGTGAAAGTAAGAACTGTTAAGGAAACATAATCATGATTTAATTTTATCTACGTAATTAATCTATTACATTGTTCGTATTTTAACTATTTACGAAGTTAGCTGTCACTTTAGGATAAATCCTCTGAGTTCTGAATAAAAACCAGCAAGGGAAAATTACTAACCTCCACATTAAGTTCACGGTTAGGGAGTCGCCAACTACTAAAGACTCGACTGTGTTAACATTCTCTTCGGAAAAACATACTAACATTATTTAAAAAATATAATAGTCGTAAACGAAAATTACTAAGAGATAAATCTACTACAGAAAGACATATAGCAAAAAGACATTCAGCATCGGATACTAGAGAAATCTCGAAAGCTTTTTACTTTCAAGACATAGTTGCCAATTAAATAATGGGATGATTATACTTTCATCACTTTTTATCTTGTTCCAGCCTAAATATTATTACTAATGTGAGCAACAAAAATGTTTATTATGAAATGTTAACCCGTATAATAAATAAATAACACCAATTTAACATACATCTTTATTCAATTAAAAAAACTGTTCAAACAAAATTAACATTTTCTTAGATTGAAAATAAAACAAAAATTGTCCTAAGAAAGTGTGAAAAAACTTAAACATTATGAGGTGTCTTTCTGGAGTCTGGTGGGGCTCCCATCCTTATACACAAAAACTTAGATATAACGCTCTGATACGTAGCCATCTTGACTACGGATCTTTTATCTTCGAGCCATGTCACAAAACTATTATACGCGATCTGGACAAAATTCAATCAAAAGCGCTCCGCATAATAATAGGTGCCATGAAGTCCTCTCCTATTAACGCTCTACAGGTGGAATATGCGGAACCTCCTCTACAATTGCGACGCCAATACCTCTCAGACCGATTTCTCTTTAAAATCCTCCAACTCTCTTCCCATCCTCTTTCGGCTAGACTACACCTACTCTCTCAATTAGTTCTTTCTTCATCCTACTGGTCTCACAAGTCTCCCCCATGTCTAATTAAAAGCTATAATAAGTTTATTGGCCTTCCTTACCCTGTCCATCAGTGTAGAATCTTACCTATTTATGAGGTTCCATTGATGGTTTAGTTCTGCTTCCCAACATTTCTTTCAACCTTGGTAGAGATAAAGGATCTCCTGTAGCAAATCAGCAATTTAACTACGCCATAAACACACATTACAAAGATTGGTATCATTTACTCACAGACTCCTCTAAAGTTACTGAACAGGGATGTATAGGATCAGCTGTCTGGATTCCGAGAGTTAATGTAGTACTGAACTGCAAAATGCCTCCCGCCTCCTCAGTTTTTACTGGGGAAGCTTTGGCTATCTTGGAGGCTCTTTCGTTTATTGAGTCACACCAATTAAACAACTCCGTTATATTCTCGGACTCCAAAAGTTGCTTACAGAGTAATTTAAATAATCCATTCAAGACTAAATTTAAGTTCCCTTTTATTCTCAAAATTAGGCATCTCCTCCTTAGGTGTCTGGCACAAAACATCCGTGTCGAGATGGCTTGGATTCCGGCTCACAGCGGTATAATAGGGAATGAGAAAGTAGATTTTTTAAAAAAAAGCGACAACATCTGGTGGCCTCAGCCAATACAAAGTTTATAGCCATGACTTGATTTCATTAGCGAAGACACGAATGATGCGTGATTGGTCTGAATTCTGGTCTCACTCAAGTGCAACAAAAGGAAAGTTTTATGCTAGTGTACAGGGATCCATCCTTGTCAAACCATGGTTTTTCAAGTATAGAAAGGCCAGTAAGTGGGTAATCTCAACTGTCTGCCGCATAAGGTTAAGCCATTCTTGTACCCCGGTCTTCCTTCACAAAATTAGAGTAAAGGACTCTTCACTTTGCGAATGTGGTCTTGAGGGAGGCACCCTTGAACACATATTTTTTAACTGTCCAAAACTCCAGTTTTCTCTTTATGATGTTCTTCCTCTTGATATACCTCGCCCAACTAACCTGAGGTCTCTTTTATCATTAGTTCACTCTCAGTTTATTGACATTTTATGTACATATATTAATCAAAATAACATTAGATTGTAGCACTGTCTGTCTTGATTAACCCTACTAACCTATGTTTATATACCTATGTTTGTTTGTCTTTTGTTTCAGATACTAATTCGGTAGATATAATTATGATTTATGATAAACTGGCAACAACACCGACATTTGTTCTGATTCTTTTTTTTAGTCTTTATTTCTTCTCGTACAATTGCTCTCCCACAAAGCCTTACACAAAGCAAAGTTTCCCGTCCTAACATAACAATCCTTATAACATAAACTAAGCTTCACTCAGACACTGGCAAATCCTTCAGGGAGCCAAAGTAAAAGAAGAAGAAGAAATCACCTTCCTCCGTAATTTTCCACATTTGTTTATAAAAACGTACTAAATAAAAATATAATGTGGAGTTTCACTATTGCAACTAACACAAATAACTCCCTCTGGAATCACTGTTCAGTTCAGGCGCTATATTGTTATTTTATACTAAGCTTAGTTTAAAATAACAATATCACGCCTGTCGTTCAAAACAGTGATCCTAGACGGAGTTACTTAAGTTAGTTACAATTACAAGACTCCATTTTAACAATAATCAGTATACTTATTGTAATTTAAGTAAGAGATCAAAACTGAACATTATTAACTTCTAATTCTAATAAAATATTGATTGAGAAATAATAATCTTCAAGTCATTCAAAAATGCTAATATCCTGTTACTTAAATTACTGAGTAAAGCAAAAATACTAAAGCGCCATGGTTGATGATTCTTGCTGAAAAATTATTTACTTTTATGCTTGAGCATACGTGATTTCAATCAGCAGAAACTACTAAATCACCATATATTGTGGTTTTTTCTTAAGCTCATTTGACTTAAAGGACCCGTGGTAAAAAAAAAGATTCAAGCAAAAGTTATGTAAATACCATCGGTTTACAAAATTATACTTTCGAAAATTACTAACAAACCTGAATAGGGATAGTTGCAGCAGCATAATACTAAACCGACAATTATAAGAAAATGTGTCAAAGTAAGCCACACATTAGTAAAAAGTCGCAAGAAATCTGTTGAGATTTTAACCCCATTTTGAGTGCTAAAGCGCCAAAAAAATGCTCCGATCGCCACGAGACCCGAACTAATAGACAGAGAAAAAAAAATGCAGTCGAACCATATATATAACTCATTTTGACCAAAATGGCGCTTTAGTAGTTTTGCCTATTCAGCGACGATATGGTTTTAAATGGTTAATGGGTATTTATTTAAGCAAAATATAAAAACCATCTTATGAAGAAAGCACTGCTTCTAATTTACTGATTGTTAGGTATATTGATTAGGATGATTATGTAGTATGTGTGATTATTGCACCCATAAATTTCGCTGAAGCGAATTTTTGATATGATAATAAAAATATTAAGTCAAAAATTGGTGGATTATAATATATCATAATATAGAAACAAAGTTAAAAATTCTCCAGTACTAAGCTGAATTGACCCCGTGACCTTTCACCCACATTGAATAAGATCTATTAGATAAATAACCTTTCCTATAATATTTCGTATTTGTTATAGTCATAGTGATTATAGAATTATGAAATACTCTTATTTTTTTTTATATCGCAGGGTAACCCATTTACGGGTGATATCTAGGATGCCCGGGTAGGCAGTCCTAGACCGTATGTCGGACTCAGCACTTGGGGGTGCCACTACCGCACTAACCAGAATTATGAAATACTCGTAGCAAAGAATTATGAAATACTCGTAGCAAAGACTCGTAACTGCGTAGCACTAATGTAGCACTCGTAGCTTGTTAGCTGTTAACAATATTTGTGCTACGTGATAATACTTGAAAACGTCTTATGCCCCTTTCCTTGGTCCTAATCTAAGGTAAGCCATTTTTAATATTAGCTCACTTTCCTAGTTCTACCCTCGATTTATAAAAAAAAATAATTACAAAGCCAGAATTTTACTTACAATCGAGAATTTTGTAAAAAAAATACATTTTAACACCATAACTAAATTTCACATGATTCTATTTAAGTAAGTAATAATTATAATCGTGATGGACTAACTGGTGTTAACAGTACAATTAATGCCTTGAACTCAAATGTTTTCACTAGATTTACTGTGTTTTAGGCAACGGCTGACTTAATCTGAGCACATAGATCTAGTAAAAAAGGTATGAGCATAATTATTTCAAACAAATATTTGTTTAATGTTCACTCGTCTATTGACTTTCGTAAGTATATAGATGTATACATACAAAACAGCGCGTAAAGAAACAGAATCAAATTTTAAAGCAATGTAATCCTTATTTTTAAACGGTGAAGGTTTATTTTCACTTGTCGTTTAAGAGTTGGGATTTGCTAAACACATCAACAGATGGTTCGAAATGTAAACGAGGACGGACACAGATTTCGATAAATAAAATTACTAAAACATTCTATAAACGGCGTTGATATTTTGAATGAATAATAGATTTTACCTGAGCATAATCAACTCATATTTTTTTTTCAAAATCGAAACAACGTAAGCAGTCGGAAGGCATTTTTCAAAAAAATCACTGAACTGTGGTAGGGCACAGCAGGCTATATCCTGCTCAAAATCTGAAGCAGCCCGGTTGAGGAAGTACCTCGACCTTACAGAAGAACACAGCTAAGTAGTACTGCCTTCAAGTTGTATCATTTTCCTGTGGTGAGTAAGATGACCAGAGACTCCCGGGGGGATTGTGGGTAGGGTCTGCTACAAGCTTGCAATGCTTCTGGTGTTGCAGACGTCTATAAGCAACGGTAATCACTTACCATCAGGTGAGCCGTACGCTTGTTTGCTGACCTCTTTGTATAAAATAAAAGATATTAAAATATACACAATCTTCAAAGGGGTATTCAAATATCATAGATTTTTTGTCAATAAGGAATATTTTTTTTAAACAGAAAATTATACTGATAAGTAACCACTTCAACTTAGCGGTACTTTTTATTTATTTATCATCAAGCAGATTATATTTAAAGATTATAAAAAATTAAAATTAGATATATAATTTTATGTAAAAGATTTTTTCGCAAGTATTTCAAAGTCAGTTTGATGGTAAAAAAAAAAAAACTTGAAACTGATAATGTACAGACAGACACCTTTGAAAGAACGGATCATCTTAAGCTGGTGCATCTATTTTATCTTATAGGCATTTAAGAACGAAGTCACGGGCACAACTAGAAAGAAATTCATATTTCCATTGTATATTCCACTATGAGCATCCCATGTTGTCACTGAAGAGATGACGCTGGCAGCTTAATGGGCTTTTGGATGCGATCTGAAAGACTGAACACTTTGCTGCGTCCGCTCGCTCTAATGGATGAACATGCACTTGAAAATTGCAACTTCAGTTTCAAACGGAAAATGAAGCCATAGGTGTTTTTTGTTCTAGTTGCAGGTGTTTGTTTAATCAGGTGATTATTTTGATAACTAGATTGAATAAAGCTACAATAGAATTGATAAGAACATGTAGGTAGTTAAGAATGTTAAATTTGTTTTTAAAGTTATTTTCTTCTTGCATGATTTGAAATTGTTGCATTCGCCTTTAAGACTATACTTGAATCGAAGCTGGACAATATCCTAGAGTCTAAGAGTCATTTCAAGAGGATAAAAAATTTAAGTATTTTCAATATATATTTTTGAAGCTATACTTCTTTTGGCGCGTTAGAGAAAAATGATGAGAGTAAATTTTTACAATGCGCGTGTGGTTACGAAGCAGTTCAAGCATGCATGAATAGATGTCGCTAGTTTTGCAGACAAGAAAGTAGTCTTTATCATTTCTAAGAGATGGCGTTGTGGACTAAAACAAGAAAGTAGTCTTTATCATTTCGAAGAAATGGCGTTGTGGACTTATTGTCTAATTATTAAGTGGTAGGTTTTTGGAAGTATTTTAATACTCTAGCTTGAAGTATAACTTCTTACGTGCGTACATAAGTAGGTACACACACACTTTTTTTACTTACTGCTTACAGCAATACTTGTCCGAATGGTATTTTAATGTATTTTAGTATGTGTTCATTTTTATATTTATACTAGCTTTTACTCGCGGCTTCGCTCGCATTGAATTTTTTAAATAGAAATATCCTATGCTTCTTCTGATACCTCCAAAATGTGCACAAAGTTTCATAATGATCGGTTAGGTAGTTTTCGCGTCAAAGCGTAACAAACAAACTTACAGTCACATTTATATCATTATTAGGCATACTGTATAGAAATAAAAGACGCCAGGATACTATCATAACCAATTTTCTAATTCCTAACTTTCTCCCACTTACTCCTTAATTTTGGAAGATATTTTCTTCTTAAATTTAATACTTGAAATCTATAATAGAAGAACAATAAGTTACTAGGTAGTTCAAGTTCTTTGATGCTGTATTATTTCCATCATAAAGTGTACAAATAACGAATATTTTGCTGGAAAATAATTAAATTATACATTTCATTCTCTCGGAACACTTCAAGTGTTTTCATGAAAAGTGAATTGAGGAGTACCATTGAGAACAACTGCGAACTATTTTATACAATTTTATTTCAGCTTGATGGCTCTTAATATTGTTAGCTTTATAATTAACTAGCCAACCCGTGCCCACTTCGTTGGGCGTTAATTATTTTTGTGATGCAAATATATAGTAAAGTGTTCATCTCGCTCACACATCTCCGAGTTGATTTACATATATTATTGTTTTTCCACTGAATTTTTTGTTCAATAACTATAAAATAATAATAATAATCGCCTAATAATAATAATAATAATAATAGCCCATATCACTTCTGAATAGTGTATATTTCTGTAAGTGAAAGAATTTTCATGATCGGATCAGTACGGAGTCGGTGCGAAGATTACCCCCTACAAACAAACAAAGTTAAAAACTTTACCTCTTTATGATATTAGTATAGATATAAATATAATATAACTAGTAAAAATTGTCAAGTGTTAACCCTTAAGTACCTATGAAAGGTATACCACAGCTCTTAATTTCACAATATGTATTTTAAAGGTACTGCCAAGAGTGTGACAGTCTGGTTTGGATATAAAGATCGCCTTTGACTCTACCTTAACCTTGTTATGATTTTGTTTAATTGTGATTATTTCAAAGGTCTACCTATAATGGTTTGATATATTACTTTATACAGATCTACATATTGTTCTACTATCTACGTATCTACACATTGTTTAAAGATGTTTGACCATCACAGATGAACCAACGAGTGAATGTACAATGCTAAGTAGGTTTTAATAAATGAACTTACTAAATGAACTGAGGTAGGGCACAGCGGGATATTTCCTGCTCAAAATATGGAGCAGCCCGACTGGGGTAGTACCTCGACCTTACAGAAGATCACAGCTAAATAATACTGTTTTCAAGCAGTATTGTGTTCCTGTTGGTGAGTAAGGTGACCAGAGATTCTGGGGGGGGGGGGGAATTGGAGATAGGATCGGCAACGCGTTTGCGATGCTTCTGGTGTTGCAGGCGTCTGTAGGCTACGGTAATTGCTTACCATCAGGTGAGCCGTACGCTTGTTTGCCGATCTAGTAACATAAAAAAATACATGGGCGTGTGTGTGTGTGTTTTTTTTTATACAACTAGATTGGCATTGAGCTATCAATCCATCTGATTGTTATGGTTAGCCTACAGACGCTTGCAACACCAGAAGTATTTTAAGTTTTGTTCGACCCTACCCCCTTCTCTTCCCAAGAGCTGTGGCCACCTTACTCGCTTAGCAGTACTATTTAGCTGTGATCTTCTGTAAATTTGAGTTACTTTTCTAGCTGAACTGTTTTAGATATTTAGCACGATATTTCGCCCTACCTCAATAAATAGCTTACTATACATGTAGCTTAACAACACATGTATGGTATGAAATATGTTCAATGTGTAATATCGGCACGGATAGACAAGTTAAAGCCTCGAAACTTCAAGATAACTCGCGGGAACGTTATCGTTAGTTTACGAGAAGTTGTTGAAGATAACTTCTTTGAAAGTTTCTGTACTCCGACTAGTATGCAACTTTGAAATAAAAATATGTATACGCGTGTGCTTAGAATTATAACGAAGAAACATAAAAGTATTCCCACACGGGTTGGGCATTTGAATTTAAGTAAATTTTTTTCTGTTCTGGATATCTGGGGGTCTGACTTTGTGGGTCTGATAGCGATCTTTACTTAGAGTAGGCAATATATTCATCAATCGACAGTGCAGAAACGCGGTGTATTCCGATACGACTTTACTCCTATATGGAGAAAGAGTCGATATTAGATGATAGAGACGATATTGTTTTTAACTTTCGTTAAGTGTGTGTATCGCCTTATGGCAAAAGAAATTTCTTCATTTCATTTCATTTTATTTTCATTTCATTTCAGACCCAGAAGTGGAATCATACAGACTGATAATTGTGTTTGCTCGCAAACGAAAAAAACCGACTTCAATTACATCGACAAGTAATACAACGTAATAAGACGAAAAAATAGTCAAGTAAATACGTGCTATTAAAGATTACTCAAAAAGTTGTAATCAGTTTTCGATCTAATTTAAACAAGACTACAAGACAAGTATTAACTTTCGATTAAAGTAAGAATCATCGAAATCGGTACACCGAGTAAAAACTTATGCGGTATAATATAACGTAGGTCGACGAAAAAGTAGTCACGTAAATACGCATTATTAGATATAACTCTAAAAGGACTTGTCAGATCTCAATTATATTAAAATGGGACCACATGACACGCAACAACTTTCAATTAAAACAAAATTGATCGAAATCGGTCCACCCAGTCAAAAGTTCTGAGCTAACATACATAAAAAAAAACATACGTGTCGAATTGAGAACCTCCTCCTTTTTTGGAAGTCGGTTAAAAAAAGTTGATGTGTACTTATTTACAAACGTAAGAAGTCATATTTCATTGGCTAGCTAACTTCACGTTGCCAACTTCTTCTTCGTTGACAAGCTAACTTCAGAGTGTCGGTTT
Source organism: Melitaea athalia (assembly GCA_905220545.2). Taxonomy (NCBI): domain Eukaryota; kingdom Metazoa; phylum Arthropoda; class Insecta; order Lepidoptera; family Nymphalidae; genus Melitaea; species Melitaea athalia. Next base: position 605,361 of record HG992201.1, read on the forward strand.
TTTGACGTTGTGCGCGCGCATAGTAAAAATTGTTTCTTATCATTTTTCCCTAACTCGCCAAAAGAAGTATAACTTCAAAAATGTAACTAATACATCCAAACTTAGGGCAGGAACAGAAAAAAAAACTGGAAACATTACAATGAGAGAGTCAGATTTCATTTATTTTATTTCAGAATTTGTGATAATATTATATATTTTTATAGCGTATAGTAATTTACAAATGTTCAAAAGATCAAGAGTACAATACAGCAGAGTGGGAAATAAAACCGCAATAAAATATGTAATTCGGGAAACGGGTTCCTCGTGAAGTAGATATTCATATTATAATAAAAACCGGATGGATCTCTGAGTGGCGTTTTATTTTATTTTTAGGGTTGCCCACACTTGGTTATTACTTATTATTTATTTATTTATTAAGATACATATATGAATATAAAATAAAATCACTAATAATAATTCGAGTTTTACCGGATATCAGTATTGTTGACATTATCAGTAGGTAACTAGGTACATAATATATTCGACTTAATGTTGAAGTACATCATATTTATCTATATATATAAAAGAGATTTCCACCCATTGACTCATCACGATATCTCTGGAAGCATAAGGCGTAGAGACTTAAAATTTGGTAGGAATATTCCTTTCGCCAAGTAGAGGTCAGCTAAGAATGGATTTTACGAAATTCCACCCCTTAGGGGGTTGGAAGTTTGTATGAAAGTCCTATGTTTTGAAGTAAGAGACTTGAAATTCAAAATGTATACTCTATAGATGGTGTTGAGGTGTACTAGTAATGTACTTTGAGAAATCATTTTGGGGTTAAAACAGGGGGTGGTAGTTTGTATGAAAGTCCAATGAAAAATACACCTTTAATTATTTAAAAAACGTCACATATCAATCGGTTAAACGCTGTAACGCTAAAGACCGACCAAACAAAGCTTTTATAATTTTAATAATGTTCGTCTGGAGACCGACGATGCTTACGTGACGAAGGTAGGCAACCATGGCTTTAATTATCTTTTGTTGTTGTTCCGGTATTCTGCTAATTAACTAATACTGACATTAATTATATTCTCCTTAAAATCCGTCATTGTATTTTTGTTGTCAACATCAACACATTTCACTAGTTTCGATAAAAATGATAATTAAAATAAAGTCAAGTAAAACGAGCCTGAAGTCATATTTAAGCAGAATGTTATTTGTTCTTACTATATTAATAAAAAATTGTCAAAAATATCAATGAACTTCTTTAAAATATTATTATCTTAATACATGTAAGGTATAACTGAAAAAGTTTAACTGAAAGAGTTTAACTGAAAGAATATAAATAATTAATGGCATTAGAATTGCTTGAGGGATTTTGGTGCAATTTGGCACAGATTTAGGTTATAGTGCAATAGCACTAGACTATATTTCATCCCATAAAAACACACTATTAATTTCAAAGCAGCTCATTCACGGGAAACAATTAGTAACAATTGTATATGGAACCAATTTTATTAAATAGGCTTTCGTGGTTGTATATGTAACTTTATATCATACTAAAAGTATATAAATGACAAGAGTAATGCGTGTAATTTTCATAAAAATTTGTACAACAGTGCTGAGTCTTCCAGTAAGTGATGACAGATTGAGTTCGCTGACGCTTTGAATCTGAGGATATTTCTAAAAAAGTGGTATGTTACAACTGCTAGGGCTATCTTTGTGCGGTATTTAGATGTAAGGCTGTTGTGTGACGCTACACAGAACAGAAAACACAAAAAGTATGGTCTATTTTGTTTTTCTCTAATAATTTAATTTAAAAATTGGTTGTCTGTAAAGTTGGTTTACGGACGACAGTTTAACGTGACAACGTCATAATAAAACATCTCCTCGGATGCATAGGCCAATCAAGTGGAAGAGAGATAGATGCGGCGCAAGCGTACAGTGAGCGTAACGGGAGAATGAGTCATCCTTTTTCGTGCATGTAGCCGGCGTTCATAGATTTATTAGACGTTGTCACGTCAAAAATTAATGATTATGCTTCATTTAACGTTATTTAGGATGAAGTAATTTTTTGGATATTTTGAAATTAATACAATGCAATCTAAAACACATACTCGTATAGCTTAAAAACAGTATAACATTTATTCCTGTACAGTATACATTTTACTGTATAATTTTTAATGCCTCAGATATTCATAATAAAGTTATGGTACAATTTTTAGTTTTATACAGGAATTTGTTTATGTCACGTAAATTAATTATTGAAGGTACTGATAACAAAAAAAAACTGACTTACTTTAACCTTACCTCCTCATACTAAAATGTCTATAAATCTTTAAATCCAGCGTCGACTAATATTTACTGCGTTGTTACACGAGCGTAAACTTTAAGGTAATAATATTTGTTTTCGCCATCGTTTTCAAAACACAATCAAAGCAATGTTTACTCCTATATACCAAAACTCCAATAAAATCACTAATAACATGCAAAACGATTCCCTGTACAAACGTTATTTTACAAATTTGAAGTAATTTAAGCTCAAACGAAATCTATATAAATAAAAAAACTCATTATTAACAGTTCTATAATACCTTAAATCGTATATTATGTTGTATGTACCGTATGTATGTATTTCATTTAGGTATATATAGAGAGTGGCTTTCTCTTTGTCTTTTTATACTATGGTGGCGAGCAATGCTCCAGTCCTCTTAACGGTGAGCGTTAAAAATAGCGCCTGGAACGACCACGAAATCAGGCGCATCATAAACAAACGACTTTTTTTCAAAAACTGCGAACTATAATAAAAATGTGCGGGCGTACAAAGTACCTACACATGTCTGAAGTGAAACTTGTTTGGCAAACTCTTTGAAATAAATAAATAATAAAAAACTAATAGAAAACTAAGGTGAAGCGGGAAACGAGGCGGGTGACGCCTGTACCGGACGAAGTAGGCGGTAACATAATTAAAAATAAAAACGTCGCCGTCCCATCAAAACGCGTTGCCGTTTCATCCATAAAAAATTTACCCTATTGCGCCTAAAGAAGTTTCACTTCAAAAAAGTCAGTAGAACGCCTACTTTTTTAGCAAAAGAGTCGACTACTATTTACGCCTAAAATTATATCTAGGACCTGACGATGACGTTTTGGTGCAGCGATCACAGCACTGGCTGTTGTGTTGGCGGTCGCGGATTCGATCGCCGCTAACAACAGAAAATTGTATTGGCCATATAGATGTTTGCCGTTGTCTGGGCGTCTGTGCTTAGTATTGTGTGTGTGTGTGTTTTCGGACCCCTGACATAAGAGAAAATCCTACTGGGAGCCGTTGAGTGTGAAGTGTTTATTTTATTTTTTTGTAGTAATTAATTACTTTGAATGTTGCTGAAATACATAACACCTTTGATTTATCAGAGAATGCGTCGATTAAATAAGTAATTTCTACTGATACGATTGAATAAATAGTATGGAATATTTATTAGATATCTATATTTATATACATATTATAAAAAGAAGTCCCCGCGTCTTTCTGTCTGTCTGTCTGAACGCGATAAACTCTAAAACTACCAAACGGATTTTTATACGGTTTTCAGCAATAGAAAAAGTGATTCTTGAGGAAGGTTTAGGTATATAATTTATTATGCTTTTATATAAATTATCAGAAATACGGCGATAAATGTTGAAGAGGTCGCAAAAAGTCTCACCAACTGGGAGCTTTTCACGCGAACGCCGCGTAAACTAGCAAAGATATTATAGTTAAGTAATGTACTAGCGAATTCAAAATCTATAAAAATGCTTCAAAATATTCCGCGATAGCATATCTCTATCTCTTACGGTTGACTTACATTAAGCACTTTTATGTTCAAATTTTTAATTAAAAATATGGTATTTTCAAAGCTATTTTCTTTAGTTCAGTATTAATTTTTATCCAAATGAGTATGTTAGTTTGCTTAAGCATTAATTGCAGATTAAAATTGCCCTTTACACTACATCAATCAGATGAATAGTTTTTGAGATATCGTCGTTAGAAGTAATTAGCAGCGAAACATTTGAAGCTCGGCGAGCCAGCGTTCTTTCCTTGAGATGCTCGCCGCGAACTAAACAATAAATATTTTCTTAAATTCGACGCCGACGAAGTAGCGGGCACAGCTAGTTTGAAATAAATCGGAATATAAATTAACATAACCATAACCGTACAGTTTGACAGATGAACAGAATAAGCACTTAGTGTGACGTATTTATCGATTCATATGTCGGTGTCTCGTGGATATAACAACTTCGCATTATTTGACACGTTTTAAATAAATGTCATTATATTACGATGTATTTGCATATAAATTATCTTCAAGATAGTATAGTTTGTCTGACAACTGTTCTGGTATTATTTGCGGATTCAATTCGCTCTCGGGGCAAATGTTTGAATTTATACAAAATGTTTCATTTTAGTTTCCTTGAAAATACTCTTTTGGGTCTCCTGAAACTGCCTAAAATCCGTAGCTCTCTAGTTGGTCATAGACTCTTGATAATGGTCGCTGTCATTGATGAGAAAATTATAGGCAGACCCTTAACGGAGTAGTGTAGTGAATTAAGCTTATTCATTGCTATAAAACAAAAGGTACAACTTTATTATCTGAAAACATAATTATATATTATATAACTATTTCAATTATAATACAGTATTACTTAATTTTATAAAATACAGTAGCGTGTTAGGAGTAAAATATAATAGAAAGGAATTTGCAAACGTAATTTGTAATAAACAACTTTAAACAAGTAGTAATGTTTGCGTTACGCTTTTGTGGATTTATCGCTCGATTCCCGCGTACGTCAAGCAATAAATCCGTCAACTGCACCGCAATTTATTTTGCGTTGATTAATTACGCTGCCTTTTGTATAAGCACTTTCGGCATGTTTTTATAGTGAGAGGATTAATTTGACGCAAAAAAGAATCTCTCTTTTCGTTCGTTTGTATCTATTTTCAATATTTTTTTAAAAAGTTTAAAGTTTTTTTTTTTTTTTTAAAAGGAAACGCACGCATTTCCTTTTAAACCTTTTTGCTCAATAATATTCGATAGACTCGTCCCGCATTATACCTTTCGTGTAATCTAAAATATCTACAGAACCCCTCATTTGAAAAAACGCAGTTTGGAGTTTGACATCCTATATATGAACCTTATACCCAACCGTTTGCAATAAAACCCTAACTGGAGACAGAGATTTTTATTTGACTATTTTAGCCTCTAAATCATCTAGACACACTTTGTTTTCAAACAATATTTTTCTTAATAATGTGCACTAAAATTAGTCAATAGATTGATCTATCGACTGGTTGGTCGATTCGTCGTAATTTACACCGCGTCGATTAATTGTTCTCCACTCGATCCAATTATGTACATCACGTCCTTATCGTAATAGATATTAGTACAGAACGACCTTCCTGTCCCTACTGAATAAGTACTTACCACTTTTGAGAGTTCTTGATAATAATCTTTCTTTAGATAAGTTAGGTCATAATTTTATCAAAAATTTTAGAACGCTTTGATGTAATGAGCAGAAGTTCATAATAATCTGTTATAATTATCTTATCTCTAAAAGTTGTCTCAATAGGGGCTTAACAAAAAAAATAAAAAATAAAAATACAGTGGAATTGCGATCCTCCTTTTTTTAAGTCGTTTAAAAACAGTTAAAGCTTATCTGTTTATGTGGATCTAAACAAGACCAAACAGTGCCTATAGATATCTAAAAATTGAAGACTGACTTAATACTATACACCTACATATACAAATAAATACTCTATTTTTAATAGCACTAGTGACCCGCCCCGGCTTCGCACGGGTGCAATGCTGATAATAAATACTATCTACAACAAAAGATACGTTACAAACCTCTAAAATCATCAGTGTTTCTCTAACATATTATACATCTATACTTATTATAAAAATAAGTCCCCCGGCCGCGTCTTTCTGTCCTCCTGTCTGTCTGTCTGAACGCGATAAACTCGAAAACTACGCAACGGATTTTTATACGGTTTTCACCAATAGAAAGAGTGATTCTTGAGGAAGGTTTAGGTATATAATTTATTATGTTTTAATGTAAATTAGCAGAAATACGGCGATAAATGTTGAAGAGGTCGCAAAAAATCTCGACATCGGGGAGCTTTCCACGCGAACGCTGCGTAAACTAGCAAAGATATAGTTGTATAATGTACTAGCGAATTCAAAATCTATAAAAATGCTACAAAAAAGTCCGCGATAGCATATCTCTATCTCTTATGGTTGACTTACAATAACCACTTTTATGTTCAAATTTTTAATTAAAAACATTACGTTATTTTTAAAGATATTTTCTTTAGTTCAGTATTAATCCTTATCCAAATGAATATGTTATTTAGCTTAGGCATTTAATGCAGATTAAAATTGCCCTTTACACTATATCAATCAGATGAATAGTTTTTGAGATATCGTCGTTAGAAGTAATTATTAAAAATAAATAATGCGTAACGAAGTGGGCACGGGTCGGCTAGTGTATTATACATATAAACCTTCCTCTTGAATCACTCTACCTACTAAAAAAACTGCATCAAAATCCGTTGGATAGTTTTAAAGATCTAAGCATACATACGGACAGACAGACAGGAAGCGACTTTGTTTTATAATATGTAGTGATATACTACAACAACACATAAGCAAAGATACCCACACCACGATAAACATGATTCTGACGTATACGAATATTTATTACATGCAAAGACAGATTTCATTGTATGTATGTGACAAAAAAAAATCATCTGTGTTATCTCTGCACTGTCAAAAACTTTCAAACGAAATAGCCACAAAACAAATGAATGTGTCACATTCGTTTATAATAGTAATAAACTGACTGAACCGGCGAACTTCATACTATATTTATATTTTCAATTCGAATCCGTAATACCTGAGATTATGACATTTAAACAAACAAACTTTTCTGCTTTATAATATTAGTATAGATAGGGGATAACAATTTTATATAATACCACCTCAAATGGTATAACGTGACCTGTCATGAACCGGAGGGCTCAAAGTTGTACGATATTGAAAGAAGCCCTTCTTTGACCAATAATACATACGATGTTCTTTTGTTACGCCGCTCGAGTGTCGGTCGGTATTGATAAATCCCCTTTTCTGTAGATATGACGAAATTATGATCGAATGCCTTTCGGTGTAAATACGTTTAATATTTTCGTTCAACGTACACACCAATATGGTGGGGTGAAAATGTGTGTGTATGTGTATTGTGAAGTTATTGCTATTTGTGTATTTGGGATATCATAAATGATTATAATAAAAATGTATTTTATATACCTTTCGTTGCTTTATCACTCTTGACTATTGTGTCAACACCGCGGTAACATCGTTTTCTCACCACCATGGGTAGACTGGTGGAGATCTCTTATAGAGATAAGTTCGCCCTTGCCGACTTTTATTATAAAATTACTGTATAATTTGTATTTTAAAGTGCAATAAAAAATAAATCACTACATATTATAAAACAAAGTCACATCCCGTCTGTCTGTCTGTATGTATGCTTAGATCTTTAAAATTATCCAACGGATTTTGAGGCAGGTTTTTTAGTAGGTAAAGTGATTCAGGAGGAAGGTTTATATGTATAATATGTTAGAGAAACACTGATAATTGTAGAGGTTTGTAACGTATCTTTTGTTGTAGATAGTATTTATTATCACTAGTATACATATATAGTGAATGTCTTATATTATTTTTCTATATAAATAAGTTACATTGTATTCTTCGTAACGCAATACATAATATAACCACGGTATATAATTAAAGGTATAATAAGCCTGAAACAAAAAGCCGACTACGGAAAAAATATCGGATATATATTTCCAAGGAGCCTTGTGAAATTCAAATGGGTAGCATTTTTTTGCTAAATGGAATTTTTTAACATAAGTAGATTTCGGATACGTAAAGCGAAATCTCAAACTGGAATCAATCTCACTTTTGAATATCTCAAATTGGAAAGACTGACTGGTAAAACGACAGCTAGAAAGAATTCCTTAACAAAATTTTGGAATGAAAAATTGGATTTGAAAAGAATTACGTTAGCCAAAAGTATAAATACAAAGTACACATGTCAGAAGTAAAAATTATTTAGCAAACTAATTAAAAAAAACTTCTAAGTAAAGAAAAAAAAACGAATTTAAAATACAAAAGAAAAACTAGTTGAAAAAAAGTCAACCTCACGCGGTGTTCCCAGGCGGTCACCCATCCAAGTACGGAACGTTATGACGCTGCCGTGTACCGGTTTTAGTAATATAATAATAACAATCGCTCTGTGTAATGGTGCGTGTGCCTTGTAGGCGCCTAAACTGACGGTTTGCGGGTTCGATTCCCGCTCGCGGTGGACATTTGTCTTTGTACAAATAATTGTTTACGGATGTCTGTCCTTTTGGGTCCCCCCCGTTGTGCCTCGTGGAGCAGCTGGTCGCGGTTGTTATCATAGATACCTGACCGCGATCGTTACTCAGTAGAGAATATATCCTCCAAGCCTCAGTAGAGCAGCGTCGAGGATTAAGCTCCAATCCTTCTCGTAGGTACATGAGAAATTAGGCCCAGCAGTGGAATGTTACAGACTGAATCGTGATTTGTCAATAATAATGAATTAATTGATATCTTATTATTGTTAACATTTTTCATAGACATGTATTTGTATAAAATACAAGCCGTCCCGTGCCCACTTCGTTGGGCGTTAATTATTTTTGTGATGTACTATATCCCTGGGTTTTTTGTCTTCATCATCATTTAATTTACTTCAATCGAAGCACGTCCAAAATGAAATGACAGAAATGAATGACATAACAACATGCTTGTACTGTCAACACAGAAAAAAGTTTCAATTTGACAGCAAAATCCCCATTAACAAAATGATCCTCCTTTGTTACAAAAAATGTGATAAATGAAGAACCGCTCGACCGATTTTGTGCAAACTTCACATAAACCATCTACTAAATAGTCCGAACAAAGCCTAAATATTTGGTTTGGATATGTGAGCCCGTTCTTGAGTTTTAAAATTACAACGAAAAGTGGCATTGATTTTTATATATATAGAAGAAGAAGAAGATGAACTAAAAATATCTTACATAATAATATGCTGCAAACACACTGCAAAATAAAATAAATATAAAATACTTAAAAGGCATTAAACGAGATCATGAGAGAATCAGAGAGAAGCATGCAGGATTCACATTTCTATAGTTTATTCACAAAATTTCTTTCTATATGCTTTCTATGCATTTGTGTCGGATTTTACCGCAGTCTGGTTTTTTTTAGTTTTTTTATTCATTTTTTTTTATTATAATACTAGCTTCTGCGCGCGACTTCGTCCCCGTGGATAAAAGGAAAAAAAACCCCGATATTGAGACATTCTTCATTGGTGCTACGCTCCTATTGGTCTTAGCGTGACGATATATAGCCTATAGCATTCCTCGATAAATGGGCTATCTAACACTGAAAGAATTTTTCAAATCGGACCAGTAGATCCTGAGATTAGCGCATTCAAACAAACAAACAAACAAACAAACTCTTCAGCTTTATTATATTAGTATAGCTATACAAAATGTTCAGTTCATTAGAGCTACTTTTATAAGTGAAGAAATAATATTTAATTTTTATAAATATTAAACTGACAAATAATAACAATAACATAACAACATAAAAATACATTTTATATATACTCTTTATTGCACTTTTAAAGTATATGATTACAATTCATTTTTACAAAGGATGTTGACAAGGGCGACCTTATCTCTATTAGAGATCTCTGCCAGTCTACCCATGATGGTGAGAAACGATGTTATCGCGGGACACAGTGGTGCAAGATTGATAAAGAGAAAAGACAAAAAAAAATAGACAAAAAGGTTAAAAATAATAATAATACTTATAAGATATAAACAAATTTTATAATACATATATATTCAAGAAACTAGTAATATAAAATACATATATACTTAAATACATATTATACATACATACATATATACACATATATATATATATATATATATACATACATAAACAAATACAATGAGAGAACAATAATTATGAGAGTTTTAGTTTTTAGTTTTTATTGTATCAGTTACGATTGTTGCAGCCGCAGATGCCAAGAAAAAGGAAATTTACTTAAAATACTTTATTAATAAAAATTACAACTAAATTTAAAGGAAATTTACTTAAAAGAGGTGATTCCCTACTGATGTTAAGTAAGAGAATGATTTAATAAAAAGAAGTTTAAGAAAGGTTTCCACGGTGAGGTCGTCGCTGAGGTGGTCTGAAATCTTCATCCGAAATAATGTTGAAATCTTGCAGGTGCGCGGTACAGAGTAATAAAGCTGTGAGCACACCTTGGTTTCTAATATTTAAAATGTATTGTTTTAATTGTTTTCCTATGAAGTAAAGCTGAAGGCACACAGATACCGTGGGGTTAGGTTAGTCTAACATGTGCCAAAACAGAAATAATAAATAGTTTTGCATGCACCCCAGACCTCCATCGTAGATTAATACGTGACTGATCCGCTGACTTAGCATTTCCTCGGGCAGTTCATAGAATTAAGTACGGAGAAAAAACCATAGATATTAATTAATTCTTGGTCTTGTTTAGAAAAGATATAATTGTAACAATATACTGTGTTAGAAATAAGAGTCAGAAATATAACAGCTTTGGCTCACTGAAGAAAAGTTGCCAGTTCAACTGTCTTCTACATATTGTACTTTGGAGAGTGTGCCCTGGAGCTGCACGAGCTCATACCCCCATCTCCTTTCTTCCATCGGACTTACAGACGTACCGCGGACTTTCATCCCCACCTGGTTGATATACCCTTCATACGTACAAAGCGCTTCGCATCATCTTTTTTAATGCACATGGCAAGGAGTGGAATTTCCTGACGGCGTCTGTGTTTTCGAGTACATATAACACGAATTTGTTTAAAGCGCGAGTGAACGGGCTTCTTCTGGGTGAGCTCGCAACATCTTCGACCTCGTCTCTGCTCTAGAGCTAGACTGGGGTTAAGAGTAAGCCCATAATTTAATTTAAAAAAAGCCTCCAAATCAGCTGCATGTTAAATAGGACATCAAGACAAGCTCCAGCTTTTAATTAAATAAATCAACAAAAGCCGCACACCCAGTAAAAAGTTTTGAGATAATACACATGAAAAGAAAATAAATTCGAATTGAGAACCTCATCTTTTTTTAAGTCATTTAAATATCAATTGATGAAACATTATTTAGTGCTAAGTTAAAAAAAAAACTTCATGTAACTTTATGCTGTATTTTAAGTATTAAGTGTTCAGTGAGAATATTTGTAGAGCTCGATTAAATGAGATAATCCATTAAAAATATTGTGTTCTTATAAATATGGACCCAATTTTTAAAGCCATAGGAGCTACTTTACATCAAAAAAGGACAATTAGAATAGCTACGTCGTAGCTGTCGTAGCTCGTAGCGCTTCTACGGAATGTTTTGAAAAGTATTCACTCGTTGTGGTTTTAGTTAATTTAGTGAAATACATTAAGTGTTTTTGTTTTATTGAATTATAAATAAATAATTTAGTATGAACCAATATGGCCCAGTAGGTAAAACTGTGAATTTTAGTCAAAAGATTTTGGTTCAAATCAACAATAAATTATTGGTAATTGTATTAAATTGGAAATGATCCGTTGAGGTCTTATATGATGACTGTCGTGTCGTCGTCGTGAATTATTCTCAGATCTATTTTCTTAGATTCCTAGATAAGATAGAGATTTTTTTTCAGCAGTAACACAGGTTATTTTATTTTTAATCCAGTCAATATAATCACTAATATATAAACATTCATGGTAACATGGTGTAACATCCAACTGTTGGTCATAGGACTCACTCTCCACGTAGGAGAAGAATTGGAGCTTAATCCACCATGCTGCTCCACTGCGGGATGGCGGATAAGTTCCCTACCAAAATAACGATCGACGGCTTAACGTGCTCTACGAGGCACAGTGGGGAGACCCACAAGGACTAAGAACCAGACCGGAAAAATATTTGTACAAATATAAATATCCGGAATCGAACCCGGCGGGAATCGAACCCGCAAACCGTCGGTGTTTTAGGCGACTCGCACCACTACACCAGAGCGGTTATTGTTCTACATAAAACTTTACATAAATGTAATTTGACTTAAATGTACATACATAATATTGATTATTACTCAAACAATATCTCAGTAGAGATACCATCCGTACTGATAGAGTCATTAACGTATAACGTTGCTAGTAATTATTACCTAACTCAATATTAATTTCGAAGTGGTAGCACGAAGACTAATGCGGTAATAGGCTGCCTACTAATATTGTATGTATGTTGTGTATGTAACAATGAGTTTTGACAACTAAGATGTTAACTTATACTGTAAAGATGATATGATATATAGTTTTAGAAAGAAGAAAAGAAAGAAAAATATATTTATTTGGGACATCAGGAAATTGCAGACTCAATAGCTAATTTATACAAAAAAAAACCAACAAAAAAAACGATTATTATAATATATATTATGTTATTATATTATACCATTTATCTATATTAATAATACATATGATTTAGTTAGTGGTTTGTGTTTGTGTATTGTTTGTTTCTGGACCACGACACGGGAGAAAATCCTACTGGGGGCCGTTGACGCTGTATTATACGAGAGAATAAACTGTTATGAAAATGTTTTATGCAGCTGCTTGTAATAACGGTTACTATTAGAAAAAAAATGGTAATACAAAATCATTTTAAAAATTGCATTAATAGGTACATTAAAAATAATACAAATTACAAAATTTTATTCAGAATACACAAACAGTAATATAAAATATATTTAACCAAAACTTTATTTAAAAAAAAAGTGTGTGTGTACTTATGTACGCACGTAAGAAGTTATACTTCAAGCTAGAGTATTAAAATACTTCCAAAAAAAACAATTAATAATAATTAGACAATAATAAGTCCACAACGCCATCTCTTAGAAATGATAAAGACTTATTTCTTGTCTGCAAAACTAGCGACATCTTTTCATGCATGCTTGAACTACTTCGTATCCACACGTGCATTGTAAAAGTTTACTCTCATCATTTTTCTCTAACGTGCCAAAAGAAGTTTAACTTCAAAAAAGTTTAAAAACCTAAACACAAATCGAACTGACCTATACATACATATCCTCTCATCTTGACAAATGTTAGGACGGAGGATTTGGCGACCGACGGCATTTCTATCGGCACCGCATCTAATGAATGGCACGTAAAGCCCGGAATCCAAATGACATTCGGCAGGTTTCGACTGAAAACTTTCGATAAAAATTCACAGGGATTCCTCTGAACGTTGACGATTGGAATTTTGTAAGACGGATTTTAGAGACATATTCTTATAGCTATGACTAAAGTATACGATATTTTCTAGTACTCTTATCGATCTATATAAAGGAACATATGAAAAAGTACACAATCATGTCAGAAGTGAAACTTCTTTGACAAACTAATTTTTAAGTCAAGTAAAGCTTTAGATTTCCGTCTCAGCGCCATCAGATAGTTTGCAATGTAATACCTACTATCGATATTAATGTAACAAACTTTTTAGTTTTTATAGTACACGCTTGGTGGTGGTGGTCTATTGTTCGACAAAAACGTTGCTATTTCATCAAAACGTCGTCTTTTTAAGTATCAAAGTGGTAGTAGAACTGTGTTATCCCTTAGTCGCCTCTTACGACACCCACGGGAAGAGGCTGAAGGGGAAGAAGGTGGCTATATTCTTTACTGCCGTAACCACACAGCAAATGTGCCTATTAATATTAATTCTTGCAATTTGCTTCCGAAACAATCTCTCAAGTCAGAATCGACACGCACGTACATATTACGTAACATTAATATCCCCAGCTCAATATAACACGGAACTAATGGTAGTAATAACTATGTTAATTTATTGCTCTGTCACACTAAAGACGCTTAAATTGCTATTCGATTAACATTGAATTAACACCCAATTTGTAACTGTCAAATAATATAAACAAAAATGTTTTGCTAATCTACGTTCGCACCATAATTACAGGGTTACCTGTTTGATATTAATTTATAGATAATTCTATATTTAATGTATATTCTTGGCTATAAAGTATAATTATATTCGATTAATTTGTTTGCAATTTATTCAGCTGTCATTTGAGAAACATCCATTAGTACAAACTTCGCATTTGTATTAGAAAAATAATATAAAACTCGTGTTCATTTAACACTGGATTTTATTCTAGTTTTTTTTTCCTATTTATTTATATAATCAACATCCACAGGCTCTTAGTTGCCTATGCCATTTTTACTACATAAAATATTTGTTGCTATACGGCGTCCGTTTTTCTTTACAGCAGTTCTAAATCTTTCTAGAATTGCTAGAATGGTCCGACACTGATAGCTTTACGTTGTCATAACGATATTTAATATGCAATAAATATATCAAACATGTAATAAATATATTAAATATATAATAATACGTGCTGTTTTGTTCGTGTTTTTTTACCACATTACTATAATCTCTATCTCTATCTCTCTATACATATATAAAAATGAATCGCTGAATGTGTTGCTAAGCGCAAATCTCGAGAGTGGCTGAACCGATTTCGCTAATTCTTTTTTTATAATATTTCTTGAAGTACGAGGATGGTTTTTACGGAGAGAAAAATTCAAAAAATTGTCTGAAAAAGTCTAAAAACAAGACTTTTCTATATTCTCATACAAAAGATTCGTAATAATACTTAAAAGTCAATTAGTATTTTAATACCATATCATAAAGTTTAAGTATTAGTGGAGGGGTTCCGGGAAGGATAAGTATTAAAAAAATATATTAAAGAATCGACTGCTAGGGGGTACGAAGTTCGCCGGGTCAACTAGTTATATATAATGATAACCAAACTACTACTAATACTGACTACGCTATTAGATCGTGTGTATATGTTAGGTCACTTACGGATTCTTATCATACTAACTACAATTCTTGGAATCTGGAATCCTTGGTAAGTTACCATTACTTAAAATTAAGTAATTAAAAATAATAAAGAATATCTATATAAGTTCTAAAAGAACACTAAATCATTTCTTCGAGGCCTACTTAAACAAAAACTTTTTTGATTTGAAAAATTTGAAAAATCAAATCAAACACATAGGTAATTGTAATAAATTAATAATATATGAACAGTAATCCCCTTCCAACTCACACACACTCAATTTCATTTTGTAACCAAACATCCATTTGAAATGTGACACATGCAAATACCATTAAACGATACGCACGACATATTCATATGCATACATTACTGGGATATTATTATAGCGGCTGTAATATTATGTCGTGCTACAACAAATTATTCCGCTAAACGTCGTGTTCGAAAATTTTCCTGGTTTGGTATAGCGTCATATCTTTGTGTAGTAAATTAGGAATTAGATAAAATTAAAAGTTATTGGTTACTAGAATTCTATACTAGATTTGTAAGATTTATAGTTTAAAAAATTCTGATTCGATTTTTTGTATACAACTAGGTCGGCAAACAAGCGTACGGTTCACCTGATGGTAAGCGATTACCGTAGCTTATAGATGTTTGCCACATCAAAAGCATCGCAAGCACGTTACTGAAACTATCCCCAATTCCCCCCAGGAGCTCTGGTCACCTTACTCACCAACAGGAACACAACACTGCTTAAAAGCCGTATTATGTAGCTGTGTTCTGTAAGCTCGAGGTACTTCCCCAGTCGGGCAGCTCCATATTTTGAGCAGGAAATTTCCCACTGTGCCCTTCTACAGTTATAAATTAAATTAAAATGAAATCATTATCATAAATATTTTTCTGTTTTAATTTATAGTAAGCAATAAGAAGTACACGTATTACAGGAGGTTAAATTAAACACAATTTGTTGAGGATCAGTATGATAAATGAAATGCCAATACTTTTTCTTAACAAGACTTTCCCAGAAACTTGTTTCCTGTTAGTAGAACAATTACAGGCGCTTATAGTCATACTGTCGGTATATGAAGCATGTAGAAAATGCAGACGTCGGGTTGTCTATTGTTTTCCTGGCATAGCTATAAACAGATATATTAATGTACTAGCTTTTACCCGCGGCTTCGCTCGCATTGCATCTATTTTTAAATAAAAACTATCCTATGTTACTTCTAATACCTCCAAGAATGTGTGTACAAAGTTTCATGATGATCGGTTAAAGTGGTTTTCCGTGAAAGCGTAACAAACAAACTTACATTTACATTTATAATATTAATTAGTGATATTCTTACTTACTAGCTACTTTCACCCATATGTTTAATAAATAAATCTTACATCAAAATGAGCTCTGTTTCATTGCGAATACAATGACATAGGGATGTCTCCTTAACATCTGGTTTGAATGGCGGTTGGCGAATATAATGTAGCTAGCCAGGAATTTTCCAGCCAAACCTTTCGCGATTTATCTTTATACTATAATATATATTAGGTAATTTTTATACACTAAGCAGATGGGTGAAGGTAATAATCTATTACGAACAAAATTTTTTTTTGGAGTTTATTGGAGTTTACTCCTTAAGAATCGATTTTCATATAAGGCCCCCGGCCCCGGTATGAAAAAATTATGAGGAGTAAAATCTACTGAACGAATGACCTCGTTACGTTTTTGTGCGCCATCTATCTGCTACGACGTTTTCTAATAATGCCACTTATTTGATTCATCTATTTGGTCTTTTTTGTGCATATTTAGACAGTCGATCTTAAGAAGTAAACTCCCGTCGTGCGTCGGAGCTGACACACACACATTTTTTAATTTTTTTTTTAATATTTGACTGATTCGTAAACAAGACGTTCGCAGTCAATGCCGAAATATCGAGGTCCGCAAAAAGAATAAACATGGTAAATATCCCGTTTTCAAATAATTTTCGTAATAGAAGTAACCATGTTAATCTCAAATCTTATGAAGGTCATCTAGTTCGGATCGTAGACTATTTATTTTTTATTTTTTTTACAATCTACTTTGGAAAAAAAAACATGTTTAAAAAAATGATATTAGTCCCGCTGAGTTTCTTTCGCCAGTTCTTCTCAGGTCAGAGGCTTTTTCTTTCCGAACTGGTAGTAGACTCATGACGTTCAGTAAGAAATTGTAATAATTTTATGCTGAATAAAATATTTTGAATTTGAATAACAGATGTAATTGTCTAATCCTTACTTCGATAAGCTATATCCAAGAGCATTTACTGAAACATATTTAATTATAGATCTATTGCTATGTTACTGCTACATTTTTATTTTATAAAAAATAAATAAAATGTTCAAAACCCAAAAAATAATAATTAATTATTGTACCACCTAAAATTTTTGTATTTGGCCTGAAGGTTGATCACGAAATAATGCCGGAAGGCTTTAAGTCTACCGTTGTTTCAACTTTTTAAACCTTTCGTCAGAAAATGTGTTTAAAAAATAAAATTAAAAAATATAATTTAAATAGAAAAATTTCTTTACATTAAATTGTAAAGTCAGTTGTAATAAAGTAGAGTTAAATATTTAAACTAAGCTTTCCATAACAAAAGAATGAAAAAAAAAGAATTTAATTTGATATGTACGTAATTAACTCTTCAACAATGGAAGTACAAGGCTGTGATTAATAACTAACCTCATTTTCATACGTGAAACAATGTCCAAACATGAAAATAAAAAACAACGTATCCTTAATTATTTTAAATATATGACACTGACAACAAATCCGACGATCAGTCGGGCAACAAGTCGCTCGACAAAACGGGATATCCTTGCGAATTTTTGGTTGCCGGGCGTTCAGTTGCTCTTCGGACTGCGATGGGGGTGGTCGTCTCACCCGTCGCTCCTCATTCCGTTTTTTCAAAAATCTCACTTCTCCTAAATTAAACCACACTTATCTGTATGGCTGTTCGAATCACTACATTAAAATTTTCAAAATAAAAACTTTGAAAATCGAATCTACAGGTGGCCACGTGGTCCTCACTGTTGATTTAATATTCTTTGTTCTGTAACTTATGTAAAACACCTTTAAAATAAAACTTTTTTGAATCATGTCTAAAAGTCGTTTAAAATAATGTCTTTATCTAATTAATCGTAATTATAAATAATAATATAAAAAAATTCAATTTTTGTGGCCTAAGTGTTGTGTGCTGTGATATTGTTTAGTGTTTGTTCAAAAAGTTTTTTTTTCTTATATTAAAATGTGTTAAAATTTAAAAATTTACCTTTAAAAATATAAATTAGGTAAGCTGTGAATATACTATTATATAACCGCAAGATTATTTGTAATGTGGTCAATAATTTTTATTTAAGTGTGCAAAATATAAATTTAATTTTCTTGATTTTCATCGGATACTTTCGTGTATTATTTTCTCGAATTTGAAAATATTTATCGTATGTTAGCAAAACTGTTCAACATTTTTATTTCAAAATTAATACAGAATGATATTCTGAACTTCCGAACATTTTAAATTAATTCTAAAGTAAATAAAAGAAATAACTATATCTCGAGTCTTATCAAGATAAAAATATTTATTTACTTTTCATATAACAGCTTATCATTCAACAAACAGCTTATCATATGCATTCGTTTATCGTTGTTTCTAGTAAAAAAATTCAGAACAAAACTAACTTTACACCGTGTTTCACAAGAAATATAAAATAAAACAACTAGTTCAGCGCTAAGTCTGTCGGTAAGTAAGAAGGGAAAACTATTCGGTCTTTTATTTTTAACTTTTTAAAATGTACAATACACTTCTCTTAACAAACGCTTAAACTAAAATTTAAATTATTTATTTATTATTTTGGTTTACTTGTACCCAGATAAACTAGTGAGTTTTCGTGGTACTGAAATGATTTGTTCTGTATTGGCTAATAAACTAAAAAAACTGCACCGATTTTAAAAACTCTTTTACCAGAGCAATACTGCGTTATCACTACGTAACATAGGCTATATTTTAACGGGATAAAACACAGTAGACACTGAATATACATAACTGAGGCACAGCAGGAAGATTCCTGCTCAAAATATGGTACAGCCCGACTGGGTCAGTACCTCGATCTTACAGAAGATCACAGCTAAATAACACTGCTTTCGAGCAGTGTTGTGTTCCTGTTGATTAGTAAGGTGACCAGAGCTCCTGGGGGGGGGGGATTGGGGATAGGATTGGCAACGCGCTTGCTAGCTTCTAGTGTTGTAGGCGTCTATAAGCTACGGTAATTGTTTATCGGTACGGTAATCGTAAAGACAAATTTCCAAAAAACTTAAAAGAAAAAATTTATAATAAAACAATACTCAATAACAAAACTGCCAAAGAACGCTTGGTATTTTAAAGCACTTTATACCATTGTTCTAAATCTAAAAGAAAAAATATTTCAATTGTTTAATCATCAACTTACTTTTTTTTTAAATGTTTTAAGGTTATGCCTTCAGAATGCATGCCTTCCAAAGCCATCCAATTCATTGGATGGAGTCTTTACACTAGACAGTTTCAAATTAAAATAACCGAAGTTTAAACAAACATTTGAAGACGACAAAATATAATTTAAGCTTGAAAAAAGCTTTGTTAAGGTTTCAAAAACAATAACGAATTAAAAGACTTCCAACGCCTTCGTCAATTGTGAACTGAATTAAAAAGTTCAATAATAGAAATGTCGAAATAGAATTATTGTCAATCTTGTCATTCAGTTCTCTATAAATAGAGCACTCCAAGGGCTTGGCCACAGTGAAAAGATACTTTCAGGTTTTTGGTGTGAAAATTCTTTAATAAAATGGATTAAAAATTTTAAAATAGTGTGGAAGTGATTTTTTTTTAACATGACAAAGTCTAATAAATCGATGAACGCCGACTGCATGCACGAAAAAGGATAACTCATTGTCCCGTTACGCTCATTGTCCTGTTACGTCCATTGCCTCCCACAGCGCTCATTGTACGCTTGCGCTGCATCTATCTCTCTTCCTCTCGATTGGCCTATGCGTCCGAGGAGATGTTTTGTTATGACATTGTCACGTTAAACTATCGTCCGTAAACCAACTTTACAAACAAAAAATTTTTTTAATTCTATTTCATCGTGTCTCTATTGCAAATAGCTGCAAAGACTCGGCAAGTAATTGTAGTAACAATTGTAAAAAGAAATAATTTTATTCTATTTTTCTGTATTTTATTGTTGATATCTGTTAATACCTGTTAATTGGGTTGTCTGGAAGAAATGGCTAAATAGCCATAAGTCCGCCCATTGTACTTCACAGTCTGTAAATGTCTTTAAATGTGTTTAATGTTTAAAATGTAGTTGTGGTGTACAATAAAGTGTAAATAAATAAATAAATAATACCCGTTTCATATGTACTAGATAATTATGCTCCGAGGTTTCACACACGTCTGAGAAAATAATAACATATAGCCTTCCTCGATAAATGTGCTATCCAACACAAAAAGTTTTTTTTTTTCAATTAGAACCAATGGTTCCTGAAATTAGCGTGAATAAACAAACAAACAAACAGTATATATTTAATATTTATAATAAAAGAATATTTTCATTGGAATAACACATTTAACAAATTGACATAGAACTATTCACACAAAATTTCTATCAAGGATTGAATATGTTCAACAATAACAAATGCTTCCCCAAAAATGTTCTTCGATACAAACCGTATTATGACAAGTAAGAATAAATAGATGCAAAAAACAAATCCATTGCGCCTTTCTTAACTTTTAAGTTCTTTAAGTTATGAGCTTTTAAGCTAGTAGCAAATTTTTATATCTATAAAGTTATATCACCAAAATAAGTAACAAAATATTCTAGCAAATGTTTTAAAAATACAGTAAAATTGCGATAGATAACGCACCGTGGGAATTAAGTAATCGACTCCTGTCTAAATAAGTTGATTAAATTACAAAAATAAAATTAAGTTGAAGAGCATCTGGCAGTGAAATCTGTTTTAAGTGTAAGGAATATTCATTGACAAAACTTTAAACTGGTAATCTGGCTCCTTGGATCTAGGCACAAAAGCGTATTAATTTTTTCTCAACAGACTTTATTCATTCTTGTAGTGTAACCGGGTTGTTATTAATGATTACTGTGTTATTTTAATCCTATTTATTTTTTGTAGCCTTTTTTTTAAATGTTACTAAGTCGACAAACAAGCGTACGGCTCACCTGATGGTAAGTGACTACCGTAGCCTATAGACGCCTGCAACACCAGCAGCGTCGCAAGCGTGTTGCCGACCCTATCCCCAATCCCCCCAGGAGCTCTGGTCACCTTACTCACCAACAGGAACACAATACTGCTTGAAAACAGTATTATTTAGCTGTGGTCTTCTGTAAGGTCGAGGTAGTACCCCAGTCGGGCTGCTCCATATTTTGAGCACGAAATTTCCTGCTGTGCCCTACCTCAGTTGGTTCAGCCTATTAAATTCTTTAAAGCTAATTAGGGTCAACAAATATTCAGTCCGCCTGATAGCAATCAGTGACCGTAACCTATGAAATGCGACACCAGCAATTTATCACAAATGCATTACCAACATTACATCCACTCTCACCAGGAGTTTTGCTATTTTCTTGTTGGTGACCCTAGCCCTAGTCCCCCAGGTACTCTGGTCATCTAACTCACCACAGGAACACAGCACTACTTGAAAACAGTATTATTCATCTGTGGTCTTCTGTAAGGTCGACGTACTTCCCCGTAGGGCTGTTTCAGACTTTAAGTTGGAAATTTTCTTGCAAAGTCTACTTCAATGATTGATATTGATCGCGTATTTAATTGTTTATTACTTTTATGTTTTTGGTTTAATATGATTATTATATGTGCCAAAACGGCCTATTTTTTAAATAATCTTCAAATTCAACTTCAACATTAGCACTTTCAAAGCGATAAACATACTATTTCAAATAGTTGCTAAGTCTATTGTTCGTAATCTCTGTAAAACTACATTTTTTTGTTTTATTTTTATTGTGATCAATCAATATTTTTCTTTTATTCTTTCTTTCAAAATATATTTTTGTTTTCTTGACCTTTCTAACTATCGGTAAGCGTTGTCGTCGTCCTATTGACATTATAATTGTATGTTATCAAAAGATTATCTTTATGGATATATTTTTATACTTGTTTGGTCATTTTCAAAGATATGAATTTGTAACGGGCCTTGTAGGGCTAGATGAAAGGGATAAAAGATTATTGAATTTGTCAGTCAAAGAAGTTTTACACAATGTGATACGTTTCCATACATTTTTGCTGGTTAAACATTTTTAGTCGTTGGGTTTTGTTACAAATACGATATGAAATAACACGGCGTGAACTTTATACGTAAAAGCTTGTATAGGGAAATTTATTTCTATTTTATAATTCAAAATATGAAAGTTATAGAATTTTATTTTACGTATGTAATGAAATTAAGTATATAGAAGTTTTCAAGTTTTTTAGACTTGTTTACCTTCTCCTTTTTTACCTCTTAGATATTAAATTTTTTTTGCGGGTGTGTTGCCGTAAATTTAGGCTTTCAGTATTTGTTGTTAACTGCATTTGAAATAGTATTTTACAGTTAAATATTTCATACCAAGGACTGTACTGATAGTAACCTTAATTAAAATAATTTTATGCAATTTAGGGTAATTTTAGGAAAGATTGACAACGCGTTGGTGCAACGGTCACAGCACTTGTTTGAGACTGTTGCGCTAACTGATTAGAGAGAGGCCTATGCCCAGCAGTCTGATATTACAGGTCCAATCGTGTCATACATTATTTGTAAAAATAAAATAAAGTGCTAATAACTGTGCCTTAACTGAGGTAGGGCACAGCAGGAAATTTCCTGCTCAAAATATGGAGCAGCCCGACTGGGGTAGTACCTCGACCTTACAGAAGACCACAGCTAAATAATACTGTTTTCAAGCAGTATTGTATTCCTGTTGGTGAGTAAGGTGACCAGAGCTCCTGGGGGGGATTGGGGATAGGGTCGGCAACGCGCTTGCGACGCTTCTGGTGTTGCAGGCGTCTATAGGCTACGGTAGTCACTTACCATCAGGTGAGCCGTACGCTTGTTTGTCGACTTAGTAATATAAAAAAAAAATACTATCCATTGTAAAGTTATATAATTGACAATTGCAGTCAATTTGTAATTATGTAATGATTACATTGTAATTAGTACCCATTCTGTAACCAATACCTTTTGTAGCCAATTACTCTTCTAAGAAATGAGTCTCATCAGTAGCCACAGTAGCTAATTTTAAATGACATAAAAAGTTGTTTGCTAGAACAGGTCCCTTTGTAAGATGTATGTCAAGTGCCCTCATGCCACCTCAATGGGCTTTACTTGACTTGGAATTCTTTGACGGACGGAATAATTACGAAATTAGAAATTCTTTAAGTTTAACACAGGGGGGATTGTGCAATATCGGTCATGATTTCTGATATAATGTTTTCACCTACACGAACACATATTCACCAGCTTTACATGCACACATCTCTAGTTACAATGGATAAGTAAATATTTAAAAAAAAATTGTAAAGTTTTGTAATTTAATATTAAGATCAAATTTTGTTTTATCTTTTTTTTTCTTATGTAAACTGTTAATTGATTGTTGCCAATAAAATTTAATTAATTTATTTATTTAAATCATGGCCGAAGACACCTTATCCCTTTCACTCACTCTTCCTCTCATTCACACTTCACAGATTAACTATTATCATCATCACAGATAAAACATTCATCCCTCGTGTATTACAGTGCATATGGTGAATACAAAAGTGTATATGGACGACTTATCTTCGTTCTTTCACGCATAACAAATATTTGTATGGGTTATACACATGATATATATATTTTTGAAACTTTTTTAGGCGCATGAGGGGTAAAATTTGAGCGATCGGTAACGCGGCAGCGTCAGGGACGGTCAGTACTTTGATGGGTCAGGACCGCCTGGGAACACCGCGTGACGTTGGCCTTTTTTTTTTTTTTTAAATTCGTTTTTCTTAATTCGTTTTTTCAATTCGTTTTTAAATTAGTTTTTCAAAGAACTTTCACTTCTGACAAGTGTACTTTTGTACGCACGCAACTTTTTTTTTAATTTTTAATTAATTTTTAATCACAAAATATATAAAACATTATTTACCAAGGAAACTTTTACCTGATTTTATTAAGGAAAACTTTACAAGAGTTTTTTTTCACTTATCAAGATACAACACAAAGTTTGATAAATTATCCTTCAAGGAGTACAAGATTAACCGCCTTGTGTTAGAGAACAATCAGTAACTCCTTTGTGAGATTACTTCTCATTAATTATTATCCTTTTTGTTTACTTCTAACTCATAATTAGTTTTACGGTTGCCAAACAAAATTATATTATGTAGAAGGTAGTAAAAAGATAGCCGAAACTTTGAACTTTCATAATCGTGTTTGTTCGCAAATGAAACTTCAATTACATCGACAAGTAATACAACTTTTTTTTAATAAATAGGTTGCCAAAAAAGCTTACGGCTCACCGATGCAGATGGTAAGCGATTACCGTAGCTTATCTAGACGACTTGGCTAGACGCCTGTAACACCAGAAGCGTCTCATAGCCTATAGCCTTCCTCGATAAATGGGCTATCTAACATTGAAAGAATTTTTCAAATCAGACCAGTAGTTTCTGAGATTAGAGCGTTGAAACAAACAAACAAACAAACTCTTCAGCTTTATAATATTAGTATAGATTTATGTTTTGTTTAGGTATGATGTGTGTATAATTGACTTTAACTGATTAGTCTATTACTGATTCTTCTCAGCAAAAATTACGTTACGAAGTTGGTGGTAGTTTCACATTACAAAGATCGCTCCAGCCTGTAATATCCCACTGCTGGGCATAGGCTCTTTTCCCCAATGAAGGAGAAGGATCAGAGCTTAATCCGCCACGCTGCTCCTATGCGGGTTGGCGCATAATTACAAAGATATATGATATTAATGTGAAAACATTAAAGTTTTTTAAAACGTTTGGTTACTACAAAGTCGAGCTCTTCCAGATTTTAGGGAGATTTTTCTCTACAGAAACTTACTTTAAAAAAATGTCCATTGATTTTCTAGCAACATATTATATTATTTGATGAAAATTCACAAATATCATTTGAAAAGGGTTCTTACTGAACTTCTTGCTCGATTCGTGATGTATAAAATGCTCTTAAAACTAATGTCGACTTAACTTGAAATAAAATAAAAAAAGTTTAAAAAGGCTAATAAAAATGCACTGAATATACATTTTTAATGTATCGATAGTAGACATATTTAGAACAACACTATCTTTAACACACAAATTTTGACGTGTGTCTGCCACGCCATCGGAAATATCGACATTTTGATTTCAATGACATCGACAACAAGTTTGAGATAGTTGAACATCGTTACATCACTAAATAGTGTAGTAGAGAACATTGTTAGTGTGATCTTGTAGGAGTTAACCTTTTAACTCCTACAAGATCACACATCACACACATCTGCCGATTTTTAACTTTTAAACGGCTTTCAAAAAAGGAGGAGGTTCTTAATTCCATTGTATTTTTTATAAATATATTAACTCAGAACTTTTGACAGAGTGAACCGATTTTGATGATTTTTTGTAATCGAAAGGTGGTAACCGCCAGCGCAACAGCCACAAACCAGTGCTGTGACCGTTGCGCCAACGCGTCGTCTTGTATGATTGGAAAGAATCTAATATAATGTGCCCAAATGATCACATCAAGGGTTGAATACATAAAATAAGTAAACTTTAGATCTTGATGGCACCACGCATCAAGGGACTCTTTAAGCGGTGCCTGCGGTATTAACAACTCTACAACTTCAGTTCCACAATGTATTAAATTTTATCTTTCGTTCCTCGCTGTACGGTGCAAGTTAGGAGCGAGTATTTGACTAGATAGTTAGGGAGTTTGAATCTATATCAATAAAAAAGTGCTTTAGACCACACGAATGAAGTAAAACTTACGAAAAGTAGCTCTCTCTCTTTCTATCTTCACTAACTTATATCTCCCTCTCGACTTCCGTTCGCCTCACCCAATCACACCTTTCGTAACGATCTCATCACGCACCCACTAGCTTACTTCCCAAATCAAGCGTGCGTAAAAAGTTTCAGTTCAAAAGAGCAAACCTCAAAACACCCGCACCCGTTCGTCTAATTATTTTATTTTTTAATACTCTGGGAAACGTTGTTACGGGAAGAAAAGTTAAGAAAACTGCTCAGAAAGTTTCAGAAAAAACTATTGAACCATAACGCCTGTGACACTTTGCAAGACAGGACCACGTTTTTCGGGTCAGCTTTTTCTTTAACTAGTGTATTATGTTCTACGCTCAAAGGTTATCTAAAGGAAATCGCTCTTTATTGAAAAGATCGCCTTTGTACATCTTCTTCTATATTTTTACTATATTTTGGTGTACAGTGAACAATAAATAAATATCTATATATTAATACGTGAAGCAAAAACTTTATACCTCTTTTGAGTATTAAATTTCGAACACGTCTTATAGTTTTTATAGAGAAGCTAGAAGGAGTGCAAAATGCTAATACTTTTTTTAATTATGCATAAAAATACTTTAAATCATTTAAAAAAAACATTACACCAGTATTTGACACACACACACTCACGCATATATACTATTTAGTTTATTATTATAGAAGTAGTCTTTGACAACAGAACCTTAATAATGTTCAAACTTATATAATTTAAATTAACTACCGTTAAATTTAGACCACTGGCCGACCACTAGTAATGGATAAATCTATCTTATTATATAAGATAATGATCCATTCATTCATTAATTCCTTCAGATTGGTGAAGGAATGTAATGGCCTCTAATACTGCCAAATTAGTAGAGTTATAAACCTTTTAACTTTTAAAATAAAAAAATGAACGATAGTCACAACTATAACATTAAATGAATGAATTAACAAACAAAAATTGGACAGAGTAACGCTATACAAAGACAACCATTCTATGAGAGCGCACACCGACGAATGAGCCGGCGGCGCTGAGCAAGCTGTTTTTATATGGAAGGGGTGGGGGACGTCATCCGGACAGTCTTTTCTCAACACGGCCTCTCCTGACGTGGCTGTGTCCTCGCAGCCCATGCGTGAGCCAGCAACAGCGGGAGCCGCGGTGGCGGCGCCGGTGACGTCATCACCTTCATCTTGAGCTGGCGGCGTCGCATCACCTGGATGCGGAGTAAATGCTGGTGCCGAAGCGTCGCCTTGATGACGAAATTTCAGCACCGTCGTGGCAAACGCCATCTATTTCATCGCTGCCTAAAAGCGAGCGAAGGATAACAGAAGCACAAAGTTAACGTTTACTTAACTATCAGAGTTGTTTTACTCAAATACGAAATGCATTGCAGTTACCATCGTTTTAGGCATGTGTGTGAATTTTAAAAAACGTTACGGCCACAATTTAAATAAACTTTTCGAAGGTCTTACATAAGCCTCTTCCTAGAAATAACATCGATGCTCAATGAGATTGCTCTCAGAGTCTGATACAACACGTCTAGGTCAGCCTCATGCCTCGAAATGTAAGGATTTACACAGGTCTCTACCTAGAAATAACATCGATGCTCAATGAGAATTAACTCAAGAGACTGACACGACACGTCTAGGGCAACCCAGATACCTCTAAACCGAAATAGGATTTACACAGGTCTCTACCTAGAAATAACATCGATGCTCAATGAGGATTAACTCAAGAGACTGACACGACACGTCTAGGGCAACCCAGATACCTCTAAACCGAAATAGGATTTACACAGGTCTCTACCTAGAAATAACATCGATGCTCAATGAGAATTAACTCAAGAGACTGACACGACACGTCTAGGGCAACCCAGATACCTCTAAACCGAAATAGGATTTACACAGGTCTCTATCTAGAAATAACATCGACGCTCAATGAGGATTAACTCAAGAGACTGACACGACACGTCTAGGGCAACCCAGATACCATTTAACCGAAATAGGATTTACACAGGTCTCTACCTAGAAATAACATCGACGCTCAATGAGGATTAACTCAAGAGACTAACACGACACGTCTAGGGCAACCCAGATACCATTTAACCGAAATAGGATTTACACAGGTCTCTACCTAGAAATAACATCGATGCTCAATGAGGATTAACTCAAGAGACTGACACGACACGTCTAGGGCAACCCAGATACCATTTAACCGAAATAGGATTTACACAGGTCTCTACCTAGAAATAACATCGACGCTCAATGAGGATTAACTCAAGAGACTAACACGACACGTCTAGGGCAACCCAGATACCATTTAACCGAAATAGGATTTACACAGGTCTCTACCTAGAAATAACATCGATGCTCAATGAGAATTAACTCAAGAGACTGACACGGCACGTCTAGGGCAACCCAGATACCCGATTTAAACGTTGCCTCAAACTGGTAAATTGCAGTACATTTAACATTATCTTAGCGGTAAGTGAAAATGATCAGTACACAAAGTTAGGGTTAGTTTCACTCAATATCAAAAATGTTGCACAAGTATCGGGCGTCTACCCGCCGCGCCACGCCACCATATATTCGGCGGCGGCTTGGGTGGTTTTGCCGCGTGTACCGGCCAACAATCGCAGCTCATAGCGCTCGATAAGTAACCGCTTGACTACGGTATACGGACCACGCACATAAATGTGCCAACCGGACAGAGTCCGCGAACTTCAACAAGGCCTCGGGCCCATAACCAGACTAGAGTCTGCACGCATTATAAAATATGAAAACTGAACCAAGGTTTGCACGCATAACCACCTCGCGCCTGCCGGACGTTATTTTGCCATGTACGATTATAAAGAAAGGCTCTAAACAGACCAGGGTCCGCTAGGCACTAAGTGTGTCAATAAAACTCTATCACGCATTGGAGATCATATACCCCAGACACACACGCAAGGCAGCCATTGCCTATAGTACATCACTGACTCAAACGATCCCCACTGGGTGAGCAGAAAAGGGTGCTTGTAAGACGGTCGTTCCTGACACAACGTGGTCCTCGACCGTTTCACCATTTTCAACCTCGTCCTGATCCTGACCGTCTCGTCCATTCTGACCATCGCCTTGTAAGCACTCTAAAAACACTAAAGGCACAAATATAATAAAAGTAAGACAGTATTACTTTCAGATGGGAACTTAAAATTCGCGTTATCAGTGCTGCGGCGCAAGCGTTCACTCAAGCGTCCTTAAGCAATGATTTTTACATTTCAACTAAATGAGATTCGTTATTAAATAAATGAAATTTAATCATTTAAACAATGCAATGCGATTGATAAGATTCCGAACTCTCATCACTCGCTTTACGTAAAAATATGAAATGTAAACTGTATGAAAGATTTGTCGCGAATTTTAACGAGAAGTGTTTTATCGTCTCCGACCGTCAGCGTATCGGCGTAATTATTTATAACGATACGTTGAGAGACGGCCGTTCGAATATACAATACGCCCTTCCTATTTAACACGTCCGTACCAATGATCACGGGTATACTGAGACAGTTGTGTGGGACCAACCTCAAAAGATATTTCACTCAACTCTACAGGCAAGGTTACAAAATATGTGGAATGAATTTTCATACCGCCTAAGCCACGTCGTAACATCTGTGAACCGGAGTTGATTTTACAATGAAAGTGCTTTAGCAAATTTGACGAGATGAGGGAAATGTAGGAACTTCTATTGGTAAGCACATCACAAAAATGCTGCTACTACGTTGCGGTTTTTTTTTAAAGTACCCTCCTTTTCACGACAGAAATTTACATTCCCCCTATAACTCTTAACGCTCTTTCGCAAAACAAGTAGGTACTCTCATTATGCCCACTTACAAAACGAACACTTTATCACAGATCGCGGTTTATTTGAAAAGTCACTAACTGGATTTGGCACTTATTGCGCGGGCGGTAGTCTAGATTTCGTAGGGCAAGAATGAAAACAGTGGCGCCATACGACTTTTCCGCGAAATACTACCCTCCGAATTCGAACCGGTGTTAGTCGAGGGTAGGTTTTGATAATTTCGTTTCGTATTTTATTAGCACCGTTCGGCGTATTCTAACGATGTTGAGTTTTCGGTTTGACATGAATTAACAAAAAGACCTCGTACCGCGTGCAAACGAAGACGAGATCTACGTGCGTGTTCGGCATATGTGGAATATTTGTCTGAATTAGTACACTATGGCATCAAAAAGAATATTCGCAACGTCAACATGTCGCGGGCACAATATTTTTAATTTCTGTTTAAAATTTGACCACGTTCGATTATTACATAACCACTGGCTAAGCCACGAACGCGCCTCACCCCTAAAGCAGTTACCGACTCGCGCCGAACACTCAATATCGTCCCACCGATTGCGAACGCAAGCGCGATCTACCTTCTCATACTACACGTTAAGATCATGAATTGCGGAATCAAAATCAGACACAAAATAATGGCTTGGTCTCACCGGTTTAAGAGCGGTAATAGCATCCACCAGCCAGCATAGCATCCGGTAGCCGTTCCACGACATCAGTTGAAGCAGCGGGCGCAGTGACGACAGGCGCAGCGACCGAAATCGTCGTGACGGGGACGGGAGCGAGCAGTGCCCGCCGAGCGGCAAGATGACGCCGACCTCGCTAGTGATAACCAGCGCCTGCGAGTTGTCGAGTCAGCCACCAGGCGCTGCCGACATGATCGCCCAGTCTCCAATGCACCCAATCGATCCAAAATAGCTCCGAGCTGCTATTCAATATTAGGCGGCGGCGGTGTGCGCTCTCTGTGGCGTTTTTCTTTTCTACCCGCGGATGGCATTTTTGACAATTAACACAAATAGGGATCAGACAATGTCTCCAGCGGACTGGCAATACGTCGTCCAATCCCACTTCTGAAGTTATAAACCTTTTAACTTTTAAAATAAAAAAATGAACGATAGTCACAACTATAACTTTAAATGAATGAATTAACAAACAAAAATTGGACAGAGTAACGCTATACAAAGACAACCATTCTATGAGAGCGCACACCGACGAATGAGCCGGCGGCGCTGAGCAAGCTGTTTTTATATGGAAGGGGTGGGGGACGTCATCCGGACAGTCTTTTCTCAACAGTAGATATAATTTCCTTAACAACACGTAGAGAGAGGAAAAGGCGTAGGATATTAATATATTATGCGGTAAAATACAAAATGATTAGTTCTATTATACGTAAGTGTGTATATTATGTAACTATGAATGTATGCTTGTGGGCTGGAACCTTTCAACTAAATTTTGAAGCATATATCTTTAACCGATTGAGCTAAAATTCTATATACACGCTTAATTTGAATGACAATGCATGTTAAGCTATGTGACGTCATTCTAAATCGAACATGGCGTCCACACAAAAGATACCATCCACCTACCAAAAGAACCAGAAAGGTGAAGTAGTTATTTTTAATGCACTCCTACAATAGGTTGATAGTAAAAAGTTTATGGGAAAAGTTTATTTTATTCTTTTTATCGCATTTAAAATAAAAGCTCGTTTTTTAAAACGTTTTTTACTTGATTTATTGTTGTAGCTTTCTGCAATCACAAACAGATGGCGCTTAGTGGCGTTTTTTTTTTGTATTTTAAATTCGCTTTTAAATTAGTTTTTTTAACTAGTTTGCCTAAGAAGTTTCACTTCTGACAGGTGTACTTTGTACGCACGCAATCTTTTTTTATATGTCACATCGTTTAAGCATGTTAGCCATATATGGGTGCTTTATTCGTTCAAGTGAGGTCAGACAAAAAAATCACAGTAAATATACCAACAAGATTTTAATTGACTCCGACGTAGTAAGTCTCACGTTTTAGTTCTTTGAACGACCACGAAGTGCACTATCGTGGCCTACATAACGTGAATTTTAATGAAACACCTTTTTTAAAATTATAATTGTTGCTAAAAATATATTTTTTTAACAAACGAGCCATAGAAAATTATTTAACGGTCACGTTTTGAATATTTAAATACTCTATGGGGTACTTTTATAAAGAATTATTTTTTCATTTTATATGAAACGGAAAAGTTTAAGGGATCAATTTATGATATCTAAAACAGAACGGTGTTTTGTTATCTTACGTGGAAGAAGACTTGAAGCTTGTTATACCATGCTCCTTTACTGCGATAATATAGCCTTGTTCTAGTGATCATAATAACAAAATATTCTGATGACCGTGCTTTTTAAGGTACAGAAGACTCGTAACAAACTACACACAAACCAGAAACTTGTTCAAATATGGAGTATATTATGGAGTATGTAGTAAGCATGAATCAAATCCACTACCTTCAGCGTTGAAGCAACTTCATTCACTACTATACCAGAACGGTTTTAAGCCATTTTCTATTTTGTCATTTTGTATGGTAATCAAAAAGCGGTCAAGTATCAGTCTTCTGATGAAAGAGTGCTTTAGTATTACTACAATGTTTACAATAACCCGCTCTAGTGCAGTGGTGCGAGTAGTCGCCTAAAATACCGAGGGTTTGCGGGTTCGATTCCCGCTCGGGATAGATATTTGTATTTGTACAAATATTTCTTTCCGGTTTGGATGTCTGTTCTTGTGGGTATCCTCAAAAGGACAGGCAGGGTGGGGGAGGAGAGCACGTTAAGGCATCGGTCCCCCCGGTTGTTATCATAAATACCTGATAGCAATCTTTACTCATAGGAGGGAATCCGCATATCCGCATATGCGCCAACCCGCAGTGGAGCAGCGTGGTGGACTTAGCTCCATTCCTTCTCCTACATGGAGAAAGAGGCCTATGCCTAGCAATGGGATATTACAGGCTAAATGCGAATACTTTTCTCCACCACGAAGTACACCACCGAAAAGTATAAAAATTTAACTTTATGTCAATACACACTAGATCCAAAATAAACTCTTACTTGATACATACATTAAAAAAAAAAACTTATAAAGACATATCGAAACTACCAAATCTGTAAAATCAAATTCAACCTTATTTCACTAGCAATTAATAATAATAATAATAATAATCTTTATTTCCAATAAACTATACATAGGCACTTATTACCAACGGCATCTGCACTAAGTAAAAACTTGTATCGCAGATGCCAGGAAAACAATTACAAGAAGAAAATAGAAATAATTCATCAGCGACAAAGCTCAAGCCGATATAAACTAATTTATATATAATTATTAAATACAAGGATTTAAGATAAAATTAAACATTAAATTAATTAATTTTTAAACAATAAAATTAAAATTAAACAATGAAATTAATTAATTAATTAGTATTAATCACAATAATAACCTATTCTCGTTGTGTGCGTTTATTATGCTTATGGGTGTGTGTATGTATGTGTGCGTGCGTGTGTATAATTATGAGCGTGTGTGTGTGAATACAGAAGTTTTCCCTTTTAATTTTATAGTAAGTTTTCTGTTTCCGCATAATCCAGTCCCAACAACCAGTGTTCAAAAGATTAGATCGAAATTTCATATTCACAAATAACCCTCGCTATCGCTCCTAACTTGCGCTGTTCTAATGCGATAAGTTGATCGCTGTACGCATATTTAGTTGTAAACCCAGACCCGCGTCGCTCACAAATTACTTTTCTGAACGGTAATAGTTAAATAAATCCGATTTATCTCTGAAAAAGAATAATCGTTTAAAGTAAGTATACTAATGGAGGGTAGTAATGGAACACTTCAACTTGGTTTGTACAACTCGGTAATTTAATTTGTCACAACTTGTATTAGAAAGTTCGTTCACGTTAGCTTTCATTGAGTTTTTTTGGAGTTTATTGGAGTTTACTCCTTAAGAATGATTTTCATATAAGGCTCCCGGTATGAAAAAAATATGAGGAGTACAATCTACTGAACGAATGACCTAGTTACTTTTCTCGTAACGCCATCTATCGGAAATCTATTGGGTTCCGATAGACGACGACGTTTTCTAATAACACCATCGATCCATCGATAGATGGCGTTATTTGATTAGTTTATTTACCATTTGATATGTTATTAATCTTTTTTTAAGACTTATATGCCTTTTTTGTGGCTATTTTCCTATTTAGACAGTCGATCTGAAGGAGTAAACTCCAGTCGTGCGTCGGAGCTGACACACATACACTTTTTTTTCTATAGCTG
Source organism: Melitaea athalia (assembly GCA_905220545.2). NCBI lineage: Eukaryota > Metazoa > Arthropoda > Insecta > Lepidoptera > Nymphalidae > Melitaea > Melitaea athalia. Next base: position 639,509 of record HG992201.1, read on the forward strand.
CGAGTGGCGTTGGTTTTTGTGTAGGTAATATAAATATTGTTTTAACATTGTTAAATATTTTCGTGCACATTTTTATAACGCTTTTTTTTTTAATTTTCCCCTCTACGATAAATTAGATTTTTTTTTTACAAAAGACTTTAATAACTTTGCTGTTGTGATATGTTGTAATAATGTCGTGCGTGCATTTCGAAGTTTTTATGTTAATTTTAACCTTAAGCCATCGATGTGCGTTAACACGCACAAGTAATAACAAAACGGATTAGGTAACTTTAATAAGAGAATTTTAATTCTAAATCCTGTCGTGAGTATTAGTTATAAATTTTATAAAGCTAAATGAAATTTTAATATAATAAAAATAGGCCGGTAAACAAGCGTACGACTCACCTGATGGTAAGCGATTGTCGTAGCCATAGGAGCTCCGGTCACCTTGCTCACCACAGTAGCACAACGCTGCTTGAAAGTTGTATTATTTAGCTGTGATCTTCTGTAAGATTGAGGTACTTCTCAAGTTAGGTTCCTCTGAATTTTAAGCATGATATTTTTTGCATTGCTCTACTCCGGTGAAATTATTTATTCATAAACTCTAGCAAAACGTAAAAATACTGGTTTATCCATGTGTGACTGTATTTTACCATCTCTATTAAAGTTTTTTCTTCTTCCTAGTGATATAAAGATCAATAACTAAATATGACGACCGCGTTGGCGCAGCGGTCACAGCACTGGATTGCGATTGGCTGTTGCGCGGGTGGTTGTGGGTTCGACTCCCGCACACGACAACGTTTGTATTGGCCATACAGATGTTTGCCGTGGTCTGGGTGTTTGTGTAGTCCTTGTGGGTCTCCCCACCGTGCCTCGGAGAGCACGTTAAGCCGTCGCGACGGTTCGGTTGTTATCATGTACATCTGATAGTGATCGTTACTCATAGTAGGGAATATATCCGCCAACCCGCATTGGAGCAGCGTGGTGGATTAAGCTCCGATCCTTTCCCTATATGGGGACGAGGCCTATGCCCAACAGTGGGATATTACAGGCTGAATCGTGATTAATAACTAAATATATATGGGAAGCAAATAATATATCGAAAAGATAATCAGCATAATAAAATATATTGTGAAATAAAATATAATTATAAATAAGCGATCATCACATCATCCCTCAGCACTTCAGCCTATCGCAGTCCACTGCTGGACGTAGGCCTTCCCAAGTTCGCGCCAAACATCGCCGTTTTCCGCTATCCTCATCCAGCCTCCACCAGATCATCAGTCCAAACGAACCGGAGGACGACACACACTGAAAACTAAAAGGTTTCTAATTACGATCACATTAAGGGTAATTAACGAGATAAAAAAAAAAATCAAAAAACTGTCGTGAAAATCGTGTTTAGAAATTTTCGACGTTGAAATAGAAAGAAATATCAAAGTTATTGAAGAAGTATAAGATTTAATATTAACATGGTTCTTTTTATTCCCAAAATTATTCTAAAACGGGATATTAATAACATGATAAATATCCCGTTTTAAATAATTTTATTGAAGAAATATCTTTTATTTATTGGTTATAAGCATTCAATAAGAACAATAATAATTGATTGAGGAAGTTAAAGGTCACGAAAACCTTTGGGATGTTTACCTATTGTAAAACAAAACATCTTGATACTAGCTATATATTATTTCTATACTATTTCAGCTTCGCGGTTTCGTACGCATTATTTTGAGGAAATAAATGTACTGAAACTTTATATAGCCTAAACCTTCCTCGGAAAATGGACTATACAAAACAAAAATAATTTTTTAATTCGAACCAGTTGAACCTTAGATTAGCGCGCTTAAACGAAACAAATTAACAAACAAACACTTCAGCTTTTTAATATTAGTCTAGATAAATAATACTGAATTCCGGCAACGGTTAAATCAATTCGGCAATTTTTTTCACTAAACTATTCAACACTTTCTAAAAAAAAATAATGAAATATATTAATAAAATTACACAGATAATTGGAAAATTGAAGAATACGTACCGATTATCTGAACTTCTCCTACACGGAGAAAGAGGCTTATACCCAACAATGGGATGTTACAGGCAGAATGCGATCACTTCACGCGTTTGGCAGCTTTCCTCGTAGCTAAGACGGTTGCAAAATCAAAACTAAACTTCATTTTATAATGTTTATGTTTATGTTTGCTAGCGAACAGCAAGCAGCAATTCAGTTACATTGACAAGTAATACAACGTATGTGGACGAAAAAAAATTAACAAACACAATAGTCGTCACTACGATTTTCGAGGGTTCCCCTCGAATAATTTCTCTGGGGTTATCATCACATCCTGGTTTCCTTATCATGGTACCAAACTGGGGATGTCTTCTTTACAACAAATAAAGAATTATCAAAAACGGTTTATAAACGACGTATATATACGGTCGAATTGAGTAACCTCCTCCTTTTTTGAAGTCGGTTAAAAATGTTTTAATCCATTTTTTTGGGGTTCTGTACCCAAAGGATAAAACGAAACCCTATTACTAGGACTCCGCTGTCTGTCCGTCCATCTATCCGTCTGTCACTAGACTATGTCATGAACCGTGGTAGTTAGACAGTTGAAATTTTCACATAATTATGATTTATTTGTTGCCGCTATAACAACAAATACCAAAAAACAGAATAAAATGAATGTTGAAGGGGCCCCATACAACAAACGTGATTTTTTTTGCTCGTTTTACTCGATATTAACAATAGCAACAGGTAAACGCTTGAAATATTTACAGAATATTTAGATTTATTTTCACTTGAAAAATAAATAATTAAATACAACAAATATTTAAGGCTCCCATACAACAGACATGATTTTCTTACTGTTTTTATAGATAACTAGCCGACCCGCGCCCACTTCGTTGGGCGTTAATTATCTTTGTGATGCAATTATGTTGTGTAGCTCTTAGTACTGTTTTATTAGGTTCATTGTTTAGAATTTGACGTATAAAATCGTAATAATATCGTGTATTTATTATTTTAAATTACAGACCGAAATAACATACTTTATAAAATGTTGCTCCAACGCCATCTATCAAAAAGCGAAAAAATTTCGTCGTCGATTGAGTGAAATAAGAGTACCTAAATAAAATAAGTAGACTAATAAATAGCGATAGATGGCGATCGTTTCTTTGTCATTTTGATAATATATTTTAATATTTTTCTTTTTTACTGATTTTTTTTGTACAATTACAATAAAATATAGCCTATGTCACTCCTGAATAGTGTAGCTTTTTGTTAGTGAAAGAATTTTCATGATCGGATCAGTATTTGCGAAGATTACCCCCGATATACAAACGAAGTTATAAACTTTTCCTCTTTATAATATTAGTATAGACTAGCGGCCCGTCCCGGCATCACACGGGTAATTAAGTGTTCCCTATATAGTGTAGATTCATAACAGTGAATGATTTTTTCAAATCGGTTCAGTAGTTTCGGAGCCTATTCAATGCAAACATACAATCAATTAATCTTCCCTCTTTATAATATTAGAGTATAGAAGTATAGATGGTATGGAACCCTTCGTGCGCAAATCCGACTCGCACTTGTCCAGTTTTTATTATAAATAATGAACGTGCTCCAAGAGTTATGGCAATGATTAACTAAAGTTTCTGACGGGTTTATGAAGAATAAGTGAGCAATTAGTTCCCAGTCTCCTGTCTTTTATATAAATAAAAATTAATTAAATCTATAGATTCTTTAAAATGTTGCAAGAAAATCTATACTTATATTATAAAGAGGAACGATTTGATTGTTTGTTATAGGCTCTGAAACTACTGAACCGATTTAAAAAATTCCTTCACTGTTGGGAAGCTGCACTATCCACGGGTGACATAGGCTATATTACATTTAAAAAAAAATTAGGGGGAAATAAATATTGTGAAGTTTTTGTTAAATACCCGTGCGAAGCCGGAGCGGGATTCTAGTCGATAATAAAATGTTCGTACTAACTGTTGATGAAAAATAATTTTCATTTTATTTTTAATTTAACAAGTATTTCCGTATTAACTGAGGTATTATTATTTAACTGAGGTAGGGCACAGAATGAAATTTCCTGCTCAAAATATGGAGCAGCCCGACTGGGGTAGTACCTCGACCTTACTTCAAGATCACAGGTAAATAATACTGTTTTCAAGCAGTGTTGTGTTCCTGTTGGTGAGTAAGGTAACCAGAGCTCCTGGGGGGATTGGGGATAGGGTCGGCAACGCTATTGCGACGCTTCTGGTGTTGCAGACGTCTATAAGATACGGTAGTCACCAACAGGTGAGCCGTACGCTTGTTTGTCGACTTAGTAACAAAAAAAAAAAAAAAAAAAAATTAAGGTCATGATTTTCCATCATGATTGTGTTAAAATTTATAAAAAATTGTAATAATTTACTCGTATTTAAATTAATAATTTTTTAAAATCTGAAGAAGTCTGACGATGAGATGAAACTTATCTTGAAGAAGATCTGCTCATCTTAAAAGATAGTTATCGTTTAGATAAATTTATCAAGATGTACCAAGGTTAAAATTACTTTATTGAAGCCTTGGTAACTAACTTATTACAAAAAAATTTAGATTGATTTTGTAATAAGTCAGTTTTCAAGGCCTCAACAAAGTAGCGAATTCTAGATTTTTTAATGTACATTTCGAATCGATTGTAGCTTCACATTGACTATAATCGATTAGGTCTTTTCTTCTCTATCTTTTTCTTCCCCGTTTCTTCTCGTGTTCTTCTTTTCTATATTTTCTTCTTTTCTTTTTCTTCCACTAAAAGTCCTTCCCTTCCTTCCTAAAAGTCCTTCCTTTACCACTCTGTGATAACTTGATAAGGTAGTTTGTTGAATCGGTCCAGGGGTGTACGTATATTTGTTGTTTTTGAGTCTGTCTATAGAAAGCAAATTAAAAAAAACTATATTTCCGTTTTATAATATAAATATACAAAAGTAAATAAATATATAGTTTGAAAATTTTAAAGCCTTAAGCTTTTAAGAAAAAAATTTTGGTTTCGTTTTTTTTTTTTGACATAAAATGACCTAATTCTTGCTTTTTACTTTAAATCAAAAATAACTTTATTCAAAGTGGCTTCAAAAGCACCTTCGATCGTCATTTTAAAATTTAAAATTTTAATCGGTTCTTTAGTAGGTTCTGCAGAGAAGAATCGGTCTAAAACTCCTCTGTTACTCTTGAAAAAATAAACTGTATTTTAATTAAAAAATGCTATTATCTTGCATGAAATACAGCGTCACTTAATCAACCATCTTTATCATTTTTATGCAATCCAGCACCGAATAATAAACTTTAGCTATTAATTTCTTCACTACATTAATATAAAACAAAGTCTCTTCCCGCTGTCTGTCTGTCTATATATATGCTTAGATCTTTAAAACTACGCAACGGATTTTGATGCGGTTTTCTTTAGTAAATAGAGTGATTCTAGGGAAGGTTTACATGTATAATACATGCATAATAATATAGTAGAGTAACACTGATAGTTTAAGAGGTTTCTAATGTGATGTCGTAAATAAACACATTTTATGCGCTTAGATTGCAAAGATTTATTTTATATTTAGTATCAGCATTGCACCCGTGCGAAGCCGGAGTGGGTCGCTAGTTTAAATACAAATTTGAAATTTATTTTGAGACAATTTCCAAATCGTTTATGGTATTTTATAACTCATGCAAGTACCAAACTTAATTGTTCCATACTGAACAAAAATCGGTAGGCCTACTGCCCTATTTAGTTGCCTTTTTTACTATCTATATATTAATACGTGAAGCAAAAACCCCATTTTATTTTGCGGACGGAGGAGTATGATATTTCGTACACTTATAGTCTATATAGAGAAGGAGTGCAGGATACTAATATTTTCTTAAAATTATGCATAAAAAATACATTATATCAGTAAAAAAACATTACATACACCACCATGTATTTGACACACACACATATATACTCTTTTGTTTATTATTATAGACGTATAGTCTTTGACAACAGAACCTTAATAATGTTCAAACTTATAATTTAAATTAATTATGCTCGAATTTCGACCACTGGAAGACCACTAGTCTCTTTTATTATCTCCTACTTACTGTTCTTAATCCTATAATCTTCAATCCTCCTGCCCTTAATCCCTTCAAAAATTATCGCTTTTGTTGGTTTTACGGCTCGCCCTACTGTAGATAATGAATTTTATAAATAAGAATTTCCATGAAAAAAAGAATAAATCTTGAAAGTATTTATATTATGTATTTGTACATTATTATAATTTTATGTTTTTTGACGATTCCGATGTAATAGTTGCGGTTGTGGGTTCAAATCCAGTTCAAGACAAATATTTGTATTTTTTATTCGTACAAAATGTTTGTTTTCCTTGTTTATGTACATCTAAACGCTATGGTGTAGTGGTGCGAGTAGTCACCTAAAACACCGACGGTTGGTGGGTTCAAATCCCGCTCGGGATGGATATTTATATTAACATTTCTTTCTGATTTTTGGCTGTCTGTCCTTGTGGGTCAACCCACCGATCCTCGGAGAGCACGTGAAGCCGTCGATCCCGGTTGTTATCATAGCTGATAGCGATCGTTACTCGTAGTCGGGAACATATCCGCGAACCCGCAGTGGAGCGGCGCGGTGGATTATGCCCCAATCCTTTTCCTACGTGGCCTATGTCCAGCATTACAGGCTGAAGCGTATGATTTTCCTACACGTGTTGAATATCATTTTCGTTGATAAAAAGTTAGAAGTTTATACAAAGTTGTAAATAGTTCAAATACAAGTTACGTAGAACAATGTTCAGAATTCAGGAAATTCTCCTTTAAAAACTTTTATATTTATTCTAGTTTTAACCGACTTGCTATTTTTTTTATAATCCTCTAAATTTCGATATCGATTTATTATCGAAATTTATAACGTGAATGTTTTTACATTCAGGTTATAAATTTCGATATTCACATTCGATATTCACATTTCACGTTATATTCAACGACAAAACCGTTAAAAAAATATCAATTTTACATCCCGAACAAAAAACATTTTAGAACAATAAACCTTTAATAAAATCGCACGTCACCCTTCATAGCGTTGTCTGAAATATTCATACCGAGCCGGTAGTTCCTGTCGAATATACGTCATTTCTGACAGTTAGGAATATGGATGTTCTTTTGGAATACAATTTCAAATTTGGAACACTTCGATCATAAAAAAATAATTGTTTATGGTTGCAGAAAATTATAAATTTAGATCATTTTGTATTTAAAAGTAATGTTTCACATTGGACAGAATTTATATGTTATATATATTTATACATATATGACATATCTTTTTTTAATTGGAACGTTTAAAAATATATGATTGGACAAAATACAGACGTTATCAGGGCAGCTGTGCATGTTTCATTTTGAATTTGTAATGATTTCTTGGACCGGATTGTATTTTAAATTTGGAACCTCTTTATGATGATAATTATGATGAATGTCTTGTATCTCTATAAAACAATGACTTTTTCTTTTCTAAAAGAGATCTTTTAAGGGCCCTGTAAACGATCAAATAATTTGTCAAATTTTTGTTTGATAAAGGTGTTTGTCAAATTTTTTGAACGTGTGCGAGCTTGTTTTATGTCTTTGTTATATGAAAACATGAAGTTTGACAAACAAATTTGACAAATTATTTGATCGCTCACAGGGCTCTTTAGAGATAAGCTATTATTCTCTATCATTGTTCTGTAGATAAAGATGATAGAATCCCATACGAGAGAAACGTGTTTGTACATATATGTATTGGTCTTCACAGCTTAACAGTAAATAAATTCGTCGATGCTGCCTTGGATTTTAATCAACCTTTTCTCGGTTCGACGATTTTTATGAAGTATTTTCGTATCAATATAAAATACTAGTAGACACGACCGATATCGAAAGACAAATTCGAGTGATATTAATGGAGCTCGATGTTGTGTGAATGACATCAAATCTTGAGAAGTACAGTTGTCTTTTAAATAATAGAAAAATGTAAGACATTCACAACATTACTTGAAGCATTTCCCCAGTTAGGATGGTCTCAATTTCCAGCAACATTATTTCTGCTGTGTTGACTCAAAGACAATATCAAATGTTGAATTGTTTATTTGATATACTCTTAACAAATACAGATGAGCCCACAAAATTAGCTTACCTGATACATTACAAAACTTTTTAATATAGTACGAGATTTGATTTGGATGAATGTTCCTTTTCAAAATTCTAAGATAAAAATGCAACACGTCAGCATCCAAAGCTATCCGTGTTCGGTTAAATTGATTTCCGTAACATAACTATGTCATTCAATTAGGTTGTTGTCCAGTGGAAGTTGCGTAACATAGCGTATTATCGTACACAATATATGTTCGTCTGTTTATTTGTTTGAATATGCTGTACTTTTTTCCATAATATTAAATGCTTTGCAAAAAAATAGGTATGCGCTTTTAATGCGTTATACGCAAGGAAAAAGAATTAAGCTTGGTGACAGATGCGCATCGAAACCGGTTTTATGGCATTGATATTCATTTATCACATCAAAAAGACGCTATAAAATTGACATTTAATTACTCTAAAATAATATTTTATACATAAAATCAATATATTCTTCAATAATGTCCATATTTTGTTTAGAACACGGGTCGACAACCAGGTAACCCGTACCTTGCTATAAACCCAGTAGGTATATCCTAGGGATACCAGTTTTCTTGTTCTATGGTCTGTGCCTCTAAATGGGTATAACTTTGAGGTACTTCCACAATCAGCCTCTCTAGAGTAAGATAGTGCCTATTGTGTTATACACTTTATTAAATAACAAATAAGAAATTATTGTTAAAACTTCGTTAAACTGTTGAAGACTTTCTTAAACTAGGAAAACCCGTGACTTAGATCCTAGTGCCTTCCTATTTTTTATGTTACTAAGTCGACAAACAAGCGTACGGCTTACCTGATGGTAAGTGACTACCGTAGCCTATAGACGCCTGCAACACCTGAAGCATCGCAAGCGCGTTGCCGACCCTATCCCCAATCCCCCCAGGAGCTCTGATCACCTTACTCACGAACAGGAACTGATTGAAAACAGTAGCTGTGGTCTTCTGCAAGGTCGAGGTACTACCCCAGGCGAGCTGCTCCAATTTTGAGCAGGAAATTTCCTGCTGTGCCCTACCTCAGTTAAAAGTCCTAAATAATAATTCATTATATATTCAAAGACAAAGGGCAGACTAAGAGCAGTATCGCACTTTGATGTATGTGCATATAATTATAATTATGTGTGTGTGTAGAACGATTTTTAAATGACGATGTAATTGTACAAAATTTTACTTAAAAAATCGCGCAATTTATATCTTTCAAAAGCGCTATACATACACTGGATTGCATTACTAAGCCAGTGCTCTAGTAACTCTCTGAGCTGAGTCGACTCACTCAGTTCTTAATCGCTATTTTCTTCGCCCCTGAACTCCTAAACTAGAGTTGTAAAATTTTATTTACAAAAGTGTACTTATCTTTTATTTTCTTACTTTCTATTTCACAGCATGCTAATTGAAATAAAAGTTTTAATGTTAGGACAACTAAATGTTAGTTTTATTGCTGGTGACTTGAGATGAAACGCTTTGTTAAAAATAATATGTACTATCTATATATTAATACGTGAAGCAAAAACTTTGTACCCCTTTTAACGGAAATTGCGCGGACGGAGGAGCATCAAAATTTCGCACACTTATAGTTTATATTAGCTTCTGCGCGCGACTTCGTCGGCGTTCACTCCGCTCCTATTGGTCTTAGCGTGACGATATATAGCCTATAGCCTTCCTCGATAAATGGGCTATCTAACAGTGAAAGAATTTTTCAAATCGGCCCAGTAGTTCCAGAGATGATCACGTTCAAACAAACAAACAAACAAACAACCAAACAAACAAACTCTTCAGCTTTATATATTAGTATAGATAGAGAAGGAGTGTACAATGCTAATATTTTTTTGAAATTATACATAAAATATACATTAAATTAATAAAAAAGCATTACACACACTACTACGTATTTGACGCACACACGCATATTATACTATTATTTTGTTGATTGTCAAAGTCTGTAGTCAAATTGATTTTTTTTTAAAGGTTCTTTATTTATATAATTATTTGATTTTCTTTAATTTAATTTTTTAATTATGTTGAATTTTGACCTCTGGGCGACCACTAGTAAAATTAAATAAGAATAAAAATAACACAAGCATATATGTATGTTAATATGGGTCTTCTTCAACTGCCTACATACGCAACAAATTAGAGAGTATGAAAAGAGTGAAACTCATCTCATCCTCAACTGAACTGAAATGATCTGAACTAAAATGTAAGCGTCCCACTGCTGGGCAAAGACCTCCTCTCCAAATATCAAACATTTAATCTGGAAAGCTGTTTGAATGTGGATTTTACTAAAACATCTGCATTCAAGTAAATTTTGAAATCACTGATTGTTGATTAAGCTCTGATCCTTTTCCTACATGTAGAAAGAGGCCTATGCCCAGCTGTGAGATATTACCAGCTAAAGCGAGGGAAGACAATTTTGTTTTCGGGAAAATTTTGATATAATTTAATGTTGAACAGTTTTATACAACACCTAACATAAATATAATCTGACTGGAAATGTCTTTTCTTATAGATCGTTGAAAATCTTTAAATCATTACTAAATTAAGTTAAAAATATATAAAATTTAAAAAAAATTACGAAGTGCTGTGAATTTGACTTCGAACAGTGCCTATCGTAGCGAAATTTTGTCCATTTAACTGTAGTGATTTTACAAAAAAAAAAATCATTAAATTATAATATAATTACGTGTACCTCAAAAATTTAACTTAAAACTTAAAGTTGTAACTTACATAATCAATTTAAAAAAAAATACCAATTTGTATGAGTCATACAAAATGTTTGTATAAATTGTGTGTGTGTGTAGCTGTGTGTGAACATGAACACCGTACAGAGCACGGGAGGCGGTCATGGACCCATGAAAAAGGACCATAAACATGAGGTAGGTTTAAAAATATATTTATCTATACTAATATAATAAAGCTGAAGAGTTTGTTTGATTGTTTGTTTGTTTGTTTGTTTGTTTGTTTGTTTGAACGCGCTAATCTCAGGATCTACTGGTCCGATTTTAAAAATTCTTTCAGTGTTGGATAGCCCATTTATCGAGGAAGGCTATAGGCTATATATCATCAAGCTAAGACCAATAGGAGCGGAGTCCACGCCGACGAAGTCGCGCGCAGAAGCTAGTACTATATAATAATTAATTTAAAGAATTCGAGCAACATATCCAGTGCTAATATTGGTATAATTTTGTGACGTCACAATAGTGGTATAATGGTTCGTATTACCAATAAATAATATACCTATATAATAATAATCTATACTATATAATATAATAAAGCTGAAGAGTTTGTTTGTTTGTTTGTTTGAACGCGCTAATCTCAGGATCTACTGGTCCGATTTGAAAAATTCTTTCACTGTTAGATAGCCCATTTATCGAGGAAGGCTATAGGCTATGTGTCATCACGCTAAGACCAATAGGAGCGGAGTCCACGCCGACGAAGTCGCGCGCAGAAGCTAGTAATAATATACAATAATACGCACTAAATAAGTATAATAATTATCACTTTACAAAATTACAAAAAACTATTTGTACGTGAGTTGATTTTAAATTGAAAAAAAAAATTACTGATCGTCATTTATGTTGATGTTGTTTCAAAATTAAAGCCTTCATATATATCATTCTAATAATTAATTAATTTACAAAAACAAAAGCAATTATAAATTTTTAGTTGCCGATGTCGATAGAGCAAGCAATTATCCTTAAAATGATATAAAATTTAGATGGAGTAATTATAAGGTTTTTTCTAAAAAGGGATGACAACATCTTAACCTTAGCGTATTAATATACTTGTGCGAATAATTCACACTAAATAAGTATAATAATTATCACTTTACAAAAACACAATTTTTTTAAACAAAAGCAATAACACATTTTTTCGCGCCGGTAGAGCAAGTAATTTTATCCATAAAATGATGTATATTATGTGGAATTATTATTAGGCCTTTTCTAAAAAGCGAGGCAAATATCTTAAACCTTAGCGTATTATTATATAATTATGATGATGAAAAAGCTTATAATAATAATGTTTGCCAGCAAACGAAAAAAAAACGACTTCAATTACATCGACAAGTATTACAAGGGAAGTAGATGAAAAAAATTAACAAACGCACTAGATTTCTCTGGAATTCTATCACCAGATCATGGTTTCTTTATATCCGACCTACGTACCGCATAACTTTTTACTCGGTATACCGATTTTGATGATTCTTACTTTAACCGAAAGTTAATACTTGTCATGTAGTCTTGTTTAAATTAGATCGAGATCTGATTACAACTTTTTGAGTAATATTTAATAGTGCGTATTTACTTGACTATTTTTTCGTCCTATTAAGTACGTTGTATTACTTGTCGATGTAATTGAAGTCGGTTTTTTTTCGTTTGCGAGCAAACACAATTATAAGATGTGTTAACAACAAACTTATGATGAAAACTATAACAGGCTGAATTGTGGGCGTTTCAAAGTTTTTATATTAAAGAAAAAAAATTATGTATTCACGAAAAAAGAAAGATGGCGGTATAAATGTGCTTTGTCAGCGTCAACACACGGGCGGTTTGCGGGTTCGATTCCTGCTCGGGATGGATATTTGTATTTACAAATATCCTTTCCGGTTTGGATGTCTGTCCTTCTGGGTCTCCCAACAGCGCCTCGTAGAGCACGTTAAGCCGTCGGTCCCGGTTGTTATCATAAATACTTAATAGCGATCGTTACTCATAGTAGGAAATATATCCGACAATCCGCAGTGAAGCAGCGTAGTGGATTAAGCTCCGATCCTTCTCACACATGTAGAAAGAGGCCTATGTCCAGCAGTGGGATGTGACAGGTTGAATTTTATTGTATCGTAAACGCAAAACAAGTTTAGTGCTATGAAAGTCAGTTATAAGGCCATTAGGCGTTTGATTTGTAGGTAGTAAAAACGCACTGCGCCACTGTATATAATCCTCAGGTCTTTAATAACGTAATATTCAATACTGCTGTTATATGTATAGATATCTTTATAATGATTTATTTTTACATATTTATGTAAACTAGTGGTCGCCCTGAGGTCGAAATTTGACCTTAATTAAAATGTTAAATTAAAGAAAACCAAATAATTATAACAACAAAGAACCTTCTTTTAAATACCTTTTTAATTTGACCACAGACTGACAATCAACAAAATAATATAATATGCGTGTGTGCGTGTGGTAGTGTGTGTAATGCTTTCTTTATTAATTTAATGTATAGGTATTTTATGTATAATTTTAAAAAAATATTAGCATTCCGCACTCCTTCTCTATATAGGTAAACGAGTGTGCGTATTTTCCTACTCCTCCGTCCGCGCAATTTTCGTAAAAAGGGGTACAAAGTTTTTGCTTCACGTATTAATCTATACTAATAATCTATACTAATATAATAAAGCTGAAGAGTTTGTTTGATTGTTTGTTTGTTTGTTTGTTTGAACGCGCTAATCTCAGGATCTACTGGTCCGATTTGAAAAATTCTTTCAGTGTTAGATAGCCCATTTATCGAGGAAGGCTATAGGCTATATATCATCACGCTAAGACCAATAGGAGCGGAGTCCACGCCGACGAAGTCGCGCGCAGAAGCTAGTAATATAATAAAGCTGAAGAGTTTGTTTGTTTGTTTGTTTGAACGCGCTAATCTCAGGATCTACTGGTCCGATTTGAAAAATTCTTTCAGCGTTAGATAGCCCATTTATCGAGGAAGGCTATAGGCTATATATCATCACGCTAAGACCAATAGGAGCGGAGTCCACGCCGACGAAGTCGCGCGCAGAAGCTAGTAAATAGATATTACATTATATAATATATTAATTTTATAAAGAGAAAAGATTTGTATTTTCAAAAATTACTGAACCAATTTTAGGAATTCTTTCATTATGTTGGATGTTATGTTATCACTCATGAGTGACCTAGGCCATATTATAGTCGAAGAAAACGTAGTCTATATAAAATTATAATTTATAACTAGCTGACCGAGCCACGCGTTGCTGTGGCTCAGTAATAATAATTTATTAAAATATATAAATCCTATATTCAAACGCGCCATCTATAATCTAGAAATAGAAATACGGCGCCATATCTGTGCAACTTAGATTCCAAACCGCCATCTATTAGGATTTTATAGAACTAACTGATAAATACACACTAAAGTCGTATATTAAACAAATGCAATAACAAATATTGAGATCAATAATTGAGAAAAAAAACTACCCTATCTCTCAAGTTGGACCAAATTAAAGATGCTTAGAACCACCACTACCCACCACTACAGCCTATCACAGTCCACTGTTGGACATAGGCCTCCACACACACAAGTTCGCGCCCGACATTATGACGTGAACTCATGTGTTTTGCCCATAGTCACCACGCTGGGCAGGCGGGTTGGTGACCGCAGGATGCTTAGAACATTTGATAAAAATTGTTTCAGTAGTTTCGGAGTTTATCGCTAACATAATAAAAATAATAATAATAAAATAAATAACAAAAACAGCTTAAGAGTAAGATGAAAGACATCTCTATCCCTTTCTTCCCTTATTATTATTAAATCTTCGTAAAAATCATTTATCAATAATACGGATCTCCCTTACACTAATTATTGTTGACATTTTTACGCATAATTGTAGTAATATCCTTTAAACATTAATCAATGTTCATGTGACAAAGCTAATTCGTTTGTTTACCTGTTTGAAGGACATCGTTTGAAGTATTGTTCAGGTTTGAAAATTATTTTCGCTTCTGAAATTTTGTTTACAAGGAGATTTTTAGCATGAAATGACTGAAAAGCATAACTGTAAGCAGTTAAAAATACGGTATTGTAACGACGGTAATTTCTTTTTATAAGTAAGAATAGCCAGTTACACTTTACTTCAACATTTGATAGATATTTATGGTTGTCATAAATAATAATAAATAAATAAATAAACGGGTAACAAGTGACCCGTAGTACAATTATTCTTAGCATTTATAAAACAAATACCTACAACAAAAAATTTAAATGTCACAAAAATTACAATTACAAAAAGAGTTATAATAATGAAAATACGAATCAAAAAACAATAATTAAATTATGAATTTAATAATTATAATAAAAGTTATAAAATAGTTTCAAATTTTATTTATTTTTATTTTTGCAATAAACAAAATTATTTTATATTTGCGACCCCTACATAATGCGCAGTGTTCTCAATCAACCATAATACACGCAGCTTTTGTCACTTCACGTTTTTATATACCATTAGGGGACAAACAAGCGTATGGTACTATGATAGTAGGCTGACTTCTGTGTCAAGAGTCTTTGTTGGACATCAGACTATGGCAAAAAAGATTGGAGTAATAATACCAAGCAGAAGAAGAAAAGACGCCTGCGGCAAGGCGATGCCAGATCTGTCTAACTCACCATAGGAACAACATTACTTGATAGCAATATTATTTAGCTGTGATCTATACTAATATAATAAAGCTGAAGAGTTTGTTTGATTGTTTGTTTGTTTGTTTGTTTGTTTGAACGCGCTAATCTCAGGATCTACTGGTCCGATTTGAAAAATTCTTTCAGTGTTAGATAGCCCATTTATCGAGGAAGGCTATAGGCTATATATCATCACGCTAAGACCAATAGGAGCGGAGTCCACGCCGACGAAGTCGCGCGCAGAAGCTAGTCTTCTATAAGGTCGAGGTACTTCCCCGTTCGGGCCGCTTCGAATTTTGAATAAGATATTTCCTGCTATGGCCTAACTTGATAAAATCCCCGCGTTAGCCCAACGATTACGCACTGCACGTAGCGGAAAACATAGTATTTTAGTAAATACCCGCATAGTCAAATATGATTCATGCATATTTTAAATATATCTAATGTAGTGAATTAAGAATGGTATGTTTTTGTATAAATTTATTTATACAGTTGCAAAACATATTTCATAAAATAGATATATGTCTCATAGAACGACGACGCGTTGCCGCAATAGTCACAGCACTGGTTTGTGGCTGTTGCGCTGGCGGTTGCGGGTTCGATCCCCGCACATGACAAATATTTGTATTGGCCATACATATATTTGACGTGGTCTGAGTGTTTGTGCAATCCTTGTGGGTCTCCCCACCGTACCTCGGAGAGCACGATAAGCCGTCGGTCCTGGTTGTTATCATGTACACCTGATAGCGATCGTTACTCATAGTAGGAAATATATCCGCCTACCCGCATTGGAGCAGCATCGTCGATTAAGCTTTCTTCTACATGAGTAAAGAGTCCGATGCCTAGCAGTGGAATATTACAGGCTGAAGCGTAGGCGTTGTGACATACGCATGTAGAATATTATGGATGGGAATTATAAATTACTCATATAACGCCCACACAACAAACATTATCTATCAATACATTTGTTCGAAACCACAACCGCATGGACTGTAATCACTGCGTCAACGCATGTCTAAAATATAAATATTATTCTTGTAAGTATATCTTCGAAGATTATCGTAGTTTTCTCAAGACTTTATAATGGCCTACATTTATTAAGTGCGATACTCCAGTTTATCTCTTAAGGGTTTAACCGGTAATCTTAAGAAAACACATTATGACAGTTTGTTTAATATACATATAGGTACATTTTTTTTATGCATACATACATATAAATCACGCCTCTTTCCCGTAGGGATAGACAGAGAGCACTTCTTTCCACTTGCTACGATCTGAACATTTTTGTTTCGCTTCGTCCACTTTCATTATTCCTTTCATACATGCTCTTCGGTTTAGGGTACTCTTGACCTGGCCTTTTTTCAAGACGTCTCTGATCTGGTCTTGAAACGTCCGCCTAGGTCTACCCCTTCCAACACTTCCATTCACACTCGCCTTATACACTTTTTTCGTCAATCGTACTTCATTCATTCTCTCGACATGGCCAATTCACTTCATTCACTTGATTAAAAAATGTCCATGAATATTCTCTATCATATTAATAACTAGCTATACACACATACACACACACACACACACACACATCAGCCTATCGCAGTCCACTGCTGGACATAGGCCTCCCCTAGTTCTATACTAACTATACTAGCTATACTATACTGTAATTTCAGAAAAAAAACATACTAAACTATTATGTAGCCTTTCTCGGTAAATAGAACTATCCTTTACAAGAAGAGTTCTCGATTCGAACCAGTAGAGTGAGATTACGCTACAGGCTGTAATATCCCACTGCTGAGCATAGGCTTCTTTTTCCATGTAGGGGAAGGATCTGAGCTTAATCCACCACGCTAAGATGAGAGGGAGATATAAGTTAGATGGAGCTAAAGAAGCGCACACTCATTTTTTTATGTGTGTCACCTAATAACTTGTAGTGGCACGTGTCAAGTGAAGATTCCCGCTTGGGATGTATTTGTATTTGTACAAATAATTCTTACCGGTCTGGTTGTCTGTCCTTGTTGGTGCCCACACCGTGCCGTCGGAGATCAAGTTAAGCAGTCGGTCCCGGTTGTTATTATAGACACTTGATAGTGATCGTCACTCATAGTAGGGAATATATCTGGCAACCCGCAGTGGAACACAATGCTGGATTAAGCTTCCGATTCTTCTCCTGTATAGATAAAGGGACCTATGACCAAAAGGGGATGCTACCACCCTACAGGCCACAAAAAGGAGTAGTTTGGTATTTTTATGCGTATATAAATGTTTTATCCGTCCGACTCCCTGCTCCTGATTACAAATTACATCAATTCGATTATAATCGACATTTCTTCTCTTAAACAATATTGATTAAAGTTAATGATATGTTAATAATACATCATACGATTATCGAATACAACGTTTATTGATTAGTCATCGTAATAATCAATAAATTAAAAAGTAATTGAACGAAGTGCCGTGAAATTTTACTTAATTTATTACCATCGGATAATCAATTTTCATTAAAATGTATGACTATGTAATGTTGATGGAATTATGTAATAATAAAAGTATGTGTGTCATCTCCGATACGCGACTGGGGTTTACTCCTTTTTTATTGATACAACTAGGTCGGCAAACAAGCGTACGGCTCACCTGATGGTAAGCAATTACCGTAGTATATAGACGTCTGCAACATCAGAAGCATCGCAAGCGCGTTGCCGACCCTATCCCCAATCCCTCCCAGGAGCTCAGGTCACCTTACTCACCAACAGGAACACAATAATGCTTGAAAACAGTATTATTTAGCTGTGGTCTTCTGTAAGGTCGAGGTACTACCCCCAGTCGGGCTGCTCCATATTTCAGCAGGAAATTTTCTGCTGTGCCCTACCTCAGTTAACGGTAGGGTCAGCAAAGCGCTTGCAATATTAATTTTGCAGGCGTCTATAGGCACATACCGTAATATGTGCTTACCATCAGATGGACAGCACCTTTTCTTAGATACCCCCGTGATATAAATTTTGACTAATTTTTTCGGTGGTAGGTATATTTCAGGTGCGAGTTAAAATCGAGGATGGTAGTTCTTTGATTATTAACTGTAATAATTAATATTGTAAGTAGAGTCACATGAGTATAGTAGTATGGAAAACAAGTTGAATATATAAACGTACGCGTACCAATTGATTGCCTCAGTCTCTGCAACCGACAGAACTCAAAGTGACGAATTATTATATACTTATCAGAGCAATATGAAGTTCAACATTTGTAAGTAAATACGAAACATATAATAGAATATAATTATTAAGTACACTTTTTTTTAATGAATGACTGTGAATTTTCTCGCCGATTCGTCTCTGTAGAATCTATATTCTGAATCAACAATGGTAGCTTTTAACTTTAACTATAATTAATTCATTATAATGAAACAACCTTTTCGGATTTTATCGCGGTTTATTAGGTTTTTTTAGGTTAGGTCATGTAAAAATCTAATAAAAACATTTCATTTTAAAAAATTTAAAATTTCATTATAATGAATGAAATTCGCATAAACATTAGAAAACTTTATAACTAATTCACTAAAAGCAATATGATTTAATTTGATTAGATATTAATTTGATGATATAATTTAATATAATTAAATTTAATTTGTGTAATGACTATTCAAAAGTGCTATTGAAGACTAATTGAATAGAGTAATTATTATATTAAATTTGATTTTAATTTGACAATAACGGTTTTTTATTTATATAGTTTTTTATTATAATTTTATATATCTACAACTCGGTCGGCAAACAAGCGTACGGCTCACCTGATTGTAAGCGATTACCGTAGCTTATACTTCTGCAACACCAGAAACATCGCAAGCACGTTGGCGACCATACCCCAAATCCCACCCAGGAGCTCTGGTCACCTTACTTGCCAACAGGAACACAACACTGCTCAAAAGCAATATAATTTAGCTGTGATCTTCTTTAAGGTCGAGGTACTTACCCAGTCATGCTGCTCCATATTTTTAGAAGGGAATTTCCTGCTGTGCCCTACGTGAGTTAATAGTTACTGTGTTTTAGTTATCTTCGTGATTTTCTTATCTTCCGCGATGTTCCAACTGGCCCAGTCTTGCATCTGTACGAAGGAGTACAGTCCGGTGTGTGGCGCTTCTGGCAAAACGTATCCTAACAGTTGTGTGTGAGTAGAATTTGTGTTCTTATAAAGCTTTAGAACCCTGAGATTCTAGGGGTGGTGGATTAATTTTAGCAAACGCTGAAATAATTTGCAAGAAAAATGGGTGTGTTTGTGTAGGTGTGTGTACTTATGTACGCACGTTAGAACTTATACTTCATTGGCTAGTTAACTTCACGTTGCTAACTTCTTCTTAGTTGACTAGCTAACTTCAGAGTGTCGATTTTTTGTGACAATGTGAGCACGCATCGTAAAAATTTACTCTCATCATTTTTCCGTAACGCACCAAAGACGTATAACTTTAATAATTGTGTTTGCTCGTAAACGAAAAAAACCGACTTCAATTACATCGACAAGTAATACAACGTAATAAGACGAAAACATAGTCAAGTAAATACGCGCTATTAAAGATTACTCAAAAAGTTGTAATCAGATCTCGATCTAATTTAAGCAAGACTACATGACAAGTATTAGCTTTCGATTAAAATAATAATCAACAAAATCGGTACACCGAGTAAAAAGTTATGCGGTATAATACAACGTAGGTCGATGAAAAAGTAGTCAAGTAAATAGGTATTTTTAGATATAACTCTAAAAGTACTTGTCAGATCTCAATTAAATTAAAATGGGACCACATGACACGCAACACCTTTCAATTAAAATAAAATTGATCGAAATCGGTCAACTCAGTCAAAAGTTCTGAGCTAACATACATTAAAAAAAAATACAGTCGAATTGAGAACCTCCTCCTTTTTTGGAAGTCGGTTAAAAAGGGTTTTTAAAAATCACAAGTCAATTGAACAAATTTATTTTTTTAATTTCTTATTTATACATAAAGTTCTTTTCCTATAGTATTTTATTGTATTTTATTATGTTATGTATGGCATTATAAATCGTTTTAACTTTTATCAGCGGTGGAGTCGAAATAAAAAAAAAAATCATCTTTGATGAATAATTTGACTGAATCAAACTCACATCACGTTACTGACTCAAAGGACAATGCCCATTTTTCTATGAAGCCGTGCCCCGGTAGGCGGTACGTGCTTTAACGTGTTCAGACAATTCATATATTTAAGTATCCTTTATTAATTTAAACTAGATTTTTAATAATATTTTAAAAATGATCAAAGCCGCAGTTTATAATTTAATTTAAAAAATATATTTTATTTGTGTTCCGGGTTTGAGATCGTCGGAAACGCGACCATACAAATAAACGATTTTTTTTTATTAAATTATAAACCACGGCTTTGATCACTTTTAGATTATTATTAAAAATCTAGTTTCAATTAATAAAGGAAACTTTAATATGTCAATTTTCTGGTCATCTGGGGTTTATAATTTTATTTAAAAAAATGCGTTCATTTGTTGCGTTTTTGACTTGGTATTTATATTTTTAATGTTTTGACAGCACAAACCCGGAATACAAATAAAATATTTTTTACTGACTGAGGATTTATACATTTTTTGTTCTTTTTTTTCAGTTTAAGATGCCATAAAGATAGATTAGCACATTACGGGAATTGTAACAAACGGAAACTACTCTCAAAAAATAAATATGTCTAGTGCATGAATTCGGGATTCCAATCAAGTGCAGATCGCAGCAAGCTTGGTTTTAAAGCAATTGGCAATAGTTATGCAATTATCACGCAATCAATTGTATTTACAAGTATTTCACATGTTATATGCATTAAAATTTAAAATTTAAATTATATATTTCTATTTCTAAAATAATGTAAAAATGTTTTAGAGAAAATAGTTTGTGGAATTTATTATAATTATGTCAACAATATTATTGTACAATAATGGCTGACGCTCGTCTATCGTATGTAATAATTACATATTTACACACATTATTAATCGTTTACATGTTACTGTTATGTAAATATATGATATGGCTGATAGCAAACGCAATTAACCATAAATATTAATCACAAATAAAAAGAAAAAAAAATTGGATTAACCATATAAGATTTTAGATTAACATGGTTACTTCTAGTACTAAAACTATTCGAAAACGGGATATATAGCATGTTTATTATTTTGCGGAGCTCAATATAAAAAAAAATTTTTTTTTTATGTAACTAGGTTGGCAAACAAGCGTACGGCTCACCTGATGGTAAGACCGTAGCCTATAGACGCCTGCAACACCAGAAGCATCGCAAGCGCGTTGCCGACCCTATCCCCGATCCCCCCAGGAGCTCTGGTCACCTTACTCACCAACAGGAACACAATACTGCTTGAAAACAGTATTACTTAGCTGTGGTCTTCTGTAAGGTCGAGGTACTACCCCAGTCGGGCTGCTCCATATTTTGAGCAGGAATTTTCCTGCTGTGCCCTACCTCAGTCCTCTATTCTCGACTCGTCTATATTTCGACATTAACTGCGAATGTCTTGTTCACGAGACTGAGACGCAAATCGAAAATAATAAACATGGTAAATATCCTGTTTTCGAAGAATAGTTTTAACAACCATCTGCATTTTTTTTTGCAACTTTTTTATATATTTAAATAGTATATTACAGTGAAGTGTTAAAGTTATGACATTTTTATTATTATTAAAACATTTTTTGTTAGTATATATACAAATATTAGTGAAGGTAATATTAATATCGGGCAAAGAGAGGCAAAAAAGTCACTTCTGTTGTATGAACGCCCTAAATATTTTTTAGTTTTAATTTTATTGTTTATTATTAAAGTAAATATATAATTAAGTATTTTGTGAATATTTCAAGTGTCTACCTGTTACCATTTATTGATATCGAGCAAAAAGGGCAAAAAAAAATCGCGTTTGTTGTACATTTATTTTACTTTGTTTAAAAATTAAAATTTTATTTATTTTATGTTGTTATAGCGGCAACAGAAATACATAATTTGTTACAACTGTCTAGCTATCGCCGTTCTTGAGATACAACCTGGTGACAGACGGACGGACGGACAGCGAAGTCTTAGTAATAGTGTTTCTTTTTTACCTTTTGGGTACGGAACCCTAAAAGGATGGAAGGTTACTTTTTGAATATTATAGATGTCACTACGGAAGCCTCGTATTTTAAAAATTATAGCTGTCATTACATCAACGTATCTTGAACTGCGTTTTACAAATAAAACATGTTTTTTTTTCTTAAATACATATATTTTATTTAATAAATATTATATTTTGTGTATGTGTTTTTTATTGTCTAATTGACACAATATTTTTGTGACGATGATTCATCGTTCCTGTCGTACCTATAGGTATTTTACTTAATATGATAATCTATGGTTAGGACCACACTGCGAGCCTAACGCGGTGGCGGCGGCGGGCGCGCAATATCGAACATAATTATGAAACGCGTCTTTGCGTCCACACTGCAGTGGCTAAAGCGGAAGCCTACGCGAGACGGGATTGAGCGATACAACGAGCGTAGTTTTCAAACATTCCTATCCGTGCGTTCTGTCCACACTACGGGCCTAGTCAGCAAGCGATCTAATGCACGGGTGGCAGGGGTATCAAACCATTTCAGTCTTGTCGCTATATAATTATGTATTCGCTTTCTGTAGTTAACTTTTTTTACGTGGGAAATTAAAATTAGAATTAAAATTCTGTCCCCTAAATTGAGACAATTCGTTCAACATTACGTCCTGACTCTTTGTATCTATACTTCGTGGTCACTAATTTCAAATTTTCTTGAACTGTCATAAAGAAAATATTATATTATTATTATATCTGTTTTTATTTATTTCGTACACTTTCTATCTCAAGATTGGACTGTCTAGTAAAAATAATAAATCCTCGTCCATAGTTTGCAACCCCTGATATACGTCAAATCGCTACATGAACTTGCGCGTCACTGTGACCATACGCCTCCGCCGCCGCAAACGCCTCTGCGCCCGCCACCGCGCATTCAGTGTGGACGCACACTATATATTATGAATTGATTAAGCTTTTTGGGTTAAATAATGTGAGACAAGGTTTGTACAAAAGAGTATTTAAAAAAAAAAACGATGTCTTTATTGTAGTGTTATACATGTATTTATGTAGAAATCTAACAACGTCCATTGTGCAGCAATGCTTCATTTACACATTTTAGCCTGAAAACAAAATAAAATACATAAGAAACTAGCTCACCTGGCGAACTTTGTGCTGCCATATTTTTTGATTAAAAAAAATGTCGTGGTCAGCAATCGAAATAAAATATAAGAAATATATAACTGAGATATTTGCAATAATCGATCGTTTATTGCAAATATCTCGGTTTCCATTGCAAAAACTTTAAAAGTGATTCAGGACGTTTTTATAGAAAATTTTATTCCCTACATTTTTTGTTTCGACCTTTTTTTATATATTTTCACGTTTTTGAGATATTTTCAAAAAAGTGATTTTTGGGGTGGCTTTTAATTATTTTCTACACCCTGAATAAAATTCAACATTTTTAAACTATAAATCCTTTAAATGTATGCTAAAATAAACTTATATTGAAAAATGCAGGCCTGCCTTTTTATGGCAAATTAAATCCTTATTTTATTGGACTAATAGTCTAAATCTAATGTGTGGAAATCTCGTATTACTGTGTTTATGGCCCACTTCTTCGAAACGGCTTGACTATATTTTTATATATATTTATTGTATATGTGAAAATATGGAAATAACATAACATATATTCACGCCTGTATCCCAGAGGGATAGGCAGAGATTACGTCCCTTCACCTGCCACGATCCCGACAAACCTCTCGTGCCTCATCTACAGTCATACATCTTCTCATACACTGTCGGCGATTGTGCGTACTTCTTACTTGGCCGATTTCCACGACTTCTCGGATTTGATCCTCGAAAGTCCTTCTTGGACGGCTTTTCGGAACCACGCCTGCCAATTTACTTTTGCAAATACCTTTCGTAACTCTACTCTCACTCATCCTTTCAATATGTCCAAACCAACGCAGCATCCCCTTTCTTACTTTCATAACCACATCTTCTTTCAAGCCACATTTTTCCCTTATCACACTATTTCTTACTCTATCAACCAGTCTTAAGCCACACATATTACGCAAAGAGCGCATTTCTACCGCATTCAATCTACTTTCATTCTTCTTCTGCCAAACCCAACATTCACTTCCATAGGTCAATGTGGGGATGAGCACCTACTCATGAATAGCCATCCTTGCCTTGTTTGACAAATTTTGGTTGTGCATAAGGGAGTGCAGGACCCCATTGACTTGATTCCCCAATTTTACTCTCCTTTCAATATCTTCTTCATACTTGCCATCCCTTGTAAAAACGCAACCCAGATAAACAAATCCATTCACTTGTTCTACATTTTCATCACCAATCATTATTCTGCATTCAGTCACTTTCTCATCCCGTTCCAAAACCACGAATTTTGTCTTGCTTACATTTATTTTCATGCCTCTCTTACTGAATGATTCATTCACTAGAGTTACCATCTTCTGCAACTCTTCAGCCGACTCTGCAAGGAGCACTTGATCGTCGGCGTACAAGAGGCACTACATAGTAAGTACTAAAACATAAACTGGTTTGACGCAATGGTCATAGTAACTAACTGCTGCGCTAGCTGACACTGTAAATATGTTTATGAACCATACATAAGTACCTACATTTTTTCTAGATTTAGGAATTTGTGCTTGTGTATGTTATTACAGTATTAAGTAAAGTTTTGTACATACTTGCATGGATTATCGTAGGATTTGCCGGAAACGCCGCAAACTGGCTGAAAATATAGCGGACACATGTAGCAATCGTACTCGTCAGCGATGGCGATGGCCAGGAACATGGCGATAATAACTGAAAGATTTAATTATTTCGTCTCAAAATAGTATATCGCTTCAGCATGTAATATCCCACTAATGGGCATAGGCCTCTTTCCCCATGTAGGAGAGGATCAGAGCTTAATCCACCACGCTGCTCTAATGCGGGTTGACAGATATATTACAATATTTATTAATGTTTTATATAAATATATAAAGCTGAAGAGTTTGTTTGTTTGGTTGTTTGTTTGTTTGTTTGTTTGAACGCGCTAATCTCTGGAACTACTGGGCCGATTTGAAAAATTCTTTCAGTGTTAGATAGCCCATTTATCGAGGAAGGCTATAGGCTATGTATCATCACGCTAAGATCAATAGGAGCGGAGTCCACGCCGACGAAGTCGCGCGCAGAAGCTAGTGTTTTATATTTATTTTAAACAACTTGTTCTGTTTCACTACAGCTACTAAATACCTATTTTTCAATTTCCATCCAAAGGTTGCCTGGAAGTAATCGCTTTAAGCGTTAAGGCCGCCTTTTGTACAGTTTCTTGTGTTATGATTTACTAGTGGACCCGGCAGACGTTGTCCTGCCCGAAAAACAGCTACCTAATTTGATTGCTTACGTACCGATAGCAGCGCCACCTACCAGGTCAAATTGAGATAAAAACTACCCTATCTCCCAAGTTGGACCAAATTACAGATGCTTACAAAATTTGATACAAATTGGTTCAGTAGTTTCGGAGTTACATAACGATAGCAGCGCCTCCTACCGGGTCTAATTGAGAAAAAACTACCCTATCTCCCAAGTTGGACCAAATTACAGATGCCTACAAAATTTAATACAAATTGGTTCAGTAGTTTCGGAGTTACATACCGATAGCAACGCCACCTACCGGGTCCAATTGAGATAAAAACTACCCTATCTCTCAAGTTGGACCAAATTACAGAAGCTTACAAAATTTGATACAAATTAGTTCAGTAGTTTCGGAGTTACATACCGATAGCAGCGCCACCTACCGGGTCCAATTGAGATAAAAAGTATCCTATTTCCGTTTCCTGGTTTTAAGCTGCCTCTTTACCAATTTTCAGCCAAATCGGTTCAGCCGTTCTTGAGTTATAAATAGTGTAACTAACACGATTACACGACTTTCTTTTATATAATTATATAGATATAGATTTTAATATTTTTTTTCTGATGTACAATAAAGCCCGTTGACACAGTTTGTAGAGGCCCTGTTTTCTGCTCCGCGAGTTGTGGGTTCGATTCCCGCCAGAGTCTGGGTGAAATATTTGTATTTATGTAATTATGTATTATTTCCATCTATATTTATATTTAAAAAAATTAGCTGTATCAGCCGGCTGTTACCTATAACAAGAATTTACCCTAGAAAGAACAGATATATCGTATTGTATGGTTTTAACCAACGCGTTTTAGGCCGCAGGCATGAAACTTGCGGCGTTGTCGAAAACGATCAAAACTACGCGCGAGACAAAATCTAATCCAAATGATTACAGCCTCGCGCGTAAGTTTTGATCGTTTCCGCCCACTGTGCGTCGCCCCGCTGTCGCAATCGCTCGGCTGTCGCAAGTTTCGTGCCTGAGGCCTTAAAGTTTGTTTCTACATATCAACTCTGTTGTCAGTCAACAGTTAACACCATAGGTCAACACGATCGAAAGACGACCACTACTGTTCAATAAGTACCACAGTCTACTTGCTATAAGCACATGTTGCGCCTGAGAGGCGCATGTTTATCTTTTGTGTAAGTTTAGTCATTTTCTCGTGATTATGTTTTTGTTATATATCACGTATGTTCACGTGTATACTTATTTAACATATTATTCAGATATTATAATTAATAATGTAAATGGTTTTTAAGAACATTGCCGCCGCGTTGGCGCAGCGGTCACACCACTGGATTGCGATTGGCTGTTGCCCGGGCGGTTGCGGGTTCGATCCCCTCACACGACAACATTTGTATTGGCCGTACAGATGTCTGCCGTGGTCTGGGTGTTTGTGCAGTCCTTGTGGGTCCTTCACCGTGCCTCGGAGAGCACGTTAAGCCGTCGGTCCCGGTTGTTGTCATGTACACCTGATAGCGA
Organism: Melitaea athalia; assembly: GCA_905220545.2. NCBI lineage: Eukaryota > Metazoa > Arthropoda > Insecta > Lepidoptera > Nymphalidae > Melitaea > Melitaea athalia. The sequence continues at coordinate 667,069 of HG992201.1, forward strand.
TCGTTAGTCATAGTAGGGAATATATACATATTTGGGTTGTCTGGAAGGCTAAATAGCCATAAGTCCGTCCATTTTACTTCACAGTCTGTAAATGATATTTGTAGTTGTGATGTACAATAAAGTATAAATAAATAAATAAACATTTTAACATCATAAGGTCAAACAGATGTAAATTCTTGATATTTTGAAAAATACCTATTCTCAAGCCTAAGCCTAAGAAGCCTTTGTTCTATTTCGATCGACCTCTACATTGTGCAAGCCAAACTTTAAGGGCGCCTTCAAATTAGAGGCGTGCAGTGGCGCTTCTAAGAAAAGCGCTGCAGTGGCGCGACTGTGGCGCAGTAGACGCGCTTCTAGCAAATTCTAGTGATGTTCGTCAGTTACGCAATGGATTCCGATGAAGAAGCAGTACTCTTATTACTTTTGTTACAAAGGAAAAAGAAGAGATTAAAAAAGAATTTAACACATAAACGTTCTTTACCTATATTTTGTCTAAATAATTATGGTGAATATTACAAGATACGTCAATATAATGATCAAAAGTTCAAAAAATACAGAATGAACAGAAATCAGTTTACGGAGTTACTTCAACTTATAGATATATATTCGTCGAGAAAATACGTCCTTCAGAAACACTATTTCTACTGAAGAATGAATTAAAAAATTTTCAATAAATTTTTTTACACAAAAAATCCCATGCATTTTTCTTATGTATGCGATTAGAATAAATTTCAGAACTAGTATCCCATATTGCAGGGTGATTTTTAACTTCCTCAATAAACAATTCAAGTCAACACGTCAAGTTGATCTGCATTCATATTGAGGTTCGATAATAGCGTGTCACTTCCCTACGCAAAAATGACGTGCGAGTGGTGCGGTAGTGGCGCTGCGACTGCGCTTCTAGAAATTGTAGGAAAACTAGCAGTGGCGAGGCTAGCGCGCTACAGTGGCGCCACTGCAGCGCTTCTTCACGCCTCTGAAGGCGCCCTAAAGATGATGTATATGTTGTCATCATGTTATGGAGATGCTACAAATCCTACAATTGATATACCCGAGATATGTAATTATATTCCACAACAAACCTATGGGTGATGTCGACACATTTGATCAGATGAGTTCTTGGCTGTCTTGTTCTAAAAAGACTAAACAGATGGCTAATAATATTTCTTATAGTATTTTATATTCATATTATTAATTCTTATAAAATTAACACTCATTGTTTTGTCAAAACAAGAAAAACAAGTAAACAAGTGAAAAAAATTATCCACGGAAATTTCTCCTCCGTGGATGAGATCTTCATTGCAAATTATAATTTCCTACTTTCTCAAGAAGCTGATGAAGAATCTGCAGCTAAAGTTTGCTATCACAGCATTAAAATAAAATAATGTCGCAGACGACGCGCGACGTGTATGAAGTGTAAAAAGACCGCGTGTGGAAACATAAAAAGATGCTTGCACAACTGTTTATAATTATTGATTTTTTCAATATTTCTCATAATTAGAGACTGATTAAACCATAACTCATCAGGTACTAAGACAAAATACTACAAATTTTACCTAATCTATATTCAAAATAAATCTATAATATTGTTCGTACTATAAATACCTCTAATTTTGTCACTTTTTGTAAATTCAAACAACTAATACAAACAACAACATAATTTCTAACAATTAACAAATAACAATATACTAAACTAAAATAATATCTTAGTCTATAGTTATTATCTATAGTTAACTTTTCCGTACAAACAATAACGTTATCTTTATTAGGGTTAACACGTTCGCTGCGTTGTGAGGTCATATTGGCTCACAGTGAACTTTCATGTGGTGCGGCGCGCAAAATAGCGTTCTTTCCCCTGGTGCGGAAGACATAACTTTGTGTATTTCTATCGTAGGAATTTTTTTTAAATACCATTGTTATTGCCACTTTAACGTGAACAATCCAGTATTTTGAAATACTCGTGAGTCAATTTGACCTCACCCGCACCTAAAGAAAAAAGTTTCACCCTGGTGCGGTGTGAGGTCAATATGACCTACCGCTCCGCGCACCTCACACCCGCACTGAACGATGCGCTCGCGCCATTTCGTGCACTCAGTGTTGTGCCACGCTATCGACAGTTACCTAAGACGTCGCGTCGCTTGAAGCCATTTTTCTTCCTTGAAATGCTTAGGTTTTTGGGAGTCATCATTGTCTTGATCATCATAGTATTTTTGTTTGCCATGCTTCAACGAAGAACACAGGGAAAGTTTTCAATGTCAAGAATCATAAATTACGTTATATTACGTACCTACCTACTAACCAAACGATTGAAACGCGCTGATTGATTCAAGAAACCTCAAATTATGATTAATAATGATTATTTTATAACACGTAATAAAACACTTTACAAATACATACACTATTAGTATTGTATTTTAATTTTAAAGCCTCTTAAAGTTAGTTCATACAAACAAATACAGTAGGCTCAATAAAATTTTGGGAAAATTTATCGAGTGATGTACAACAGACGTGTTTCCCATCACTAGTGTTTTGATAACTTCAGTGCGTTGTGTGGTCAAACGGACCCCACAAATTGTTTCTCTTTTAGACGCTAAACGAAACAAGCGAGCTAAAAACGCAGCTAGGTATATATTGCTTGGTTATTGGTCTTTGATCTCAATATAAAATATATTCAATAATTACTATCACCATTGAGAAAAACCTGTATCAAGACAGAAGTGAATGAGGGCTTATTTGACCTCACGACGCGCTGTAAAAAAGTCCTCTATGGGTCAATATAACCTCATGACGCACCAGCAAAAAGTACACTAAAAATCCTTACGCAGTGAACGTGTTAAGTTGGTTATCTTAAAAACAGACGACTGTGTGAATGTTATTAAAAAAAAATAAAGATTACGTCATTATTACTATTAAAATCACCCGTTAGCATCAGTTTCGCCTCACGAAACTATATCTTTTAGATTCTCATTTGCGAATATAACATAAGTATGCCATAAATATAATGGAATTCAATGGTGATAAAAAATAATATATTATAAACTTATTACCGTTGGCTACCACCATCGTCAAATAGCGTTATTATAACCGGTGTTATTCTAACTGGATAAATATATCGTTAGCTTTTTATCGATAACGTTGACATCGAAATGACTGTCTTAAGACACACGCAAAAACATTTGATCTTTAAAATATTCAAATTTACTTACGGAAAAAAATGATCTTCATGATTACGTCGACCTGATTCGTCGAAGACTGACAGAGAACTGACGGACGCTGAGATGAAGCGAAAAATTTAACCCTGTGTGTTTCTTGTGGTATCAATAACAACTAGTTTAGTATGACTTTACGTTAGTGAAAAATGTGTAGAAGGGATTGAAAATTTTATAATAGTATTTAAATTTAAATTTTATAAATGATCTGTAAATAAATAATTGTGTTTGCTCGCAAACGAAAAAAAACCGACTTCAATTACATCGACAAGTAATACAACGTAGGTAGACGAAAAAATAGTCAAGTAAATACGCGTTATCAAAGATTACTCAAAAATTTGTAATCATTTCTCAATGAAATTTAAATGGACAACATGGTAAACATCAGCTTTCGATTAAATTAAAAATTATCAAAATCGGTACAGTCAGTAAAAAGTTATGCGGTATAATGCAACGTAGGTCGACTAAAAAATAGTCAAGTAAAAACGCATTATTACGGCGCGCCCTTGCCTGTCGTTTTTCCGTTGCATCCGGTTTGAAATCACAACGATTCTAAAGAAGTTTCACTTCAAAAAGAAGCTGCCTTGCTCAGAAATAAAACTATCCAACATCATAATATTTTTTTTAATACGAATCTGTAGTTTCTGAGATTAGCACGTTCAAACAAACAAAACAAAACTCTTCAGCTTTATAACATTAAAAATAGATCAATTAGTCAGTGTATGTTACACTTAACACGTTCGCTGCCGGCCTCGCACCGTTGCGTGGTGCGATGTGCGAGCGATATGCCGAACACGCACCGGTGCCTGGTCGGCACTCAGGATGAATTTTTCAGTTACAAACTTAGGTTTGGTTACTAACATAATATGTAGTTTTATTACAAGAATAAACTTAATAAAAAATGAGAATTTAACCCCTTTATTTAGTTTTTTTTTTATTATCTATGCACATAATTAGCTTATCTGACTAGTTTTTAAGCCAAATTGATCAAAAAACGTTTTCGGCCCGTGGGGTGATCTTCAATTTTTAAACCGGCAGCGAACGTGTTAACTTGCTTTTTGATACAACTAGGTCGGCAAACAAGCGTACGGCTCGCCTCATGGTAAGCGATCAAGCTAGCAAGCTTATAGACGCTTGTAACACCAGTAGCATCGCAAGCGCGTTGCCGTCCCTATCCCCAGTTCTCCCCAGGAGCTCTGCCTCTTTAGACATCACCTCTAGGCTCTGTCGCCTCACTCACCAACAGGAACACAACACTGCTTGAACGCACTATTATTTAGCTGTGATTTTCTGTAAGGTCGAGGTACTACCCCAGTCGGGCTGCTCCATATTTTGAGCAGGAAATTTCCTGCTGAGCCCAAGTATTATCGTTTGCTGCTGCTGATTATTGTTATTCCAAGAAATAGAAATAACAACAAAGGTATAACTATACTTTATAATATTCAAAGTAATAAAGTAAAAAATATTATACTTTATAATATTTTTGAAGTTATACTTCTTTTGGCGCGTAAGAGAAAAATGATGAGAGTAAATTTTTACAATGCGCGTGTGGATACGAAGTAGTTCAAGCATGCATTAATAGATGCCGCTGGTTTTGCAGACAAGAAAGTAGTTTTTATCATTTCTAAGAGATGGCGTTCTGGACTAAAACAAGAAAGTAGTCTTTATCATTTCTAAGAGATGGCGTTGTGGACTTATTGTCTAATTATTTATTAAGTGGTTAGGTTTTTTTTTGAAGTATTTTAATACTCTAGCTTGAAGTATAATTTCTTACGTGCGTACATAAGTACACACACTTTTTTATTTTATCATCATCATACAATGTTCGTTAGTGAGTTCACGAACATTATAATTATGATGTTGATGCGTGACCTGATTTTATGTAGCTAATAAATTGTGCAACTAGTGTAAAATGCTGATCGGGTGATATTTATTAATAATAATAATAAATACTCTTAATTGTACACCGCAGATAAACGTTACAAAAAATGTGATACATAGGAGGAAGATAATTATGTACATCTTTCTTCGATATTTTGATGTGCGGCTGAAATGGAAAATTTATATTCTCTATAAAATATTTTACACAAAAATTATCTGATCCTATCTATTATTATATAAGCAATGTACCAAGTTCACAGATCACGTAAAAAGGTTTACTCCTGAAACTTAAACGGAGAAAATATTTTTTTGTCTCTTTGCTAATATTTTATTTTGTTTTTACAGGTAAGTGAACTATGATATTATGTGGGAGAAGTTGGTAAGTTTTGATATAAGTGAAATTGTTAGACTAACGATTGTCTGTAACTTTGTCTCTATTTTATATTACTTTTTAATTAGAATATGGAAGGAAGTGGACGGTTTTTTTTTCTAATCAATTAAAATAATTATCATATTTAACGTTTTTTTCAAGACGTAACATTTTCTGCTTATTATGACTACCGTTCTAAACTGTAATGGTACGTATGCCGTGTCGCTGGTTCGATTCTCGCTCGGAGTGGATATTTGTGTTACTACAAATATTTATTGCCGGTCTGGTTATCTGTTCTTGTGGATCTTACCATTGTGCCTTGGAGAGCACATTAAGTAGTCGGACCCGGTCGTTATCATAAACATCTGATAGTCAAGACTACTAATAGTCTGTAGGGAATGTATCCGCCAACCACGCATTGGAGCAGCGTGGAGGATTAAGCTCTGACCCTTCTCCTACATAGAGTAAGAGGCCTATGCCTAGCACTGGGATATTACAGGCTAAATCTATTTATCTATCTGCTCATTATATTGTTAAGTCAAGTTATCCATAGAAAAATATACTAGTATTTACTGAACACTACAAGAATTTATTCTTTTTTTTTATTATTGAAACTTTCTTATACCTCTATATCGCAACAAATTAAATTAGCCAATTTGTTATATATCCAGTAAACAAAAATTCAAAACCTAATTAATGGATTCGTTAGCAATCATCTATTTGAAAATTATCACAACTCGCTACCAGCAATATATATTATGCTCCGACCGGTTTCTGAAAATAACTTTAAATATTTTTAGTTTTACCATTTTTTTAACTTTTCCTATCACTATAAATTTTTTGCTACGCAAGTGTAATATAATTTTTATATTATAAAAAATTGGAACAAGCCTATTAAATTCACTAGCAAATTTAATAGCGCTTGGCAAATATGAAGTAGCTTCATACAATACCGTTCAATGAGACTCTGCAATGAGACGCCGCGTTGGCGCAGCGGTTACAGCACTGGATTGCGATTGGCTGTTGCGCGGGCGGTTGCGGGTTCGATTCCCGCACACGACAACATTTGTATTGGCCATACAGATGTTTGTCGTGGTCTGGGTGTTTGTGCAGTCCTTGTGGGCTACCCCACCGTGCCTCAGAGAGCACGTTAAGCCGTCGGTCCCGGTTGTTATCATGTACACCTGATAGCGATCGTTACCCATAGTAGGGAATACATCCGCCAACCCGCATTGGAGCAGCGTGGTGGATTAAGCTCCGATCCTTCTCCTACATGGAGAAGAGGCCTGTGCCCAACAGTGGGATATTACAGGCTGAATCTAGACTCTGTAGTACTTGTTGAGGAATATTGTTTAATCTGATTGACATACTCGTAGTATGATTACATTGTATACTAGCTTGGTAAGAAGTTTGCTTGAATATAGTAGCGTGATATGGTCACCGTTCTATGTAAATCATATTAATATAATAGGAAAGAAGCGGTTTGTACGAAGTCTTGCTTCGAAACTGGGGTTACGCCAAATATTGTTGAATTATTCGGATAGGCTAGAGCGTTTTAATTTGGAGAAACTATACGTGAGACGACTCTCGCTAGAAGACTCGACGAATTAAAACCACCGGAGCAGGCTGGGTTTCGAAATGCCTACAGCACCGTAGACCATATCCATACTGTTCGGCAGATTATTCAAAACACAGAAGAATATAATCAGCCGCTGTGTATGGTATTTGTGGACTACGAGAAAGCCTTCTACTCTGTCGAGACCTGGCTAGACTCGCTGCAGAGATGTCATATCGACTGGCGATATATCGAGGTAATGAGATGTATGTATGTACGACGCGGCGACGATGACCGTTCGTATCCAAGACCAGAAAACAAGACCAATTTTCCTTCGGCGTGGTGTAAGACAGGGAGATATAATATCACCAAAACTGTTTACAACTGCGCTGGAGGATGTCTTTGAGACCTTGGATTGAGGGGAACGAGGCATCAACGTCAACAGCGAGTAGTTCTCTCACCTTCGTTTTGCTGGCGATATCGTCATCTTTGCGGAGACGTTGGATGAGCTTGGCCAAATGCTGGCCGGCCTAAACGAGTCCTCCCGACGAGTCGGTCTCGGTATGAACTTGGACAAAACGAAAATTATATTTAACAACCAAGCCATACCGAGATCGGTATCGGTTGACGGTATTCTTCTCGAAGTTGTTCAGGATCATGTCTACCTTGGTGACCAAATGACACGCACTAACTTTTCGATTTAGGAAAAAATTATCGAAATCAGTCAACCCACAAAAAAAAGGAATTTTGTCCCGTCGTCGTATATGGTACAAGCAGTTCAGTTGAATCGCGTAGATGTAGTGCCTGATCTAGGCGTTTGGTTTGAGTTAAAAGTTAGCTTACACTACGACACAATCATCTCTAAAGCAAGGCAACCATTTAATTAATCGTTTACATGTTACTGTTATGTAGATATGTGATATGGTTGATAGCAAACGCAATTAAAAATGTTTGTTTTTCTTATTTACAACTTTTTATTTATATTTTAATAGTATTTTACAATGAAATGTTAATGATATAAAATCATGATTATTATTAAGACATATGTTTTATTTTTATTTATTTTGTATATACGTAAATATTAGTAAAGATGGAAGTTTAATTTTTGAAAATAATATATAGCTGTCACTACAACTATACTTATATTATTTTCAAAAATTAAATTACTAACTACTAACTGCTGTCTTGAACTGAGTCTTACAAAGAAAACAAGGTTTTTCCATAAATACATTTTTATTTAATACATAATTATTATAATTATCTTGTGTATGTATTGTGTTTTTTATTATCTAATTGACACAGTACATGTGGCGATGATTCTTGGTTCCTGTCGAACTGAATCTATAAATGAATTGATTAAGTTTCTTGTGTTCAATATTGTCAGACAAGGTTTATACAAAAGAGAATTTAAAAAAATCGATGTATTTATTGTAGTTTTATATATTTATGTAGAAATTTAACATTCTCCATTGTGCAGGAAAGTATCTTTTGCCAATTCTAGCCTGAAAATAAAACAAAATACATAAGAAACTAGCTTACCTGGCGAATTTCGTGTCGACATATTATTAATTAAAAAAAAAAAGTGATATTAGTCGTCAATAAAATATAGCCTTTATTTTAATTTTGACAAAGTTATAAACCAGTTTCAAATTTAATTAAAATCGGTGCAGTAGATCTGGTAATTAGACCAGACAAACATTGTGACAAACGTACGTAAAACGTAATACGTAGCATCTATTTTCAATATTTTAAGGATGAACATGGAGTTATCTTATCATGAAGGACTTCATAAGTGGACATCGTAAGTGGGTTCATATTTAATAAAACAATAATAAAATATTTTTTTAATGTATATTTGTGTTGTGTGTATATTTATTTATTTATTTTTGTAACTAGGTCGGCAAACAAGCGTACGGCTCACCTGATATTAAACGATTACCGTAGCTTATAGTCGTCTGCAACACCAAAAACATCGCACGCCCGTTGCCGACCTCATCCTCAGTTCCCCCAGTATAACACTAACAATACCATAATACTGCTTGAAAATAGTGTCATTTAGCTGTGATCTTTGTAAGGTCGAGGTACTACCCCAGTCGGGCTGCTCCACATTTTGAGCAGGAAATTTCCTGCTGTGCCCTATCTCAGTTAAATATAATACTATACTATTGAACCATACATACATTATTCTAGATTCAGGAATGTGTGCTTGTGTATGTTATTACAGTATTAAATAAAGTTTTGTACATACATGCATAGATTACCATAGGTGTTGCCGGAAACGCTGCAAACTGGATCATATTCGGCCGTACAGATTTTATCCCGCTGAGCCATCGCGATGGCCAGGAACATGGAGATAATAACTGAAAGATTTATTCATTACATTAAAATAAGACTAAGAATATAAATAACCATCCGATAGATAGAATTCCTCAATAACTTTGTAACGGAAAATAATTTAAAACGAAATCAGACATAACATAATTTTAAAACTAATTCAGTAAATACTTTTTAAGATCGTTTAAACTTTAAACAACCAATAACTTCCTCTGTATAATATAAGTATAGATATCTACTTTTATTTAAGACTTGTTGTAGCTGTTATGGATAACTTTATCCTGCGAATAAACTACGAATAGACATTAATAGCAGGATGTAAAATGTATTCTAGTGTACGCTTCAGCCTGTAATATCCCACTGTTGGGCATAAGCCTCTTTCCTCATGTAGGAGAAGGATCAGAGCTTAATCTGCCATGATGCTCCAATGCGAGTAGGCAGATATATACTAGTACAATATATATTAATGTTTTATATTTGTTTATACCGATTTGTTCATTTTCACTACAGCTACTAAATTACTATTTTTCAATTTCCATCCAAAGGTTGACTGGAAGTAATGGCTGTTAGCAATAGGGCCGCCTTAATACAGTTTCTTGTTAGTGGCCCTGCTTTCTGCTCCGTGGGTACTGGGTTCGATTGCCGCCTTAAGATTAAATCAAAAATGTTACTTTACTCCTTCAGATCGACTGTTTAAATAGGCAGAAAAAAGGCTTAGGGCCTATGCAAACCACGTTTTTTAATCGCGACGTTGCGTAACGTAAACGTCGTAACGCGACGGTGCGCTCTTATCCTACAGAGCATATTTAGACAGTCGATCTGAAGAAGTAAACTCCAGTCGTGCGTCGGAGCTGACACACTCACTTTTTTTATTGTTTTTTTTATTGTACCTAGAGTTGATTGAATGAAAGTTAAATTATGGTTTACGATTTATGACGTATTAAAAAAAAAACTACTTGACTTTCGACTAGCCCGTTGGCGCAGTTTGTAGTGACCCTGCTTTCTGCTCCGGGGGTTGTGGGTTCGATTAGACATATTACATATTTATTTATATTTTTATATATGTAGGTATAGTACACGGCCGTAAATAATGCACATCGACTTTTAGAAAGAGACAATCAGCTAATTTGAACTTTGTAGAGCGTTATCTCTGACGCACATTACCTATGAGACGTATCGGATTGTCAGTATTTCGTATGACAGATCTAATAGTGTAAGAACCCAGTTCCCAGATCACCTGTCATATTTTTTTGAAGGACAAAATATATTAAATTCAAATTCAAAATATTTTATTCAGCATAACATTATTACGATTTCTTACTGAACGTCATGAGTCTACTACCAGTTCGGAAAGAAAAAGCCTCTGACCTGAGAAGAACTGGCGAAAGAAACTCAGCGGGACTAATATCATTTTTTTTAATCATGTTTTTTTTCCAAAGCAGATTGAAATTTACAATAATTTTATAGGTTGAAATAGCCTGGCGGCGATCACATCATTCCCAAGGCGAACTGTCTTCTATAAAATCGTTAATCGAATAATATCCTTTAGTACACAAACGTTCTTTCACAATTTTTTTAAATTTGGCTGCTTTATATACGTAAAAATGTTATTAACCAGCTATTTTACTATTTATCGCCAGACACTAGTTATATTACTATATTTTAAAACCTGTAGAAAATATTTTAGCAACTCTTTATACTACGATGTATACTGTAATGTTTTGTCAATCAGAAACAAGGAAGTCTGGGGTCTGGGATCTTGGACTATAACGCTCTACGAAGTCGAAATTAGCCGATTGTCTCTTTCCAAAGGTCGATGTGCAATATTTATGGCCGGGTACTATATGTAATATTTATAAGTATGTTTATCGAATAAATACGCACAAAAAAGGCTTACCCACTTGTTTAAGAAAAATATGAATACCCTATCAAACGGTAACAAAACTACTCAAAAACGCCATCTATCGATCGACCGATGTCGTTATTAGAAAACGTCGTCGTGTATCGATAGATGGCGCAGGAGATATTAATATTCGCGCCTGCAAAGTTAAAGGCAAAAAAACGTGACGAGGTCATTCGTTCAATAAATTGTACACCTCAATACACATATTTATTTCATACTGAGGGCTTTATATGAAAATCAATTCTTAAGGAGTAAACTTCAAAAAACTAACTGAAAAAACGCTAATTGAAAAAAAGCCAATGTCACGCGGTATTCCCAGGCGGTCAGCCATCCAAGTACTGACCATCATGACGCTGCCGCGTTACCGGTCGCTCAAATTTTACCCTCATACACCTAAAGAAGTTTCACTTCAAAAAAATTATCCACAGAAATTACTACTCCGTTGATGAGATCTTGATTGCAAATTACTACTTTCCTACTTTCTCAAGAAGCTGATGAAGAATCTGCAGCTAAAGTTCGCTATCAATGTGGGTTAAGCGCAGCATTAAAATAAACTAATGTCACAGGTGACGTGTATAAAGTGTAAAAAGACCGCATGTGGCAACATAAAAATATGCTTGCAACAACTGTTTATAATAGCTCTAATTTTTGTCACTTTTTGTAAATTCTGAAATAATTTCTAACAATGAACAAATAACAATAAAAGTTTGTATTAATTTAAGTTTTTTCAGTATTAAAAATTTTGCGCCATAGACGTATCGTTATCTTTTCTGTACAAAAAAATAACGTTATCTTTCTAGGGTTAAGTTGGTTATCTTAGAAATAGACGACTGTGTGAATTTTATATTAAAAATAATAAGGATTACGTCATTATTACTATTAAAGTCGGCGATTAGCATCAGTTTCGCCTCAAGAAACTATATCAAAAGAGAAATAAATCTATATTATATACATAGAAGAGATTTCCACCCATATATTGACTCACCACGATATCTCTGGAACCATAAGGCATAGAGACTTGAAATTTGGTAGGAATATTCCTTTCGCCGAGTAAAGGTCAGCTAAGAACAGATTTTACGAAATTCCACCCACAAGACGGGGTTGCGGAGGTAAATAGCATTTATATCAAAACAAAGTTTGCGGGGTCAGCCACTACATGTATAAAAGATCAAGGATCATTGACTCACTCATCACGAAGTCTCAGAAACTATAACAAATACAAGCTTGAAATTTGGCAAGTATGTTCCTTAAACAGAGTAGACGTCCGCTTAGAACGGGTTTTACGAAACTCCACCCCTAAGGGGGTAAAACGGGGGTTGGAAATTTGTATGAAAGTTCTATGTTTTTAAAGTAAGAGTCTTGAAATTCAAAATGCATGCTCGAGAGACGATGTTGAGGTGTACTAATTATGTATCTTTAGAAATCAAACCCCTTTTGGGGTTAAAACAGGGGATGGTAGTTTGTATGAAAGTCCAATGAAAAATAATATGCACCGATTTCAATGATTCTAAAAATTCGTCTAGATATTAATTGTTTTTATATTTCTTTTATTTTTTCCTTTCATTAGGTATTTAGCTTTTTCGAATATAGGTACTTAAAAAATATTTGGAAATAACTAACTGGAGTTTTAGAATAGCATCGGTTATAATAACGCTATTTGACAGATTATGATAATATTAATTATATTATAATACTAGCTTCTGCGCGCGACTTCGTCGGTGTGGACTCCACTCCTATTGGTCTTAGCGTGATGAAATATAGCCTATAGCCTTCCTCGATAAACGGGCTATCTAACACTGAAAGAATTTTTCAAATCGGCCCAGTAGAACCAGAGATTACCGCGTTCAAACAAACAAACAAACAAACAAACAAACAAACAAACAAACAATCAAACAAACAAACTCTTCAGCTTTATATATTAGTATAGATTATTATATTATAATATAATGAAATTCAATGGCGATAAACAATAAAATATTGTAATCTTTTATCTGTTGGATATTATCATAATCTGTCAAATAGCGTTATTATAACCGATGCTATTCTAACTGGATAAAAATATCCTTAGAATTTACATCAAGATGACAGCCTTAACACAAACGCAAAAACATTTAAACTTTAAAATATTCAAATTTACTTACGAAAAATGATCTTCATGATTACGTCGACTTGATTCGTCGAAGACTGACAGAGAACTGACGGACGCTGAGCTGAAGCGAAGAATTTAAAGCTGTGCGTTTATTGTGGTATCAATAACAATTAGTTTAGTATGTATGACTTTACGTTAGTGAAAAATGTATAGAATGAATGAATTCAATTTAAATTTTATAAATAACTAGCTTCTGCGCGCGACTTCGTCGGCGTGGACTCCTCTCCTATTGGTCTTAGCGTGATGATACATAGCCTATAGCCTTCCTCGATAAATGTGTCGAAAATCTAACAGTGAAAGAATTTTTCAAATCGGCCCAGTAGTTCCAGAGATTACCGCGTTCAAACAAACAAACAAACAAACAAACAAACAAACTCTTCAGCTTTATATATTAGTATAGATCTGTAAATGAATAAAAATTGGCAAAATACTTTAAGATTACAATTTAAACAATATTTGTAGATAAAAACTGTACAGTACCTATCGGTAAAAAATTATAGAAAAAAAATTAAACAAATCTAAAAGATACCTAAAATAAATAAAATTAATTAATAATTTTCATCAACTTATGTTACAACAGAAAAATTCTTTATCAATATTTAATACGTAATTGCTGATGATTTATTCAATATAATATCATATGTATTTTTTTAAATTTATGTAAATAGATTTTCAATTAACTATTTTAAGGTAATACTATTTAGTTTTAAAATAACAGCAATTTATTCAATAATGTTATTTTAATTATGTAATCAAATAATATCATAAATTGTTAACCATTTTAACTGTATAGTCAATTGATCGATACATTAGTAAACTACTTTAGAATTGCTTTTTAACTGTATAGTTAATTGATCGAGATTTTATTTAACTATTTTGGAATTGCTTTTTAATGTATTAAATTTTTTTTTATCCTTTATAATAATATTTGCGTATATGTGCTTAAATTAATAGAATGTGTGTAACACCTGTAATTAAGATAACGCTTAGCTTTTAAGATCTTTTGTTTATGATTATATCTGTCTATTGTCAGTGTCCATCTTGTTGGTGTTAAATAAATAAATAAATACGCATTATCAAAGATTACTCAAAAAGTAGTCATCAGATCTCGATCAAATTTAAATTCACACACCACCTTTCCAAATCGTCCACCCAATCGGTTCTAAGGTAAGTTCTAAGGTAACATACATAAAAATTAAAAATACAATCGAATTGAGACCATCCTCCTTTTTTGGAAGTCGGTTAAAAATTAAATTTACAAAAAAATATCAGTTACAAACCAAAATAATAACTCTTATAATCATAATTATATTATCATTGATACCAATATTGCGACAGACAAACTCAATATTATCATCATCTCCCTGCCCTTATCCCACTTATGTTATGTAGGGTCGGCACAGCATGAGTCATGGAACTCATGTTGTAAAAGATTTGGCATGGATATTTTACGACCGGCCGCCTGCCTGACATCAACCCTCCTTGGAAATTCTAGGCTAAGAAGAAGGATAGGTGGGAAGGATTTATGTGAGAACAGGATCTGGGGTTAGGGATACCAGTTCAACGGATTACGGGGAGGGGTGTGCACCTAGTAGCTAGAACAGTCCGGGTTCGCTTACCCGTAGCGGTTCCAACCAGTTATCGGATAGATATCTAGTGGTACGACCCTCTGGACACACAAGCTCAATATTATACGAGTATGTTAATACAATTAAACAATCTCAAGGAAAAGTTGAGAATTCTCCAACTCAGGGATTCCTTAATGACTATTTGTTGTAATTAGCTACTGGCACGTGCATGTAATAATAATAGAACTACTTATACAGGACACAAAGGAGATGGCTATAACTTAAACCACAAATAAAACTTGGGCGGTATCATAATTAACCCTAGAACCTAGAAAGATATAGATATTCTATTTTGTTGTACGGAAAAGATAACGTTGCGACTGAGAGGCCCACACTTTTTAATACAAATTAACTTACAAATTGAAATACCAACCAATAAACCACCAAAAAAATATTAAATTTCTACTCTCTATCCCTGAAATAACTCAAAGCGATTGTTTTCAAGTTGCTATCCTCGCTAGACTACCAAAAAACTGAGAATCTCCTCAAGGCATAATTGGGGACGTATGCACAGACATAATAACTGACTCATATTCATACCACACACATACACGCACACACACACTCACACACACACACATACACACCAAACACACACACACACACATATATACACATAGATACGCACACATATCCTCCTTATCCTGCATTTTTTTTTAATTATGTATAATTATACATACTACACACTTAAAGGTAATACTTTAATTAAGTTCTCTTGCTTATAATTTGCTTTATGGAATAAGGAATGTGAGAGCACACACTGGTTCAACGTGGCACAGGCTTTTGCCTGTCACAAGAACCAGGGAACTCAATATTGTTTGTAAATATTTTTATGAACAAAGGCGACAAGAGGGTTCCGTACATACCTGTAGGTACCTATATAAGTAAAAGTTAAGGTATTTTGCTGCTAAATGAATCCATACATTACAATGTGGAAAGCTGGAGGAGCATAAATTTAAGACAAAGGTCTCTTTATCGTTTCAGTAATCCTTTAATTTATATGAATACATATCATTTATTTTATAATATAACTGAAATACCTACACTATACACTATATATCTTGCAACAGCCTTGTAAAAGTTCTTTTATCAGTTATTTATTTACAAATTTTTTGGTCATTAGAAATCTGGTTCAAAAATACTAATTAAGTGTTAAATTTGAACCAGATCTGTAAATGGTGACTGAAAAAGATATGAATAGTATCACATTGAACATTGAAGTTCGAAAAAACGGTATCTATAGTTGTACTGCTTTGTCTAATGCTAGTGTTTATTAACGGAAACATGTTTAGGATGAAAAATATGTGAAAATTCCATTTTGGGGATTCATTTTAAAATCGATCGATATTGAAATCTCCCACGAAAATCAAACGAGAACATGAAGTATACCTATTGAGGTTGCTGCCGTATATTGTTGTATTTATGCATTCAATTGCAACATGACATTGTGGTGACCTATATACAGTTATCACTCTGACATTAAATATTCCAAAATGCAAGCATTTACAATGGTTTTCGCATAGTTAGGTTTTGATTCCCATGCGAGTTTCTAAATATGCTGCTTAAATTGTTGTTTCTTTTGATAGCGTTGACATAGAAGTTTATTTTTGTTACAGCTTAAAGGTATTATACACCTCAGTATTTGGTATGAAATTAAATTTAATACCATTACGCGTTCATGAGAAAAGTTGAATTTTTTTTAATATTTTTATTATATGATTTAACTAAAAATTTATACTTTTCGCAATTTTTCCTTTATCTGTGCTATAAGACGTTGCTTCGTACCAAATTTCAATATTTTGTACACCTGTCGGTTTTGATTCCCTTGGAAGTAGTTGCGAGGTTCAAAATATGCGGTTTAATTTGCTCTTTCTTTTGATTGCGTTGACATAGAAGTTTGATTTTGTTACAGCTAAAGGTATTTATTTCTAGACTTAAGTATTCGATATGAATTTCAATTTAACCTTTACGCATTCATGAGAAAAGGGGTAGTAAGTTTCAAGTTATTAAAAATATTTATATTATACGATGTAACAAAAAATTTATGCTTTTCGCAATTTTTCTTTTATTTGTGCTATAAGACGTTGCTTCGCACCAAATTTAAAGATTCTGAGTTCACGGAAAGTACCCTGTAGGTTTTGATTCCCTTGCGAGTTTCAAAAATTTGTAGCATAAACGGCTGTATCTTTTGATTGCCTTGGCTTAAAAGTTTGATTTTTTCACTGCTTCAAGGGGCAGTAAACTTGAGTATTTGATAAAAAAATTTCAGCTTTATCACTCTACGCGTTTTTGAGAATTAGGGTCTTGACAGACAGACGGACAACAAAATGATCCTATAAGGGTTCCGTTTTTTTCCTTTTGAGAGACGGAACCTTAAAAAGGATATTTACGTGTCGTCTACTTACGTCACAAGTAGACGAAAAATAGTCAAGTAAATCCGTGTTATCAAAGATCACTCAAAAAGTGTTCATTGTAATTATCTTGATCAAATTAAAACGAGATTACAAAACAAGCACCAGTTTTCGATTAAAACAAGAATCATCAAAATCAGTATACCCAGTGGTAAGTTATGTGTTATAATACAATGTAATAGTAAGTTAGTTGATAAACTCGCAATCGCCTAGGCCCTCATCGGCTGACGATGGGTCAAAGGTTTTTGGGGTCATCTAAATCGATTGCACACATCCATTTTGTGATAACTCTAACGGTTCTCAACAGCTTTCTACATTAGCAAACTCCACTACCCTTAATTACTATGCAATTAACAAGCCCTTAGGTACTATCGATATCATTAACATTCCTGTATCACGTGTCATTACAATTACACTTCTTATCAAACCACATTCCTTTCTCATAAGCAATTAGAGCGGAGGTTTCAAATAAAACTTTGGTTCATTTTTAAAGAAATTATTTATTTCGAAGTAATCTTTTCATAACATTAAATTTGTAATCTCTCATAAAACAAGATTTGTACATAATATTCAAAAACATAATTATCATTTTTAAGTGTATCGCTGCCAATTAATTTTGAAACTCTGTCAATGACTTGTTATTAAAGTTATATACCTATATACAGGATGGCTGGTCAATTGACCTCATAAAAAAATTTAGGTCAGGTATGTTGTGGGGTATCCGAATTACCCCCATGATTTTTTGAGAAATTTCGACTTCTTAAAAAAATTCTAAAAAAAAGGAAAAGACTTTTTATAGTTTCATTATTCGCATCTGAATTCGCATGAGTTGTACTTTTATGCATAAAATAATCAGCATCGTTCACAAAGTTATGAAAATGTTGGTCTAATACGTTCCGTGAATTAGAACTTAACTTTTCAACTTTAAATTAAAAATCTAAACAGGTGACCCTATGATTTCTTAGTTAGTCTTTAAAATGCGCCAGACTCTCAGCTTTCATAATAATATAAGAAAAGCCGTACTTAATATGGAAAATTTGGCTAAAATCGGTCTTCAAAGACAGCAAGGTGGAGAATTGAAAATATTGGGATCCGATAGACGACTTTTTTTAACAACTTCATCGATCGATCGATAGATGGCGTTATTTGATTGTTTTTTTTTTACCATTTGATATGGTATTAATCTTTTTCTTAGACATGTAAGCATTTTTTGTGCCTATTTTTTAATATTTATATATTGCTTGACTACTTTTCGCGCCATCTATAGGACGTTTTCTAATAAAGCCATTTATCGGTTTGAACAATCCATAAAATGATGTTACACGGCCAGATCTACTAAATTGTAGTGAGCTATATTATCCACGAAAAAGTGGTAGTCTATTGTTTATAAATAATTTTGATGGTACTTTTTTTTTTCTTTCGTTTGCGAGCAAACACAATTATTTCTCTAAGGTAAAGTGATAATAATTTATTATATACTAGCGACCCGCCCCGGCTTCGCACGGTTGCAATGCTGAAACTAAATACTATCTACAATAAAAGATACGTTAGAAACCTCTAAAATTACCAGTGTTCTTCTACTATAATATGCATGTATTATACAGAGAAACATTCCTCTTGAATCACTCTATCTACTAAAGAAAACCACATCAAAATCCGTTGCGTAGTTTTAAAAATTTAAGCATACATACAGACAGACAGACAGCGGGAAGTGACTTTGTTTTATAATATGTAGTGATAGTGAAACTATGGCAGAAAGTCGTGTAAATAATAATGGCGGAACATCTGATAAACAAGTATATGCTAAGCGCTAGGTACGTTATAATTTATGCATTAATTGTATGAGCATGTGTGATTTGTATTTATTAAATATTTAATTATTAATAATATAAGTATAAATATAATGAACTATACAATTAGATATTTAATTTAATATGATTTATAAAGAGCAGAGCAGAGCAAGACCAAAAATATGTTTTTTTTTTGTGTACCTATCTATATTCTATATTATCTATTATTATCTAGTATTCTATTCTAAAAATTATTACTAAATTACTAAATTCAATAACATAAATTTACATGATGATAATGAAAACAAGTTTTTTTTTCTTAAATATATTTTTATTCAATAAACATTATATCTTGTGTATGTGTTTTTTATTATCTAATTGACACAGTACATGTGGCGATGATCCATGGTTCCTGTCGCACTGAATCTATAAATGAATTGATTAAGTTTATTGTGTTCAATATTGTCCGACAAGGTTTGTACAAAAGAGAATTTAAAAAATCAACGTCTTTATTTTAATGTTGTACATATATTTATGTAGAATTTCTACAACGTCCATTGCGCAGGAATGTATCATTTGTACAGTCTAACCTGAAAACAAAACAAAATACATAAGAAACTATCTGACCTGGCGGAACTTCGTGCCGACATATTTTTTAATTAAAAAAATATAATGGTCATTAATTGAAATAAAATATAGCGCACATTTTAAGTTGGACTAAGTTATAAATCTGTGAAAAAGTTAATTAAAATCGGTGCAGTAGTTTTGGTAAATAGCCCAGAAAAACATTGTGAGAAACGTACCTAAAACGTAGCATCTATTTTCTACGTATAAAAATGGAGTTATCTCATCGACACAGTTACGGCTTACGGTATATTTAGTACAGATTTATAATAATTAAGTTTGTTAGAGAATAAAACTCTTTCTCTTTCTATCTTCACTAACTTATAATAGTAATAATAATTTATTTCAGATTTTCATCCATAAAACAATTATATCTCCATCTCCACTTCCGTTCGCCTCGCCCGATCACACTTTTTGTAACACTCTCGTCACGCATTTACCAGCTTACTCCCCAAGTTAAGCGTGCTTAAAGAAGTTTTACTTCAAAAAGTATGTACACCAGTTGACTGTACAGTTACTGACCAGCTACTGACCTTAGGGACAGACGACCGTGTATGTATCTTAAAGATATTTATATCGTTGTTTATCGGCAATATTGAAAACAAGCGTACGGCTCACCTGATGGTAAGCGTGTACAGCTTATAGACGTCTGCAACACCAAAAGTACCTATAGCACGCGCGCTGCCGACCTCATCCCCAATTCCCCCCAGGAGCTCTGGTCACCTTACTCACCAACAGGAACACAACACTGCTTGAAAACAGTGTTATTTAGCTGTGATCTTCTGTAAGGTCGAGGTACTATCCCAGTCGGTCTGCTCCATATTTTGAGCAGAAAATTTCCTGCTGTGCCCTACCTCAGGTAAAAATAATACTATACCTACTAGTTTTATACCCGACTTATACTGTAATTTTTAATTTTCATGTATAAATCTAATGTATGAAAATCTCGTGTTACTGTGTTTATGGCCTCACTTCTTTGAAACGGTTCGACTAACGCTTCAGCCTGTAACATCCCACTGTTGGGCATGGGCCTCTTTTCCCATGTAGAAAAAGGATCAGAGCTTAGTCCACTACGCTGTTCCAATGCAGGTTGGCGGATATATTCCTACTATGAGTAACGATCGCTATCAGGTGTACATGATAACAACCGGGACCGACGGCTTAACGTGCTCTCCGAGGCACGGTGGGGACACCCACAAGTACTGGACAAACACCCAGGCCACGGCAAACATCTGTAAGGACAATGGCTCGACTATATTTTTTTATATTTTTTGTATATAGCAAAAAAATGGAAATAAATTTCTAGAAAGCCCGACACATGAAAATTAAATACAGAAAGTACTAAACCAAAGACTGGGTTGACGCAATGGTCATAGTAACTAACTGCTGCGCTAGCTGATACTGCAAATATTTTTATGAAACACACATACATTTTTTCTAGAATAAATAAACAATAAATAAAGCTTTGTACATACTTGCATTGACTTGTATAGGTTGTGCCGGAAACGCCGCAAACTGGCTTATAAAGGTCCGGACAGAGGCAAGTCCGCTGAGGCGGCTGACCCATCGCGATGGCCAGGAACATGCAGATGATAACTGAAATATTCATTTTATCTCTAAATAGTATATCGCTTCAGCCTGTTATATCCCACTGCAGGGCATAAGATTCTTTCCCCGTTAGGGTTGGCAGATATACTAGTATAATATTTATAAATGTTTTATATTTATTACCCGACTGCTAAGGAAGGGTTATGTTTTTCGCGCGTATCTTGTATGTATGTATGTAATATTCTTAATTACCTGATTTCTCTAGAACCGCTGGACGGATTTGCATAATTGAGATATTGTTAGATTCGTCTTAGCAACCCAAGTGTTCTTAAATAGGTGAAATTAAAAAAAAAAACAAACATGGCGGCTGTGCGAAGCCATTGTAGTAATTAATGAAAACATTTTTTTTAGAATACTATATAATATGGGTATCAAATTAAAGGGTTCAATACAAGGATTTCAAAAATGTATATTATGATTATTATTGCCGTAATAATAATAAAGAAATACAATAAGAAAGTTTAAAAAATGTTGACGTTGCTCTTTCCCATGCCTAAGGCAAGCAAGATGCGAGCCGAGCTTCTTCCTCGCCTCCTAGGCAACGTCCGACGGTCAATTTCGGGGTGTAACCTTTCCCATAAAAAAGAATTATCAACTTCGGACAACTCTGTAAAAAGTTATGCTCGGTCAAACATAAACATGATATATACGTGGCAACTTTAGAACGGCCTCATTTTTTTCGTCGTTTATAAATTACTTAATCAACCACATGATGTAAACTATTTTAATGAATTGAACCGATTACGTAATTTGTCTAACTAAAAAGACATAAATAAAATAATAATTAAAAGAAAACAAAAAACCCGCCTGCATAAAAACAACTAATAGAAAATGAACTGAAAAGACTGGAAGAAGATAAAAATTCAAAATGACACAAAGCTAGCGAAACAAATCGAAACAATATCAAATATTATGTACTATACACTTAAAAATATCAATACGGTAGTCCTTCAAAATTTTATGCAACATCGTACATAATATGCAGTCGGAGACATGAAATTGAAGGATAAGTCAAATCATTCTCTCTTTGTGCATCCCATCCAAGTACTGAACGTCTTGACGCTGCTGCGTTTCCGGTCCCTCAAATTTTACCCCTCATGCGCTTAAAGAAGTTTCACTTCAAAAAATAAAGATTACGTCATAATTACTATTAATATCGCCCATTAGCATCAGTTTCGCGTCAGGATACTATATCTTTTAGATCCTCGATTTCGAATAAAAATATGCCATAAATATAATGGCATTCAATGGTGATAAACAATATTATAAAATTATAGCCGTTGGCTACCACCATCCGTCAAATAGCGTCATTATAACCGGTGTTATTCTAACTGGACAAAAATATCGTTAGCTTTTTATCGATAACGTTGACATCAAAATTATTGTCTTAACACAAACGTAAAAACATTCAAACTTTAAAATATTCAAATTTACTTACGAAAAATGATCTTCATGATTACGTCGACTTGATTCGTCGAAGACTGACAGAGAACTGACGGACGCCGAGCTGAAGCGAAGAATTTAAAGCTGTGCGTTTATTGTGGTATCTATAACAATTAGTTTAGTATGACTTTACGTTAGTGATAAATTTATAAAAGGGATTGGAAATTTTATAATGGTATTTAAATTTAAATTTTATAAATAATCTGTAAATGAATTAAAAAAAACAACTAAAAATTGGCAAAATACTTTAAGATTACAACTTAAACAATATTTGTAAATATAAACTGTACATTATTGGTAAAAAAATTATTTAAAAAAAAAATTTAAACTAATCTAAAACATACCTAAAAAAATAAAATTAATTAATCATTTTCATCAACTTTTCTTACAACAGAAAATTTAATTTAAATAATTGTATTTGCTCGCAAACGAAAAAAAACCGACTTCAATTACATCGATAAGTAATACAACGCAGGTAACGAAAAAATAGTCAAGTAAATTCTTTATCAATATTTAAATATATAATTGCTGATGATTTATTCAATCGCATTCCATAGTACCTTAATGTTTTTTTTTTCTTATTATTATTCTTATTGTTAATTTATGTAAATAGATTTTCAATTATCAACTTAAGGTTTTAAAATAACAGCGATTTATTCAATAATGTGACTAGCCCGTTGGCGCAGTTTGTAGTGACCCTGCTTTCTGCTCCAGGGGTTGTGGGTTCGATTCCCACCCCGAGTCTGGGTGTAATATATATTTATTTATATATGTAGTATTTATATGTATGTTTATTAAAAAATATGTAACTATACCAGTTGGCTATTAACTATAACACAAGCATTAAGTTGCTTACTTTAGGAACAGACGACCGTGTGTGTGTTGTATATTAAAAAAAAAAAATGTTAATTTAATTATGTAATCAAATAATGTCATTTATGATATTATATATAAGAATTTATTCTTTATCATTTTAACTATATTGTCAATTGATCGAGACTTTATTACACTACTTTGGAATTGCTTTTTAATGTATTTTAAATATTATTGTGTGTTATAATAATCTTTATGTATACGTACTTAAATTAATAGAATGAGTATAACACCTATAACTAATTAAGACAACGTTAGCTTATAAGATCCTTTGTATATTATTATAACTATTGTCAGTGTTCATCTTGTTGGTGTTAAATAAATAAATAAATAATACGCGTTAACAATGATTACTCAAAAAGTAGTCATCACATCTCGATCAAATTTAAATGCACGCACCACCTTTCGAAATCGTCTAGCCAGTCAGGTCTAAGGTAAGTTCTAAGGGAACATACATAAAAATTAAAAAAATACAATCGTATTGAGAACATGCTCCTTTTTTGGAAGTTGGTTAAAAAATTAAATTCACAAAAAAATATGAGTAACAAACCAAAATAATAATTCTTATAATCATTTATCATTGATACCAATATTGCGACGGAAGAAGAAGGATAGGTGGGAAGGATTTATTTGAGAACGGGATCTGGGGTTAGGGAAACCAGTGACACGGATTACGGGGAGGGGTGTGTGACACTAGTAGCTAGAGCAGTCCGGGGTCGCGTGCCCGTAGCGGTTCCAACCAGTTATCGGATAGATATCTAGTGGTACGACCCTCTGGACACACAAGCTCAATATTATACGCGAATGTTAATAAATATTTAAGCAATCTAAAGGAAAACGTTGAGAATCTTCCAACTCAGGGATTCCCCAATGACTATTTTTTTTATATTAGTTGCGATTAGCTACTGGCACGGGCCTATAATAGTAATAGAACTACTTATACAGGACACAAAGGAGAATGAAATAAATTTAAACCACAAATAAAACGTATCATTATTTTCTAATTATACAAAAAGTAGTCAAACAGAAAACCACTCAACATACTTTAGTTTCACATAATTGTGTATGACCGCAAACGAAAAAAAAACCGACTTCAATTACATAAACAAGTAATACTGCGTAAGTACAGAATAAAATTATCAAGTAAATAAGCATTATTGGATATAACTCGATAAGTACTTTTTAGATATCATCAAATATAAATGAAATAATTTGACACGCACCACCTTTTGATTTAAAAAAATGCGTGCGTCTAAAGTACGTAACAAAAATATCAGAAGCGAAATTTCTTTGGCAAACTAAATGAAAAAAATGAATAATTAAAAACTAATTGAAAACTAATGTGAAGTGGGACACGAGGCGTGTGACGCCTGTACGAACAAAGTAGGCGGTATCATATTCCTTATTATCAATTAACCCTAGAACTTAGAAAGATAACGTTATTTTGTTGTACAGTACCTATAGATAACAACGCGCCTGAGAGGCCCAATTTTTTGTAACATCGGTTCAATTTCACATTATTAATAAATTAATAAAATACCAACTTGTATTGTTATTTGTTTATTGTTAGAAATTATGTCAGAATTTACAAAAAGTGACAAAAATTAGAGGTATTTATAGTAGGAACAATATTATAGAATTTTTTCTTATAGATTAGGTGACATTTGTAGTATTTTGTCTTAGTACCTGATGAGTTATGGTTTAATCTGTCTCTCCTTATGAGAAATATTGGAAAAACCAATAATTATAAACAGTTGTGCAAGCATCTTTTTATGTTTCCACATGCGGTCTTTTTACACATTCTTTTATTTGAATGATGTGCTTAACTCACATTGATAGCGAACTTTAGCTGCAAATTCTTCATCATCTTCTTGAGAAAGTAGGAAATAGTCATTTGCAATCAATATCTCATCTACGGATTAGAAATTTCTGTGGATAATTTTTTTTCCTTGTTTAACACGTTC
Organism: Melitaea athalia; assembly: GCA_905220545.2. NCBI lineage: Eukaryota > Metazoa > Arthropoda > Insecta > Lepidoptera > Nymphalidae > Melitaea > Melitaea athalia. The sequence continues at coordinate 692,811 of HG992201.1, forward strand.
ACAGTCCTATGAGCCCACTGTGGGCTCACGTCATGCGTATGGCTCTAAATCCGTGAGCCCACATTGGGCTCACACCTATTGGGTAACTAGTTCTGAATTTTTTTTCGCAGACGTACGAGTTAAGTCGTTTATAGTTTTAGGATTTGTGAACAAGGTATTTGTTGTGTGAAAACTATCAAAACAATACATAACTTTCTAAAGAGAAATCTATAAGAGGCGCACTGAAACAGAAAGCAAAAAATTAGATCCAGTTTTTATTTATTCAGATTTTTATTAATGGAAGTAACAATTTCAAATAATTTACTTTTGGGAAATTTCAAAACACGAATGACAATATCCTTTCTTACACCGTTTACATTGCTGATAGATTCGTCGTATAAGTTCATCGAATACGAAGCCAGACATTTTTGTGCAGCACTTCTAAACGCTCAGTGAAACAAACTAGTAGAAAAAATAAAACACAGTCTATCATCGCATTTTTACTGAACTACCCTCAAATTGTTTTATTGAAATTACATTCACAAGTCCATGGCTCACGTAATTTCAAGTTCACAAGTCCGTGAGTCCACATTGGGCTCACAAATGAAAATAGGAAAATTCGAGAAAGGTTTAAGAAAATACGACTTATGATTAGAAGAATAATTATTATTTTGGTTTGTTACTTATATCTTTTTTCTTTGTGAATTTAATTTTTTAAACTACTTCCAAAAAAGGAGGATGTTCTCAATTCGATTGTATTTTTAATTTTCATGAATGTTACGTGGACGATTTTAAAATGCGGTGTGTGCATTTAAATTTGATCGAGATCTGATGACTACTATTTGAGTAATCTTTGATTACGCGTATTTATTTATTTAATACCAACAAGATAGATACTGACAATAGACAGTTATAATCATAAACAATAGATCTTAAAAGCTAAGCGTTATATTAATTATAGGTGTTACATTCATTCTATTAATTTAAGAACGTATAGGTACGTAATATAACAAACAATAATAATTAAAATACATTAAAAAGCAATTCCAAAGTAGTTTATTAAAGTCGTGGTCGTGGCTTTTTAAACGTTAATGATCTCCACAATCGTGAGGTTTATAATCTCAGACTACTTTTAACCGACTTACAAAAAAGGAGGAGTTTCTCATTTCGATTGTATTTTTTATGTTACTTCAGAACTTTTGACTGTGTAAACCAATTTCGATATTTTTTTCTTTAGTCGAAAGGTGGTGTGTGCCATTTGGTCCTATTTAAATTTTTTTGAGATCGAACTAGTACTTTTCGAGTTATATCTAATAATGCGTTTTTACTTGACTATTTTTTGTCGACCTACGTTGTATTATACCGCATAACTTTTTACTGGGTGTACCGATTTTGATGATTTTTATTTAATAGAAAGCTGATACTTACCATGTTGTCACATTGAAATTTCATCGAGATCTGATTACAACTTTTTGAGTACTCTTTGATAACGCGTATTTACTTGACTACATATTCGTCTACCTACGTTGTATTACTTGTCGATGTATTTGAAGTCGGTTTTTTTTCGTTTGCGAGCAAACATAATTATTAAATTAGTTTTTATTTTTATTTTTGTGTTACCCACACATGAGGAAATTATAAACATTTTAAATCATATCAAAATTTTTCGACCCAGCGGGTTTTGAACCCGCGCCCTCTGACGTGCCGTGTCAGCGCTCTGCCAACTGAGCTATGGATCCTCAACTAGCCGTGTCGAAATTCTTGATATGATGATTTTTGGTTTTTAAGCTAAAGACGGCGCCAAGGTTTGCTTACTCGTTGACGATAATCTCGTAAAGGCTGAAAAAGTTAAAGTTAAGTAAATATTTAGACGACCACGAGATTACCGGCATGTGGAATGTAGACTCAACAATTTATTGTTCCTATTGTTATGTTGGTCAATGGGCTATTAGCGAAGAGTTTCGACCAACACCTTAAGAAACTCTCGCTTGACTGTTGGATCAAAGGTCGGATTTAAAAGGCATTGTTGCTTGAAACGGCCCGCATTCCTCAGCCTGAAGCCTTAACTACCTGGCCTGGGCCTCAACCTGCCAGCGGAGGACTATTATTTTTATATTTTTAAATATTTTATTTGTCTTTTTTTTAGAAATACCTATATTAAAAATGTAATAATAGGTTAAAATATTGAAATAATAGAAATAATAATTAGAGAAAAAAAATTGTATGCAATTGAATAAATCATATGCAATTATATATTTAAATATTGATAAAAAATTTACTTGACTATTTTTCGTTACCTGAAAGTATTTCTTATCGATGTAATTCAAGTCAGTTTTTTTTCGTTTTTAGAGCAAATACAATTATTTAAATTAATCTTTCTGTTGTTACAAAAGTTGATGAAAATTATTAATTAATTTTATTTATTTTTGGCATGTCTTAGATTTGTTTAATTTTTTTTCTAAATTTTTTTTCCGTCCGTCAGTTCTCTGTCAGTCTTCGACGAATCAGGTCGACGTAATCATGAAGATCATTTTTCGTAAGTAAATTTGAATATTTTAAAGTGTGTGTAAGTATTAAGACAATCATTTTGATGTGAAAGCTAACGATTAAAAGCTAAGGATATTTTTATCCAGTTAGACTAGGTACCACCGCCTATAATAGCCGGCTAGCCCGTTGGCGCAGTTTGTAGTGACCCTGCTTTCTGCTCCGTGGGTCGTGGGTTCGATTCCCATCCCGAGTCTGGGTGTAATATATATTTATTTATATAAGTATGTATTATTTATAAGTATGTTTATCGAAAAAAAATGTAGCTATACCAGTCGGCTGTTACATGTAACACAAGCATTAAGTTGCTTACCATAGGAACAGACGAGCGTGTGTGTATTGTGTAGATATTTATTTATTTTATTTATTATTATTTATAATAATGCTATTTGACAGACTATGATATCCAACGGATAAAAGATTATAATATATTATTGTTTATCGCCATTGAATTTCATTATATTTATGACACACTAGCGGCCGCCCGCGACTTCGTACTCGTGAAGTTAGTTATTTCCAAAAAAAAAAAACATTGGATATGTCCGGAATATACGGTAGCTCAGCCAAGATCTGCTGGAAAGGATAGTACACCAGTGCGAGTACGAATATTGAATATGAAATTCGAAGAAATGGTTAGATAAGTCCATGGATAGTTTTCAAGAGGAAATTAACGTTTTATCTAAGAAATGTATTGAAATCGGTAAATTGAGTAGTTCCATTGAGAAAATCGAATCCGAAAACAATAATAATCGAGAGAAATGGGCCCGTAAGTCTAATGTAGATTGTGTAGATGTAATGTGTCATAATTCCCTGTTGAAAACTATATTTAATAAAACTGATTTGCAAATAAATATGAGTACGGATATTGATTTTCTTACTAGGGTAGCTTTAAAAAAAAAAATTGCGTGTGTACAAAGTACACAAATGTCAATAGTGAAACTTCTTTGGCAAACTAATTTAAAATGATTTACATAGATTTACAAAGTAGCGCAGCGTGCAGCGCGGCGCGCCCTTCCCTGTCGTTTTTTCCGTTGCATCCGGTTTTAAATCGCAACGATTCTAAAGAAGTTTCACTTCAAAAAAGAAAAAAAAACCAAACCAATTATTATTGTGCGCTTTTTATGCCATTGGAAGAAGGATGAATTTTTGTCAGTAGCCAGAAAATAGAAGCTCAAATGTAGTGACGTTGGTTTTAGTGGTAATAACGGTGCGATATTATTTAACGATCACCTCACGAGTATAAATAAAACATTATTGCAATCAGTTAAGACGGCAGCGAAAGATAATAACTGGCCAAGTGCGAGTCGGACTCGCGCACGAAAGGTTCCGGACCAGTGACTAGGTAGAATATTTAAACAAAATTTTTTGGCTAAATATTTTTATTTTTATTTTATACAATTAAGTTTTTTCTGAATATTTCAAGTGCCTACCTGTTACCACCAAACAAATGGCAGTTTTGTATGGGAGCCCCCCTTAAATACCTATTTATTTTATTCAGTTTTTAGTATTTTTTGATAGAGCGGCAACAGAAATACATAATTTGTAAAATTTTCATCTGTCTAGCTATTGCGGTTCTTGAGATACAGCCTGGTGACAGACGGACGGACGGGCAGCGAAGTCTTAGTAATAGGGTCCCGTTTTTACCCTTTGGGTACGGAACCCTAAAAATTATAACTATGTGTGGGTAAAAAACTGTAGTATTATGGCTCGTCGTTCAATTAATACTAGTCCAGTTTTACATTTTATGAAATCTAGCGATTTAAACAAAATTGCATGAGACGGTTTTATTTAGCTTGACTTGCGTGTTGTTTGGGTCAAATTTAGTAATTTAGTAATTGGAATTCTACCCCCTTCCTGACGACAGATTGATCTGATATTTGCTTCACACTCTTAATCTCGATGACAATACAACATAATATATTTTTTATGGTTGTAAATCCAAGATGGCCGCCAATACAAAATGGCGGATCACATATAACTTCATGATAACCTCAATATTGGTATCAAATGAAAGGGCTTGATTGGTAGAATAGGGCTCACTATGAAAAATCCAAGATGGCTGCCGCCACAAAATGGTGGATTACATATTTTCCACAAATACGTCAATATGGGAATCAAGGGAGGGGCTTGATTGGTAAAATACAGTTTATTAGACTGTGTACGTATATTTATTACTAATATAAAACTACTCAACAAATCTGAAAATTTGAAAATAAAATAAACTATTTTTTTTTTAATGTTAAACGGTTTTATTGCAATAAAATTGATGTAGTTAGATTATGGACTAAAAGCTAAAAAATAATTCGGTAGCTCCTAGCTACCAGATCGCACCAATCTTCTCATCAATCTGGGGTATTGATCAGACAAATATAAAATCGTTGGGCAAGTAAAATTTCTATCACAATATTTACTCTGGATACGTTATACGCATTGTGCATCCTGGCTGCGAGCGAACCATCCCGTATCCCCAGTTGCCTCAGATGGTGAGCGAGGCTGACCGGGATCAAACCGTTGGCAGATATTACGATAGGGATGACTTCAGCGGACCCCATATCCCGACGATCACGATCACGATCCGGCCTGTAATATTCCACTGGTGGGCATAGGCCTCTTCCCCATGTAGGAGAAGGATCGGAGCTTAATCCACCACGCTGCTCCAATGCGGGTTGGCGGATATATTCCCTACTATGAGTAACGATCGCTATCAGGTGTACATGATAACAACCGGGACCCACGGTTTAACGTGCTCTCCGAGGCACGGTGGGGAGACCCACAAGGACTGCACAAACACCCAGACCACGGCAAACATCTGTATGGCCAATACAAATGTTGTCGTGTGCGGGGATCGAACCCGCAACCGCCCGCGTAACAGCCAATCGCAATCCAGTGCTGTGACCGCTACGCCAACGCGGCGTCATATCCCACATGTCGACAATCTCGTGCGCCAGATCCAGATATTTACGTTTTTTCTCAGTTTCGGCTTTCACGAGGTTCTCGTCATGCGGGATGGTGATGTCCACCAAAAACACCCTCGACCGTGCCCTGTCCATCATCACGATATCAGGCTTGTTCGCCCGTATCGTCCTGTCTGTGGCGATAGGCAGGTCCCAGTAGAGTCGGACTCCGTCGCGTTCGAGTACTGGCACCGGAGAGTAATGGTAATACGGCATCCTCTGTTCCAGGAGACCGTACATAAGAGCAAGCTCTTTGTGGAGAATCTTACTATTATTATTAACATATTCTTCTTAGGCTTAGGCTTGAGAACAAGTATTTTTCAGATTTTCAAGAATTTTTTATTTGTTTGACCTTAATGATAGCTGAATATTATGTTAAATAAGTATACATGTGAACATACGCGACATATAACAAAATCGCGAGAAAATCACAAAAGTTACACAAAAGATAAACACGCGCCTCTGAGGCGCAACGTGTGCTTATAGCAAGTAAACTGTGGTACTTATTGAACAGTAGTGACAGTAGTTGACTGACAACAGAGTTGATATGTAAAACAAACTTTAAAACGCGTCAGTTAAAAAGATACAACGATATGTCTATTCTTTCTAGGGTAAATGCTTGTTATAGGTAACAGCCGGCGTATATAGCTAATTTTATTTTAATATAAATATAGATGGAAATAATACATATATAAATACAAATATTACACCCAGACTCAGGCGGGGATCGAACCCACAACCCACGGAGCAGGAAGCAGGGCCTCTAACAAGAAACTGTACAAAAGGCGGCCTTATCGCTTAAAGCGATTACTTCTAGGCAACCTTTAGATGGATATTGAATAATAGGAATTAAGTAGCTGTACTTAAACAGTACAAATTGGTATAAATATATATATAAAACATTAACAAATATTATACTAGTATACCTGCCAACCCGCATTGGAGCAGCGTGGTGGATTAAGCTCCGATCCTTCTCCCACATGGGGAAAGAGGCCTATGCCCATTAGTGGGATATTACAGGCTGAAGCGATATACTATTTTGAGATGAAATAAATAAACCTTTCAGTTATTATCTCCATGTTCCTGGCAATCGCGATGGCTCAGGATACGAATTGCTTCTGTGGGACCTATTATTATGGAGTTTGCGGCGTTTCCGGCAAAACCTACGATAATCCATGCATGTGTGTACAAAACTTTACTTAATACTGTAATAACATTCACAAATTCCTGAAGCTAAAAAAATGTATGTATGGTTCATAAAAATATTTACAATGTCAGCTTGCGACGAAGCTAGTTACGCAATGGTTATGGTATATAATGGTACTGGGTTGACGCAACGGTTATGGTCATAACCATTGCGTCAAACTCGTCTTTGATTTATTACTTCTGTATTTAATTTTCGTGTGTCGGGCTTTCTAGAAATTTATTTCCATTTTTTTCTCAGATACACAATAAATATATATAAAAATATAGTCGAGCCGTTTCGAAGAAGTGTGCGATAAACACAGTAACACGATATTTTCATACATTAGATTTATACATGAACCTTAAAAATTACAGTAAAAGTCGGGTATCAAACTAGTATAGTATTATATTTAACTGAAGTAGGGCATGGCAGGAAACCTGCTCAAAATATGGAGCAGCCCGACTGGGGTAGTACCTCGACCTTACAGAAGATCACAGCTAAATAATATCGTTTTCAAGCAGTGTTATGTTTCTGTTGGTTATTAAGGTGACTAGAGCTACTGGGGGGAACTGGGGATGACGTCGGCAACGCGCGTGCGATGCTTTTGGTGTTGCAGACGTCTATAATAATAAGCTACGGTGATCGCATACCATCAGGTGAGTCGTACGCTTGTTTGCCGACCTATTTACAAATATACATATATAATTATATATATTGACAACACCGTCATATACATACAATAAAAAATATTATTATTGTTTTATTAAATATGAAACCACTTACGTAATATGTCCTTAACGATGAAATAACTGCATGTTTATCCTTAAAATATTGAAAATAGATGCTACGTTTACGTTTTACGTTCTTTTGTCACAATGTTTGTCTGGGCTAATTTTGGTAGGTAATTACCTACCAAAATTACTGCACCGATTTTAAGTAAATTGTACACAGATTTATAACTTTATCCAACTTAAAATTAGGGCTCGCAGGCTATATTTTATTGACAACTAATGACCACGAGTTTTTTTGAAAAAAAAAATTAATATGGCGACACGAAGTTCGCCAGGTAAGATAGTTTCTTATGTATTTTGTTTTGTTTCAGGCTAAAATGTGCAAATGATAAATTCCTGCACGATGGAGAATGTTAAATTTCTACATAAATATATAACACTACAGTAAATACATCGATATATTTTTTTAAATATATTTTATACAAACCACGTCTGACAATATTGAACACAAGAAACTTAATCAATTCACTTATAGATTCAGTGCGACAGGAACCATGAATCATCGCCACATGTACTGTGTCAATTAGACAATAAAAACACATACACGAGATATAATTTATGTATTAAATAAAAATATATTTAAGACAAAAAAAAATTGTTTTCTTTGTAAGACTCAGTTCAAGACACCTTGATGTAGTGACAGCTATTATTTTCAAAAATTAACCTTCCATCTTTTTTACCTTAACTAATATTTACGTATATTTACAAAAATAAATTAAAATAATAAATATGTCTCAATAATAATCATGATTTTATATCATTAACATTTCATTGTAAAATACTAGATATTCAAATATAAACAAAATGTGTGTGTGTCAGCTCCGACGCACGACTGGAGTTTACTTCTTCAGATCGACTGTCTAAATATGCACAAAAAAGACTTTATAGTGTAAGAAAAAGATTAATACCATATGAAATGGTAAATAAACGAAGAAAACGTCGTCACCGATACCGTCGTAAACGTCGTAGGCCGTAGCCGATACTAAACGTCGTCTTAGCAGATAGATGGCGTACAAAAACATAACGAGGTCATTCGTTCAATAGATTTTACTCCTCATATTTTTTTCAGCACAGGGGGCCTTATAGGCCTCCAAAAACTTGTCAATAAGAAAAATAAACATAATTAATTATGTTTGCTAACAGCCGTATATATACATATACATAACAGTTACATGTAAACGATTAATCATGTGAATAAATATGTAATTACTCGGATTATTGCTTACGATAGACGAGCGACGGAAATTATTGTACAATAATTGTTTACATAATATATAGATATAATAAATTTTACCACCAATTGTCACTAAAACATTTTTCAAAGGATTTTAGAAATAAAAATATAATTATATTTTAATATTTAAGGAATTAATGTATTATCTGTATTATTTATATTTGATTGCTTATTGATTGCTTGATAATTGCATAACTATTGCCAAGTTCGCTGCGATCTCTAGTTGATTAAAATCCCGAATTCATGCACTAGACATAATATTTATTTTTTGAAAGTATTTTCCTTTTGTTACATTTACCGTAATGTACTAATGTATATCTTTATGGCATCTCAAACTGAAAAAAAGAACAAAAAATGTATAAATACCCAATATTTTTTCCGGAAAAGCGTATATCTTTCTACTTTATTTACTAAATAAATTTAATTATCAATAAACAGAATAGCCAATGTAATTTGTAATTAAAAAAAAAAATTGTTTATGAAATTAAAAAAAAAAATTTTTTCACCGGTACTTTATTAAATTCTCCGTCGTAACGTGATCTGAGTTTGATTCAGTCAAATGAGTCATCAAAGATGATTTTTGAAGTAAAACTACTTTAGGCGCATGAGGGGTAAAATTTGAGCGACCGGTAATGCGACAACGTCATGAAGTTCAGTACTTAGATGGGTGACCGCCTGGAAACACCGCGTGAGGTGAATGTATGGTGGCCTAATACTAACGAGACATAATTTTGCCAAAAAAACAATACAAAAAAATAACTTGAATAATTTTATTGTAAGTTGCAGCGTTAACGATTACTTTATTTTTAAAATTGGTTTGCCAAAGAAGTCTCACTTCTGGCATATCGTGTACTTTGTAGGCATGCATATATCCTGCTGCTGGGCATTGGTCTGTTTTCCCATGTAGGAGAAGGATCAGAGCTTAATCCACCACGCTGCTCTAATGCGGGTTGGCGGATATATTACCTACTGTGAGTAACGATCGCTATCAGGTGTACATGATGACAACCGGGACCAACGGCTTAACGTGTGGGGAAACTCACAAGGACTGCACAAACATCCAGACCACCTCAAAAATCTGTACGACCAATACAAATGTTTGTCATTTGCGGGGATCCAACCACCAGCCGCCACAAACCAGTGCTATGACCGCTGGGCCAACGTCGGTTTTTTTTTAATATATATAAGATATATTATACGAGATATGAGTAGGTACTCGTATTTCCTTAGTTTGAAAATTTTCATAGTTAAAATCGATCACATCATGTTATTACTTGTTTATCTAGATAAGTAAATCTCGCGACTCCTGATCATTTCATGGTCTACTATTGCGCCTTTACCTTGTATATGACATTAATTTTTTAAAAGAGTACCTAGAGTTTTTTCCTCCGGCTTTTTTTTCTCTCGGCCTACCTAGAAACATTATGTTATTTATTGTAATAGGTATTTAATAAAGCCGAGGAGGAGGTAGGTAGGTAATTCTCTTATAACACTGGGTACATTACCTTAGTTTGTTATGTACCTAGTGTTAAGATGTAAATTTATATTTTATTGTTGAATATTTTGCTACCTTAACTTTCTTTTATTTCTTTTATTACTGTTTAGTTTTTTTTTTTGTAAATGTTTTTTTTTACTTTCGTTAAGTGTGTGTATCACCTTATGGCGAAATAAATGTTTTCATTTTCATTTTTTACAATCTTTTATACCATATAAATTATGTAATGACTTTATAAGTAGATATTAAAAGTTTAAAAGTAATTTTTTTTTTTTTTTCGTTTTTAGCGCATTGAATTAATTATAAGGAAGCTTGTTTTTAAAAATGGTTTTTTACTTTTAATTTATTTTTGACTTATCACGTCACTTTATTCGAATTATTCTTAGCAAGCTCTTTCATATGATACGCATAATTATTATAGAAGTGCACTAAAAATAACTAGTCCGCCATCTTAGATATACCGCCATGTTAGATTTAGAATGACGTCACAAAGTTACCCATGCATTGTCAACCAAATTGAACTTGTATACAAAATTTCAGCTCAATTGGTTGAAGATATCTACTTCAAAATTGAGTTGCAAGATTTCACCAGAACAAACATTTATTGATTTATTTCATTTGGACAAACAGTAGTTGCTACATTACAATTTTCACATAAAAACTATACTACAATTGAGCTTAAATGGGCAACATTTTAAGTTATCACAACATGCATAAAAAGAGATGAAACATTAGTATTATTAAAAGATTATAATTATCTACAAATTGAAATACAGATAAAAATAATTAAAAATAGATGTAGTTAAAGTTACACAAACATAAACTTCGTCGGCGTGGACTCCGCTGCTATTGGTCTTAGCGTGATGACACATAGCCTATAGCCTTCCTCGATAAATGGGCTATCTAACACTGAAAGAATTTTTCAAATCGGACCAGTAGTTCCAGAGATTACCGCGTTCAAACAAACAAACAAACAAACAACCGAACAAACAAACTCTTCAGCTTTATATATTAGTATAGATTAACTAAATCTTATACTATTAAACGAGCAATTCTTATATATATATATATATATATATATATATATATATATATATATATATATATATATATATATATATATATATATATATATAATCTGAATCTCGGAATCGGCTCCAACGATTTTCGTGAAATTTAGTATGCAGGGGATTTCGGGGGCGAAAAATTGATCTAGCTAGGCTTCATTTTTAAAAAATGTAGTTTTATCCCTGTTTTTAGGCAATGAAAAAATATCATTAGAATACGAAGCTTAATTTCACCGATGTCAACATAGCTGTATTAGGAAATCGGCGGGTGCCGAATCGTGTAGACCCGGGTTCAAATCTCAGTCTCCAGATTATTATTTTTTCTTTTTTTGTTTAAATTTCACTCGTGATTTATTCTTTAAATAAAATTAAAATACAAAAATACCGAGAAAAAAAAACAAACAAAAAAAAAGTACCGAGCTATTCTCGGTCACCCAGGTACTTATACTTTAACTGACCAACCTGTTCTATTCTCCTTAATGGTACTAGTTTACATAATTATAGCTTCTCTTAATATTTGTAACTCTGGATATATTTCTTTTAACCTATTAGCCATTACATAACTAAAATATCCATTTTACTTATTTTATAAGTTTGTAACAACTTACCAAATTAAACTCTTTATCATAATATATATCTAAATTAAGAATCTAGAGACTTGTTCTTCTACAGTTCATTTTATAAAATATAGTGGTACCTAAGTATGTCGATACACACTGTTAACGCGGTACTATTGCGTTAAAAATGCACTTTAATGACCTTTCGACACACACTATAGCACGCACTCACGATTCGACATTCGGCGATTAGACGTTCGGTCCAGCTCCAGACTCATGTTGACGGGCTCCACGTTCACGTGCTTCACGGAACCGACGGCTCACAGATCGGCGAATAAATTCATTTTGCAAAGCGCTGTTTACCCAGCTTTGGTGATTTTTTTTGTAGAAACACAATCATCACGCATCGTTGTCTCCACCTGATGTAGTTTGGGCCAAAATTCTTTTTCTCGACCTTCGATTGGCACATGACTACAACCTCGTATCTAGGTACACACATTAGCTTCTCATATTAAAAAAAAATTAACTGCATTTTATTAATATCACGCCACAACTCAAGTCTCACATGTTTATAAAATGATGTTGTCCACCGTTCACATTTTAATATAATAATTATGTTAATAAAAGTTCCAATTCCATTGTACTCGGTTATTTGATATTGAAAGAAAACGCGCCGCGTCAACTCGAAGGGTATATATATATATATATATATATATATATATATAATCTGAATCTCGGAATCGGCTCCAACGATTTTCGTGAAATTTAGTATGCAGGGGATTTCGGGGGCGAAAAATTGATCTAGCTAGGCTTCATTTTTAAAAAATGTAGTTTTATCCCTGTTTTTAGGCAATGAAAAAATATCATTAGAATACGAAGCTTAATTTCACCGATGTCAACATAGCTGTATTAGGAAATCGGCGGGTGCCGAATCGTGTAGACCCGGGTTCAAATCTCAGTCTCCAGATTATTATTTTTTCTTTTTTTGTTTAAATTTCACTCGTGATTTATTCTTTAAATAAAATTAAAATACAAAAATACCGAGAAAAAAAAACAAACAAAAAAAAAGTACCGAGCTATTCTCGGTCACCCAGGTACTTATACTTTAACTGACCAACCTGTTCTATTCTCCTTAATGGTACTAGTTTACATAATTATAGCTTCTCTTAATATTTGTAACTCTGGATATATTTCTTTTAACCTATTAGCCATTACATAACTAAAATATCCATTTTACTTATTTTATAAGTTTGTAACAACTTACCAAATTAAACTCTTTATCATAATATATATCTAAATTAAGAATCTAGAGACTTGTTCTTCTACAGTTCATTTTATAAAATATAGTGGTACCTAAGTATGTCGATACACACTGTTAACGCGGTACTATTGCGTTAAAAATGCACTTTAATGACCTTTCGACACACACTATAGCACGCACTCACGATTCGACATTCGGCGATTAGACGTTCGGTCCAGCTCCAGACTCATGTTGACGGGCTCCACGTTCACGTGCTTCACGGAACCGACGGCTCACAGATCGGCGAATAAATTCATTTTGCAAAGCGCTGTTTACCCAGCTTTGGTGATTTTTTTTGTAGAAACACAATCATCACGCATCGTTGTCTCCACCTGATGTAGTTTGGGCCAAAATTCTTTTTCTCGACCTTCGATTGGCACATGACTACAACCTCGTATCTAGGTACACACATTAGCTTCTCATATTAAAAAAAAATTAACTGCATTTTATTAATATCACGCCACAACTCAAGTCTCACATGTTTATAAAATGATGTTGTCCACCGTTCACATTTTAATATAATAATTATGTTAATAAAAGTTCCAATTCCATTGTACTCGGTTATTTGATATTGAAAGAAAACGCGCCGCGTCAACTCGAAGGGTCGCCATGTACGGATGGGACCGAGGAGCGTCAAATTAAAAGACGTGTTTAAAGAGAAACTGCATGTTTATTACGGACTCAGTTACAATTATTAGTTTCAATTATGAGGCTTATGAGGTATATAACATACCTATACTACACTAGACGGCCCGGTGAACTTCGTATCACCTACGTATATTTGTGAAAAATATACACAAAACACTTTCTGAACGCACCTATAAAATATTTGACAACCAATTGACAACGTTTTTGACAAAAGACATTAAATTTCCCCGCTAGGAACATTTTGTATTGGAAAATTAAATACTCGTTTTTAGTATTTTCCGTTACATATTATTTATGTTTCTCGCCGTTTAAACCTTCCCTGAACTTCCACAAACATTTCAAGATGAAAATTAGCCAAATCAGCCCAGTCATTCTCGAGTTTTAGCGAGACGTAACGAACAGCAATTGATTTTATATATGTCGAAGATCAGAAGTGATGAAGGAAAAGGCGGAGGGCCGAACTGGTTTATTAACAATGTAATTTAACACAAGATAGTTACACAGATTAGTTAACGGGGTGGAGGCCGAACTACTTAGTATTAAATGGACTCACCGAGTGGGTACCGTATCTATCGCGTGGCAGAGGGACAACTCAGAGTCAGTGCCCGACAGTTGCGACCCGAGTCTAGGTTTAAGGCGGCGCCGCCTTTAAAATGCGCATTAACGCTCGCCTCCACTGCCCGAGTTTCCCACAATTGAATGTAACAATTAATTCGTGTACACAAACTAACTATTAGAAGAGTGTTACACTCGGCTAACCTAACCCCACGATATCGGTGTGCCTTCAGCTTTACTTCATAGGAAGACAATTAAAACAATATATTTTAATATCAGAAACCCAGGTGTGCTCACAGCCTTATTACTCTGTACCGCGCACCTGCAAGATTTCAACATCATTTCGGATGAAGATTGGAGACCACCGCAGCGACCACCGCCGCGACGGCCCCACTGAGGAAACCTTTCTTTAACTTCTTTTTATTAAATCACTAGCTTCAGCGCGCGACTTCGTCCCCGTGAAATAGGACCAATTCTCTAGGAAGCTCTCAAAAGGAAAAAAACCCGGTTTTGAAACATTCTTCATTGGTGCTACGCTCCTATTGGTCTTAGCGTGATGATATATAGCCTATAGCCTTCCTCGATAAATGGGCTATCTAACACTGAAAGAATTTTTCAAATCGGACCAGTAGATCCGGAGATTAGCGCGTTCAAACAAACAAACAAACAAACAATCAAACAAACAAACTCTTCAGCTTTATTATATTAGTATAGATTCTCTTACTTAACATCAGTAGGGAATCACTTATTCTTAATCATGTAGTTTTAATACCAAATTTTAATTGTAATTTTAGTTAATAAATGTAATTATAAGTAAATTGCCTTTTCTTGGCACCTGCAGCTGTAACAATCGTAACTAGAGTCTGAGATATGTGTAGATATTTATTTATTATTTATTTATTTATTAAGGTACTAGCAGCAATACACAAGTGCACCGTGCCACGCCAGAGCCAAGACTGCCTTAGCTGCGGTTGCATCGGTCTTTTATGCACGAAGGAATTACTCGGATTAAAGAATGAGTGAGGGTAGATGAATAATAATAACAACGCAGGTACCGACATTAATAACTATCTGCATTGATTCTCCGAGAGATATATATATATATATATATATATATATATATATATATATATATATATATATATATATATATATATATATATAAGATGACTGATAGTAATCGCAATTAACCATGTTTCTATTTCTTATTTACACCTTTTTTTTATTTGAATAGTATATTACTATGAAATGTTAATGGGTGAATATTTGAAAAAGTGCAAATCGCGCGGCGGTTGATAAAGAACCAATACAGCGTTTTTATTTTTTACTTTTGTGAATTATTTCTTATGTAAAAAAGTATCCCAAACATGGTGCGATAACTAAAAATCTTATTTATAAATTAAGTTAAGAGATATTACAAATCAAAGTGCCAAAATCTAATTACCATTCGTGTCCCATTTTCCATTTTCAATCAATAATTATCCTAAAAGTGTTAATTCCTTCTTGAAGATTACACTTTTGGTTAAATATTCATAAACTTAAGTTGTTAATGAACACATAAAACCATGCTATAACACGCAAAGAACTTAACTTATTAAAAATAAGATCAGTTAAAAAATGTCCATCGATAACCTACTAATTACCATTTCAAAATATTTCGTAATGAATTTTCATATAAAAACTGGAATATTCCAATCCAAAAGTACACAGCCGCGCGGGCGCCAGTCAGGGCTTGGACATCGAGTGCAGTGGTAGTGTCAAAGACCAGTCTTTTTGGCGCTAATTTTGATTTTCTGGTCCTCATAGTGTTTTTGTCAAAATATTTTCTAATTACAATTTATTGTTTTTTAGGTAAGTGATTAATTACATATTTTTCATGACGTGTTTTATGTAGTCCTTTTAGTGACCCCTTTTGGGTTTCGAGAATAGAATTAAAATTTTCTAGCAAAAGAATGATTCATTTAAGGAAATAGTTGAAATACTACTTACCATCTGTCTCATTACCGGTATTTGCCGTTCGCATAAGCGAATGGTAATTAGTTTTTTTAGAAATGGTAATTGTTATAATCTATTATTATCTGGTATTATGTTAATTCTCGCCCTCAGATCCGAGAAGAGGTCGAGAAATTTTATGGACAGTTGTACTCGTCCAGCGCACGTAAGCCCGAGCCTTAGGACACCGAAGATCCACGTGCACCATTGTTATGTCAAAATTCGGAGGACATCCTGGACATCAAAGTAGATATGAGATTAGTGCGGCGCTCAGTCAGATTAAAAACGGGAGCTTTAAAGCCGTTATCCACTGGGGTACCACGCCGTAGGCGCTCCTGGAGCTGGAGTGTGGTGGTACTGTTCTTTAAGAGAGGCGATAAGTCTCTGTTAAAGAATTACAGGCCGATCTCACATCTGAGGCACGTCTATAAGCTTTTTTCGAGGGTCGTTACGAATCGTCTCGCCAGAAGACTCGACGAATTTCAACCAGCAGAGCAGGTTGGGTTTCGAAATGGCTACAGCACCGTAGACCACATCCATACTGTTTGGCAGATTATTCAAAAGACAGAAGAATATAATCAGATGGTGTGTATGGTATTTGTGGACTACGAGAAAGCCTTCGACTCTGACCAATTTTCCTCCCGCGTGGTGTAAGACAAGGTGATGTCATATCACCGAAATTGTTTACCACTGCGCTGGAGGATGTCTTTATGACCTTGGATTGGGGGGAACGAGGCATCAACGTCAACGGTGAATACATCTCTCACCTTCGTTTTGCCGACGATATCGTCATCTTTGCGAAGACATTGGATGAACTAGGCCAAATACTGGCCGGCCTAAACGATTCTTCTGGACGAGTCGGTCTCGGTATGAACTTGGACAAAACGAAAGCTATGTTTAACAACCAAGTCATACCGAGACCGATATCGGTAGATGGTACCCTTCTCGAAGTTGTCCAGGATTATATTTACCTAAGCCATACCATCCAAAAAGCCCGCAACAACTTCGAGAAGGAGGCCGATAGGAGGATTCGGTTGGGCTGGGCAGCGTTTGGCAGGCTTCGTCAAGTCTTTACTTCGACGATTCCGCAATGCTTGAAAACAAAAGCCTTCGAACAGTGCGTCCTGCCTGTTTTAACATACGGAGCCGAGACGTGGACACTGACGAAGGGACTGGTCCACAAGTTTAAAGTCGCTCAACGTGCAATGGAACGGGCTATACTTGGGGTTTCTCTCAAAGATAGAATTAGAAATGAGGCTATCCGCGAGAGAACGAAAGTAACCGCATAGCCCACAGAAATAACAAGTTGAATTGGCAGTGGGGTGGTCACTTGTGTCGCAGGACCGATGGCCGTTGGAGTAGACGTGTCTTGGAGTGGAGACCGCGTCTTGGCAAACGCAGTGTGGGACTTCCTCCGGCCCGTTGGACCGACGATCTACGTAAGATTGCCGATGTAGGCTGGATGAGGATTGCGCAAAACCGGGATGTCTGGCGCGAACTTGGTGAGGCCTATGTCCAGCAGTGGACTGCAATAGGCTGATGATGTTGTGATGACTGAGATATCATATAATATGGTACAACGTTTCTAATGCTTTAATAATTACTATAGTAATAATATTGATCTCTAAACTTTAACTTTAAGACCGTTCAAAAATTGTTTTTATTTTCAATTAGAAGAGTTTTATTTGTTTTCCACTTTATTGTGTTAGACACTGATTTTATTATTTCTTATAAAAATATTTACGATTCTATTGGAAAATGTATTTTTATTTTTATTTTATGTTTTAAGGCATGTTGCCTACGTTTTTCTAATGATTGTTTAGTAACTGATTTTCATAATTGTTATTATAGAAAAGAAACTTAAATTTTTGTTTTAAGTTAGTAACTTTTTTCATTTCAATAAAGCTTTTATATCTTAATTATCAACACTTTTTTATTTTTTTCATAATTACCATTCGAAAACTACTCATTACACTGTAAGTGACCTAATTACCAATTATCCATATTTATCACTACCGTTCGTATGAATTTTGAATTGTCTATTATACAAAAAGTATATATTTTAGGACATGCCCTTCGATACTATTTTAAAAAGAAAGTCCCTGAGATTACAAAAATCATATAAAGAATCATTTTCATCACATTTTTTTCTTAATCTCCATGACTATGCCAATATGCACACTTTCAAATATTTACCCTAATAATATAAAATCATGATTATTATTAAGACATATTTATTGTTTTTTATTTATTTTGTATATATATTATTAGTTATTAAGGTAAAAAAGATGGAAGATTAATTTTTGAAAATAATAGCTGTCACTACATCAACGTGTCTTGAACTAAGTCTTACAAACAAAACAAGTTTTTTTTTTCTTAAATATATTTTTATTTAGTACATATTATATCTCGTGTATGTGTTTTTATTATCTAATTGACACAGTACATGTGGCGATGATTCTTGGTTCCTGTCGCACTGAATCTATAAATGAATTGATTAAGTTTCTTGTGTTTAATATTGTCAGACAAGGTTTGTACAAAAGAGAATTTAAAAAAATTGATGTGTTTGTTGTAGTTTTATATATTTATGTAGAAATTTAACACCGTCCATTGTGAAGGAAAGTATCTTTTGCACATTTTAACCTGAAAACAAAACAAAATAAATAAGAAACTAGCTTATCTGGCGAACTTCATGTCGACATAAATACATTTAATTTAAAAAAAGTCGTTAATAAAATATACCCTTTATTTTAGGTTGGATAAAGTTATAAATCTGTGTAAAATTGAATTAAAATCGGTGCAGTAGTTTTGGTAATTAGCCCAGACAAACATTGTGACAAACGTACGTAAAACGTAACACTTAGCATCTATTTTAAATATTTTAAGGATAAACATGCAGTTATCTCATCAAGGATATATTAACGAATATGTTACGTAGGATATATTAAGGATATATTACGTAAGTGGGTTCATATTTAATAAAACAATAATTCATAATATTTTTTATTGTATGTATATGACGGTGTTGTCAATAAAATATATATGTATATTTTTGTAACTAGGTCGGCAAACAAGCGTACGGCTCACCTGATGTTACCTAAGCTATGACCATAGCTTATTATTATAGACGTCTGCAACAACAAAAGCATCGCCCGCGCGTTGCCGACGTCATCTCCAGTTCCCCCCAGTAGCTCTGGTCACCTTATTCACCAACAGGAACGCAACACTGCTTGAAAACAGTGTTATTAAACTGTGATCTTCTGTAAGGTTGAGGACTTGAGGTGCTACCCCAGTCGCCCCAGTCATTCTGCTCCATATTTTGAGCAGAAAATTTTCTGCTATCGCTCGCTTCGTACTATTTTTATTTTTTGTGTTAACCATCTTAATACCATGGTAGCGTCTCGTCAAAGAATTCATTGTAAAATAAAACTTTAATAGTCGGGTGCTGCAAAGGACTCGCTATAGACGGTGCCAAGGTTTGCTTAAAAACCAAATAAAAATCATCATATCAAGAATTTCGACTCATTGGTATGTGGATCCATAGCTCATTTGGCAG
Organism: Melitaea athalia; assembly: GCA_905220545.2. Classification (NCBI taxonomy): domain Eukaryota; kingdom Metazoa; phylum Arthropoda; class Insecta; order Lepidoptera; family Nymphalidae; genus Melitaea; species Melitaea athalia. The sequence goes on from HG992201.1 coordinate 712,669, forward strand.
AGCGCTGATACGGTATGTCGGAGGCGCGGGTTGAAACCCCGCTGGTTCAAAAATTTCTGATATGATTTAAAATGTTTATAACCATACATATATTTTTTCTAGATTTAGGTATTTGTGCTTGTGTATGTTATTACAGTATTAAATAAAGTTTTGTACTCACATGCATGAATTAGCATAGTTTTTGCCGGAAACGCTGCAAACTGGCTGATATATGAGAGGACAGATGCAGTCCTCTTCTGAGGAGGAGGAAGAAGATTCCTCAGCCATCGCGATGGCCAGGAACATGGCGATAATAACTGAAATATTTATTTATTTCGAGTATCGATCGCTATCAGGTGTACATGATAACAATCGAACCCGACGTGGGGAGACCCACAAAGACTGCACAAACACCCAGACCACGCCAAACATTTGTATGGCAAATACAAATGTTTTTCATGTACATGGATCGAACCCGCAACCGCCAGCGCAACAGCCTCAAACCAGTGCTGTGACCGTTGCGCCAACTCGTCGTCGAAAAATAGTATATAATATAAATAAATAAAAGTAAGAATATAAATAACCACTCGACGGATAGAAAACTCCTCGATAACTCTCTAACGTTAAATAATTTAAAACGAAATCAGACGCAACATAAGTTTAAAACTAAATCGGGAACGTGTTAAGATCGTTTAAACAAACAATAACCTGTTGTAGCTGTTATGGATAACTTTATTCTGCGAATAAGTTACGAATAGACGTCAACAGCAGGATGTAGAATATATTCTAGTGTACGCTTCAGCCTGTAACATCCCACTGCTGGGCATAGGCCTCTTTCCCCATGTAGGAGAAGGATCAGAGCTTAATCCACCACGTTGCGTGGGTTCCACCTGTTGTGGGTTCGATTCCCGCCTGAGGTCCCTCCCGTCTGGGTGTAATATTTGTATTTATATATTTTTTATTTCCACGTATATTTAAGAATTAAGTTGCTTATCTTAGAAACACACGAATGTATGAATGTTATAAAAAAAAATAAAGGTTTATTACTACTATTTAATTGGCCATCAAGAAACTATATTTTTTAGATCCTCAATTTGAAATAGAAATATGCCATAAATGTAATTGAATTCAATGGTGATAAACAATCACTACATATTATAAAACAAAGTCTCTTCCCGCTGTCTGTCTGTCTGTATATATGTTTAGATCTTTAAAACTACGCAACAGATTTTGATGCAGTTTTCTTTAGTAAATAGAGTGATTCCAGAGAAAGGTTTATATGTATAATACATGCATAATATAGTAGAGGAACACTGATAGTTTTAAAGTATTCTAATGTAATGTCGTAAATAAACACATTTTTTTGCGCTTAGATTGCAAATAATATTTATTTTATATTTAGTATCAGCATTGCACCCGTGCGAAGCAGGAGCGGGTCGCTAGTGTAATATAAATGAACAAATATTTATTTTATATTTTATATTTAGTATCAGCATTGCACCCGTGCGAAGCCGGAGCGGGTCGCTAGTAATATTATAATATAAACTTATTGCCGTTGGCTACCACCATCCGTCCAAAATATCGTTAGCTTTTTATCGATAACATTGACATCAAAATGATTGTCTTAAGACACACGCAAAAACATTTAAACTTTAAAATATACAAATTTACTTACGAAAAAAAATGATCTTCATGATTACGTCGACCTGATTCGTCGAAGACTGACAGAGAACTGACTGAAGAATTTAAATATGTGGGGTTTTTGTGGTATTTATAGTAAGTAGCAATAGATCGCTTTTCAGCGATAAGGTCGCCCTTTATATCTTATGATACTTTGTAAAGATTGCTACTTAAACAATATTTGTAGATAAAAACTGTACAGTAGCGGTAAAAAAAAATTAGAAAAAAAATTAAACAAACCTAAAACATGCCGAAAATAAATACATTTATTAATCATTTGCATCAACTTTTGTTAACACAGAAAATTTAATTTAAATAATTGTATTTGCTTTTTGCTTACAAACGAAAAAAAAAACGACTTCAATTACATCGATAAGTAATACAACGCAGGTAACGACGAATAGTCAAGTAAATTCATAATCAATATTTAAACATAATATGTTGCTGATGATTTATTCAATGCATGCCATAATATACGCCGCGTTGGCGCAGCGATCACAGCACTGGATTGCTATTGACTGTTGCGCGGACGGATGCGGGTTCGATCCCCGTACACGACAACATTTGCATACATACTTACCTGCAGCCAGGTTACTGCTGACTGAGGTTAATGACCTGGCTGCAGGTAAGTGTGGCAATCATAGAGATGGTTGCCTACTACAGTCAGGTATATAATGTAAAATATTAACGGTTTTAGCTTATTACATGTACCTAATTAACATTAGAGGGAAAAGATAAAAAAAAATTGCAGCAGGCTTATGGTGGCAGAGGTTGTTTTTATAAATTCACAATATTTAAATCAGCCTATAAAAAATTGTTCCATCTAATTAACATATGAGGGAATATTTAGCTATCTCGGATCTTAGACCATATCATTTTAACTGTATTGTCATTATTGTCAATTGATAGAGACTTTATTACACTAGTTTGGAATTATTGCTTTTTAAATCTATGGTCTGTTGTGCTGTGTGGCTACGGCACTCTAGAATGTAGCCACCCCCTCTCTTCCAGTGGGTGTCGTAAGAGGCGACTAAGGGATAACAAAGTTTCACTACACCATGGAACGATTGAAGCCGACCGATGGCGGGATAGCCATTCTACAGCTGGCTTTTTAAATAGACAGACCAAAAACGGGCAGCAGCGTCTTTGGTGCGACAAAGCCAGCCCTGCGGTCACCAACCCGCCTGCCCAGCGTGGTGACTACGGGCAACACACATGAGTTCACGTCATTTTTGGCGCGAACTTGTGGAGGCCTATGTCCAGCAGTGGACTGCGATAGGCTGAAGTGATGATGATGATGATGATGGAGTCTATGGTCAATTGATTGAGACTTTATTAAACTACTTGGGAATTGCTTTTTAAAGTATTTTAATTATTATTGTTTGTTATAATAATCTTTACGTATATGTAGGAATCAGAAGTGAGGATAGGATGACGGATGGCCGGACTGGTTAATTAGCAATGTAATTTAACACAAGATAGTTACACAGATTAGTTAACGGGGTGGAGACTAACTACTTAGTATTCAATGGACTCACCGAGTGGGTGCCGGGTCTATCGCGTGGCAGAGGGACAGCTCAGAGTCAGTGCCTGGGACTTGCGACCCAAGTGTAGGGTTAAGGAGGGCCCTCCAAAGATACGTATCAAACGCTCCCCATCCACTGCTCGAGCTGCCCACGCTGTCTAACTAAATAAGTAACAATTAATTCGTGTACACAAACTTACCATTAGAAGAGTCGAGGTCAAGCCACCAGCAGGATACACAAGCGCACCGCGCCACGCCAGAGCCAAGGCCGCCTGAGCCGCGGCCGCACCGTTCGTTTTATGCATGACAGAATGACTCGAATAATAGCAGGTACCGACATACACGTCAGAACGACTCGAATAATACAATGATTTAGGGTAGGTGAATATCAACAACAGCGTAGGTCCCTACATATACGTACTTAAATTAATAGAATGAGTATAACACCTATAATAAAGATAACGCTTAGCTTTTAAGATTCTTTGTTTATTATTATAACTGTCTATCTTCAGGGTCTATTTTGTTGGTGTTAAGTGAATAAATAAATAAATACGCGTTATCAAAGGTTATCTAGTCAAAAAGTAGTCATCACACCTCGATCAAATTTAAATGCACGCACCACCTTTCGAAATCGTCCACCCAGTCAGTTCTAAGGTAGGTAAGTTCTTAAAAAATTAAAAATACAATCGAATTGAGAACACCCTCCATTTTTGGAAGTCGGTTAAAATTTAAAGTCACAAAAAAAATACCCACGAGTAACAAACCAAAATAATAACTCTTATAATCATATATCATTGACACCAATATTGCGACAGACAAACTCAATATTATCATCATCTCCCTGCCCTTATCCCACTTATGTTAAGTAGGGTCGGCACAACATGAGTCATGGAACTCATGTTGTAGAAGATTTGGCATGGTATATTACTTTTTTTGGTTGGCACTAGTGGGCGTATATTTGAAGAAATGAGGTTAAGTCGTAAGATATTTAAATCTAAATTAAAATGGTGCATTAAAAACCAAGAAAAAATAGAAATGGACATATTAGCTTCATTACATACAAAAAAGAAATTTTCATCATTTTGGAAAGGTACTAGAAAACTAAATAATAGTCCAAGCCTTCCAGTTAGCGTGGATGGTAGGAGTGACTATGCTGGGATAGCGAATATGTTTAAAGAATATTTTAAAGTGATTTCACCTCTTGAATCTCAGCCAAGGGTGAACGATGCTGAGTTTTGTCAATCAGAATCCCCCATTAGGTTCACTTGCAAAGAAATAAGAGATGCAATTAAAGACATGAAGAGAGGTAAATCTCCCGGACATGATGGACTCAGCATCGAGCACCTTCAAAATGCTGGTATACATCTGCCAGGAGTGTTGACAATGTTCTTCAATCTCTGTATAGGACACTCTTACCTACCACAGGAGATGTTGGACACAATAGTTGTACCTATTGTAAAAAACAGGACAGGGGACATAGCAGACAAGGGTAACTACCGGCCTATTTCACTGGCAACTGTGATAGCCAAAGTATTTGACAGCGTGCTCGACTCTCGCCTGGGTGGCTACACACAGTTACACGATTCACAGTTTGGTTTTCGTGCTGGGTTGTCAACTGAGAGTGCCATTTTTGCACTGAAGCACGCTGTCAAATATTATACTGATAGGAAAACACCAGTGTATGCTTGTTTCCTGGACCTGTCTAAGGCCTTCGACCTGGTTTCCTATAATGTCCTGTGGGAAAAGCTTCGGGGAAACGGCGTTCCTGCGTCACTAATAACTATATTGTCCATCTGGTATGACAAACAGAGAAATTTTGTGAAATGGTCAACTGCATTGTCTGAACCATACAAACTTGAGTGTGGGGTAAGGCAGGGGGGTCTCACTTCCCCGAGGCTTTTTAATATTTATATTAATGAATTACTTGTTAGACTCGGCAGCACACATGTCGGATGCCATATAGATGATGTATGTGTAAATAACTTAAATTATGCAGATGACATGGTGCTGCTGAGTCCCTCAATATGCGGAATCAGAAACCTAATTAAAATCTGTGAAGAATATGCTGAGCAGCATGGCCTAAAATATAATCCTAGAAAAAGTAAGTTACTAGTCTTTGTAGGAAAAAATAAAAGTCCAGCATGTGTCCCTCCCGTACAGATTAGTGGTGAAATTTTACAAAAAGTAACTGAATTTAAATATCTGGGACACATTGTGACGGAAAGCTTAAAAGATGACAAAGACATCGAAAGAGAACGTAGGGCGTTGGCTGTAAGGGCCAATATGCTGGCCCGAAGGTTTGCTGGTTGTTCAGTACCTATTAAAATAACACTATTTAAAGCTTACTGCCAAACATTTTACACCAGCAGCCTTTGGGCAAGCTGTACCCGAAGAGCGGAACACGTCCTGCGAGTTCAGTACAATAATGCCTTCAGGGCGCTGTTGAGGCTCCCATATTATTGTAGTGCGTCAGGCATGTTTGCAGATGCCCACACTGACGACTATTTCGGGCTAATGCGTAAGAAGGTGGCCTCAATAATACGGAGGGTTAGGGTAAGCACCAACAGCATCCTGAGGGTATTTGCGGAAAGACTGGATGGGCCGACCATGGGGAGGTTTATCAAGTTACATGTTCAAAGTGTGACTGGGTCAATCTCCCTGTGGTAGATATTTATTTATGTTTTGTTTCTTTTTATTTATATTTTGTTTCTATTTTTTACTAACATAGTTCTTAAGTAATCCTATAAATTGTACTAACCAACTATGAGCCTTTGTAGCTTGACAATAAAAGATTTTTATTTTTATTTATTTATTTTTATATTTTACGACCGGCCGCCTGCCTAACATCAACCCTCCTTGAGAATTCTTGGCTAAAAAGAAGAATAGGTGGGAAGGATTTATGTGAGAACGGGATCTGGGGTTAGGGAAACCAGTGCCACGGATTAACGAATCAAAATAATAACTCTTATAATCATAATTATATCATTGACACCAATATTGCGACAGACGAGCTCAATATTATATGAGTATGTTAATACAGTGTCTCGGCCATTCTACGTAAACAAGCTAGCCTACCACCTGAGTCAGATTTATCCGACACAAAACCCTTTATATTATACTAGCTGACCCCGCAAACGTTGTTTTGCCATATATGTTATTAACCCCCTCTTGTGGGTGGAATTTCGTAAAATCCGTTCTTAGCTAAAGAAGGAATAGAAGAAAGGAATATTCCTACCAAATTTGAAGTCTCTACGCCTTATGGTTCCAGAGATATCGTGATGAGTCAATATGTGGGTGGAAATCTCTTTTATATGTACCTATATATAATAAATAGACTAGCTGACCCCGCAAACGTTGTTTTGCCATTTATGTTATTAACCCCCGCAACCCCCTCTTGTGGGTAGAATTTTGTAAAATCCGTTCTTAGCTGACCTCTACTTGGCGAAAGCAATATTCCTACCAAATTTCAAGTCTCTAGGCCTTATGATTCCAGAGATATCGTGATGAGTCAATGGGTGGCAATCTCTTTTATATATATAGATTATATTCAATTTCTAAACCATTATTATGTTTTAGCCTAAAACATAATATTGTTTTTTCGAAACTTTATCTATTCAACCTTTTATAGTTCTAAATATTTTTATTATGATATCAAAATTTCAAAAAAAAATTTAGAATATCCTCATGTGTGGGGTAACGTAACACAAAAAATAAAAATAATACGGACTTTTATTAAGTGTTATAATTCAGATCTAGTATAAAATACTATTAATACTATTATTAAAAAAATTAATAAAATTCACTACACCTAATGTTAAACTTGTTGATAATGGTGTAGGATTAGGAGGGGAAATGTTAAAACCGGTAAAGTCCACTAAATTTCTAGGGATTACTATAGATTCGAAATTGCAGTGGGATCTTCATATTGAGGGGTTAGCGAATAGGCTCAGCTCTGCAGCGTTCGCGGTAAAAAGAATTAGACTTATTACTCACGTAGATACAGCTCGCGTAGTATATTTTAGTTATTTCCATAGTATCATGTCCTATGGAATCTTATTATGGGGAAATGCAGCTACCGTTAATACTATTTTGGTCCTGCAGAAAAGAGCTATTCGTGCAATTTATAGTTTAAGCCCTAGAGTATCATTAAGAGATAAGTTTAAAGAAATAAAAATATTGACTGTTGCTTCTCAATATGTGTACGAAAATGTTATGTATGTTCATAAAAATATACACGAATTTCGCAGGAATTGCGACATGCATAGCATTAATACTAGGAACAAAAACAAACTTGTAATGCCTGTAACTCGCTTACGCCGAGTCAGTAATTCTTTCTATGGACAATGTATACGCTTATACAACAGGCTCCCAGAAAACGTTCAAAAAGCTTCTATTGCCAAATTTAAAAAAAAATGTGAAAGAACGTTTGTGTACTAAAGGATATTATTCGATTAACGATTTTATAGTAGACAGTACGCCTTGGGAATGATGTGATCGCCTCCAGGCTATTTCAACCTATATAATAATTGTAAATTTCAATCTACTTTGGAAAAAAAACATGATTAAAAAAAATGATATTAGTCCCGCTGAGTTTCTTTCGCCAGTTCTTCTCAGGTCAGAGGCTTTTTCTTTCCGAACTGGTAGTAGACTCATGACGTTCAGTAAGAAATTGTAATAATTTTATGCTGAATAAACATTTTTGAATTTGAATTACAAAATAAAATACCATTTCAATTAAGGTAAATTTACTAATATTATCCTGGAATTTTTTGATCGGTTATACCTACATCCTATTATTGAAAAATGTTACTTGTAATTGTTAGACTGATTAGGTACTGCTGAAAAAAGGAAAAGGCGAGGTTCATTCAGGATAGTTATAGTTCAGTATAAGAATATTTAATTAAATTAAATAGGTAGGTACCTACTATAAATCGATCGATGTTTTATTTGCTTACAAAAAATGTCGGATATATTTCATAGAGCATACAGTAGTAGGTAAGTATTTACGCAGTTGTTAGTTAACCAAGCTCGTAAATACAAATATCATTAATATAGCGAAATATCGACATCGAAAAGTTTCCTTTTTTTTTTACGTGGGAAAATCCATCATGGATACCCTCCGGCGCGGGGGCACCAGAGGGTTATGTCAGACTCCTACTGACCAAAAACCATCCACGTGTGAGCAGACATCCGCCTGAGTGGGGCGAGATGGGGGCGCGTTAGCAATCTCCACCCCGCCCTGGCGGTTGGCCCGAATGTAAACATCCGGGCCCCGGCACCTAATTTACCTACAACAACCCTATTTGTTGTAGGTATTTCTAGTTCAACTTCGATTCAATGTGCCGGGTGCTAAGGGCACACCAACTGATAAAAAGTCGGGAGATTAAAAGGTTAAGGCGAGTGCGCGGCAGCTGCAACAATGTCTTGAGGGTCATCACTGATAGCGGGGACTGTCCGCGAGTCGCGCATAATTATGTGTGACATTACGAGGTCACTTTTAGTTATTAGATCGATAGAATATACTTTATTGCACACCACAAAAAAGATTTACATATAACAGTTATTTACACATACATAGATATAGAGATAGTAATGTACAAAGGCGGTCTTATCGCTTAGTAGCGATCTCTTTCAAACAAGCTTTAGAAATAGGAAAGTATGCATTGAAAAGGCAGGTGCAGCAGCGTAATTATCTGTATCATCTATACAAATAAATAAAATGGCAGTGTCTGTTTGTAATATTAAAATAACCACTTTTTAAAAAATCCATATCCAGGATGTATACACGGTGTATGATACGTGCGATGTATATCTACGTGCTATGTGGTTACGGCACTGAAGAATGTAGCCACAGTAGTGCTGTGTGGTTACGGCACTGAAGAATGTAGCCACCCCCTCTCTTCCCGTGGGTGTCGTAAGAGGCGACTAAGGGATAACAAAGTTCTACTACCACCTTGGAACTTAAAAAGCCGACGGATGGCGGGATAACCATCCATGCTGGCTTTGTAATACACAGGCCAAAGACGGGCAGCAGCGTCTTCGGTGCGACAAAGCCAGCCCTGCGGTCACCAACCCGCCTGCCCAGCGTGGTCACTATGGGCAAAACACATGAGTTCGCGTCATAATGTCGGGCGCGAACTTGTGGAGGCCTATGTCCAACAGTGGACTGTGATAGGCTGTAGTGAAAGGGTATAAAAATCGCTTTATCAATTTTACTAACTTCAGGGTGTCGGTTTTTTGTGACGCTGTCATAAAAATTTACTCTCATGATTTTTTCCTAACGCTCCAAAAGAAGTATAACTTTAAAAAGGTTTTTATAAATCGCAAGTTTATGATCAAAGCTAATTTTTTAATTACATTCTTTTATTTAACTTGCATTGAATGTATATAATGTTTGTTCGGGTAAAATCATGCAAGTCAATTTTGAAGCAGATATCTTTTACCAATTGAGCTGAAATTTAGTATACAAGTTCGATTTGGTTTACAATGCATGGTTAACTTTGTGACGTCATTCTAAATCTAACATGTAGGCATATCTAAGATGGCGGACTATTTTTTTTTAGTGCACTTCTATAATATGGGTATCAAATGAAAGGGCTTGCTAAGAATAATTCGAATAAAGTGACGTAATAACTAAAAAGTCAAAAACAAATTAAAAGTAAAAAACCATTTTTAAAAACAAGTTTCTATTTGAATGCGCTAAAACGAAAAAAATAGTTTTTTACTTTAAAACTTTTACTATCTTTCTACTTATAAAGTCATTAGATAATTTATATGATGTAAAAGCTTGTCGCGAGATTTACTTGTCTAGATAAACAAGTAAATAAAACAACTTGATGTGATCGATTTTTACTATTAAAATTTTCAAACTAAGGAAATACGAGTACTCATAAATAAAGCGTTAAAATGTTTTTAAAGCTACGAAACGAAGCATGAGTGCACTTCCCACAGCGCCGAAGCTTTAAACAACATTACTCGGTAAGTCTTTAGACCATCGTAACCTAAAAACTTTAACCATGATATCTCCATATACCCATGGGGTTCAGCAGCGTGGCAGTGGTATCAGGGGTACAAGAGGACCTAAATAATCCGATTAATTAGATAGTTATACACATGATTAATCGTTTACATGTTACTGTTATGTAGATATATGATATGGCTGATAGCAAACGAAATTAACAATGTATGTTTTTCTTATTTACAACTTCACTACCTATTACAAAGTCTCTTCCCGCTGTCTGTCTGTATATATGCTTAGATCTTTAAAACCACGCAACGGATTTTGATGCGGTTTTCTTTAGTAAATAGAATGATTCCAGAGGAAGGTTTATATTGTATAATACATGCATAATATAGTAGAGGAACACTGATAGTTTTAAAGTTTTCTAATGTGATGTCGTAAATAAACACATTTTTGCGCTTAGATGGAAAATTGTTTATTTTACATTTTATATATTTTAGTATCAGCATTGCACCCGTGCGAAGCCGGAGCGGGTCGTTTGTTTTATTTATATTTTAATAGTTTTTACAATGAAATGTTAATGATATAAAATCATGATTATTTTTGTGACATTGTACGAGACAACCGAATCATGTAAATAGTTTTTATTTATTTATTTATTTATACTTTATTGTACACCACAACTACATTTTAACATTAAACACATTTAAAGATATTTACAGACTGTGAAGTACAATGGGCGGTCTTATGGCTATTTAGCCATTTCTTCCAGACAACCCATTTATAGAAAGGAAAAATTTATTAGTTTTACGTATAAAATAGGTTTCGTTTTATCGATTATAATTGTACATAGTTAAAAGTATTAAATTTTAAGTAAATAGGCTTATAAGAATAGGATAGTAAAGCATTCGATTTTGCAAAGTACGATCCGAAATAGTTATGACAAAATCATAAAATGTAAATAATTAATTGCGTATAAAGTTGCTTCTTATATTAAATTTCATAGTTAAGAATTATAGAAAAATATTAACTTGTGCGACTAGTAACTAGTTGAACAGATTCGCCTTAGTTTTGTTCATTTTTCGTAAACTATCTAGGTTAGAAAGAGATAGCAATAGATTTAGTATGAAAATTAGACAAAGATAGCTATAGTTCGGGAAGAAAAACCATGTTTTTTTTAATATTTTCTAATTTTATAATGATTTTATTAATCTTTTATGTTTTATAGATAGTTATTTATACGTTCTAGCATATAATTATCGTCATCGAATTATTTGTAAATTCATAGATACGCACGCTGCGCGCACAGGAATAACACTAACGCTGGTTCGGGACTCGGAGGGGATATTTATACTTCGCAGGCATGCAGGCAGGAGGAAGTATAAATATTCCGGAGATCAATTTAGCTCGATTATTCCGAATTTATCGCGCGCGCAGCGCTAATTGTATGATTAGATGATAGATTTTAAGGTAATAAAATAGATAAGACATAGTTTTAAGATAAATATATTGTAAATTGCATTTTATTGAAAATAAAGATATTCCGGGGTGAGATAAGGGTCCGCTGGCTAGCTACTCCCGAAATCATATAAATAGGACGCCATATCGGGCGTCATTAGGTCACTCTTCTTGGGACATCGTAATAGTGAAGAAGTAGTCAAGACTCAAGATAGTAAGAAGTCTGCTATATAGAAGCTTGCCAGCCACTCTTCTCTCCAACGGGATTGATTGAGCGCTATAGTGGTGTTTTATTGAAGAACCCCTCCACACGACGAGCACGAATATCCGTACCGGATTTCTTCGCAATCGTTTACGTACCGGCTCTAGCAAATCAGACGTCATAATACAGTCCGCTAGCTCTCTCTGAGCCAGGGACCGGTACAGACATATTTATTATTATTATTTATTTTTGTACATACAGAAATATTAGTTAAGGTAAAAAATATAGAAGGTTAAATGTTGAAAATAATAGCTGTCACTACATCAACGTGTCTTGAACTGAGTCTTACAAAGAAAACAAGATTTTTTTTTCTTCAATATATTTTTATTTAATACATATTATTTATCTCGTGTATGTGTTTTTTATTATCTATTTGACACAGTACATTTGATGATGATTCATGGTTCCTGTCGTACTGAATCTATAAATGAATTGATTAAGTTTCTTGTATTTAATAGTCTCAGACGTGGTTTGTACAAAAGAGAATTTAAAAAAATCGATGTGTTTGTTGTAATTTTATATATTTTATGTAGAAATTTAACACGGTCCATTGTGCTTGAAAGTATCTTTTTCACATTTTAACCTGAAAACAAAACAAAATAAATTAGAAACAAGCTTATCTGGCGAACTTCGTGTCGACATATTTTTTAATTAAAAAAAAACTCGTGGTCATATAATATTTTTATTGTATGTAGGTATATGACGGTGTTGTCAATATAATATACAGAGTGGGGATGACAATAGAACGATAATTGAAAACACCGTTAGTACTAGTATAAAGAAGTATTTCAAAACCATCAGATAAGTCCTAACATCAAAATAAAAAAAAAGATTTTTTCATACAAACTAATTCAATTTAATTTAATAAAATTTTATAACATCATTTTTGTAACTACAGGCTCACTGACCTGTTACACGCGTCATCGCGCGTGTAACAGGCGCGTGACCTTCTTTCTACGCGGCATAATCGCGTGGAAGTGGTTTGTGCTTGTACCTACAAAACTTCATTATTTTGATTGAATAAAAAATAGTAAGTTAGAAAAGTAAATTAAAATAAATTGTTACGCATTTAAAATTAAATTGAATAAAAAACTATTTGGTTTAAATTTTCTCAAACCATCAATTTTTTTTTAAATATGCAGAACTGATCAGTAGCCGATACTGAATAAGTTATTTTTTTAAACATTAGTTATTATAATATTATTTGGTCTGCGAACTGTCACTAAATGGCAATGATTAAAAATTGTGCCTTTTTGTGGCAGTCTATGCCATATCCATTTCTTAATCTATGATTTTAAAAATAGCTGTCCTTGAGTCGTTAACCGCCGGTTTTAGGGTAGGTCAGGTCTTTAGTATAATACATACGTAGAAATTTAAAAAAATGAAAAATCATAATTTGTGACTAAACTACTGGATGTATTTTATTGATTTTTTGTATGTGGGCTTGGAATGTCATTACATATACGCTGTCCAAGTTATCGTTGTATTATAATCCCCACCCTGTATATGTATATTTTTGTAACTAGGTCGGCAAACAAGCGTACGGCTCACCTGATAGTACCTAAGCGATTACCATAATTATCTTATTATTATAGACGTCTGCAACACAAAAAGCATCGCACGCGCGTTGCCGACGTCATCCCCAGTTCCCCCAGTAGCTCTGGTCTGGTCTGGGGTAGTACCTCGACCTTACAGAAGATCACAGCTAAATAATACTGTTTTCAATTAGTGTTGTGTTCCTGTTGGTGAGTAAGGTGACCAGAGCTCCTGAGGAGGAATTGGGGATAGGTTCGGCAACGCGTTTTCGATGCTTCTGGTGTTGCAGGCGTCTCTGTAGGCTACGGTAATTGCTTACAATCAGGTGAGCCGTACGCTTGTTTGCCGACCTAGTTACATAAAAAAAATAAAAAAAATCAAAATCTCGTATTACTGTGTTTATGGCCCACTTCTTCGAAACGGCTCGACTATATTTTTATATATATATATTGTATATGTGAAAAAAATGGAAATAGTTCTAAAAAGCCTGACGCAATCAAAGCCTGGATTGATGCCATGGTCACAGACACTAACTGCTGCGCTAGCTGACACTGTAAATATTTATATGAACCACACATATTCGTACTATTTTTATTTTTTGTGTTACCCATGTTAATACCATGGTAGCGTCTCGACAAAGAATTCATTGAAATATGAAACTTTGAATAGTCGGGCGCTGTTAAGGACTCGCTATAGACGGCGCTAAGGTTTGCTTAAAAACTAAATAAAAATCATCATAATTATCAAAAATTTCGACTCAGCGGGATGTGGATCCATAGCTCATTTGGCAGAGCGCTGACACGGTATGTCGTAGGCGCGGGTTCAAACCCCGCTGGTTAAAAAAAAATTGATATGATTTAACATGTTTATAACCATACATATATTTTTTCTAGATTTAGGAATTTGTGCTTGTGTATGTTATTACTAGGGCTCGAATTAATATGTAAATACATATTTTTAATTTACACGATTTTCGGTTTTGAATGTCTTCTATACATTGATTATTACATATAGACTCGGAAAAACTAATTTTTACTTTCCATATTTTTCCATATTTCATGGGTAAGTCCATATTTTACAAAAAATTATCACAATCATCCATATTTTCGATTTTTATATCATAGAACATGAAATAGTTCACAAAAATTGATATAATTTTACATATTTGCATTCTCGCCACCACACGGACGCGCGTGTTTCTTTTCTCTCGCGTATTATTCGTCGTAATTTGATTTTTAATACTCTAACTTCATTTATTCCACATTATCTGCCCCCGTGCCGCGCTTTGCTGAAATAGGTAAACAAAAACTAATAGATTTTAGACAAAAATAAAGGATTCGATGCCCTAAAAACAATTATTAATAAAGTTAAGTGCGTATTGAGTTTTGAGGGAACTGCAGACGTGCCTTACACAATTACGGAATTGGCGTCTTTAAGTATTCAAATTCAAATTCAAATTCAAAATATTTTATTCAGCATAAAATTATTACAATTTCTTACTGAACGTCATGAGTCTACTACCAGTTCGGAAATAAAAAGCCTCTGACCTGAGAAGAACTGGCGAAAGAAACTCAGCGGGACTAATATAATTTTTTAATCATGTTTTTTTTTTCCAAAGCTGATTGTTTACAATAATTTCATAGGTTGAAATAGCCTGGAGGCGATCACATCATTCCCAAGGCGTACTGTCTTCTATAAAATCGTTAATCGAATAATATCCTTTAGTACACAAACGTTCTTTTACAATTTTTTTAAATTTCGCAATAGAAGCTTTTTGAACGTTTTCTGGGAGCCTGTTGTATAAGCGTATACATTGTCCATAGAAAGAATTACTGACTCGGCGTAAGCGAGTTACAGGCATTGCAAGTTTGTGTTTGTTCCTAGTATTAATGCTATGCATGTCGCAATTCCTGCGAAATTCTTGTATATTTTTATGAACATACATAACATTATCGTACACATATTGAGAAGCAACAGTCAATATTTTTATTTCTTTAAACTTATCTCTTAATGATACTCTAGGGCCTAAACTATAAATTGCACGAATAGCTCTTTTCTGCAGGACAAAAATGGTATTAACGGTAGCTGCATTTCCCCATAATAAGATTCCATAGGACATGATACTATGAAAATAACTAAAATATACTACGCGAGCTGTATCTACGTCAGTAATAAGTCTAATTCTTTTTACCGCGAACGCTGCAGAGCTGAGCCTATTCGCTAACCCCTCAATATGAAGATCCCACTGCAATTTCGAATCTATAGTAATCCCTAGAAATTTAGTGGACTTTACTGGTTTTAACATTTCCCCTCCTAATTCTACACCATTATCAACAAGTTTAACATTAGGTGTAGTGAATTTTATTAATTTTGTCTTTTTGTTATTTAATAATAAATTATTTGAATCGAACCAATAGACAACCTTTGAGAGAGCATCGTTTACATCGTCGTACATAAGTAAATTACGTTTCACCTTTAAAATAAGTGAAGTGTCATCAGCAAACAATACTATCTCATGCTTGTCCTGTACAAAAAATGGCAAATCATTTATGTAAATAAGGAAGAGAAATGAACCAAGAATAGAGCCTTGTGGAACCCCCATACCTAGAGGAGCCCCAGGAGATCTCTTACCATTTACATCAACCCTCTGTATTCTATTACTCAAATAGGAATTCAGGAGGTTGAATGCCTTATTTCTAATCCCATAATGATGCAGTTTCCTGATCAACGTTTCGTGATGCACACAATCAAAGGCCTTGGATAAGTCACAGAATATTCCAAGAGCATCCTGCGACCTCTCCCATGCCTCAAAAATATTTTTAATTAGCTCAACACTAGCATCTGCTGTGGAGTGACCTTTTGTAAAACCAAACTGTTTATTATGTAGTAGATTGTGTGCATTAAATTGTGCAATGCGATAACATTTGCCCGAGTATGATTTTTTCAAAAATTTTACTAAAGGTTGGGAGTACTGAAATTGGTCTAAAATTATTTGGGTCTAAGGTACTGCCCGATTTAAAAATAGGAATTACTTTACTGTGTTTTATTAGATCAGGAAACACACCATGTTCTATACAGCTATTAAATATAGTAGCTAGATGAGGTGCAACAACATCAATTATTGAACTAACAACTTTTACAGATAAACCCCATAGATCAGCTGTTTTCTTGACGTCCAGTCTTCTGAAGGCTACTGTTATATCTTTGGGGTTTATGGGTTTAAATGTAAATATTATATTACATTCTTTAACATTTTCTTTTAGCAGAGATTCGGCAATGCCTGGAGACGAATTAAGTGATTGCGTTGTTGAAAATGGAAGTCAGTGAAAAATTTTTCAAACTCAGATGCAACTTCTCGGTCTGAGGTAACAAAATTATCATTGATATTTAACTTAAAATCGAAGCTGCGATCTGCGACTCTTCCACTTTCACAAGCAATTATGTTCCATGTCATTTTAATTTTATTATGAGCATTTCTAATTTTGTCTTTAATATACAAGGATTTTGCCATGGAACAAACTCTTCTAAACATTTTTGAGTAGGCACTTACAAAAGAAGCAAATGATACACTATGATTATAGGCTTTTTCCCTGTACAATTCATAAAGCCTTTGCCTGCTCTTGTATATGCCAGGAGTTGCCCATTCACCAAATGTCAAGAGACCCCCTGAATTGACTGTTTTAGAAGTAAATATTGTAGAAAACTCAGTTTTTATTAATTTAAATAAAGTGTTATATAAGTAGTTGGGGTCATCGATGTATGATAAATAAGGAAGTTTTGCCACAATACTACCTCCAAACTTCTCCATACGTGTAGTACTTATAGGTACAAAGGTCTTTTTTGAAATATTTTTGTTGGCATTTAAAGAATAAGAAAAGGAAGCTAACTGGCCACAATGGTCTGAGCTTAACTTATTAATAATAGCTTTAGAATAAGGTTTACAGTTTGTAAATATGTTGTCAATACATGTAGCACTGGTAGCAGTAATTCTAGTGGGTTCAGTAAATAAGTTATGTAGGTTATATGATAGAAGCATAGACTTAAATCTGAGACTTAAATTAGAATTATCTAATAAATCAATATTAAAATCCCCACATACAACAATAACCTTATTAGAATTATTTAATTTTAGTAAAACTTCTTCCAATACTTTCTCAAAGTACTCATATAACCCACTAGGAGGTCTATATACGCATACAACAATGAAGTGCTCAAGCTCTACGCAGGCTAATTCAATAGTTTGCTCAACAGAGAAGCTCACAATGTCTTTACGTTCTTTATATTTAAATATTTTACTTATAATTATTAAAGAGCCACCGCGTATAGCTTTTCCTCTGTTGAACATACTAGCTACCTGGTGACCGCTGAAGTTAAATATGGACTGGGAAATAGAAAGCCAGTGTTCTGTTAAACATAAAATATTGATATTTTCACCATTCATAAATAACTCCAGTTCAAGATCTTTACCTAGCATGCCCTGTATATTTTGGTGCACCATGTTTACAGTATTTAAATTTTTACAATTGTGGGCTTTCCTTACCAAATTATTATGACATTTGTCTGATTTAATGTCATGACTCATTAGTATGCTCCCATTATATCATGTTTCTTTTTATATTTAAGTAGGTCAAAAAAGCATACGGCTCACCTGATGGTAAGCGATTACCGTAGCTTATAGACGCCTGCAACACCAAATGCATTGAAAGCGCGTTGCCGACCATACTCCCAATCCCCCCGGGAGCTCTGGTCACCTTATTCACCACAGAAACACAACTCTGGTTAAAAGCAGCATTTTTAGCAGTGATCTGCTGCAAGTTTGAGGTGCTTCCCCAGTCGGGCGGCTCCAGTTTTTGAGCAGGATATTTCCGACTGTGCCCTACCTAACTTATTTGCCTTGTGACGTGGAAAGATCTTACAGCCAATATAAGGCTATATTTAGTGCTGTGTGGCTACGGCACTAAAGAATGTAGCCACCCCCTCTCTTCCCGTGGGTGTCGTAAGAGGCGACTAAGGGATAACACAGTTCCACTACCACCTTGGAACTTAAAAAGCCGACGGATGGCGGGATAACCATCCATGCTGGCTTTGAAATACACAGGCCAAAGACGGGCAGCAGCGTCTTCGGTGCGACAAAGCCAGCCCTGTGGTCACCAACCCGCCTGCCCAGCTTGGTGACTATGGGCAAAACACATGAGTTCGCGTCACAATGTCGGGCGCGAACTTGTGGAGGCCTATGTCCAACAGTGGACTGTGATAGGCTGTAGTGGTGGTGGTGGGGGGATTTAGACCTAATCGAGTTTTAATTACGATAATTTAATAAAGCGAGTGATTGTGTACTGTTATCAATTTAATTTTTTTTTTTATGTAACTAGGTTGGCAAACAAGCGTACGGCTCACCTGATGGTAAGACCGTAGCCTATAGACGCCTGCAACACCAGAAGCGTCGCAAGCGCGTTGCCGACCCTATCCCCAATCCCCCCCCCCCCCCCCAGCAGCTCTGCTCTCAGTCTCACCAACAGGAACACAATACTGCTTGAAAACAGTATTATTTAGCTGTGGTCTTCTGTAAGGTCGAGGTACTACCCCAGTCGGGCTGCTCCATATTTTGAGCAGGAAATTTCCTGCTGTGCCCAACCTCAGTTAAATAAGACAGATTTAGTGGAATATGAATAAACTTAATTTTTTTTTAATTACCTAAACATAGGTATCGCTATCTTTTTATAATTTTTTTAATGTAACTGTTACTGCAGTAACTTTTCACAATAAACAATGTTTAATCACTACATATTATAAAACAAAGTCGCTTGCCGCTGTCTGTCTGTCCCTATATAGGTATGCTTAGATCTTAAAACTACGCAACGGATTTTGATGCAGTTTTTTTTAATAGATAGAGTAATTCCAGAGGAAGGTTTTTATGTACAATATATGCATAATATAGTAGAGGAACACTGATCATTTTCGCAACCGTGCGAAGCCGGGGCGGGTCGCTAGTATGAAAGATATTTTTATTTTATACTTCATATTTTTTCCATATTTTACATTTTTTGGTCCATATTATATGTACATATTATTTTGAATTTTTTAATACATATTTATCCGAGCCCTAGTTATTACTGTATTAGATAAAGTTTTGTACTCACATGCATAAATTAATATAGAATTTGCCGGAAGCACTGCAAACTGGCTCATACATGAGAGGGCAGTGGCAATCCTCCTCCTGTGAGGAAGAAGAAGAAGATTCCTCAGCCATCGCGATGGCCAGGAACATGGCGATAATAACTGAAAGATTTATTTATTTCGAGTATCGATCGCTATCAGGTGTACATGAAAACAACCGGGACCGACGGCTTAACGTGCTCTCCGAGGCACGGTGGGGAGACCCACAAGGACTGCACAAACACCCAGACCACGGCAAACATCTGTATGGCCAATACAAATGTTGTCGTATGCGGGGATCGAACCCGCAACCGCCCGCGCAACAGCCAATCGCAATCCAGTGCTGTGACCGCTGCGCCAACGCGGCGTCGTATGAAAGTACAATGAAAAATAATATCCATCGATTTCATTGATTCTAAAAAATTCGTCCAGATATTGGTTGTTTTTATCTTTCTTTTATTTTTTATTTTTATTAGGTTCTTTTCGTTTTTTCTTTTTCGAATATAGGTACTTAAAAATTATTTGGAAATAACTAATTCCACGCGTACAAGTGCCATAAATATAATGAAATTCAATGGCGATAAACAATAATAATTATATTATAATCTTTTATCCGTTGGATATCATAATCTGTCAAATAGCGCTATTATAGCCGGTGGTACGTATTCTAACTGGATAAATATATCCGTAGCTTTTACATAAAAATGATTGTCTTAACACAAACGAAAAAACATTTAAACATTAAAATATACAAATTTACTTACGAATAAAATTTATCTTCATGATTACGTCGACCTGATTCGTCGAAGACTGACAGAGAACTGACGCGCGCTGAGTTGAAGCGAAGAATTTAAAGATGTGGGATTTTTGTGGTATTTATAGCAATAATAATAATATAAGTTTAATATGAATATAGATCGCTTTTCAGCGATAAGGTTGCTCTTTGTACCTTATGATACTTTTTTAAGATTACAACTTAAACAATATTTGTAGATAAAAACTGTACAGTATGGGAAAAATATATTAGAAAAAAAAATTAAACAAACCTAAAACTTAGATATTTATTGACATGATTAATTGTTTACATGTTACTGTTACAACTTTTTATTTATATTTTAATAGTATTTTACAATGAAATGTTAATGATATAAAATCATGATTATTATTGAGACATAGTTATTACTTTTATACATTTTTGTATATAGGTACGTAAATATTATTTAAGGTAAAAAAGATAGAAGGTTAATTTTTGAAAATAATAACAGACTACATCAAGGTGTCTTGAACTGAGTCTTACAAAGAAAATAAGTTTTTTTTTTTCATAAATATATTTTTATTCAATACATATTATATCTTATGTATGTGTTTTTATTGTCTAATTGACACAGTACATGTGGCGATGATTCTTGGTTCCTGTCGCACTGAATCTATAAATGAATTGATTAAGTTTCTTGAGTTTAATATTGTCAGACAAGGTTTGTACAAAAGATATTTAAATCGATGTATTTATTGTAGTGTTATATATTTATGTAGAAATTTTACAACGTCCACGGTGCAGGAATGCATCTTTTTCACATTCTAGCCTGAAAACAAAAAAAAAATACATAAGAAACTAGCTTTCAATTAAAAAATATAATTGTGATTAATCGAAATAAAAAATAGCCTTCCCTTTAAGTTGGACAAAGTTATAAATCTGTGTAAAATTTCATTAAAATGTAGAGTGTAGCAGTGCAGTAATTTTGGTAATTAGCCCAGACAAACATTGTGACAAACGTACGTAAAACGTAATACATATACCATCTATTTTCTACGTATAAAAATGAAGTTGTCTCATCGACACAGTACGGCTTACGGTACATTTAGTAGGTACCTACGGATTTATAATAATCAAGTTTGTTACAAAAAAAAATATCTCTCTCTCTCTATATAATATCTTCACTAACTTATAATAATAATAATTGGAAACAAATTATTAAATTTATTTCAGATTTTCATACGTAAAATAATTACCTATATCTTCCTCTTAACTTCCGTTCGCCTCGCCCGATCACTCTTTTCGTAACACTCTCGTCACGCATTCACCAGCTTACTCCCCAAGTCAAGCGTGCTTAAAGGAGTTTTACTTCAAAAAGTATGTTGTACCTGAGTTGACTGTTACATTAATTTATAACACAAGCATTAAGTTACCTACCTTAGGAACAGAAGATCGCGGGGGTAAAGATACGTATATTCTTATTTATTTGTTAATTTAAATATTAGTCAAAGTAATATGAAATCACTTTAGAGTGATTAACGGTAGAGACGCATAATTTAGTTGTATAATTCTTTAATGTGTTGTGCAATAAAATAGCAATAAATAAATAAATAGTGCTGATAAAATACTTCAACTTTTTACGTCTGTCAGTACACTTGGGCTTCCTCGCAAACAAACACGGCTACCAACATCATGAAGTACATAATACGTAAGTGGGTTCATCTATACTAATATAATAAAGCTGAAGAGTTTGTTTGTTTGATTGTTTGTTTGTTTGTTTGTTTGAACGCGCTAATCTCAGGATCTACAGGTCCGATTTGAAAAATTCTTTCAGTGTTAGATAGCTCATTTATCGAGGAAGGCTATAGGCTATATATCATCACGCTAAGACCAATAGGAGCGGAGTCCACGCCGACGAAGTCGCGCGCAGAAGCTAGTATTTAATAAAACAATAATAATTTTTTTTATTGTATGTTTAAGAGGATGTTGACAATATATTTTTTTTATAACTAAGCCGGCAAACAAGCGTACGGCTCGCCTGATGTTAAGCGATTACCGTAGCAGTAGCTTATAGACGTCTGCAAGTTGCAACACCAAAAGCATCGCATGCGCGTTGCCGACCTCATCCCCAATTCTCCTCGGGAGCTCTGGTCACCTTACTTACCAACAGGAACACAACACTGCTTGAAAACAGTGTTATTTCGCTGCGATCTTCTGTCTTCTGTAAGGTCGAGGTACTATCCCAGTCGGGCTGCTCCCGCCCTACCTCAATTAAATATAATACTATACTAGTTTGATACCTGACTTTTACTGTAATGTTTAAGGTTCGTGTATAAATATATTGTATGAAAATCTCGTGTTACTGTGTTTATGGCCCCACTTCTTCCAAACGGCTCGAATATATATATATATATATATATATATATCGCTGCTTTAGAACGAAAGTGACCTAATTCAATTTTTCAACTTTTTGGGAAATAGCAAAATAAGATTTCATGTTTAGTCATTTTTGCATTAGTTTAAGTATATGTCCGAAACCAAGTAAGTTAATTGCCCATTGATTATTGATATATTTTAATTAACTATTATGCTTGATAATTATTGTAATTTTTTATTATTATTTCGATAAACAATATTTTAAAATAACGATTTTCAAAAACTAGTTACTTCAAGGTCATTTTTTGAGTGAACTTCTATATTATCGTTTGACTTAATATTAATTAGGTCAGTTTCGTTTTAATAACTTAAAATTGATGTATGGCCTTTTGAGTATTATGTCATTTTTGTATTAAAGTTAGAGTAAAATATTCGGAAGAGTATTGAGTTAAAACCTATTATGTTACTTTAGTTACAAAAACGAAAATGTAATTCTTACCTTTTTTCGGAATAAAAACGACTCAAATACTAATTGGTCACTTTATTTGCGTTTGGTCAACGTATTGTGCTTGCGGCTGTGGGAATAATACTAAAAGGGGCTTTAGCGTTCCGACCCAGGACCCCCCCTCTCCTCCTCCTCCTAATACAGTTGACCTCTTCTAATACAGTTGGGACATTTTCTGATTAACTAAGCGATAGATTACGGCGTGTAAAGTCGTTCGGTGACATTAACTCAATTTTAAGATTTTTTGAGTTAAGTCGGTTTCATTCTAAAGCCGCGATATATATATATATATATATATATATATATATATATATATATATATATATATATATATATTTGTATATGTAAAAAAATGGAAATAAATTTCTAGAAAGCCCGATATACGAAAATTAAACACAGTAAGTACTAAATCAAAGCCTCGATTGACACAATGGTCATAGTAACTAACTGCTGCGCTAGCTGACACTATTAGCTAGCTAGCTTAGCTGCTGAGCTAGCTACACTGATTTAGGAATTTGTGCTTGTGTATGTTATCACGATATTAAGTAAAGTATTGTACTCACAGGCATGAATTATGATAGGTTTTGCCGGAAACGCCGCAAACTGGCGAAAAAATGAGTAAACAGTTGCAATCCTGACCGTGATCCGTGAATCCACACTGAGCCATCGCGATGGCCAGGAACATGGGGATAATAACTGAAAGATTTATTTATTTCATCTCAAAATAGTATATTGCTTCAGCCTGTAATATCCTACTGCTGGGCATAGGCCTCCTTCCCCATGTAGGAGACGGATCAGAGCTTAATCCACGACGCTGCTTCAATGCGGGTTGGCGGATATACTATTATAATATTTATTAATGTTTTATATTTATTTATACCAATTTGTTCTTTTTCACTGCAGCTACTAAATTCCTATTTTTAATTTCCATCCAAATGTTGCCTGGAAGTAATCGCTTTATGCGCCTATATAAGGCCGCCTTTTGTAGAGTTTCTTGTTTTGTGATTTATTTTAATATTTTTTTTTCTGATGTACAATAACTGAATAGCCAGTTGGCGCAGTTTGTAGTGGCCCTGCTTTCTGCTCCGCGGGTTGTGGGTTCGATTCCCGCCTTAGTTTGGGTGTAATATTTGTATTTATATATCTATGTATTATTTCGATCTATATTTATATAAAAATTAGCTATATCAGCTGGCTGTTACCTATAACAAGTATTTACCTTAATGAGATATATCGTTAATCAGATATATTGTTGTATCTATTTAACCGATGCCGATGCGTTTTAAAGTTTGTTTTTACATACCAACTCTGTTGTCTATCAACACGCTCGAAAGACGACTACTAGTAGTGGTCCACTAATGTTCAATAAGTACCACAGTTTACTTGCTATAAGCACATGTTGCGCCGGAGAGGCGCGTGTTTATCCTTTATGTAAATTTGTGATTTTCCCGTGATTATGTTTTTGTTATATGTCACGTATGTTCACGTTTATACGTATTTAACATAGTATTCAGTTATTATAATTAATAATGTAAATGGTTTTTACGAACATTGTAACATCATAAGGTCAAACATGAAAATTCTTGATGAAAATTACCTGTTCTCAAGCCTAACCCTACGAAGCCTATGTTCTATTTCGAAGGACCTCTACATTATACAAGCTAAACTTTAAAGATGATGTATATGTTGTCTTCATGTTATGGAGATGCTACAAACCCTACAATTGATAACCTGAGATAATTATATTCCACAACAAACCTATGGGTGATGTCGACACATTTGATCAGATGAGTTCTTTGCTGTCTTGTTCTAAAAAGACTAATGAAAATGAAAATGAAAACATTTATTTCACCATAAGGTGATACAAACACTTGACAAAAGTCAAAAAAAAAAAAAATAACATTTATAAAAAAAAAATAAACTAAACAATAATAACAGAAAGTTAAGGCAGCAAAAAATCAAGCATAAGGAAATTAGGTATATATTAATATTAGGTACATTACAAACCTACGTAATGTACCCAGTGTTATAAGCAACCTAAAATGTTAAGTTACAAATGTCTTGGTAGACATTACCTTCCTGCTTTATCCTCGGTTTTATTAAATATTACAACAAATATCATAAAGTCCCTATTGCAGGTTGAGAGAAAAAATAGCCGGAGGAAAAAACTCTCGGTACTCTTTCAAAAACTCGGAGTCAGATAGATACAAAATAAAAACGCAATGGTGGACCATGAAATCACGAGACAGCCAATCGTGCATGCCGAGACCACCACATGCCACCTGCTCTCAATATTTGTAACTATCTAATTACAGGGCGGGTCATAGCCATATCCTGGTTGAGCTTTATTCAATCCCATGCCTTTTCATCATTAAGGTATTCATTATTGTTATAATAGGCTTTACTACGTAAAGCTCACTTAATAACTTTTTTAAACTTCAGTAAAAGCAGAGATTGAAGCGCAGCCGGAATGTTATTATATAAAATAGACATTCCTATAAAGGAACTACTTTTTTTGTTGAGCCTAGATTTA
Source organism: Melitaea athalia (assembly GCA_905220545.2). Lineage (NCBI taxonomy): Eukaryota > Metazoa > Arthropoda > Insecta > Lepidoptera > Nymphalidae > Melitaea > Melitaea athalia. The sequence goes on from HG992201.1 coordinate 738,394, forward strand.
GGAAATATTAATTTATGGTCGTTCCTGAGAGTTACATCATTAGAGGCATGTCGATCGTTACGACAAACAAATAAATGCCTTGTTTTCCGTAAGTACATTATATTTTCATAAATATACTGCGATGCAAATGTCGGGATGTTGATCTCTTTAAACTTATCTCTCAGAGATTATTTATACCCCATTTTGTAAATATAATGGATAGCCCTTTTTTGCAGAATAAAAATGACATTAATATCAGCCGCATTGCCCCACAGTAAAATGCCATAGGACATTATATTGTGGAAGTAGCTGAAATAAACTAATCTAGTTGTATCGACATCCGTAAATAACCGTATTCTTTTAACCGCGTATGCTGCAAAATTCAGTCTATCCGTCAATTTAGATATGGGGTCCCCACTGTAACTTTGAATCAATGGTGATTCCAAGAAAAACGGGGGATGATTAGGATTTTTTTAAGTAATCTTTAATAACGCGTATTTACTTGACTTTTTTTTTCTACTTATGTTGTTTTACTTTACGATGTATTTGTAGTCGGTTTTTCCGTTTGCGAGCAAACACAATTATATTAATTTATTAATAATTTGAAGTTGAACCGAAGTTACAAAATATTATTATTTATTTTAATTTGTAAGATAATCAGTATTAAAAATTGTGCGCTTCTCATGCGCATTGTTTACTTTCCGTACAAAAAAATAACGTTATCTTTCTAGAGTTAAGTTGCTTATCTCAGAAACAGACGACTGTGTGTATTTTTAAAATCGGCCATCAAGAAACTATATCTTTTAGATCCTCAATTCCGAATAGTAATGTGCCATAAATATAATGGAATTCAATGGTGATAAACAATAATATAATGGTCTAAGAGACGAGAAAGAGCGACCTTCACCGATCTGATAACTCGATGAGACATACCTATTTTTTATCAAATATAATTTTATAAACAAATATGCCTATGATAACTCGCCTATCGAAAAGTGGTTATAGCTACTTTTAATTTAATTAATTTTAATAAAAAAAATGTTTCATCACTTTCACTGATACTTATGATATATATACACTTCATGATAACCGAATGAGTTTAATCTCAATTGATAGTTTTTAACACACAGAATATGCCTGGTAGGCTTGCCTACTTATTTTTGGTCATGGCTACCTGGCAAGTAGATGTGAACAGGTAGGTCAATATATACCTATATTCGATACTACATCTATCTGTTCGAATCGAAGTTGATATCATAGGTAAGATATTGTAATTACAAAACCTATCACATAGGCTTGGCTGCAAAAGCTGAAAAAAAATGCTATGACCACTTTTCGATAGGCAAGTTATCATAGGCATATTTTTTTATAAATTATATATGATAAAAAATATGTCTCATCGAGTTATCAGATCGGCGAAGGTCGATGTTCCACGTCTCCTCTACTATAATATTAACTTATTGCCGTTGGCTACCACAATCCGTCAAATAGCGTCATTATAGCCGGTGCTATTGTAACTGGACAAAAATATCGTTACATTTTTATTGATAACGTTAACTTCAAAAAATTTGTCTTAACACAAACGCAATAACATTCAATCTTTAAAATATTCAAATTTACTTACGAAAAATGATCTTCATCACGTCGACCTGATTCGTTGAAGACTGACAGAGAACTGACGGACGCTGAGTTAAAGCGAAGAATTTAAAGATATGGGGTTTTTTTGGGGTATTTATAGCAATTAGTTTAGTATGACTTTACGATAGTGAAAAAAAAAATATACGTAAAAGATATTGAAAATTTTATAATTGTATTTAAATTTTATAAACGATCTGTAAATACAAAAAAAAAAAACAACTAAAATTGTGAAAATTTCTTTAAGATTACAACTTAAAACAATAATTATTTGTAGATAAAAAAATTGTGTGTGTCAGCTACGACGCACGACTGGAGTTTACCCCTTCAGACCGACTACGACTGTCTAAATAGGTAGATACAAAAAAACTTACTATTCGTAAAAAAAAGGTTAATACCATATGAAATGGTAAATAAACGAATAAAGTAACGCCATCGACCACATCGCCACGATTTTCATATAAAGCCCCCGGTATGAAAAAAATATAAGGTGTAAAATCTGTTGAATGAATGACCTCTACGTTTTTTGTTGCCTTTTCAACGCCATAGATGGCGTTGATAAGGCAATAAAACGAACGTCGGAAACCACGAATACGTCTTCGATAGACTAATAATAGTTTTCTAATAGCTGCATCGCGCTGTAGATGGCGTTACTTTATTCATTTATTTACCATTTGATATAGTATTAACCTTTTCCTTAAGACTAGTTAGTCTTTTTTTGTACCTATTTAGACAGTCGATCTGAAGGGGTAAACTCCAGTCGTGTGTCGTAGCTGACACACATAAATTTTTTTCTTATTATTACCTATTCTTATTACTAACTAGCTGCCCGGACAGACTTCGTTCTGTCTGTTATGTTTTTCTTTTTTTTTTTTTTTGTTTATAAACCTTCCGTGAGATTTAAGGAACATACGAAAAAAATAGCCGAATTGGTCGAGCCATTCTCCAGTTATTCGCTTACCAACATTCATTTTTAGGGTTCCGTACCCAAAGGGTAAAAACGGAACGCTATTACAAAGACTTTACTGTCTGTCTGTCCGTCCTTCCGACGAAGTCTATTATTTTTTTTATAGTATTTCATTGTATTTATAATATTTTATAAGTGATATTATAAGATCGTTTTAACTTTTTTTATCGGCAATTGAATTGAAATAAAAAAAAATCATCGTTGATGACTCATTTGACTGAATCAAACTCACATCACGTTACTGACTCAATTTTGATGGTGAAATTAATGCGATTACCAGTGAAAAAAAAAATTTTTTTTTGTATTTATCTATCTCATAAACAATTGAATTCATTTATTTTCTACGCTCATTATTCAATTATTAATAATATTATGTAAAATGTATTTACTAAACATATTAATAAATGTATGTTTTTTGGTTAAAGATGTTGGGGATTTATACATTTTTTGTTCTTTTTTCAGTTTGAGATGCCATAAAGATAGATTACTACATTACGGAAAATGTAACAAAAGAAAACTACTTTCAAAAATAAATATGTCTAGTTCATGAATTCGGGATTCCAATCAAGTGCAGATCGCAGCGAGCTTGGTTTTAATGCAATTGGCAATAGTTATGCAATTATCACGCAATCAATTGTATTTATAAGTATTTGACATATTAGATGCCATTATAAATTATATATTTATATTTCAAAAATCATTTGAAAAATGTTTTAGTGAGAATTGTTGGTAGAATTTATTATATTATTATGTCAACAATTATTGTACAATAATATTGCTATCGCTCGTCTATCGTAAGTAATGATTATATACAAGGTGTGGATGACAATAGAACGATAATTGAAAACACCGTTAGTACTAGTATAAAGAAGTATTTCAAAACCATCAGATAAGTCCTAACATCAAAATAAAAAATAAAAGATTTTTTCATACAAACTAATTCAATATAATTTAATAAAATTTTATAACATCATTTTTGTAACTACAGGATCACTGACCTGTTACACGCGTCATCGCGCCGCCTTCGCGCGTGTCCTTCTTTCTACGCGGCAGAATCGCGTGGAAGTGCTATGTGCTTGTACCTACAAAACTTCATTATTTTGATTGAATAAAAAATAGTAAGTTAGAAAAGTAAATTAAAATAAATTGTTACGCATTTAAAATTAAATTGAATAAAAAACTATTTGATTTAAATTTTCTCAAACCATCATTTTTTTTTAAATATGCAGAACTGATCAGTAGCCGATACTGAATAAGTTATTCTTTTTTAAACATTAGTTATTATAATATTATTTGGTCTGCGAACTGTCACTAAATGGAAATGATTAAAAATTTTGCCTTTTTTTGTGGCAGTCGATCCCATATCCATTATTTTTATGCTCAATCTTTTTAAAAATAATAATAGCTGTCCTTGAGTCGTTAACCGCCGGTTTTAGGGTAGGTCAGGTCTTTAGTATGATACATACGTAGAAATTTTAAAAAATGAAAAATCATAATTTGTGACTAAACTACTGGATGTATTTTATTGATTTTTTGTATATGGGCTTGGAATGTCATTACATATACGCTGTCCAAGTTATCGTTGTATTGTAGTCCCCACCCTGTATATAGATATTTATACACATTCTTAATCGTTTACATGTTACTGTTATGTATATATGTGATATATCTGATAGCAAAAACCCAATTAACGTTATGTTTGTATTTCTTATTTACAACTTTTTTTTTAAATATTTGAACAGTATATTACAGTGAAATGTTAAAGTTATGACATTTTAATTATTATTAAAACATTTTTTGTATATACCTACATAAATATTAGTTAAGGTAAAAAAGATGGAAGATTAATTTTTAAAACTAATAGCTGCACATAGCACTACATCAATGTGTCGTGAACTGAGTCTTACAAAGAAAACAAGTTTTTTTTTTTCTTATATATATTTTTATTTATTAAATATTATATCTTATGTATGTATTATTTATTATCTAATGGACACAATATTTTTGTAACGATGATTCATGGTTCCTGTCGTACTGATTCTATAAATGAATTGATTAAGTTTCTTGCGTTCAATATTGTAAGACAAGGTTTGTACAAAATATATTTATAAAAAAATCGATGTCTTTAATGTAGTGTTATATATTTATGTAGAAATTTAACATTTTCCATAGTGCTTCAAAGTATCCCCTGAACATTGTAATCTGTAAACAAAACAAAATAAATGAGAAACTAGTTTACCTGGCGAACTTCGTGTCGACATATTTTTTAACTAGCTTCTGCGCGCGACTTCGTCGGCGTGGACTCCACTCCTATTGGTTTTAGCGTGATGATATATAGCCTATAACCTTCCTCGATAAATGGGATATCTAACAGTGAAATAATTTTTCAAATCGGCCCAGTAGTTCCAGAGATTACCGCGTTCAAACAAACAAACAAACAAACAAACAAACAAACAAACTTTTCAGCTTTATATATTATAGTATAGATTAAAAAAAAACTCGTGGTCATTACTCATTAGTCGTCAATAAAATATAGCCTTCATTTAAGGTTAGATAAAGTTATAAATCTGTGTAAAATTAAATTAAAATCGGTGCAGTAGTTTTGGTAATTATCCTAGACAAACATTGTGACAAACGTACGTAAAACGTAATACGCACCACGACCTTACAGAAGATCACAGCTAAATAATAGTGTTTTCAAGCAGTGTTGTGTTCCTGTTGGTAAGTAAGGTGACCAGAGATCCTGAGGGGTTAAATGGAGATAGGATCGGCACCGCGTTTGCGATGCTTCTGGTGTTGCAGGCGTCTGTAGGCTACAATAATTGCTTACCATCAGGTGAGCCGTGTGCTTGTTTGCCGACCTAGTAACATAAAAAAACAACTAATGTATGAAAATCTCGTATTACTGCGTTTATGTCCCACTTCTTCGAAACGGCTCGACTATATTTTTATATATATTAATTGTATGTGTGAAAAAAATTGAAATAAAGTTCTAGAAAGCCCGACGCACGAAAATTAAACACATTAAATACTAAATCAAAGCCTGGATTGATGCAATGGTCACAGACACTAACTGCTGCGCTAGCTGACACTGTAAATATTTTTATGATCCACACAATTTCTTACTATTTTTATTTTTTTTGTGTTACCCATGCTAATACCATGGTAGCGTCTCGTCAAAAAATTCATTGTAATATGAAACTTTGAATATTCGGGTGCTGTAAAGGACTCGCTATAGACGGCGCCAAGGTTTGCTTAAAAACCAAATAAAAATCATCATATGAAGAATTTCGACTCAGCGGGATGTGGATCCATAGCTCAGTTGGCAGAGCGCTGACACGGTATGTCTGAGGCGAGGTTTTAAACTCCGCTGGATCAAAAAAAAATTTAATATGATTTAAAATGTTTGTAAGCATACATACATATATTTTTTCTAGATTTAGGAATTTGTGCTTGTGTATGTTATTACAGTACTTATTAAATTAAGTTTTGTACTCACATGCATGGATTATCATAAGTTTTGCCGGAAGCTCCGCAAACTGGCGAACGCATGAGATGACAGAAGCAATCCTGGTTAGCCATCGCGATGGCCAGGAACATGGCGATAATAACTGAAAAATTTATTTATTTCGAGTAACCATCTCTATCAGGTGTACATGATAACGACCGGGACCGACGTGGGGAGACCCACAAAGACTGCACAAACACCCAGACCACGTCAAACATCTGTATGGCCAATACAAATTGTTGTCGTGTGCGGGGATTGAACCCGCAACCGCCCGCGCAACAGTCAATCGCAATCCAGTGCTGTGACCGCTGCGCCAACGCGGCGTCGATCAAAGTCGGTTTGCGGAAATACTAGTACAATATTTGTAAATTTTTTATATTTATTTACTAGCTGACCCGGTGAACTTCGTACCGCCTAACAGTCGATTGGTATTAAAGTTATTACGAATCTTTTGTATGGGAATATAGAAAAGTGTTGTTTTTAGACTTAATCAGGCAATTTTTTAATTTTTCTCTCCGTAAAAACCATCCTCGTACTTCAAGGAATATCATAAAAAAAGAATTAGCAAAATCTGTTCTGCCACTCTCGAGATTTGCGCTTAGCAACACATTCAGCGATTCATTTTTATATAATATAGAGAGATACCAATTTGTTCTCTTTCACTACAGCTACTAAATTCCTATTTTTCAATTTCCATCCAAAGGTTGCCTGGAAGTAATTGCTGTAAGCGATAAGGCCGCCTTTTATACAGTTTCTTGTTAGTGGCCCTGCTTTCTGCTCCGTGGGTTGTAAGTTCGATTCCCGCCTGAGTCTAGGTCTAATAATTTTATTTATATATGTATTATTTCCATCTACATTTAAATTTAAATAAAAATAGCTATATATAAATATAGCTATATTAGCCGGATGTTACCTATAACATTTACCCTAGACACTTTAACCGACTTTAACCGACGCGTTTTTAAGTTTGTTTTTACATAATATCAACTCTGTTGTCTACCAACACGCTCGAAAGACGACCACTAGTAGTGGTCCACTAATGTTTAATAAGTACCACAGTTTACTTGCTATAAGCACATTCTACATTCTACATTTTACATTTTTTTTTATGTAACTAAGTTGGCAAACAAGCGTACGGCTCACCTGATGGTAAGACCGTAGCCTATAGACGCCTGCAACACAAGAAGCATCGCAAGCGCGTTGCCTATAGACGCCTGCAACACAAGAAGCATCGCAAGCGCGTTGCCGACCCTATCCCCAATCCCCCCAGGAGCATTGTTGCCAGCAACATTGTACATTTCTCGTGATTTTGATTTGTTATATTGTCACGTATGTTCACGTGTATACGTATTTAAAATAGTATTCATTTATTATAATAAATAATGTAAATGTTTTTTTACGAACATTTTAACATCATAAGGTCAAACAATTGAAAATTCTTGAATATTTGAAAAATACCTGTTCTCAAGCCTAAACCTAAAAAGTCCATGTTCTATTTCGATGGAACTCTCTACATTATGCAAGCTAAACTTTAAAGATGATGTATAAGTGTTCTTCATGTTATGGAGATGCTACAAATCCAACAATTGATAAACCCGAGATAATTATATTCCACAACAAACCTATGGGTGATGTCGACACATTTGATCAGATGAGTTCTTTGCTGTCTTGTTCTAAAAAGACTAAACAGATGGGTAATAATATTTTTATAGTATTTTATAGGTACATAGCTTTTGTCAATTCTTATATAACTAACACTCCGTGTTTTGTCAATACAAGAAAAACCATTAAACAATTGAAAAAAATCATCCACAGAAATTTCTACTCCGTGGATGAGATCTTGATTGCAAATGACTATTTCCTACTTTCTCAAAAAGCTGATGAAGAATCTGCAGCTAAAGTTCGCTATCAATGTGAGTTAAGCACAGCATTAAAATAAAAGAATGTCGCAGATGACGTGTATAGTGTAAAAAGACCGCATGTGGAAACATAAAAAGATGCTTGCAAAAACTCTTTATAATTATTAATTGTCTCTTTTCTCCTTTGTCTCTTTATAATTATTAATACTTCCGATTTTTGTCACGTTTTGTAAATTCTAACATAATTTCTAACTATGAAATTAACATTCCATATGAAATTAACAGATGCTTTATAGGTACAAATGTGAGATTAGCATTTTACAATTTATTGAAAATAAGCAGTGTATATTCTAGACTAAAAGATCCTTTAAAAAAAGAAGAACGAACTGTTTATAATTATAGATTGTTCCAATATTTCTCATAATTTGAGACTGATTAAACCATAACCCATCATGTACTAAGACAAAATACTACAAATGTCACCTAATCTATGAGAAAAAAACTCTAAAATATTGTTCCTATTATAAAAACCTCTAATTTTCGTCACTTTTTGTAAAATCTAACATAATTTATAACAATGAACAAAAAAAAACTTAACTAAACTAAGATAACGTTACCTTTTCCATGCAAAAAAATAACGTTATCTTTCTAGGGTTAAGTTGGTTATCTTAGAAACAGGCGACTGTGTGAATGTTATAACGAAATAAAGATTACGTCATTATTACTATTAAAATCACCTATTACCATCAGTTTCGCCTCAAGAAACTATATATTTTAGATCCTCAATTGTGAATATAAATATGCCATAAATAAAATTCAATTCAATGGTGATAAAAAAAAATTATAAACTTTTTTCCGTTGGATACTATCATCCTTCAGATAGCGTTATTATAACCGGTGGTATTCTAACTGGATAAAAATATCCTTAGCTTATCCTAGCTGTTTTCATTTATTATAATATAAATTTACTTATATAAAAACAATTGTATTGTTATTTTGTTACGATGAATACAAATATTTAACAATTTTATATCATTTAAAATTTTCAAAAGTAGATAGTAGTTTTTATCATTTTAAAAAGCAGTAGGTACTTATTACTTTCAGAAGATAAAAGCAGTATAGTTTGAATTCTTATGCCATCTCACTTTGGAAAAATGAATTTACTGCTTTTATACTTAGAAAATTGAATTAATTCAAAATATTTTTGTCGGAAGAAAAAAATTACTATTTTATTGAATTAACATAAAATTTTATAGTAGGTAAATGTAAAAACATTGAAAAAAAATATTGGCACTGAAACTTGAAGAAAGCAGTAAGTGAACATTACTGCCTTTTCCCTAAGCAGGGCAGTATGCCGCCATACAAAAGTTGAAAAAACTTTCAATTTTGACTTTTAAATATTCAGAACATGTTCAGTTATTTCTTTTGTACTCCCCATTTCAAAAAAAGGTCATTAATTTAATACCACCATATATTTTTTTAAAGCAACAATAGCCTAAGAACAAAAATACCCATAAGACACTCAAACTCAACGTGGCGACAAAAAAAGACGTTGTGTTGGTTGTTATGAAAAATTTTGACGCACATTAAACAGCACTGACGCTTCTAAAAATGCTAAAAGATTGTTACTATTTGCGCGCAATGCAAACAATCAATGTGCTCCCCATGTTTTAATGAAAAACACTTTGCATAGTTAATAAATTAACTTCTTTAATAAAACTTTTTCAATCGACAACTGAGATATTATTTTATTCACATCACTACTTACTACACATATTGAACTATCCTCGGTTGCGGTACGAGATACAATCGATACCTATTTTTTTTTTGTATTTGTAATTTATTCTAATGTCATAACTGTGTACGAACCTAGCAAAATGTAGAGCAATAGGCTCTCTTGACCCACAAAAACTTCAAAATATATGTCATTAGTTTTTTGGAAGATATAAATTATTTTCAAAACTGTACTTTTAGGAGACTGATTAGGTCTCAAACGCACTAAAGGGAAGTTTAGTTTAGAGATCTTTTAGGTCTCCAAAGCACCAGCTGAAAGTTCGTTGAAAATGACGGCGCAGTGAACGTGTTAATCGTTAGCGTTAGCTTCAAAATGATTGGCATAACACACGAAAAAATACTAAAACTTTAAAATATTCAAATTTACTTACGAAAAATGATCTTCATGATTACGTCGACTTGATTCGTCGAAGACTGATAGAGAACTGACGGACGCCGAGCTGAAGCGAAGAATTTAAAGCTGTGCGTTTCTTGTGGTATCAATAACAATTACTTTAGTATGACTTTACGTTAGTGAAAAAATATAGAAGGGATTGAAAATGAATGAATGCCTTAAATAAAGTAATCAATTTGTCGTAATCGCTTTTGACGCCGCGCGCGCAACCTACAAATGTCAAGCGGGGACCCATTTTCAGCATGAAATTAAAATTATAAATAACTTGCTGTACCCGCGACTTCGTCCGCGTGGAATTTAACAAAAAGGTTAAAAAAAGTTTGATAAAATGATCATTGATGTTCTTTGATTTCCTTTATTAGCATGAGCAGGCGGTCGAGCGATGCGGGGCAGAGGGGATGGACTCGCCGCGTCGCACAGAGGAGTATTTACACTAAAAACCTGGCCAAAATTATTTTTTTAAATTATCATGTGGATAAAAATAAATAAACATTTAGAGTAATTTTTAATATGTTTATTCGTTTAAAATATTAAAATGGTCATCATCATCATCATGATAATAATTTAAAAAAGTGCTTTATTTTGAAACAAATTAGTCATCAAAGTCTAATGCATCGTCGTTTTCATCATCTTCATCGTTGTCAATTTTTTTCTTCTTAACTTGCAATGTATGTATGTATATTGTATGTATGTATGTTTCTTCGGGTGAAATCTTGCAACTCACTTTTGAAGCAGATATCTTCACCCAATTGAGCTGAAATTATTTTACTTTTAATTTATTACTAAATTCGTTCAGATGTCTGGTAAACAAAATGGCGGGAAAAGGCGGAACATTTTCTTTTGTTAATCCCTTTATGAAGGCCTCTTCTTTATTTTATGTAACAGTTAACTACTCGGAAGCACCCGGAACACCTACAAAAACACTATTGTTTACTTAAATTTATCAAAAAGTAGAGTATTTTTTATTTTTTTTATCAATAATTAATTAAAAAATGATCAATGTGTCTACAGATTAAATGTAACATTATTATTAAAGAACATACTTTCACCTTCCATATAATTTTTTTTTTTACACAAATTGCACATTAAACAAATTAAAACACCACGTGTAATTTGTGTCAAAATGCGAGCGATGATAAAACATAGACGACGACCGACGGCGACGACTGAGTTCCGACTTCCTGTGTGCCGTTCGGGGTAAACAAAAAAAAATCGAGAGTAACGGGATATCAAAAACAAATTATCCAGCTGCTAGAAAGAGATGGTTGCATTGAATTTTATCATACTTTGCATTTTTTACTTTTGGCCAGGTTTTTAACGTAAATACTCCTCTGTGCGTCGTAGGCATCTCAAGGAAAGAACGCTGGCTCGCCGAGCTTTAAATGTTTCGCTGCTAATTACTTCTAACGACGATATCTCAAAAACTATTCATCTGATTTATATAGTGTAAAAAGCAATTTTAATCTGCATTAAATGCCTAAGCTAACTAACATATTCATTAGGATAAGGATTAATACTGAAGTAAAGAAAATAACGTAATGTTTTTAATTAAAAATTTGAACATAAAAATGGTTATTGTAAGAGATAGAAATATCTAGAGCGGAATTTTTTGTAGCATTTTTATAGATTTCGAGTTCGCTAGTACATTACTTAACTATATCTTTGCTAGTTTACGCGGCGTTCGCGTGGAAAGCTCGTTGGCGAGATTTTTTGCGACCTCTTCAACGTTTATCGCCGTATTTCTGCTAATTTACATAAAAGCATAATAAATTATATATCCAAACCTTCCTCAAAAATCACTCTTTCTATTTTTGAAAAGCGTATAAAAATCCGTTTGGTAGTTTTTGAGTTTATCGCCTTCAAGCAGACAGACTTTTTATAATATGTAAGGATAGAGAATTAGAGACAGAGTTCCGGGAAGTCAAAGTTTTTATTGGAAATTTCCTCCTCTTTCAGATTCTATTTTTTCTAAATTTCTTAAATAATAATAGTTTATGAAATATTAGTAAAAAACGAAAAGCCATTTTTTTTTCTTTTTTAATTGTTTATAACTTTTGCAATTTTTCATGCACTGAAACACGCTTCTAGAACATTTTTCTAGGCGTCATTTCGAATCCAATAAGCTATCACACATACATAATTTTAAGAGCAGCATCTCTATTTTCGTCCATTTTCAATTTGTCGACTAGACTAAACATACATAAAAATTAAAAATACAATCGAATTGAGAACATCCTCCTTTTTTGGAAGTCGGTTAAAAAATTAAATTCACAAATAAATATTAGTCACAAACCAAAATAATAACTCTTAGGGCCTATGCAAACCACGTTTTTTAAACGCGTCGTCGTCGGCTCGCTTTTATCCTACAGAGCAGTTTGTTGTCGCTTGTATATGTTACCGGAAATGTATGAAATCTAGGAATCGTATACAAATCCTAGGAAATTTATATAATTCCGAAGCTATTTAGGAAATGTATAAAATATTGTTTCAAAAACTATTTAATACATAAATGTCCTAGGAAATGTGCACAATTCCTAGGAATTGTATATAATTCCAATATCGTATTAGGAAATGTATAAAAATAATGCTTTCTGTAATAAAACGCGTTGTTAAAATGAGAATAATAATTGTTATTAAAGCACTCGTTGAGAAAACAACGTTCTGGTAACAGTCATATCGTAAAATCTATACTAATATAATAAAGCTGAAGAGTTTGTTTGTTTGTTTGTTTGTTTGAACGCGCTAATCTCAGGATCTACTGGTCCGATTTGAAAAATTCTTTCAGTGTTAGATAGCCCATTTATCGAGGAAGGCTATAGGCTATATATCATCACGCCGAGACCAATAGGAGCGGAGTCCACGCCGACGAAGTCGCGCGCAGAAGCTAGTATAAAAATATTCATATTATCATATTAATTAAAGATTCGAAAATCAAGTATCTAAGAACTTTTAAAATGTATTTATCATATAATCTAACCTAAACTAACCTAACAATACCCTCCCCTCGCCCCGCTATCCCTGCATACCCATTGATATCTCAAATTGCTATTGCTATTTAGACAATATATAGATTTCCTAGGAAATGTGTCTAATATCATTAATTTACACATCTCTGTACGATTTTAGGAATTACATACATTTCCTAGGAATTGTATACAATGACGGATTACATACATCTCCAGTAACATATCGATACAAATGCGTGTATACACTTGTCCACACTGGCTCAGAAGAATTTGAATGGTATATTTTACGACATCAACCCTCCTTGGGAATTTTTAGCTAAGAAGAAGGATAGGTAAGAAGGAGTTATGTGAGAACAGGATCACAGATTACGGGGAGGAGTGTGTGAAACTACTTAATATCTAGAGCAGTCCGGGGTCGCGTACCCGTAGCGGTTCCAACCAGTTATCGGATAGATATCTAGGGCCACCTCTGGACACACAAGCTCAATATTATACGAGTATGTTAATACAATTAAACAATCTAAAGGAAAACGTTGAGAACTCTCCAACTCAGGGATTCCTTAATGACTATTTGTTGTGATTAGCTACTGGCACGTGCATGTAATAATAATAGAACTACTTATACAGGACACAAAGAGACAGCTATAAACTAAACCACTAATAAATCTTTCCATTTCTAATTACACAAAAAGTAGTCAAACAGAAAACCACTCGACATATTTGAGTTTCACATAGTTGTATTTGCTCGCGAACGAAAAAAAAACCGACTTCAATTACATCGATAAGTAATAGGTACTACGTAAGTAGACGATAAAATTATCAAATAAATACGCATTATTAGATATAACTCGAAAATTATTTTTTAGATCTCAACAAATATAAATATAAATGAGATCATAATATGATACGCATCGCCTTTCGATTAAAAAAAGTGAAACAACTTTGGCAAACTTATTGAAAAAAAAAATTAAAAACAAATTGAAAACTAATGTGAAGCGGGACACGAGGCGGGTGACGCCTGTACCGGACGAAGTAGCCAGTATCATAATTAACCCTAGAACCTGGAAAGATAACGTTATTTTGTTGTACGGAAAAGATAACAACGCGCCTGAGAGGCCCACACTTTATAATACTGATTAACTTACAAATTAAAACAAGTAAAACATATTTTGTAACTTCGCTTCAATTTCACATTATTAATAAATTAATAAAATACCAACTTATATATCTAATTGTTATTTGGTTATTGTTAGAAATTATTTTAGAATTTACAAAAAGTGACAAAAATTAGAGGTACGAGAGTAGAAAGAGTAGTATTTGAGTCATTCCATGTCAAACCAACAAGGCACTCAACCTGACCCTTTCAGATTTGGCTGAAGCTTTGTTTATTTGTACTGTCTGACATCCTGAACTCGAATATAGTTTTCAAAAAATTTAATCACTGATAGTTTTTTAGTTATAAATTTTTAAAAATCACAAAATCCGCGTTTTTTGACGTGCACTAAAATCTAAAATCTGCAATAACTTTAGTTCTATTAGAGATAGAGAGCTGAACGATAGCTATTTTAAAGAAAGTTTAATGGGCTTTAATATGATATCCACCTTGAACACACTAATATACAAAATGTTTTTTAAGTGAAACTCAAAAATCGTTTTTGAAAAATCTTTGTGTTGGTGTTTTTTAATTATTTTTTTTTAATTTATATATGTTTTTATGTATAATTTTGTGAGTACACCATAAAAATTTCAGAGTGGGACCATGATGGGATCAAGAGATACATTTCGTGTCGCGCATCGTAAAAATTTACTCTCATCATTTTTCTCTAACGCGCCTAAAGAAGTATAACTTCAATAAAAGAACGCCTGGAATAATAATAATCAAAGGTGCCTATGCAAAAAAGAGAGATTGGTATTGTATTTACTGCTCAGAAAAATTCATTCATCCACCACAAGAGGATTGGATTCAGTGCCCTGCATGCGAAGAATGGTGCCACGAAAATTTTTATTACTATTGTAATTTTCTTATTTTCTGCGATGTTCCAACTGGCTCAGTCTTGCATCTGTACGAAGGAGTACGTGTGTGGCGCTTCTGGCAAAACGTATTCTAACAGTTGTGTGTGAGTAGAACTTGTGTTCTTATAAAGCTTTGGAACCCCGAGATTCCAGGTATGTCTGGTGGTTAATTTTAGTGAAATAATTTATGAGAAAAAAGTGTATGTGTGTGTGTGTGTGTGTGCACGTAAGAACGTTATATATCATTGGCTAGCTAACTTCTCGTTGCTAACTTTTTCTTCGTTGACTAGCTGACTTCAGGGTGTCGGTTATTTGTGAAGATGTCGTAAAAATTTAGTCTCATCATTTTTTTTCCAAACGCGCCAAAAGAAGTATAGCTTTAAAAGGGTTTTTATAAATCGCAGGTCAATTGATCAAAGCAAATTTTTTAATTACACACTTTTATTTAACTTGCAATGTATCTAATTGAGTTGCAAGATTTCACCCGAACAAACATCTTGCAACTTAATTTTGAAGCAGATATGTAATTAATAATTATATTCAACCAATTGAGCTGAAATTTTATATACAAGTTCAGTTTGGATGACAAGGCATGGTTAACTTTGTGACGTCATTCTAAATCTAACATGTAGGCATATCTAAGATGGCGGACTAGTTATTTTTAGTGCACTTCTATAATATGGGTATCAAATAAAAGGGCTTGCTAAGGATAATTCGAATAAAGTGACGTGATGACTGATGACTAATAATTGTGTTTGCTCTCAAACGAAAAAAAAACCGACTTCAATTACATCGACAAGTAATACAACGTAATAAGACGAAAAAATAGTCAAGTAAATACGCGCTATTAAAGATTACTCAAAAAGTTGTAATCAGATCTCGATTTAATTTCACGAAAACTACATGACAAGTATTAGCTTTCGATTAAAGTAAGAATCATTAAAATCGGTACACCGAGTAAAAAGTTATGCGGTATAATACAACGTAGGTCGACGAAAAAGTAGTCAAGTAAATACGCATTATTAGATATAACTTTAAAAGTACTGGTCAGATCTTAATTTTAAAAAAATGGGACCACATGACACGCAAAACCTTTCAATTAAAACAAAATTGATCGAAATCGGTCCACCCAGTCAAAAGTTCTGAGCTAACATACATAAAAAAAAATACAGTCGAATTGAGAACCTCCTCCTTTTTTGGAAGTCGGTTAAAAAGTTAAAAATAAATTGAAAGTAATGTACGGTTCAGCCGCAACATAGTACATATCGCCCGATCGGCATTTTACATTAGATACTTGCACGATTTATTAGCGACATACATCAGTTCACGTAAATTCATCAAACAGCGCTTTCGTGAGCTCACTCATAGCAATTAAGTATTAAAAAATATAGTTATACTTTTATATTTACTTTTATATCTTTTATTTACAATAATCAGCAGTAGCAAGTCAGATCTAACATACAAGTAAAAAAGATTTTAAAAAAACAAGCTTTTATTTAAATGCGCTAAAACGAAAAAAATAAATTTTTACTTTAAAACATTTACTTTTACTTATAAAGTCATTACATCTATAATTATATATAAAAGAGATATCCACCCATTGACTCATCACGATATCTCTGGAACCATAAGGCGTAGAGGCTTGAAATTTGGTAGGAATATTCCTCTCGCCGAGTAGAGGTCAGCTAAGAACGGATTTTACGAAATTCCACCCACAAGGGGGGGGGGGGGGTTGCGGGGGTTAATAACATACATGACAAAGCAACATTTGCGGGTTCAGCTAGTAATCTATATGATATTAAAGCTTGTCGCGAGATATGAATACTCGTAGGTATTTCCTTAGTTTGAAAAATTTAATAGTTATAATCAACAACATTAATTTATTTAATTTACTTGTTTACAAGCAAATCATTCAAAAAAATATTGTTGTGTATTTATCTATCTCATAAACAATTGAATTTTTTTATTACACTGGTTATTCACTACATAAACTGAGTCTTACAAAGAAAACAAGTTTTTTTTTCTTAAATATATTTTTATTTAATACATATTATATCTTATGCATGTGTTTTTATTATCTAATTGACACAGTACATATGGCGATGATTCATGGTTCCTGTCGCACTGTAGTCCAGTCAGTCAAGACAATTAATTCATTATAATTCCAAAAGTTTTCAAATTTTGATGTAAGTTCGGGAATGGTATTTTATTTTTTATTTTGTAACTAGCTTCTGCGCGCGACTTCGTCGGCGTGGACTCCGCTCGTATTGGTCTTAGCGTGTCGATACATAGCCTATAGCCTTCCTCGATAAATGGGCTATCTAACAGTGAAAGAATTTTTCAAAATGGCCCAGTAGTTCCAGAGATTACCGCGTTCAAACAAACAAACAAACAAACAAACAAACAAACAAACAAACAAACAAACAAACAAACAAACAACCAAACAAACAAACTCTTCAGCTTTATATATTAGTATAGATTAGGATAACCAACAAAAGATACATTATTACTAATTTCTTTCACATGTGCTTACAATATAATGTTAATGTTCTTTTAATTACAGGTTATCACAACATGCATAATCACGTCAAGTAGGTAATACAAAGAATTAGATTACGAGTTAAATAATATAAGAAATAATAATAATTAAGTTTAAAATTTAAAACCAAAATTTGCAATAAATTAAAAATTAAAAAAATTAAAAAATTAAGAATTAGAAATTTAAAAAATATAAAATTAAAAGTCAAGAAATTTAAAATTTAAAATTGAAAATTAAATAAATCAAAAATCTAGTTTGATGCGCTAGTCCAGCAACAATTCAGAAATATCTGATAAAATACAATATCAATAGCACACAATAAAAAAGCAAAAATAAAGAAAGGTTAAAAAAAAATGTGAAACAAAAAAGTCAAAATACAATTTCAAAATTATAAAATTACAATGTCACAATTATAAAATTAAGTATGTCCAAATAGTATGTAACACGTCATTATAAAATTAGTATTCAAAAATTAAAAATTAAAAAATCCAAAGACAAATATTGAAAAATTACTTAAATTTAAAAAAAAAAATTAAAAATTAAGGATTAGAAATTAATAATGGACAATTAAAAATCAAAAATTAAAAAATTAAAAACATAACATCAAAAACAACTATAGTCAATCGAAAAGTTACAAATTACAGTCCATATTGTAACTTATCGTTGCATTGAAGAGCAGCACTACAATTCTGGTAAACAGGTGATAACCTTGCGTTTAAATTGGGGCAGCCCGTCATGGCATATATCAATGCTTGGAAACTTTTTCGAAATGTTGTTATACAGTGTTGACATTCTCGGTACAGGAGAATTCTTTCCCAATTGCGTTCTATAGATTCTTACATCTAACAGCCGACATGATTGTCGGGGTATTTTGGGTGGGACATAAAAAGCAAATTTGTTAATAATATCAGGGCAGTCAATTTTGTTGTTTAAAACTTTGTATAAGAAGTTCATAGCTAAGATGTCTCTCCTGTTTTGTAGGCTGTCAATATTAAAATGTTTTAGTCTATCAACATAGCTCTCCAGTTTCAATTTAAATCTATATGACAGTCGCCGCAACAAACGCTTTTGCACAAATTCCAGTCTAGTGATGTATTTTATTTTATTAAAACAAACTATAAAATTTTGCAACCTGTTCTGCGGTCCGGAACATTGTTAAAAATGCAATAAATGATAATTTGCTCAGTCCTTGAGACCAAAATTCCAAAAGTTCTGCAAAGTTGGAGTGGTGTTAAATAATTATATTATTTTACATCACGTGTCAAATTTGCAACCAATTTAAGTGTACGGAACATTTATTTGTTCGGTATATTTTTCCGATATATGTGTCAGTTTGCAGAACTTTTGGAACGTTTTCATTCAGTTTAATAAAAAAAACATTAATTTTCAATAACAAAAAATGTTCCGTTCACTTAGATTGGTTGCAAATTTAATACGTGATATGAAATATTATATCGAAAACTTCCCCAAGTTTGCAGAACTTTTGGAATTTTTTTCACGACCATATACAGCAAAAATTAATTTACTTGCAATTTTAACAATGTTCCAGACTGCGGACAAGGTTGCAAATTGAGATTTATTGTCGTCCCAATGTACCATTCACTTGACCGAAGTTTGAAAACTTTTGGAATTATAATAGTCCATTAAAATGTTACAGTTTAAGGACCAAGTATTGCATTTGTTAGAGGACGCAATTTTTTTTTTGGAAAATGTGTGGGGGGTCAATAGAAGCTTAACCCCAAGTTTGTGGGGTTGCCGCCCTTGTCCCCCGGCCGCCATCTTGAAAAAAGGGGTGCAAACACTTTTATCGAGATATCTCGGAAACTATGCGTCCTACAAAAAAATTTCTGAAAACATAATTTGTAGCAAATCATGTTGCCTACAAATATGTTCATATTACTTTTTGCCCTAAATTTAAAATTAAAGAAGTTAAAAGCAAAAAAGTGAGAAAATTTCTTTAATATTTTTCTTTTTTGCTCTATATTTTTTTTTATACATTTTACAAAGAAATTACCTCCGACCAATCTTGTAGATGTTCTTTTGAGGAAACTTTTTCATTATAATTTTTTTTAATTTCATTCATTTAAAACCCTGTTACAGCGCTCCAAAGTTGACCGGGTTCGTCAATGCTCATGAGAATCCGGTCAAAACGAAATGTTTAACATAGTTTTATGATCTTTTTTTTAAATACATACATTCTTAAAATTTTTTTTGTTAAATCCGTACAACCGTACTTATTAATTCCTAACTGTTTTATATCACAAAATTTGCTGTTTCTTCACGCTTTCTCAGGATGTGGTAAAACATCAGCAGCCTATGATATGGGGAAACTAAAATTTATAATAAAAATTATGGAGACACATCCTGAATTAGCTGGTGGTACCGCGCTATTCCTGAGTTAGAAAGTCGATCCATCTTTGCTCACTCTTGTTGGCGAACGTTTTTTCGTAGCTTTATACGGCGGTAATAAAGACGACTCACTAGACGGCATGCGATACAAAAGATTTGCCAAGACAGTGACTAAAATTTCATTTCGTTTATCATCGCTGCCTTCAACATAAGATGCAGCTCGTTTTCATAGTCTACGAGTATATCACCAGATCAAGTCGTGGCTCGGAAGATATCAAAATCCTGAAGATTGAAGCTGGAAAAAGCATGCAAACATTTGAATGCCAATAAAAGCTTCCAAGCCTCCAGCAACCCCCGATCTCATGAAATTAATTATCTGCAGATGCAAAGGAAATTGTGGAAGCATGTGTAGCTGCAGAAAAGTAGGCCTCAAATGTTTCATTCTGGCGAAACATGCAGCAACATCATGGAAATATCAAAGTTAATGAAAGAAAATGAATTTGAAGATGAACCTCCAACTATGACTCCAATTTTAACTTCTGTCATTCCCCAAAACTTCACATTGGCTGCCTAGGATTACCTCATCGGCAAGATGTCTGTGGAGTAGGCCTACTGGGGATACCACGTACGTGAAAAAACGCGCCAACCGACTCTACCTCATAGGGGGCGCGGAAAAGAGTTAGCATTGAATAAGTAAAGTTGTAGGTAGGTATTTAACAAAAATGTCTTAAGAATGTATTTACAATTAAAAAAAGATCATAAAACTAAGTTAAACATTTCGTTTTGACCGGATTCTCATGAGCATTGACGAACCCGGTCAACTTTGGAGCGCTGTAACAGCGTTATAATTTAATAAAAATAAAAAAATTACAATGAAAAAGTTTCCTCAAAAGACCATCTACAAGATTGGTCTGAGATATTTTTTTGTAAAATGTATTTAAAAAAGTTATAGAGCAAAAAAGTCCCACCCTCTGGACACACAAGCTCAATATTATACGAGTATCTTAATACAATTTAGCAATCTCAAGGAAAACGTTGAGAACTCTCCAACTCAGGGATTCCCTAATGACTATTTGTTGTGATTAGCTACTGGCACGTGCATCTAATAATAACAGAGCTACTTATGCATGACACAAAGGAGACGGAAATAAATTAAACCACAAATAAAACATCATCATCATCATTTCAGCCTATCGCAGTCCACTGCTGGACATAGGCCTCCACAAGTTCGCGCCAATAATGGCGTGAACTCATGTGTTTTACCCATAGTCACCACGCTGGGCAGGCGGGTTGGTGACCGCAGGGCTGGCTTTGTCGCACCAAAGATGCTGCTGCCCGTCTTCGGCCTGTGTACTTCAAAGCCAGCATTTGGATGCTAATCCCGCCATCGGTCGGCTTTTTAAGTTCCAAGGTGGTAGTGAAACTATAATTATTATCCCTTAGATAAAACATAACATACCATTTCTAATTATACAAAAAGTAGTCAAACAGAAAACCACTCGACATACTTTAGTTTCACATAATTGTATTTCCTCGCAAACAAAAAAAAAAACGAATTCAATTACATCGATAAGTAATATACCTATTATATTATATTACTACGTAAGTAGACGATAAAATTATCAAATAAATACGCATTATTAGATATAACTCGAAAAGTACTTTTTAGATCTCAAAAAATATAAATATAAATGAGATCATATGATACGCACCACCTTTCGATTAAAAAAGTGCGTGGGAACAAAGTACACAATTACATATGTGAGAAATGAAACATCTTTGGCAAACTAATTGAAAAAAATAAATAATTAAAAACGAATTAAAAACTAATGTGAGGCGGGACACGGGGCGGGTGACGCCTGTACCGCACGAAGTAGCCGGTATCATAATTAACCCTAGAACCTGGAAAGATAACGTTATTTTGTTGTTCGGAAAAGATAACAACGCGCCCGAGAGGCCCACACTTTTTAATACTGATTAACTTACAAATCAAAAACAATGAACATTCTTGTGAATATATAAATAATATTGTTATAAATATATTGCGACGCGTTTGTTAATATGTCCACCTTTGGAAAAACATCCCGTAGGGAGACTCGAGCTCCAAGGCGCAATCGAATAGCCCTTTTTTGCAAAATGAATACTGTCTCAATATCTGTAGAATTACCCCACAGTAACAGACCCTAAGACATAACACTATGGAAATAGCTAAAATATATTAAACGTGCAGTAGCAACGTTGGTCGGAAGTTTTGAATCCCTAAGAAAACTGTAGTATCATTGACAATAAGCCTCTCGTTATTTATTTCAAAATTATAATTTGGATGCTTAACATTAGGCAAACAAAACACAACGCACTTGGTTTATTTTGGCGTTCGAAACCAAGTTGTTTGTATTAAACCAATATTAAATTCGCGATAAAGAACTGTTTACGTCATCATAATTTACTTTTTTTCCTATCAACTTTAAACATAAGTGATGTGTCATCTGCAAATAGCACTATGTCACAAATACCCTTAACATAAAATGGCAGATCATTTAAATATACTAAAAAAAGAAAAGGACCTAGAATCGATCCCTGTGGAACGCCCATTTTTAGCACAGATCCAGAAGAGTTCGTCCCGTTTATTGATACGCGTTGAATTCTATTAGATAGATATGAAGCAACGAGATCAAGAGCTTTACGATTAACACCGTAATATTCAAGTTTACTTAATAAAATCCCGTGGTCCCGTGGTCATATATATGCTTGAGAAGTGCCACACCAGCATCTGTCGTAGAGCGACCTCTAGTGAAACCATAATATTGTTCACTGTGAAAAATTCCATTAACTTTAAAATGGAAAAG
Organism: Melitaea athalia; assembly: GCA_905220545.2. Classification (NCBI taxonomy): domain Eukaryota; kingdom Metazoa; phylum Arthropoda; class Insecta; order Lepidoptera; family Nymphalidae; genus Melitaea; species Melitaea athalia. The sequence goes on from HG992201.1 coordinate 761,243, forward strand.
AAGTTGAATCAGTATAATTTTGGATAGAAATGGGTCTATAATTACTGGGATCACTACGATGTCCCTTTTTAAAAATTGGTAGAACTTTACTATATTTTAGCAAATCTGGAAAAGAACCCACTTCAATAGCATTGTTAAAAGTTAGAGCTATGTACGGAGCGAGGTCATTAATGATAGTACTAATTAATTTAATGTCTCACAGTTCATTTGATTTTTAATATTAAGACTCTTAAATGCTTTTAGAATATCTAAAGAGTCAACCTGCGATAATGAAAAATCAACATTACAACAATTTGTTTTCTTTACCATTATTGGTATACAAGTAATTCTTCGAGTATTCATATTAATTTTCTCTCTAAAGAGAGAATTGTTGACCGCAGTGATCGGAAGTTAAAACAGTTATAACAGATTTATCGTAATGACTAAATACGTTATCTATATAAGTAGAAGATGTCTTAGTGACTCGAATTGGTTCACAATATGAGTTAAACAAGTTAATTAATCTACTTCTAATCGTTGAGTTCTTTAACATGTCTACATTGAAATCACCACACACTAAAACATTTTTAGAACTTTTAAACAACCTCTTAAGAGTGTCTTTCATAATTGTCTCAAATACTGTTAAATCACCTACGGGGGGCCGGAATACGCAAAGTATAATCTAACGCTGTAATTCCACACAAGACAACTCTACAGTTCGCTCGACAGAGAGTGCTACAATATCTTTACGCGATTTATGAGGTATATCATTACGTACCAATATTAGTGAACCTCTGCGAATAGCATTCTCTCTTATGAACGAACTGGACAAACTAAATTTTGGAATATTAAATATCTCATAACTGTTTAGCTAATGTTCAGAAATAAAAAAATATATGAATTTATAAATGTCAGATAATAATTCAATTTCATGCTTCTTGCCATCTATGCCCTGTATATTTTGATAAATTATATTTATGTGACAGGGCCTAGGTCTGGTTTTGTCTGTTTATTTATTTTCAATTAGTATTATTTTATATTAATTATTTAAATTGGAATTTGTTTTACAATTAATCTAAATTATTTATAATTATTATAATTAAATAAATGATTTGTATTATAATTATGTTAAGAAGTCTGCTATTTGTTTTTTACATTTTAAAGACAAGTAGGTACACTAAGGGCCTGTTTCACAATGTCCAAATAAAGTCCCCAATAAGCTACTTGCAACTTATTTATCAAATAACGACAACGTTTGCGTTTCACAATTGACAAATAGCACTAACTGACAAATAAAGTACTCAGTAAACTATATGTCAGATCAACTGGCCAATAGCATATTTATCTGTCATATAAATTACTTGAAAGCTATAATACGTAGTTGATTCAATTAATTTTAGTTGTAACGTTTGTTTATTTGTGCAAGAAAATTTAAAAAAATGGATATGTCAATATTTGATATAATTGAAGACGAATTAGATGATTTTATGTATAGTTTAAATAGACCGAGAAGGAATCCTGTATTTCGACAACGCATTAATTATATGCAAGCCTCGGATGATACGGACTTTAGGATAAGATTTCGACTTACTAAACATGCGGTAAATTACGTAAATTACGTATATTTATTAATTGTAAACCAAATTTCTTCCAACACAGAAAGGTAATTTTTTTTTTAAAGTTATAACTGTACGATATTTAAAACTTGTCAACTTTCACGTTTGTTCATTTAACAGTTGGACGTTCCGGTCACAGTAATACAAAGAATAATGTATATTCTGTTTTAATCAATAAAAAAATTAAGTAATAACGTATTTCAAGCTGTATGTACATAAAATGTATAAAAAATAGTAAGTATAAACCATGCATTGAAATTAATAAAACATATTTTCATGTGTACTTACAACACAGAATGATATCCTAAAACATGTATTTCGAAAAACGGAACTATTAAATGCGAGATTGCCAAACCTACTAACATGTAACTGGCAAATAGCTATATGTTAAATAAATTTATAGGTAAGATGATGGTGAAACGCAATGATGACTAACTAGAAGTTTTATGTGTCACATAATTAATTTGTCAAATAGCTATATAGGCCAGTCAAATTGTACATTAAAATCGCAAATGGTCTGCTAGTTCTGCTTTTTTCATATGTTGTTAGGATCAGTACCAGTAGTGTAAATCCAGTTTTGCAACTTCGAAAGACCTGTGCTAACTTTGGGGCGCTCGAAAAACCACGAAATTTTCGCACTTGTTTCGGTTTTTTCACTATATCTTCCAAAGTATGCATTTTTAGAGAATACATGTAGAATATATTTTTAAAGTAGTTTAAATTAGCTACAATTTGAGCCCAAAACCAGCTCTGTAGGTCAAATAGAAGCCGAGATACAGCTCTTCAAAAGTTGATCGTTTTTTCCAAAAAAGTGAAGTTTACAGTTTTGACCAACTTTGGACCCAAATTTCGGTGGGAAATACTCATCCTACGACGAACGTCGAATCGAAAGAGGTTGTAGTAAATTTCATTACCTTTAATTTAAGTACAAAACGGCGTCTATAGGCCCAATAGTTTTGTACAATGTTCAAAAAAACCAAAAGTCGGGAAAATAGGCCAGTCAAATTGTAAATTAAAATCGCAAATGGTCTGCTAGTTCTGCTTTTTTCATATGTTGTTAGGATCAGTACCAGTAGTGTAAATCCAGTTTTGCAACTTCGAAAGACCTGTGCTAACTTTGGGGCGCTCGAAAAACCACGAAATTTTGGCACTTGTTTCGGTTTTTTCACTATATCTTCCAAAGTATGCATTTTTAGAGAATACATGTAGGATACATTTTTAAAGTAGTTTAAATTAACTACAATTTGAGCCCAAAATCAGCTCTGTAGGTCAAATAGAAGCCGAGATACAGCTCTTCAAAAGTTGATCGTTTTTTCCAAAAATTGTAAATCAATATCAAATTGTAGCTAATATAAATTACTTTAAAAATGTATCCTACATGTATTCTCTAAAAATGCATACTTTAGAAGATATAGTGAAAAAACCGAAACAAGTGCGAAAATTTCGTGGTTTTTCGAGCGCCCCAAAGTTAGCACAGGTCTTTCGAAGTTGCAAAACTGGATTTACACTACTGGTACTGATCCTAACAATATATCAAAAAAGCAGAACTAGCAGACCATTTGCGATTTTAGCTCTTTTTTGTGTACGATTTGACTGGCCTAATAGGGTACTTTACTTGTACATTGTGAAACAGGCCCTAAATATTTTGTTAATTTAAATCTATCGTCGAATTTATTTATATCAAACAGTGTGAGGTCACTATGCCAAGGAGTCAGGTTATACAAATAAGAATTTAATGTGTATATGTACTTATTCTGTTCATCTGTCAATGAATATGAATAGGGTAAAGTACTTAATATGAATATACATTTTTTTGTTTTGTATCTGTATTAAATTTTCCATATCTTTTATTAAATGAGATTTTTTATTGCCAAACTGACATCGTGCAATAAAATAACGACAGAATTTGCATCTAGTTCCATTAAATTAATTTTTTTTTATTTGATATTCATAGCTTACTCCAGTTGAACAGAAAAAGACTTTTTTTATATTGTTACTAAGCAAGGAGCCAAATCCCTAACCTACCTTATCTGACACCATTACTATTTTATTTCTTTACAAAAAACTTACTTTTTCTTTACTTTACTTACTTACTTTTTCTTTGGAAAAAAAAAACATGATAAAAAAATGATATTAGTCCCGCTGAGTTTCTTTAGCCAGTTCTTCTCAGGTCAGAGGCTTTTTCTTTCCGAACTGGTAGTAGACTCATGACGTTCAGTAAGAAATTGTAATAATTTTATGCTGAATAAAATATTTTGATTCTGATTTTGATTTTACACTTTATACACGTCATCTGCGACATTCTTTTATTTTTATGCTGTGCTTAACTCACATTGATAGCGAACTTTAGCTGCAGATTCTTCATTAGCTTCTTGAAAAAGTAGGAAATTGTCATTTACAATCAAGATCTCATCCACGGACTAGAAATTTCTGTGGATGATTTTTTTCAATTGTTTAATGGTTTTTCTTGTTTTGACAAAACACTGAGTGTTAGTTATATAAGAATTGACAAAAGCTGTATATAAAATACTATAAAAATATTATTAGCCATCTGTTTAGCTGTGTTGCCAGACTTTTTTATCCGAAGTAGCCTGGCCTTAGTGCGAATGTAGCCGATTGTAGCCCCGAGATAACCCTATCATGGCGCTGAGATAGCTGAAGCGGGAAATTTTAAATATATTTTTTTTATATATTAAAATAAGCAGGTAATTTAATATTTCCGACGAAAAAAAAATAAAATAATAGTTTAGTCTTTTTAGAACAAGACAGCAAAGAGCTCATCCGATCAAATGTGTCGACACCACCCATAGGTTTGTTGTGGAATATAATTATCTCAGGTTATCAATTGTAGGGTTTTTAGCATCTCCATAATATTGTTTTATTTATTTATTTTATATGGCAGCTAGCCAACAAAAGTAACAGTAATAATACTACAGTTATCATTTATAGTGTTGGTACAGCTAATTCCACATTTGCTTATATGCTATTACATCATGTAATTGGCAACAAAAAGTAAACATTAATAGTAGTTTATGCAACTGTTATATAATGAAGGGTATTAAAACACGAGTGTGAGTTTTCATAATAGTAACGAGTGTTTTAATACCCGTGTTATATGCAGTTGCATACACTACTTAATCTTCACTAATGCAATTAATCAAACAACAAGAGTAAAAGCTGACAATAGTTTATTTATAATAATTGTTCAAAGTTTGGATGGTACAATTTTGAAAGTTAATGTTAATTATTGATCCAATATATAATATAATATCCGGAGGCGTACAAATATCATCGTCGCTATCCATTTTTAACTTTTAATTTATTAAATTAAATTCACGCGTACGTGTATTGTCACAGTGATTTTGCCGCCATTAAAATCTAACCAATGAGAGCGCAGCTGCGCGCATGCGCGCGATGTTATAATGAGATTTTACGATATCGATGTGGATATTATACCATCATGTGAAATTGCTTAAATTGAGTGTTTTGTTGTCTGCGCTATAACAGTAGTAATTATAAGTCAAGTATTGGAAACATAAGTAGAATGTTACAACATTAGTGTAGATAAAAATATTTAAAATTACAAAAGATATCAAAAATTAGACAATTCACAAAATTCAATATCTTGTGTATGTGTTTTTATTATCTAATTGACACAGTACATGTGGCGATGATTCATGGTTCCTGTCGCACTGAATCTATACATGAATTGATTAAGTTTCTTGTGTTCAATATTGTCAGGCAAGGTTTGCACAAAAGATATTTAAAAAAAAATCGATGTACTCGTATATACTTATGTAGAAATTCAACATTCTCCATTGTGCTGAAAAGTATCACTTGCACATCCTAATCTGAAAACAAAACAAAATACATAGGTAAGAAACTAGTGTACCTGGCGAACTTCGTGTCGACATATTTTTAATTAAAAAAAAAACTCGTGGTGATTAGTCGTTAACAAAATTTAATATAGCCTTCATTTTAAGTTGGATAAAGTTATAAATCTATGTAAAATTAAATTAAAATCGGTGCAGTAGTTTTGGTAATTAGCCCAGACAAACATTGTGACAAACGTACGTAAAACGTAACACTTAGCATCTATTTTCAATATTTTAAGGATAAACATGCAGTTATCTCATCATTAAGAACATACCACGTAAATGGGTTCATATTTAATAAAACAATAACAATATTTTTTATTGTATGTATATGACGGTGTTGTGTATATATACATATGTATATGTATATATATGTATATATATTTGTAAATAGGTCGGTAAACAAGCGTACGGTTCACCTGATAGTAAGCGATTACCGTAGCTTATTATTTACGTTTGCAACACCAAAAGCATCCCACGCGCGTTGACGACCTCCTTCCCAATTCCCCCCAGTAGCTCTGGTCACCTTACTCACCAACAGGAACACAATACTGCTTGATAACAGTATTATTTAGCTGTGGTCTTCTGTAAGGTGGAGATACTACCCCAGTTGGGCTGCTCCACATTTTGAGCAGGAAATTTCCTGCTGTGCCCTCAGTTAAATATAATACTATACTAGTTTTATACCCGTCTTTTACTGTAATTTCCACTTCTTCGAAACGGCTCGACTATATTTTTATATATATTTATTGTATATATGAAAAAACACGAAAATTAAACACAGTAAGTACTAAATAAAAGCCTGGATTGATGCAATGGTCATAGTAACTAGCTGCTGCGCTAGCTGACACTGTAAATGTTTTTATGAACCATACATATTCGTATTATTTTTATTTTTTGTGTTTAAGCAAACCTTGGCGCCGTCTATAGCGAGTCCTTTACAGCACCCGACTATTAAAGTTTCATATAACAATGAATTCTTTAACAAGAGATGATACCATGCTATTTTTAATTCATATTATTTTTATTTTTTGTGTGCTTAAAAACCAAATAAAAATCATCATATCAAAAATTTCGACTCAGCGGGATGTGGATCCATAGCTCAGTTGGCAGAGCGCTGACACGGTATGTCTGAGGCGCGGGATCAAACCCGCTGGATCAAAATTTTTTGATAGGATTTAAAATGTTTATAACCATACATATATTTTTTCTAGATTTAGGAATTTAAGCACAATATCCTAAATCTAGTGTATGTTATTACAGTATTAAATAAAGTTTTGTACATACAAGCATGAATTATCATAAGTTTTGCCGGAAACGCCGCAAACTGGCCGATACGATGTTTCAAGACATTTGAGAAAGCAATACTCAGCCGCCTCATCAGCCATCGCGATGGCCAGGAACATGGAGATAATAACTGAAAGATTTATTTATTTCGAGTACGATCTCTATCAGGTGTACATGATAACGACCGGGACCGACGACTTAACGTGCTCTCCGAGGCACGGTGGGGAGACCCACAAGGATTGCACAAACACCCAGACCACGACAAACATCTGTATAGCCAATACAAATGTATGTCATGTGCGGGGATCGAACCCGCAACCGCCAGCGCAATAGGCACAAACCAGTGCTGTGACCATTGCGCCAACTCGTCGTCGAAAATAGTATATAATATAAATAAATAAAAATAAGAATATAAATAACCACTCGACGGATAGAAAACTCCTCGATAACTCTCTAACGTTAAATAATTTAAAACGAAATCAGACGCAACATAAGTTTAAAACTAAATCGGGAACGTGTTAAGATCGTTTAAACAAACAATAACCCGTTGTAGCTGTTATGGATAACTTTATCCTGTGAATAAGTTATGAATATACATTAACAGCAGAATGTAGAATATATTCTAGTGTACGCTTCAGCCTGTAACATCCCACTGCTGGGCATAGGCCTCTTTCCCCATGTAGGAGAAGGATCAGAGCTTAATACAACCACGCTGCTCCAATGCGGGTTGTATAATTATATATTACAGTAACATTTATTAATGTTTTAATCTATATGTACATACATATATATATATATATAAGAGAAAGGTCACGAGTTATCACGAAATCTCAGAAACTAAAAAAAATGGAAAAAATTGAAATTTCACTGGTAGGCTTCTTATAGGGTTTAGACATCCACTAAGAACGGATTTTATGAATCTCCACCCCTAAGGGGGTAAAAAAGTCCAATGAAAAATAATATTCACCGATTTCATTGATTCTAAAAATTCGTCTAGATATTGATTGTTTTTATTTTTCTTTTATTTTTTCCTTTCATTAGATATTTTCGAATATAATTAAAAATTATTTGGAAATAACTAACTCCACGCGTCAGAAGTCGCGGGCGGCTGCTAGTGTGTCATAAATATGATGAAATTCAATGGTGATAAACAATAATATAACCGGTGGTATTTATTCTAACTGGATAAAAATATCATTAGCTTTTATATCAAAATGACTTATTAACACACATGCAAAAACATTTAAACTTTAAAATATTCGAATTTACTTACGAAAAATGATCTTCATGATTACGTCGACCTGATTTGTCGAAGACTGACAGAGAACTGACGGACGCTGAGATGAAGAGAAGAATTAAAAGCTGTGGCTTTATTGGTCTAAGATCCGGGATTAGACAAAATATTCCCTCATCTGTTAATTTGATGAAACAATTTTTTATAGGCTGATTTCAATATTGTGAATTTAAAAAAACAACCTCTGCCAACATAAGCCTCCTGCAATTTTTTTTAATCTTTTCCCTCTCATGTTAATTACATGTAATAAGCTAAAACCGTCAATATTTTACATTATATACCTGACTGTAGTAGGCACCCATCTGTATGATTGCTATACTTACCTGCAGCCAGGTTACTGCTGACTGAGGTTACTGACACAATATTGAAATCAGCCTATAAAAAATTGTTTCATCTAATTAACAGATGATGGAATATTTTGTCTGATCCCGGATCTTAGACCATATTGTGGTATTTAAAACAATTAGCAAGAGATCGCTTTTTAGCGATAAGGTAGCTCTTTGTAGCTTATGATACTTTGTTAAAATCAATTTGATATGTACTCGTATTATTTCTGTTTTGGTGCACAATAAAGTCTGTTGTTATGTGTTATGACTTTAGGTTAGTGAAAATGTGTAGAAGGAATTGAAAATTTTATCACGATTCAGCCTGTAATATCCCACTGTTGGGCATATGCCTCTTCCCCATGTAGGAGAAGGATCGGAGCTTAATCCACCACGCTACTCCAATGCGGGTTGGCGGATATATTCCCTACTATGAGTAACGATCGCTATCAGGTGTACATGATAACAACCGGGACCGACGGCTTAACGTGCTCTCCGAGGTACGGTGGGGAGACCCACAAGGACTGCACAAACACCCAGACCACGGCAAACATCTGTATGGCCAATACAAGTGTTGTCGTGTGCGGGGATCGAACCCGCAACCGCCCGCGCAACAGCCAATCGCAATCCAGTGATGTGACCGCTGCGCCAACGCGGCGTCACATCGGCGGCGTCGGTCGTCGGCGTGGATCGCGCGTAGTGTGGTGAAAATTTTATATTACTATTTAAATTTAAATTTTATAAATGATCTGTAAATGAAAAAAAAAACAACTAAAAATGGGAAAAATACTTTAAAAATATTTGTAAATAAAAACTGTACTCAATAAATATAAATATTAATTAGATCATAATTATGATACGTACTACCTTTCGATTAAAAAAAGTGCGTGCAAACAAAGTACACAATTACACATGTGAGAAACGAAACATCTTTGGCAAAGTAATTGAAAAAAAAGTTAGTGTATCAGCTCCGACGCACGACTGGAGTTTACTTCTTCAGATCGAATGTCTAAATATGCACAAAAAAGGCTTTATAGTCTAAGAAAGAGATTAATACCATATCAAATGGTATTTAATCGAATCAAATAACGCCATCCATCGATGGCATTATTAGAAAACCTCGTAACCGATATCGTCGTAAACGTCGTAGACCGTCGCCGCTACTGTCATAAACGTCGTAGCAGATAGATGGCGCACAAAAACGTAACGAGGTCATTCGTTCAGTTGATTTTACTCCTCATATTTTTTTCATACCGGGGGCCTTATATGAAAATCGATTCTTAAGGAGTGAACTCCAAAAAAATAATTAAAAACAAATTGAAAACTAATGTGAAGCGGGACACGAGGCGGGTGACGCCTGTACCGGACGAAGTAGGCGGTATCATCATTAACCATAGAACCTAGAATCCTAGAAACATAACGTTATTTTGTTGTACGGAAAAGATAACAACGCGCCTGAGAGGCCCACACTTTATAACACTGATTAACTTACAAATTAAAATAAGTTATATAAATTTTGTAGCTTCGGTTCAATTTCATATTATTAATAAATTAATAAAATACCAACTCGTATTGTTATTTGTTTATTGTTAGAAATTATTTTAGAATTTACAAAAAGTGACAAAAATTAGAGGTAGGTATTTATGGAACAATATTAAAGAATTGTTTCTTATGGATTAGGTGACATTTTTTGTAGTATTTTGTCTTAGTACCTAATGATTTATGGTTAAATAAATAAATAAATATCTACACAATACACACACGGTCGTCTGTTCCTAAAGTAAGCAACTTAATGCTTGTGTTATAGGTAACAGCCGACTGGTCTAGCTACATATTTTTTTTTCGATAAACATACTTATAAATAATACATAATACAATAATACATTGCAAGTTAAATTAAAGCTTGTAAAAAGTGTGTGTGTGTGCAATTCGCTTATACTTTACCTTTGTCTTCTGTCTTTACATTGTACTAAGACAAAACTGGCCTTATTCGGTAAAAATTGGCTCAATTTTGATACACGATACGGGACAATTAAAAATTATTAAGAGATGAATTGTGTAAAAGTATAAGACAGTAGGTGAATAGACATGTGGTAACAGCAGGAAATACCTTGCTTAAAATAAAGTTACTCGACTAGGGAAGCACCTTACAGAAGATCACAGATAATTATAAATTTCCGTACTACTGCAGGGCATGAAACTTATATTTTTTAACCGACTTCCAAAAAAGGAGGAGGTTATTAAGTCGGCTGTTTTTTTTTTTCAAACACAATTATTTATATTTGAATAGTATATAACTGTGAAATGTTAAAGTTATGACATTTTGAACTGAGGTAGGGCACAGCAGGAAATTTCCTGCTCAAAATATGGAGCAGCCCGACTGGGGTAGTACGTCGACCTTATAGAAGACCACAGCTAAATTATACTGTTTTCAAACAGTATTGTGTTCCTGTTGGTGAGTAAGGTGACCAGAGCTCCTGGGGGTGATTGGGGATAGGGTCGGCAACGCGCTTGCATGCTTCTGGCGTTGCAGGAGTCTATAGGCTACGGTAGTCACTTACCATCAGGTGAGCCGTACGCTTGTTTGACGACTTAGTAACATAAAAAAAAAATTTAATTACCTATCATTAAAACATTTTTTTTTTGTATACAATATGTACAAAAATATTAGCTGTCACTACATCAACGTGTCTTAAACTGAGTCTTACAAAGAAAACAAGTTTTTTTTTTTCTTAAATATATTTTTATTTAATAGATACGTATTATAATTATCTTGTGTATTTCTTCTTCTTCTTCTTCTTTTATTTTTGGCATACGATCGCCATTTGCGACATTCTGCCAGTGTCAAGTATAAATCAATTTAAAAATAACAAGCGGACTTGGAATTTTAATTTTGAACTATTTTGTTGTTCGAAGAATTTAATTATAAATATTTTAATTATAAAAATATATAATTTATTTGTGGAGTTAGAACAATTAAGGGTTTGAATAATATATATATATAATAGATATTAATATAGATTATAAACTTTTAATTCACGAGGACAAATATATATACCTAGTTATAGATAAATTAAATTTTAATGTTGTTAGCGTTAATAAATTTTGCAAGGGTAGAAACCACCTTAGGATCTTTAAAGAAGTGTAAAAGCGAAGTGAAGTTAACAGGAAGTGGGATATTAAGTTGGGATAAATTATCAAGGAGGCAAAAAGAATTATTAATTGGACAAGAGAGGAAGATATGGTCGAGAGTTCCTTCGTCTAATCCACATTCACAGAGAGAGGAATCTTTTATTCTGAGTTTATGAAGTAAAACAGGGGAACAGCAGTGACCTATACGAACTCTACATAAAATCGATACAGTAGCTTTAGATAATTTTTTGAATTTACAGAACCATGGCTTCCTAGGTATTTCTGGTTGAATTGAAGCATTAAACCTACCTTTTGTTCTGCTAGATAATTCCAACTTTTTTTTCTTAAATATATTTTTATTTAATACGTTATATAATTATCTTCGGTATTTGTTTTTTATTATCTAATTGACACAACATTTTTGTAACGATGACTCATGGTTCCTGTCGTACTGAATCTACAAATGAATTAATTAAGTTTCTTGTGTTTAATATTGTCAGACAAGGTTTATACAAAAGATATTAAAAAATCAACGACTTTATTGTAGTGTTATAATTTTATTTATTTAGATATTTAACATTTTCCATAGTGCTGGAAAGTATCTCCTTCACATCTTAACCTGAAAACAAAACAGAATAAATAAGAAACTAGCTTACCTGGCGAACTTCGTGTCGACATATTTTTTAATAAAAAAAAATTCGTGGTCATTAGTCGTCAATAAAATATAGCCTTCATTTTAGGTTGGATGTTATGTTGTTTGATGATAGTTATCTGATCGATCTGTGTAAAATTGAATTAAAATCGGTGCAGTAGGTTTGGTAATTAGCCCAGACAAACATTGTGACAAACGTACGTAAAACGTAACACTTAGCATTTAAACGTAACACTTAGCATTTATTTTCAATATTTTAAGGATAAACATGGAGTTATCTCATCATGAAGGACATATTACGTAAGTGGGTTCGTATTTAATAAGGTTCATGGCTAAATCTACAGCAGGAAATTTCCTGCTCAAAATATGGAGCAGCCCGACTGGGGCAGTACCTCGACCTTACGGAAGATAACAGCTAAATAATACTGTTTTCAAGCAGTGTTGTGTTTCTGTTGGTCAGTAAGGTGACCAGAGCTCCTGGGGGGGAATTGGGGATATGTTCGGCAATGCGTTTGCGATGCTTCTGGTGTTGCAGGCGTCTATAGGCTACGGTCTTACCATCTGGGGAGCCGTACGCTTGTTTGCCAACCTAGTTACATAAAAAAAAACTGCTGCGCAAGCTGACACTGTAAATATTTTTATGATCCACACATATTTATTTATTTTTTGTGTTACCCATGTTAATACCATGGTAGCGTCTAATCAAATAATTAATTGTAATATTAAACTTTAATAGTCGGGTGCTGTAAAGGACTCGCTATAGACGGCGCCAAGGTTTGCTTAAAAACCAAATAAAAATCATCATATCAAGAATTTCGACTCAGCGGGATGTGGATCCAGTGCTCATTTGGCAGAGCGCTGATACGATATGTCGGAGGCGCGGGTTCAAACCCCGATAGATAAAAAAAAATTAAATATGTTTTAAAATGTTTATAACCATACTGTAGTTATTAAATAAAAGAAACTGTATTTTCTAATAATTAAATGGCGTCTTTATTTCAACATAACTCAACGAATAGGCATAGACCACACACAAATTACAGAGTAAGTTCCGCTCACGGATGTACATACATAGACTACTACAGAGACAGTGTTGCAACCTTTTTTAAACAATATAACTTTATGACTTATGTTTCATGTTGCTATTTTATTATTCTAACACCCCCTCTCAACATGAAACATTTTATAAAAACAAAACAAACTTTTTCTTTAATTAAACTTTATCTTTACTTAAACTTTATCTTACCTATCTACTTAAACTTTACTTATACTTGAACTTTATCTTTACTTTACAACTGTCTTCATAATGAAACACTTATTTAAATATCTTTCAATTAACTCTTTACCTAAAGCCTTTGTTAACATGTCAGCTGGTTGCTCACTAGTGTTGACATAATTAATACAAATTTTATTTTCTCTAACCAGATCTTTAACAAAATGATAACGAATGTCCACATGTTTTAATCGCTTTATGTTATCTGTTTTTGCATTTATTATAGCCGACTGATTGTCACAATATATCACAACTGGGTAAACGTTTTCATAACCAAAATCAGTTAGTAAATTTATAAGCCATGACGCATCACTGGCAGCCAAACTTAATGATACATACTCAGATTCAGTAGAGGACAGACTTACAGAAGCTTGCTTCTTAGAGCACCACAAAACAAGACAATTTGACAATTTAAACATATAACCTGAGGTGGATTTTCTGTCCTTAAGATCTCCTCCCCAATTAGCATCACAATATCCTTTCAAAACTATATCTTTACATTTATAAACTAATTTATATTCTAAACTATACTTAACATATCTTAACACTCTCTTTAATGCACTTAATAACTCCTTATTAGCACTTGTTTGATATCTACTTAACATAGAAACTGGATAACATAAATCAGGCCTAGTACCTGATGCCGCATACATTAAGCATCCTATTATTTGCCTGCATAACTTTTCAATGCCTTTATCTATTAAAACATTATTATTAGTAAGTATTTTAGCATTAAAATTCGGGTCCATCGGAGTGGATATTTCTTTACAGTTTTCCATATTAAATCTTTTAAGAATATTTTCTAAGTACTTTGTTTGATCTAATTCAGTAATACCACTTTCCAAATTCTGCTTTACAGTTATGCCTAGAAATTTTGATATTGGTCCCATGTCTTTCATTTTAAATTCTTTATTTAAATTAACCTTTAACTGTGAAATATCCTTCTCATTTGTACCAAATATCAAAATGTCATCGACATATAACAATATATACATTCTATCTTTACCGTTACACTTCATAAATAAACATGAATCAGAGTTTGACCTAACAAAACCTTCTTTAGCCATTGTATTATTAAACTTTGTATTCCAACACTTTGGTGAACTTTTTAATCCGTATAATGCCTTTTTTAATTTTACAATATTGTTTTCCCCAGAATAAGCCCCTTCTGGCAATCTAACGTACACATCTTCATCTATGTCACCATACAAAAATGCCCCAGTAACATCCATTTGATATATAGGAAGCCTTAACATAGTCGCTACAACAACAAAAACTCTAAAAGTTGGCAACCTAGCTACAGGTGCATAAATATCCCCCAAATCAAAGTAACTATCCTGTTGAAACCCTCTAGCTACTAATCTAGCCTTATATTGCTTATCATTACCGTTACCCTTTAACTTGAATACCCATTTACTACTAATAACAGATTCACTTACAGGTACATCGCAAAAGTCCCAGGTGTCATTGTCTTTCAAAGTTTGTAATTCTCTATTAATTGCCTCCTTCCACTTACTTGCTTCCCTACTTTTCATTGCTTCTCTGTATGAGATAGGTTCACTGTCTTCACTTACAACATTGAGACACTTATAGAATGATGTCTGTTTCCTTAAACGCTTGGATCTGTCTCGTTGTGTGTTGTGGTCATCTGTTTGGTCATCCTCCGATGATGGTGAGGGTTCATATTCACTCTGTGACTCACTCTCACTTTGATTGAAACTACTATTAGCGTCTTGAAACTCTTTACATTCAGATTCTTTACTTGCTGTCACTATTTCTGGTAAACTATCTTGTGTAGATTCACTATTGTTTAAGTCCAACATAACCGTCAATTCATTTTCTTCATTTTTCTCTTCTTTTAAGAAAATTACATCTCTCTTTATATAAACACAATTTTTCTCTGAAAAATATATTCTATAGCCTTTACTATTTTCCCCATATCCGACCATCAATCCTTTTTCACCTTTCTTATCAAATTTCCGTCTTTTCTCCTTTGGAATATGTACATATACTGGTGAACCAAAAGCCTGCAGTTGATGTATATCATAAGTTTTATTTGTCCATATTTCATAAGGCGATTTCCCTTCTTTTTCTTTACCTGTTCTGTTCAATACAAAAGCAGCAGTATTGACTGCTTCTGCCCACAATTTCTTAGGAAGGTTCTTAGAATGTAGCATTGTCCTCGCCGCTTCAACCAGAGTTCTATTTTCCCTTTCGGCTTTACCATTTTGTTCAGGTGTATAGGTTACCGTAGTTTGATGTATTATCCCCTTTTTCGAACATATTTCCATGACTTCTTTGTTTACAAACTCCAATCCATTGTCCGTTCGTAGTGTCTTAACCCTGTTTCCAGTAATATTCTCCGCCTTATTGAAAAAGTCCTCTAGACAATGTTTAATTTCGTCTTTAGTTTTGACAAAGTAAACAGTTCTGAAGTTCGAATAGTCATCCTTTAAAACAACAAAATATCTCGACCCGCCGACCGATTCTTCCTCCATGGGCCCACAAGTGTCCCCATGTATTATTTCACATGTCCTGGTGCTTATGTTTTCACTTTTCTTAAATGGTAGCCGGTGTATCTTTCCTATCAAACAACTCTCACATTGAGGCACACTTGTTTCTTTAATCTCAATGTTATTTTTCTCTAATACTTTCTTGACGTAATCGAAGTTTTGATGAACTAGTTTTTCATGCCACTCGTATAAATTGTTCTTTAATATTTTAGCAACACTCGCCACCTTACATTTAAAACGAAAATCTAAATAATATGAGTTTTCAATTCTATTTGCAATAGCACAAACAACTCCATTTTTGTAAAATTTGCACGAAGTGTCATCTGTCACAATGACATAACCTCGGTCAGAAGCGCGGTTCACAGAGAATAGATTTGTCTTTAGATCGGGAACGAACAACACGTTATCTATTGTCGTATCAATCCAATCACTTCCGTTCTTGACTTGTACCGCCATCTTTCCACAACCATGCACATTAATGGCAGAGCCGTCACCAATTATTACTGACCGTTGCGAAACGCTTGAAAATGACGAAAACAATGAACGATCACGACACATGTGCTCGCTTGCCCCCGAGTCCACTAACCACTTTGTTTCTTCATATTGTTCATAATTCGAGTTCGAAACTACAAAAGCATTACTTATCTTCTTATTTTCCTTAGATTTTTTATAACGACACTGCGCTTTAAAATGTCCGATTTTACCACAGTAATAACACTTATTATCGTTCATCTTTTTCTCACTATCTTTATTACTTCTACACTCTGTTTGAAAATGTCCCGGTTTACCACACTTATAGCACTTTACATTTCTCTTAGCTACAAACGCCGATGATTGTTCCTGAACTTCTTTTGTCTTTTCCTTTACTCTTTCTTCTTCGATTAATAATCTAGACATCAAATTATCGAATGTTTGTTTATCGTCAGGTGCAGACTCCCACGCTGACACAAAATGTTTGTACTCATCCGGCAAACACATCAATACTTTAGTTATCGTAAACTTTTCTGACACTTCCTCGCCCATTTGCTTTAACTGATTCTGCATTTCCTGAATTTTCGACAAGAACACAGACATGTCAATCCCACTCTCATATTTATATTGAAAAAAGCGCTGTTGTAGGATATGAATACTGGTTTCTGACTTTTGTTCGTAAATACTTAAAAGTTTTCTCCACATTTCAGCAGACGTTGTACATGATATGAGATGTATCATAACATCTTCAGTCATTCTTGTGACCAGTAGTGTCTGAGCCTTAGCATCTGCAGACTCCCAGGCGACACGTGCAGTTGCGTCTTTGGGTTTTACAGTTTGTCCTTCCACGATGTCCAGCCATCCTTGACCCCTCAATAGTACTGTAGTTTGAAATTTCCATACATTCCAGTTCCTTATGCCTTCCAGTTTCATCACATTGTGAGTGTTATTTACATCCATCTTGCCTTACTTCCTTGTTTTATACTGACTCAAAACAAGTATTTCTGTCTCAACGAAAATTTTACTTACAACCGACGCCGACGCTAACTTCACTTTTCGTTGATACTCAATCCGCTCGATGTAAGTAATAATTATTTATTATCTTCACACTCCAATATCTAATTTAACTTTAGCTAACATATAGGCATGCCTGGGCCCATAACCTGTAGTTATTAAATAAAAGAAACTGTATTTTCTAATAATTAAATGGCGTCTTTATTTCAACATAACTCAACGAATAGGCATAGACCACACACAAATTACAGAGTAAGTTCCGCTCACGGATGTACATACATAGACTACTACAGAGACAGTGTTGCAACCTTTTTTAAACAATATAACTTTATGACTTATGTTTCATGTTGCTATTTTATTATTCTAACACATACATATCTTTTTTCTCGATTTAGGAATTTGTGCTTGTGTATATTATTACTGTAATAAATAAAGGTTTGTACTCACACGCAATAATTAAGATAGCTTTTGCCGGAAACGCCGCAAACTGTCGAAACAATGAAAGGACAGGTGCACTCCTGCTTAGCCATCGCGATGGCCAGGAACATGGCGATAATAACTGAAAAATTTATTTATTTCGAGTAACGATCTCTATCAGGTGTACATGATAACAACCGGGACCGACGACTTAACGTGCTCTCCGAGGCACGGTGGGGAGACCCACAATGACTGCACAAACACCCAGACCACGACAAACATCTGTATGGCCAATTCAAATGCTATATAAGACATACTATATATTTTTTTTATTATTGGATGTATATAATGTAAATTGATGTCAAATCTTGCATTATTTTATAAAATCAGCAATAATCATGTAATTTTCAATGTTATTATTTATTAGGTACTTTAAATTCGATTGTTTTCTTTTACAAAATAAAGTTGACAAACAATTTGTGGTCAAATGTCAGTTTCTTATTAATCAGCAGTTGTGATTTTAGTAGGGGAGACGTAGAACATCGACCTTCACCGATCTGATAACTCGATGAGACATAGATATATTTTATCAAATATAATTTATAAACAAATATGACTATGATAACTCTCCTATCGAAAAGTGGTCAAGGCTATTTTTAATTTATTATTTATTTATTCTATTTTATACTTTATTGTACACCACAAATATAAACAAACAAAGCTTACAGATAAGTACTAACAGTGAAGTACAGTGGGCGGACTTATGGCTAATTAGCCATTTCTTCCAGACAACCCAGATATAAAAGGAAAGTTATTAACGAAATTGGGTCGTGTAGATGTATAATAAACTTACATACGAATGTCTACATCCTAATACTTATAGAAAATACATAAATAAATAAAAAGAAGAATAAAAATATAATATTATATATTTTATCATAAACTAATAAATAATAAAGTATAAACAGAAGATTAAGATTAAGTGAATGATAAAAAAATAACACATAGGTATATACATTAAAAAAAAAGAAATTGCACCATATATGTAACACTAAAGCGTCACCATCTTGAGATAGTAATCCTTAACATGTTTCTTAAAAGTGAACAGTGATTTAGCCTCTCTTATGGCTAAGGGCAGACTATTCTATAATTTAATAGCCTGAACAGTAAAAGACTGACTAAAGTAATAAGTATAAGTAATAATTTAATTAATTTTTTCTTTCATCACCTTCACTCATATGATAACCGAATGAGTTTTATATCAATTGATAGTTTTTAACACACAGAATATGCCTGGTAGGCTTGCCTACTTATAGGTCATGGCTACCTGGCAAGTAGATGTGAACAGGTAGGTCAATATATACCTATATTCGATACTACATCGATCTGTTCGAATCGAAGTTGATATCATAGGTAAGATATAGAAAATAGGAAATAAAAGATGCAAAATTTTATTCTATACAATAAAAGGTTTAAATAACTTTTGCCCTAAAGTGGATAGTTTCCGAGATATCGGTCAAAAACTTTTCTTTAAGATTGCGATCGAAGCTCCACCTGGATCTGTCAGCATTTTGTGTTTTTATGCTCAGTAAGTGACCCTTAACCTAAATAAAAATAAAAATTGGATCGGAAATTTAGTGCGAGGTTAAATTCTTTATTTACTAGCCTATATTTAGCCACTTAGGTGTTCCATAACTTTTTATAAATAAGACCATAAGAATATAAATAACCACTCGATGGATAGAAAACTCCTCGATAACTCTCTAACGTTAAATAATTTAAAACGAAATCAGACGCAACATAAGTTAAAAACTAAATCGGGAACGTATTAAGATCGTTTAAACAAACAATAACCTGTTGTACCTGTTATGGATTACTTTATCCTGCGAATAAAAAATGAATAGACTTTAACAGCAGGATGTTAAATATATTCTAGTGTACGCTTCAGCCTGTAATATCCCACTGCTGGGCATGGGCGTCTTTCCCCATGTAGGAGAAGGATCAGAGCTTAATACACCACACAGCTCCAATGCCGGTTGTATATATTTATATATAAGATTATGAAAAATGAAAAATCTTATAAAATGTCGTTTTATAAGATTACTAGCTTCTGCGCGCGACTTCGTCGGCGTGTACTCAGCTCCTATATTGGCCTTAGCGTGATGATACATAGCCTATAGCCTTCCTCGATAAATGGGCTATCTAACGCTGAAAGAATTTTTCAAATCGGCCCAGTAGTTCCAGAGATTACCGCATTCAAACAAACAAACAAACAAACTCTTCAGCTTTATATATTAGTATAGATATATCTATTTATATGTGAGTACCAAAATAATAAGATGACGTTGCTCTGAAATCAAAGTATATTCATAAAAATTAAATATTCTAGCATTACTTATACACAATAATAACATAATAATAACATACAATCCTACCTGAAATTAAAGAAACGACATTTTAAGTTTATTATTCAGAAACTTTATGGTATGGTATTAAAGTTCAAATTGACTTTTAGGTATTATTACGAATTTTTTGTATGGGAGTATAGACAATTTTTGTTTTTAGACTTTTTCAGAGAGTTTTTTTTAAATATTTCTCTCCGTAACAACCATTCTCATACTTCAAGGAATATCATAAAAAAAGAATTAGCGAAATCGGTTCAGCCGCTCTCGAGATTTGCGCTTAGCAACACATTCAGCGATTCATTTTTATATATATATAGAGATATAGAGATGTACTCTTATTTACAAATTCAAACAATTAAAAAAAATAGCTAATAGTAGTTTATGCAACTGTCATATAATGAAGGGTATTAAAACACGAGTGTGAGTTTATGAAACGAGCGCAGCGAGTTTCATAATAGTAACGAGTGTTTTAATACCCGTGTTATATGCAGTTGCATACACTACTTTATCTTCACTAATGCAATTAATCAAACAACAAGAGTAAAAGCTGACAATAGTTTATTTATAATAATTGTTCAAAGGACAACGCCCATTTTCTATGAAGCCGTGCTCCGGTACGTGCTTTGACGTGTTCAGACAATTCATATATTTAAGTATCCTTTATTAATTGAAAATATATTTTTAATAATATTCTAAAATTGATTAAATCCGTAGTTTATACTTTAATTAAAAAATATATTTTATTTGTATTCCGGGTTTGTGCTGTAAAAACATATTAAATATAAATACCAAGTCGGAAACGCAACTATAGAAATAAACGCTTTTTTAATTAAATTATAAACCCCAACACGACCATAAAATTGACATATTAAAGTTTTCTTTATTAATTAAAACTAGATTTTTAATAATAGTCTAAAAGTGATCAAAGCCGTGTTTTATAGTTTAATTAAAAAAAGCATTTGTTTGTATGGTTGCTATGACGACTTGCTATTTATAATTAATCTATTTTGACATAAGAAACGCGGAATACAAATAAAATATTAAATTAAATTCACGCGTACATACGTGTATTGTCACAGTGATTTTGCCGCCATTAAAATCTAACCAATGAGAGCGCAGCTGCGCGCATGCGCGCGATGTTACCTATAATGAGATTTTACGATATCGATGTGGATATTATACCATCATGTGAAATTGCTTAAATTGAGTGTTTTGTTGTCTGCGCTATAACAGTAGTACTTATAAGTCAAGTATTGGAAACATAAGTAGAATGTTACAACATTAGTGTAGATAAATAAATTTTATAACATTCTGTCTGACATCTTATCTATTTAAAATTTAAAATTAAATGACATCCAGCCAGGCGTCACATAATAAACTAAAGATATTCTTTAAGAATTTCTTTATTATTACAGTATGTATAAAATTTATTAATGTTTTAATCTATATGTACATACATATATATATAAAAGAGAAAGGTCACTAGTCATCACGAAATCTCAGAAACTATAACGCGTGCAAAACTTGAAATTTCACTGGTAGGTTGCTTATAGGGTTTAGACATCCGCTAAGAACGGATTTTATGAATCTCCACCCCTAAGGTCCCCTAAGGTAAAAAAGTCCAATGAAAAATAATATTCACCGATTTCATTGATTCTAAAAATTCGTCTAGATATTGATTGTTTTTATCATTCCTCTATTTTTTTCCTTTCATTGGATAATTATTTAGCTTTTTCGAATATAATTAAAAATTATTTGGAAATAACTATCCGCCAACCCGCATTGGAGCAACGTGGTGGATTAAGCTCCGATCCTTCTCCTACATGGGGAAGAGGCCTATGCCCAACAGTGGGATATTACAGGCTGAATCGTGATCGTGAATCGTGAACTAACTCCACGCGTACGAAGTCGTGGGCGGCCTCTAGTGTGCCATAAATATAATGCAATTTAATGGTGAGAAACAATAATATAACCGATGGTATTCTAACTGGATAAAAATATCGTTAGCTTTTATATCAAAACTATTGTCTTAGCACACATGCAAAAACATTTAAACTTTAAAATATTCAAATTTACTTACGAAAAATGATCTTCATGATTACGTCGACCTGATTCGTCGAAGAATGACAGAAAACTGACGGACGCTGAAATGAAGCGAAGAATTTAAAGCTGTGCGTTTATTGTGTGTTCGCTTTTCAGCGATAAGGCAGGTCTTTGTACCTTATTTTATTTTATTTTTATTATATTTATATAGGAAGCCAACGTAGTATACAGTGGTTTTTATCAATCATACATAATTAAACAAAGAATATCTAACACTATACACCTAGGGTTGCCAGATGGTCGGGATTCGTCTTGATTGTCCCGACATTTCGTATGATGTCCAGAGTCCCGAAAAAATACTAAATCGCGAAAATAATAATCTAAAATTCCGTAAAAAGTGAAAATCCTACCTAAAACCTAAATAAATTAAATGTAAAAAACCTTTTTAAAAAACAAGCTTTTATTTGTATGCACTAAAACGAAAAAAATAAATTTTTACTTTAAAACTTTTACTATCTACTTATAAAGTCATTACACATAATCTATATGATATAAAAGCTTGTCGCGAGATAGTACTCGTATTTCCTTAGTTTGAAAATTTTAATAGTTAAAATCAATCACATCAATTTATTTAATTAACTTGTTTACAAGCAAATCTTGCGACAAGCTTTTATATCATATAGATTATGTGTAATGACTTTATAAGTAGATAGTAAAAGTTTTAAAGTAAAAATTTATTTTTTTCGTTTTAGTGCATACAAATAAAAGCTTGTTTTTTAAAAAGGTTTTTTACATTTAATTTATTTTTGACTTTTTAGTCAGTTATCACGTCACTTTATTCGAATTATTCTTAGCAAGCCCTTTCATTTGATACCCATATTGTACAAGTGCACTAAAAATAACTAGTCCGCACTATTGGATATGCCGCCATATTGGATTTAGAATGACGTCATAAAGTTAACCATGCATTGGCATCCAAATTGAACCTATATACAAAATTTCAACTCAATTGGTTGAAGATATCTGCTTCAAAATTGAGTTGCAAAATTTCACCTGACCAAACATACATACATACAAACCATGCATTGTCATCCAAATTGAACCTGTATACAAAGTTTCAGCTCAATTGCTTGAAGATATTTGCTTCAAAATTGAGTTGCAAGATTTCACCCGAACAAACATACATACATACATAAATACATACAAATCATGCATTGTCATCCAAATTGAACCTGTATACAAAATTTCAGCTCAATTGGTTGAAGATGTCTGCTTCAAAATTGAGTTGCAAGATTTCACCCGAACAAACATTAAATTTACATACATACATACATTGCAAGTTAAATAAAAGCTTGTAAAATATCACGCGGAGACCCATTTTCAGCATTAAATTAAAATTATAAATAACTAGCTGCTGTGCCCGCGACTTCGTCCGAGTGGAATTTAACAAAAATTGTTCAGTTCGCAGTTATGAAAATAAAAATCAAAAATAAAACTAGCCTAAGTTATACCTTACTAGCTTCTGTACGCGACTTCGTCGGCGTGGACTCCGCTCCTATTGGTCTTAGCGTGATGATACATAGCCTATAGCCTTCCTCGATAAATGGGCTATCTAACACTGAAAGAATTTTTCAAATCGGCCCAGTAGTTCCAGAGATTACCGCGTTCAAACAAACAAACAAACAAACAAACAACCAAACAAACAAAATCTTCAGCTTTATATATTAGTATAGATTACATCAGGTAACACACACACCAGTGAAAGTCCCGTCAAAATCGGTCCAGCTGTTTCAGAGATTAGCCGGAACAAACAGACAGACAGACAATAATTGTAAAAAATGTTATTCTGGAATATGTACCGTGTATAGATCCATATACATTTAGTAAAAAGCGGTTATTTTAATATTACAAACAGACACTCCAATTTTATTTATTTGTACCTATAGATATTTGTATCTCCACGATATAGTTCAGGGAGCTGGGAGTTTTTTACTGGAAATTTTCTCTTCTTTCAGAATCTTTTTTTGAAATTTCTTAAATATTAACAGTTTATGAAATATTGGCAAGAACGAAAGGCAATTTTTCTCCTTTTTTAATTGTTTGTAGCTTTGCATTTTTTTATGTACTAAATACATGCTTTTAGAACATTTTCTAGGCGTCATTCCGAGTCCAATAAGCTATCACACATAATTTTAAGAGCAGTATCTTTATTTTCGACCATTTTCAACTTGTCGACTAAACTAACTACTCTACGCGGAATGGAACACGCTTGGCGAGTCTCTGCGCTGCGATCGGCAGAGCAGGATTTTTTTTTATAATAAATAAAGATTTTTTATATTTCGTAATATTTATTTGTACCGTTGGTCCCGACCATAATCCCAAAATCCCGACTTTTTGAAAATTTGTCCAGACATTTTAGTCTTCCCATCTGGCAACCCTATATACACCACACTTAAAGGCTAATATAGCATGCAATACACTTTAAACAGTTGTCTCGTTATGACAAATTAACTTATAATTAAAAGTATAAAACAAACTACAAAAAACAGTACACCAATTAAAACCCGTGCTAAAACAGTAAATAGTATTTTTAAAAAAAAGTAAAAATATGTAGGTATATGTAGAAAAACAAACAACGAAAGACAACAATATAATAAAACTTTTAAAACACGAAATCTGTAAATATATATAAAAATTAAAATAATTATAATCTATTTATTATAAAAAAAAGACGTGTGGCACTCGGGGACTGCCGCGGTAAAGCTATTGCATAGCATTTTGTATCAACTTATGCAATTTTAATTAAATTAAATGCCAAATTTTATCCGGAAAAAGTAACATTATTGGCAATACCTATCATATTTGCATCAATGAGTAATACGCTCAACTAGATAATAGTACTAACGCCGGTGCTATCCCATTCATGTAGGTCATATTTTTTATTTCATCACGCATTCATTGATAAATGCCGGCAAACTCGCGTCGAAGCTCAGAGGTCAAGCGCACCGCCTAGCCGCGCCCCCGCGCCGCTAGTTTCGTAGAGTCGTACAATACGTCTAATCGCACGCACACAACGCCGTGTCGAAGACTGCCGAACTGAAACGACGTTAGACGATGCACGGCCTTCAAGCCACACCTCCGTCATCCGTGCCCGTCGGAGTGGGGAGCGTGAGGTTTTTTCGTTACTGAATTTCTTGAAACTGTCCCCGCGCTCAAGGCCCGCGAAAGAAGCTATGCAATAGCTTAAAAACGGTTTGAGGTATAAGAAATCAGTTGATATCTATACTAATATAATAAAGCTGAAGAGTTTGTTTGATTGTTTGTTTGTTTGTTTGTTTGTTTGTTTGTTTGTTTGTTTGTTTGTTTGTTTGTTTGAACGCGCTAATCTCAGGATCTACTGGTCCGATTTGAAAAATTCTTTCAGTGTTAGATAGCCCATTTATCGAGGAAGGCTATAGGCTATATATCATCACGCTAAGACCAATAGGAGCGCCGCGTAGACCCAATGAAGAATGTTTAAAAATTGGTTTTTTTTTTCCTTTTATTCCACGCGGACGAAGTCGCGCGCAGAAGCTAGTAAAATATAATAGTTTGCGTGTTCATAACTTCATATAGTAGGTAACTAATTTGAGTTCAAATGTAAACTTTATTAATCTATTTAAACATGTATTGATGCCTAAGTTGGTTCTAGCAAATCTACTCACAAACTTTTGTTTTGACCTGGAAGTCCTCATAGATGATACTTTGTCCTTATGATACTTTGTTAAAATCAATCTTGTATAATTCCTATTATGGTGCACAATAAAGTCTGTTGTTATGTTATGACTTTAGGTTAGTGAAAATGTGTAGAAGGAATTGAAAATTTTATATTAGTATTTAATTTTAAATTTTATAAATGACTAGCTTCTGCGCGCGACTTCGTCGGCGTGGACTCCGCTCCTATTGGTCTTAGCGTGATGATATATAGCCTATAGCCTTCCTCGATAAATGGGCTATCTAACACTGAAATTTTTTTTCAAATCGGTCCAGTAGATCCTGAGATTAGCGCGTTCAAACAAACAAACAAACAAACAATCAAACAAACAAACTCTTCAGCTTTATTATATTAGTATAGTATAAATGAAAAAAAAAACAACTAAAAATGGGAAAAAATATACTTTAACAATATTTGTAGATAAAAACTGTACAGTATTAAAACAGTTATTTTGACTGTTGACAGCTTTTTCTATCTCTGATTGTAGGAAAATTGGTATGTCTTCGTCCGTGTCGTCATTATCGAGATTTATAGTTGTCTCTAGTATTTCGTTCTGCTGCATAAATATTTCTATAGAAGTCAGTTGCTGTCTGTATTATAGCTTTTCTTGTCGTTTACTGTTTTCCTGCTTTATTCTTAATATTTGGAATCCATTGTTTCGCCTCTATCAGTTCTTTCAAAGCTTTTTTATCTCCTCCTGTCTTGTTTATATGGTAATTTAGTACATTCGTTCTTTTCTTTGTCTTTTTTGATACTGTTACTTATGGCCCTTAGATTTTCTTTGTCTTTTCCAAGTTTTAAAAGTTTTCTTCTTTCTTATATTAATGTTTTAGTGTCATTTTCGGTATGGGTTGTCTAAGGATTTGTGAATTTGTTGAACAGTGGACCATAAACTTCTTTTATCTCATTGTTATATTTATCTTCTATTTCATTCCAAGGTGTATTTATGAAACATTGTTGTTAGGTATTTATAAAGTTAGCTTTTGCATTAAATTTTTTTCTACTCTTTTTAGATTCAGTGATATAAATTTATTTTTTACTGCTCTCACTATCCGGTGGTTGGTATTAAAGTTAAATTGGTTTAAAATATTTATCATCAAAAAATATTTTTTTTGTTCGTTGCTATGTAATCATATTTAAGGAATTTAAAAAAAAATCCTGAAAGAAGAGGAAATTTCCAATAAAATAGTCCTGACTTCTGTTCTTCTTTCTGAACTCTATCTGTAAGTATTATTTATAATTTATTTTAACGCTGAAAATAGTACTCAGCGATGTCGTTATGCCATAGGCGTGCCGTCTAAAAAGCCGATATATCACCTAAAAATATTTTTTTATAGTATTAAATAACAATTTAAAAATTTTAATATAATTATGGTGTAATCCACACTTGAAAGAAAAAAACCTCGGTGAAAAAGTTTATGTCGATTTTTTTAAAAGTTACACCATTGTTAATTAACTACTTAGTACCTGGGTGACCGAGCCTAGCTCGCTATTTTTATTTTTATTTTATTTATTTTATTTATTTTGTTTTTTTCTCGGTATTTTTATATTTTATTCTTAGTTAAATAAAAAATCACGAGTGAAATTTAAAAAAAAAAAAAGAATTAATCTCAGACTGGGATTTGAACCATGGTGTTCTCGGTCAATCTCGACCGTCCGATTTCCCACCTGAGCTATTACAACTTTAATGACAACTGCGAAATTAACCTTCCTATTCTAACGTTATTTTATCCATTTTTTTTCAGTGCCTAAAAACGGGAATAAAACGACATTTTCTAAACATGAATCCTAGCTAGATCAATTTTTCGCCCCCGAAATCGCCTGTATACTAAATTTCACGAAAATCGTTGGAGCCGATTCCGAGATTCAGAATATATATATAATAGTATAAGATTTTCCAATCTCTGTTTTTATAAATTACGGCATAAAAGTTTAAATAATTGGTCTAAAATTTTTCCACTTCGTGAAGCTTAGCAGATGTCTACTCTCTGTAAGGAACCTACTTGCAAAAATTTCAAGTTTGTAGTTCTTATAGTATGTGAGATTTCGTGATGAGTGAGTCAATGAACTTGATCTTTTATACATATACTAGCTTCTGCGCGCGACTTCGTCGGCGTTTACTCCGCTCCTATTGGTCTTAGCGTGATGATACATAGCCTATAGCCTTCCTCGATAAATGGGCTATCGAACACTGAAAGAATTTTTCAAATCGGCCCAGTAGTTCCAGAGATTACCGCGTTCAAACAAACAAACAAACAAACAAACAAACAAACAAACAAACAAACAAACAAACTCATCAGCTTTATATATTAGTATAGATTTATTTCTCTTTTGAGGATCTAAAGATATAATTTCTTGAGGCGAAACTGATGCTAGACGCCGATTTTAATAGTAATAATGACGTAATCTTTATTTTTTTATATAACATTCACACAGTCGTCTGTTTCTAAGATAACCAACTTAACCCTAGAAAGATAACGTTATCTGGGACGGTACGCTCGCAGCCAGGATGCAGAAGGCGGTGCTACTCGACTCGGCTAGGATTGTCCGCCGGTTTCTCAACCTACAGCCCTAACCCCCGGACTTTTTATCTCCCTGCCGGGGCGTAATCCTCCACCCGCTTCTATTTATATATGTAAGGATATATAAATTTATTATATATTATTTATATAAGTATTTATTATAATGAATGGATAATCCTGAACGAGCGTGTGCGGAGGGAGAGGGAGCGTTGGGCAGAGGAAGACCCCAAAATCCTGTTAATGAAGAAATCGCCCTTGACATGTTGGAAGAAGATTCCAGTATTTCGATGCCAGATATCGAATGCCATACGAGAATATCATCAAATTAGAGAACAGCATCGCATTGTCAAAAAATTTGGACTTCATCAGTATCACGTTACACGTGTACAAACGCTGAAACAACGTGACCGCCGAGCACGAATGGTTTTATTCGTCAATAAAAAAAATATATAATTTGGAAAATCCAAAAGTGCACGCCTCACACGCTCATTGTGTTACGAATTGAAATTAATAATAATTGCCTAAAAGAGAAATCAATTGAAAAAAATATTATTATTTTTTTTGTCGATTTTGCAAGATAAAATCGTTCTTATATGTTAAGGTAGGCACTAAATTATCGCTGAGCCTGCTTAGCTAACCTATCTTTTCCTCGTTCGCTTTGTCTAAAATCATCGTTTTGACGAACTTGAGACATTCGACATTTTTTTTGAGCAAGGTTTACATCATCCTTATTAGGAATTTGAGCAGAATAGATTCCACTATGTTTATTTCCAAGACAGCAGCTTTCAGGTTTATTCAGCTCAATCATAACATCATCTTTATAATTTCTCGAAAGACTCATAATTTTTACGACGTTCTCTTTTATAATCACGTTGTAATTGATCACGTTTTCGAGTTTTTATTTTCTTTTGGCATTTTATATTATCGAAAATCTGTCGACACGTCACGAAACATAGATACAATTTTAACTTCACTGCCAAAAATATCAATAATGTCGCTAGATGCCGCAGAAGTTATTTAAAAAATAAATAGTTCATGAAAAAGGAGAGAGGAAAAAAAATAGTCGGTGATAATTTTTATGAAAGAAACCTAGAAAATCTTTCGAATTTCGTTAATATCTTTAAAACAGTTAAGAGTTCAGTCATAATAAGAAAAAGAGTTCATTCTTAGAGTGACTGGAGTATTATTCAAAAGGAATAATTACAATTAATTGGCGTCTCTACATATATAGACTTTTTATATAAATAATAATAAAAACCTCTTTTTATCATTTTAATAAAAATATTTTTTGATAGTTGTCAAAGAATTTGATTTTAAGCTCTTCTTTTTAATATTTTACATTTTGCTACTTGATATATTTTTATATTATAACAAAATAACAATTCATTAATAAAAAGTCTGCGGAGTTAGCGAATATTTTATTATCCGCTCATCCATTCGCTAAACCGAGCTCATTTGCTAAACTGGTGGTCATTCGCTAAGCTGGTAACCTCGAGCTTGAACGGCAACGCAGGCTTCGCAAGCATCACCGCAGACAGTTCCAACTCGCCGAGAGCTATGCAGCATCTGGTTCCACTGGCCCGCTAACCGGCTATTGACCTTCGGTCTCGGAGGAGAGTAATGTGGCGTGTTTTTGATAGTCGTCAAAGAATTTGATTTTAAATTTTTCTTGATAATTTGTTTTTCAATTTAGTAAGTAAAATTATGTACGTACCCGTAGCACGTTATCTTATAATTATATTTTATATTTTGCTACTTGAATATATTGTTTTTCTATTATCTTATAATTATATTTTGTATTTTGCTACTTTTTTATATTTTGCTACTTGAATATTGTTTTTCTATCATTATTATTCTTCAATAAAGAGTCAGCGAAGATAGATAACATCTTATTATTCATCCGCTCGTTCAATAGCACATTTCGCTAAAATTGTTTATATTTTTCTAAAACGAGAAGACAACTGTTCCGTCATCGTACCTTTCATAGTTTTTTTTTTTCTAACGTTGTAATCGATGTACTGTGTGAGTACGTTTATGTAGCAACAAAAAGCAGCTTCACAACGCTGTCATGCGCTCACTGCCCGCGAGTTGAGATTTGTGACAGAACTTGAGGGCAGTTGCAACTAATTGTGAATCTATACACCTGATCGCGCCACGAACGCACGTCCGCTAACCTTACGTGACCGCCATCGCCATCGCATGCTTTCTATGCAAATTTGTGATCGAAAAACGCCACGAACTCCTAGCATCTTCTGAACTCCAAGTGCACTGTGCAGGATCCAACCAGCGGGTGTGCCCCATCGAGAGTAAAGGTCCTCATCGATTCTCAAAGGTACGTGAGTGCATTTTATTTTGTTGCTGCGTGCCTATTCGCGTCCAGAACATCGATTACATCGGCAGATTAATCCCTAGTCTGACCCAAATGTGGCAACAGCCACCTATCGTTTCCATTTATTGAGGTGCGTCTGCTACATTTTTCTGGTGCCGATACCCGGGAGGCCTTTCTCTAAATTCGATCTAGGTACCTATTTATATTATATTATATATATTAGAAATATCTAGGTATTTTCTGGCGAAATCGTTCTTCAATTATCATAATAAAAACGTAAATAAAAGGAAATATTCAGTGTAAAATCGTAAGAACAAATTAAGCAATCACAAAAATATCGGTGCTTAATCTTTTATCGGCTTAGATTTTGCACTAAATTCATAATATTTACTTTAATTTACCTCGTTATAGATCAAAATTAATTATTATTTCGTTTTAAATATCATAGCAAATCCATATAAAAATAACATTTTTAACTAGAAACAAAGGAGTACACGCCGCGACACAGATTACAACAAAATTTGTGTGATTATCATACAATTCGCAAACGAACTCGTGCCGCTCGCTGTACTTGTTTACGTATTAGCATTCCACAGTTTTAGTTTATTCGAGTCAACACAAGTTAGTAGCAATTTGTTCGAACTTCATACATCTAAAAGCTAAACTAGATTCGCCCTGTGTTTTTCGTTTAATTATTTTTTATATCTACCTACGTAAACTTTATATTATCGAATTTTTATTATGTCGTATAAATTAAATAAACATTCTACACGTAAAATGAGTACGTTTAAGAAAGGTCAATCAAAATCTATCGATATTGAGTATACAACAAAAGATTTACCTACTTTGCGTAGAAAACGAACTATTGCTTATAATCGTTTACAAAAGGCGTTGCAACTCGGAAATTTATCATTAACGGATCATTCTCAACGCGACATGTTTCTATCTTATTATCAAGAAATAAAAGATATTGCAGCGACATTTGAACATGCGCATCTTAATATTTTACAAATTTCAGAACCTTCGGATTCTGATGACCCTGATGACACTTATGAACGTTTCGATGAGATGTATTTTAGGGTGCGTTCGGTTTGGACGCTTTCACGCTTTGAGCGCTCACGCTTGAAAGTACTAATTTTTAGTGTTCGTCTTGGCCTATAAGCGCTGAGAACGATTTTTAAAACAAGCGTTCGTTTTGGAAAGTGTGAGCGTCAGTTGAGCAGTTGACACTTGACACTTGACTTGACAGTTAGCATCAACATGGCGAATGTAGTAAATGTTTATCAAGCAAATAATTTAATAGAAATTATCCATGATGATTCGGATGATAGTGATGAATTTGATATGTTTGAAGATAGTGATAATAATAAGGAATGGAAGTATTTGTGTACTTATTTTGATTAAAAACGAACCTGTACCAAGAATTAAAATTAATGTTTACGATAAAATATGAAGAATGAAAAATTTATTTTATTTTTTACTTTTATGTTTAAACAGTTTAAATAACTATATACACAACAAAATTGTAAATTATTTATTGGATATAATGAAATAAAAGACATTTTTCTTTGTTTATAATGTTTTTAATTTTATACAGTACCAAAAAACTTTATACGAACATATTTAGGTAGTCTTATAAACCTTTATCTTTGTATCCTTTTTGTAACACTTAATAATTACATTTTTTAAAGAATTCACTGAGTTCTGTAAAAAAAAGATTGTTTATATAATAAATAAAAATATATTTAAAAAAACACAATAATAATCTATACAAATAAATAAAATTGGAGCTGTAGGTGAACAGAAAATAATTGTGGTATTTTGCTTTCCATTTTTATGCGATTGTAAACAACTTAATAATTAATATTGAGAAATTAATAGAATTAGGTTAGCTTACGCTCGCATTCGTTTTGACAGATAGTACAGATTGGCGCTCACGCTTTTGCTGCCTTACCTCGGTAGCGAAAGCGTCTGAGAGCGCGATGTCAGCGTCGCGAATGAATGAATGAACGAAATGAACTCCGCCAGAAGCGTGCTTTTTTGACGCTCACAGCTCCAAGCCGAACGCTAAAAATGACGTGAAAGCGCGCTGACAGCGCGAAAGCGTCCAAACCGAACGCACCCTTAATGTTTTAGCTATCCATCGATCAATAACAAAGGGACAAACGGAAAATTCATCACGCGTTGCTTCTACTTCAAATATTCGGTTACCGAAAATCGTACTTCCTCATTTTTCCGGTGACATAAAACGGTGGCCTGAGTATTTTGATACTTTTAATGAATTAATTCACAATTGCCCTTCCTTAAGCGATATTGAAAAGTTTCACTATTTGACTTCATCTCTGAGCGGCGAAGCGTTGTTCGTTATCAAGCCGTTCCCCCTCTCACACGAACATTACGAGCACGCCTACCAAGCTCTCATCGCGCGGTATAAGGGTAAACGCGCCTTAACGTTCACATGTTGGAAGGATCTTTTAGCTATTGAGTTTAAATGTACTAACGGAATTGAATTTAGGAAATCGCTTGATTTATTCGAAGAAAATTTGAGTATTTTAAAAACTGCTGAGTTACCTATACAACATTGGGATTTTATTTTAGTTTATCACATACTATCGAAACTTGATACGACCTTACGTCGTAGTTTTGAAGAAAATTATTCAGATGTTGACATCCCTACATATAAACAATTAATTGGTTTTCTTCGAACTAAATGCGAGGCCTTGTTGCGCGATACACATTTTGCTGAAATGAAACCGAGTAAACCGGTCATCAAGCCTACTTCATCGACACCTTTTCAAAAACATTTTATCAAAACGAATACCTTGATAGCTTCAGCTGACGTACAAAAAAATAGTAAAAATGTTGCCGTATCGAATAAATGCCCGTTTTGCGCGCAGGCGCATACGATCTTATCATGTTCTGAATTTCTTAAAAAACCTGTAGAAGAACGCATCAAAATAACCACCGAGAAGAATTGGTGTTACAACTGCCTTAAGCCGTCTCATCAATTAAAAAATTGCAATTCTATTTTCTCGTGCCGCGTTTGTAGACGTAAGCATCACAGCGTCCTCCACCGTGAGAAAGCTATCGAAAATAATAATACGTCATCGTTAGTGTCAAATTCTAAATCGAATACTGCAGTTTTACTTGCAACTGCAATTGTGCATGTCAAGGATGCGTCCGGATGTATGCAATCGTTTCGAGCCTTGTTTGACAGCGGAAGTCAAAACAATTTTATGACCACAGCAGCAGTAAATCGTTTGCGACTGCAAATATGTCCATCCTCTTCTCACATAAGCGGTATAGGTGAAGCACAAACTTCAATCGTAGGACAAGTTTGTTGTCAAATCGGTCATAATGATAAAGTTATATTCAACATAGATATGCATGTCATTAATTCAATTTGCGGGGACCAACCCATCGCTAAATTGAAGACAACCGAATGGTCACATATCAAATCACTTCCTTTGGCGGATCCAGGATTCGACATTCCTGGTCCGATCGATATTTTATTCGCTGCGGATGTATTTACCGATTCGTTACTTAATAAAACAATTAAAGGTGGTCCTAATCAACCCACCGCATTTAATTCAGTCTTTGGCTGGCTATTGCTTGGCAAATCACAGTTAGCCTCATATTCATTGTTAAATACATCGTTGCAAGTTGACAATGAATTAAATTCATTAGTTAAGCAGTTTTGGGAACTAGACTCATTACCACAAGCGTCATCCTTAACTCCAGAAGAATCATTGTGCGAACATAAATTCAAAACAACTCATACACGAGATGAATCGGGCCGATACATCGTGACGTTGCCGTTTAGGCATGATTCGGAGCCAAGCTTTGAAGGTTCTCGTGATGTTGCGTTACGACGATTCCATGCAATCGAACGCAGGCTTTCTCGTGATCCAGAATTGCATCGTCAATACTCCGAATTTATGGAAGAATATCAGCAGTGTAATCATATGTCTCTCGTTCCCATAGACGAAATGGGCAGGGGGAAATATTACATTCCTCATCATTGCGTTCTGCGTCCTGATTCCGCAACTACTCGTCTCCGTGTCGTTTTTGACGCTTCAGCTAAGGATCTCCGTTCTCGTTCTCTAAATGATTCACAGCTTATCGGTCCAAAATTACAACCAAATATTTTGGAAATTCTATTGCGTTTTAGAGAACATAAAATCGTATTTA
Organism: Melitaea athalia; assembly: GCA_905220545.2. Classification (NCBI taxonomy): domain Eukaryota; kingdom Metazoa; phylum Arthropoda; class Insecta; order Lepidoptera; family Nymphalidae; genus Melitaea; species Melitaea athalia. Next base: position 796,333 of record HG992201.1, read on the forward strand.
TCGCTGACGTTCGCGCCATGTATCGTCAAATCTTGATTTCACCTGAACACCGCGACTATCAGCGCATTCTTTGGAGATTTTCCCCTGCCGACCCACTTCGTGAGTATCGACTAAACACCGTAACCTACGGAGTCTCTTCATCCCCTTTCCTTGCTTGTCGCACAGTCAGACAGCTTGCTGAAGATTCGGGTGATATGTTTCCCTTGGCAAAACAAATCGTGCTCTCTGATATATATATTGATGATGTCATTACTGGCCAGGCTTCATTGAACGAAGCTCTAGAAGCTAAATCGCAAATTATTGCTCTTTTTAAATTAGGATGTTTTCATCTCCGCAAATGGATGAGCAACGACCCACAATTATTATCTGATCTACCTCCAGAGGATTGTTTAACTGAATCGGTTTCTTTTGATGATTCTGAACCAGCTACACTAAAGGTTCTTGGATTAAAATGGGATCCTAAATCGGATGCGTTTTTGTTTGAAGTTAAACCATCAAACCAATCGTGCACCAAACGATCAATTCTCAGTGAAATCGCACGAATCTTTGATCCTCTGGGATTTTTATCTCCTATTACGATAAAGGCAAAGTGTCTTATTCAAAGATTGTGGATACTTGGCGTCGGGTGGGATCAGACTCCCCCTGAGGAGATCGTAAAGAGTTGGAACAGTTATCGAGCTAACCTTCCTTGTCTCGCTGATGTCAAAATTCCTCGAAAAATCACGAGTTCCATTGCTACCTCATACGAACTTCACGGATTTTGTGATAGTTCGGAAATCGCGTATGGAGCAGTTATCTATTTACGATCCACAGATCACAATGGAGAAATTAAAGTACGTTTAATTTGTTCAAAGGCTCGTGTAGCACCTTTAAAGCGAATATCACTACCCCGCTTAGAACTGTGCGCTGCAGTCCTTCTGTCGGATCTATACAAATTCGTACAAAATACTTATGCGAATCGAATCCCTTTGAGTGCAGCTTATATGTGGTCCGATTCTACAATTGTGTTATCGTGGTTAAGGTCGCATTCATCACGATGGGTTACATTTGTAGCAAATCGGGTAAGCCACATACATGATATCATACCGACTGAATGCTGGCATCACGTGTCCTCGGGAGAAAATCCGGCTGATATCTGTTCAAGGGGACAATTTCCGGATGAAATCGCTCACAATTCCCTTTGGTGGGCGGGGCCATCCTGGCTATCAAGGGATCCAACTACATGGCCAAATTCATTTACAAGTCTGTCTCCATCTGACGAAGCAGTCGTAAAAGTCGAATCCAAATTATCATCAGCACTTCTAATTGAAAAGAAATTAACCGAACCCGATCAAGGTATTTTCGAAATGTTGTTATCTAAATTCTCAACTTTACAAAAATTATTGAACGTTCTGGCATACATAAATCGCTTCATAAAAAACGCAAAACTATCAAATCGCACTAATTCTAACCTCTATATCACTAACGTCGAGCGACATAATGCGCTTATGCAGATCGTAAAACACGTCCAACAAATTTCTTTCTCTCAAGAAATCTTAAATATTAAAGCTAAGAGACCGATTCTTAAACAATTTAAAAAACTTAACCCGTTTTTGGACGCTTGCGGCATCCTTCGTGTTGGAGGCAGAATATCAAGATCAGGTCTTGAATATGAACATAAGCACCCTGCATTGTTACCACCTGATCATCCCCTAACTATTTTAATTATAGACTTTATTCATCGTAACTACTGCCATACGGGCATAAATACAACTCACTTTTTATTACTACAACAATTTTGGATTATTTCATCAAAACGTGTCGTTCGTAATCGTTTATCGAAGTGTATTCAATGCTATCGAACAAATCCAAAACCGTTACAGCCTTTTATGAGTGACCTTCCATCCTGTCGCGTTAACCAAATAAAACCTTTCTCAGTAGTAGGTGTAGATTTCGGGGGACCCTTTCGCATTAAACTCGGTTCTCATCGTGGAGCAAAAATTGATAAGGCATATTTATGCTTGTTTGTATGTCTCGCCACGAAGGCCGTGCATCTCAAAGTAGTGTCTACATTATCTGCAGAGGGATTTATTGCTGCACTACGCCGTTTTATTGGACGACGCGGTCGCTGTAACGTGATTCATGCTGATTGTGGCACCAATTTCGTTGGTGCTAGAAATCAACTATCAGCTCTAATGGAAAGGGCTTCTATTGCTGAGAAAATCGATTTCAAATTTAACCCTCCCTCGGCACCTCACTTCGGTGGCGTTTGGGAAATCCAAATTAAAGCTGCAAAATCACACTTATATCGAGTTGTAGGCGATCAAGTACTCACCTTTGAAGAACTGACTACACTCTTCGTTCAAATCGAGTCCGTTCTGAATTCGCGTCCGTTATATCCCCTCAGTTCTGATCCTAACGATCTGACTGTGTTAACGCCCGGACATTTTCTCACCTTAGAACCGTTGACTGCCGTCCCCGATGAGGATCTCACTAATACTAATCTACATCGGCTTAATCGGTGGCGGCTGTTACAAGCTTTTCAGCAAAATTTCTGGGCTAGGTGGAAAAATGAGTACCTCAATTATTTAACGCAACGTGCCAAATGGACCAAAGATTCGAAACCTTTGGCTGTAGGATCGATGGTCATCATCAAAGATGACAACCGCGCTCCGTTACACTGGACCCTTGGTAGGGTACAGCAGCTTATTGCTGGAGCTGACGGAGTTAATCGAATCGCAACGGTTAAAACTGCACCCAATAACTTAATTCAGCGGCCTTTGGTTAAGTTGTGCCCTCTGCCACTGGAGGGCTAGCTTCCATTGGATCTTCTGCTCTTTAGTTTTAACTTAACTTACTTTTATCTTAGTTTATTTTAACTTAGTTTTAACTTGTAGTGTTAACTTTATCGTTTCAATTTTCTTTAGCATTTATCGTTTTCGTATAACTATTAGTATCGCGTAATTTTTCAGTTTTCGGAAACCAGAAAATACCATAGGTATTTTGGTGGGCGGGATGTTCCGTCATCGTACCTTTCATAGTTTTTTTTTTTCTAACGTTGTAATCGATGTACTGTGTGAGTACGTTTATGTAGCAACAAAAAGCAGCTTCACAACGCTGTCATGCGCTCACTGCCCGCGAGTTGAGATTTGTGACAGAACTTGAGGGCAGTTGCAACTAATTGTGAATCTATACACCTGATCGCGCCACGAACGCACGTCCGCTAACCTTACGTGACCGCCATCGCCATCGCATGCTTTCTATGCAAATTTGTGATCGAAAAACGCCACGAACTCCTAGCATCTTCTGAACTCCAAGTGCACTGTGCAGGATCCAACCAGCGGGTGTGCCCCATCGAGAGTAAAGGTCCTCATCGATTCTCAAAGGTACGTGAGTGCATTTTATTTTGTTGCTGCGTGCCTATTCGCGTCCAGAACATCGATTACATCGGCAGATTAATCCCTAGTCTGACCCAAATGTGGCAACAGCCACCTATCGTTTCCATTTATTGAGGTGCGTCTGCTACAACAACTAAAAGTGCACATACCAACGGACATCTGTAGATATATTATTTGATTACATTTTTTTGTTATTATATTAAAGGGCTTAATCCACCACGCTGCTCCAATGCGGGTTGGCGGATGCCTTACCATACATAATACGATAATACGATACCTTACCATACACTTTCAATATCATTGAAGTAATACGGTACCAAATTTCGAATCGATAGGACATAAGTAATGTAGTCAGATCCCCTCATCAACTAGAAAAAAGTACCACAGACAGTTACACAGATACACAGACACGTTAAACTTATACCACCCCTCGTTTTGCGCCGGGGTATAAAAAAGAAAAAATATTTATGAAAGAAACCCAGAAAATCTTTCGAATTTCGTTAATATCTTTAAAACGGTTAAGAGTTCAATCATAAAAAGATACACAGTTCATCCTTAAGAGTGACTGAAGTATTATTCAAAAGAAATTATTACAATTAATTGTTTATATTTTTCTAAAACGTGAAGACAACGAAAGGGCACAGACCAACGGACAGCTGACATATCACTTTTTAATTACGTTTTTTTTTTGTTATAAATATTAAACAAAATGAAAAGAAAATACGCTGACTTTATAGATTAACATGTCTAGTTTCCGAAACAACCTTTTTTTTTTAATTCAGTGCCTAACTTAACCCTGGAGTGGTCGCGTGGATTACACAAGTAATCCACACATATTAAATCTAAAATTTCTCAAAAACTCCCAAATTAAATGACGAGTGTTTCTAGGTATTTTAAGTTGAATAACTAAGGAACATGTTCAGTGCTGCGCGAGCACCGGTCGCGTGTTTTTGAGTCGCAAGAGGGTTTGTAAAGTTCGTGGATTACACCTGTATGCCGCGCGACCAATTATGTAAGTAATTTGAACATAATTATTTTTCTTTTTATTAACCGACTTCCAAAAAAGGAGGAGGTTCTCAATTCGACTGTATTTTTTTTTTTTTTTTTAAGTATGTTAGCTCAGAACTTTTGACTGGGTGGACCGATTTCGATCAATTTTGTTTTAATTGAAAGGTGTTGCGTGTCATGTGGTCCCATTTTTTTTAAATTAGGATCTGACAAGTACTTTTAGAGTTATATCTAATAATGCGTATTTACTCACAGAGAATATCTAAGTTATATCTAATTCGAAGAGACTTAGACGAACAGAAAACCGCAATAGAAAAAAGTGGAAAGAAAGAGACAAAAAAAGTTACGGAAAACATAAACTGCATATTGGAAGAAAAGTTTAAACTATTTAATGAAAAATACGAGTATCTATGGGAAAAATGTGAAAACCAAGAACAACGACTATATTTTCTAGAAAAACAGGCAAGCAAAAACAACATCGTCTTTTTCGGAATAAAAGAAATAGAAACATCATATTCTAACCTAGAAAGCCTCATACTGAACTTTATCAAAGAACATTTCTCTCAAGATCTAGACCGCAGGGATATTCAAGAAGTTAGGAGAATAGGCAAGAAAGGGGAAAGACCTCGACCAATAATTGTCACCTTCTGTACACTCGGCACAAAAATTAATTTGTTTATAAAAAGAAGTGCACTAAAAAATACCGGTTACTATATAACGGAAGATTTCCCACAAAATATCCTAGAGAAGAGAAAAGAGCTTCAAGAACAAGCAAGAATCGAAAGGGAAAAGGGAAACCTTGTAAAAATAAAACACGACAAGCTTGTCATAAGTGAAAGAAACAAAATAGCGGGAAATAAAAAAAGAATGCTTTCAACTTCGCCTGAAAACAAAACGATAAAAGGAGCCGAAACAAATACACAGGCTTACAAGAAAAATAAATCAAAAACACAAATAAGAAGAACTTCAAGCCTATCGGAAGGTACTTTAAAACAATTAACAAAAACACAAACAACTCATCAGATGCGCAGCAAAATAATAACGTTAAAATATAGCAATTACCGCCCCCCTCTCGAAACGTCAACATACAGCAACAACTACCAGAACACCAAACTCATCTTCCAAGCCGGCTGGTCACCGTGGAAGATCATGACCAAAACCCTCCAAATAAGTACATAAATAAATTAATAAAAAAAATAATAATAAGTAAAAAAAATATATATGTATGTAAACAAAAAAATACGCTGTACATTCTGACATATAACGTTAAAACACTTTCATTATATAGAAAAGAGTGACAGATTGGAGAGGGCAAGTGGGCAAAAGAAAGAAAGGGAGACCTTGCATCAAATGGGAGGACGAAATCAAAAGCATAATTATATATAAACAGCACAATCTAGAGAAAACTGGCTCAATTTGGAGGAGGCCTTTACCTGCAGAGGGGTTCTTACAGAATAATTTTATGAAATTTTAATTTACTATATCTATGATAATAACGTATCTAAATTTATTTATAGAAAACTGTAACTGTAACTACTACCCCATTATATTTAAAAAAAAACTTTATACTAACAAAACTAATTAAACTTGTAAACTAGCATTTTCTGTAAGAAATAAAAGCCTTTTTTATTATTTTATTTTATTTATTTACTTGTTTACAAGCAAATCATTCAAAAAATATTTTTGTGTATTTATCTATCTCATAAACAATTGAATTTTTTTATTACACTGGTTATTCACTACATAAACTGAGTCTTACAAAGAAAACAAGTTTTTTTTTCTTAAATATATTTTTATTTAATACATATTATATCTCGTGTATGTGTTCTTTATTATCTAATTGACACAGTACATGTGGCGATGATCCATGGTTCCTGTCGCACTGAATCTATAAATGAATTGATTAAGTTTCTTGTGTTCAATATTGTCAGACAAGGTTTATACAAAAGATATTAAAAAACAATTGATGTCTTTATTGTAGTGTTATAATTATATTTATGTAGAAATTTAACATTGTCCATTGTGCAGTAAAGTATCTTTTGCACATTTTAACCTGAAAACAAAACAAAATAAATAAGAAACTAGCTTACCTGGCGTACTTCGTGTCGACATAAATAGGGGGAAGTCCCCTAGTGGCGGACACCTAAGGTTTTTTATGAATAAAATAAAAAATATTTTCTGGAATGTATATTTATTTATGACTTACAGTAGCTAACAAAGATAGAAATAAAATAAAATTAAAAAAAAACAACCTCCGCTCAAAATATAATTAATACAATTAATCAAACTTTGGTAACAAAAAATATAATTTTAAAATGTGGCACCTAGTACCGGACGGGTGCTTTTGCCATACCCCTAGCACCGGACATTTCAGAAGAGTCTGCATCGATCGCGTATGTAGCCATCTCCACACTCTGGAAAGTTTGCACATGCTCATGTGTCCATCCAAGACACGATGAGCATTGGATCCAGTCTTCGATATATTACACTCATTTCCTTGGACAAAACCTTATCAATAGCTGTTTGCAAGCTCTGTGGCTCCCACGATCCTTTCTTTTTCTTATCTTCCATTCGTTTCTCTTCTTTTGTCTATACCTTAAAAGAAAATTAAATTAATTAATTAAATAACGTAAACTGTTACAAGAAATAAAATAAAAATCACTGTCCGGTGCTAGGGGACGACTTAGTGTCCGGTACTAAGGGACAGACAATATCGTACATTAGGTAGTACCTACTGAAATGGTTTCAAAAATCAAACAAAATTCTATCGGTTTACCGATAACAATCAAATGCTACTTCAATTATCAAATACCATTAAAATATAAATGCATAAATGTGCCAGAACTACTTACGTCGATCTTACGTGACGCCGCGCGTTCCCGCCAAAAACAACACAAACCCTCTCCTGCTGCGGCATTGCGCGTCACGGGCGAGCTGCAGCGCGTGATCCTGTAGCTATGTACCCCCTGCGTCCCTTTCACTAGTAGTTCGAATCGAACAGGATTATACTTGCTTGGATAGTACGACTGTCCGGCGGTAGGTGCCGTCCGGCGTTACGGGACTTCCCCCTACATTTAATAAAAAAAAAAGTCGTTAATAAAATAATTATATCCTTCATTTTAGGTTGGATAAAGTTATAAATCTGTGTAAAATTTAATTACAATCGGTGCAGTAGTTTTGGTAATTAGCCCAGACAAACATTGTGACAAACGTAGATACGTAAAACGTAACACTTACTATCTATTTTCAATATTTTAAGGATAAACATGCAGTTATCTCATCATGCAACGTACAGGACATATTACGTAAGTGGTTTCATATTTAATAAAACAATAATTAATAATATTTTTATTGTATGTATATGACGGTATTGTCAATATAATATATATGTATATATTTGTAACTAGGTCGGCAAAGAAGCGTACGGCTCACCTGATAGTACCTAAGCGATTACCGTAGCTTATTATTATAGACGTCTGCAACACCAAAAGCATCGCACGCGCGTTGCCGACGTCATCCCCAGTTCCCCCCAATAGCGCTCAAGGTGACCAGAGCTCCTGAGGGGGAATCGGGGATAGGTTTGGCAACGCGTTTGCGATGCTTCTGGTGTTGCGGGCGTCTGTAGGTTACGGTAATTGCTTACCATCAGGTGAGCCGTACGCTTGATTGCCGACCTAGTTACATTAAAAACAACTAATGTATGAAAATCTCGTATTACTGTGTTTATGTCCCACTTCTTCGAAACGGTTCGACTATATTTTTATATATATTTATTGTATATGTGAAAAAAAATAGAAATAATGTTCTAGAAAGCCCGACGCACGAAAATTAAACACAGTAAGTACTAAATCAAAGCCTGGATTGACGCAATGGTCATAGTAACTAGCTGGTGCGCTAGCTGACACTGTAAATATTTTTGTGATCCACACATATTCGTATTATTTTTATTTTTTGTGTTAACAATGTCAATACCATGGTGGCGTCTCGTCAAAGAATTCATTGTTATATGAAACTTTAATAGTCGGGTGCTGTAAAGGACTCGCTATAGACGGCGCCAAGGTTTACTTAAAAACCAAATAAAAATTATCATAGTATCAAGAATTTCGACTCAGCGGAATGTGGATCCATTGCTCATTAAGCAAAGCGCTGATAAGGTATGTCGGAGGCGCGGGTTCAAACCCCGCTGGATCAAAAAAAATTGATATACTTAATTTAAAATGTTTATAACCATAAATATATTTTTTCTAGATTTAGGAATTTGTGCTTGTGTACGTTATTACTGTATTAAATAAAGTTTTGTACTCACCTGCATAAATTAACATAGGTTCTGTGAAAAACACTGCAAACTGGCTCATACGTGAAAGAGCAGTTGCAATCCTCCTCTGAGGAAGCAGATTCCTCAGCCATCGCGACGGCCAGAAGGAACAAGGAGATAATAACTGAAAGATTTATTTATTTCTAGTAACGATCTCTATCAGGTGTACATGATAACAACCGGGACCGACGACGGCTTAACGTGCTCTCCGAGGCACAGTGAAGAGACCCACAATGACTGCACAAACACCCAGACCACGGCAAACATCTTTATGGACAATACAAATGTTTGTCATGTACATGGATCGAACCCGCAACCGCCAGCGCAACAGGCACAAACCAGTGCTGTGACCATTGCGCCAACTCGTCGTCGAAAATAGTATATAATATAAATAAATAAAAGTAAGAATATAAATAACCACTCGACGGATAGAAAACTCCTCGATAACTCTCTAACGTTAAATAATTTGAAACGAAATCAGACGCAACATAAGTTTAAAACTAAATCGGGAACGTGTTAAGATCGTTTAAACAAACAATAAGTGAGGCCGCACACCACAGCTACCATTTGAAACGCGACACATTTATCGCCCCCCTATATTTGTATGTAAGCCCGCACATCGAGGACACATAATTATGTAGTAGGTGCGGTTTGTGGCAAGATGTCTGCCACGCCACACGAATTCAAGATCGAACACGTTCGTTTTATGTCGCGCGAACATAGAATAAAAACGCGCGAAAATGAAAGAATGTTGAATTTTATGTTGAATTATTCATTAAATAAATTTATTGAACAGTCAGTTCATTAAATAAATTTATTGAACTGATTAATTGAACAATTTATAATTTATTGAACAATTTGATTTGATTGAACTAAATTTAATAATAATTGGTATGTGTTTTCATATTCATTCTATGAACTTTTCTTCTTCGGATCGTAATTCTTGCGCAATTTTGAAATTTCCGTAAACTACCGTATTTTGATTAAAAGGGTGAACCCAATAACGTCTTTTTTTTCTCATTAATCGCCTCATCAAAAAATCGTCATTGTTAGACGATGATGTCGACATTCTGACTTCTGTTGTTAGTGCCACGCTACAATTGTGCTTCCGATGTGCGCACAAATGATACATTTGTCGCCGCTTAAATTGTATCGCAGTAATTGTGGCGCCGTAAATGTATGTTGAGAGTAGCGTGTGGCGGCGGTGTGCGGCCTCACTAACCTGTTGTAGCCGTAATGGAAAACTTTATCCTGCGAATAATTTACGAATATACTTTAACATTCTTTTTTGTGCTGTGTGGCTACGGCACTCTAGAATATAGCCACCCCCTCTCTTCCCGTGGGTGTCGTAAGAGGCGACTAAGAGATAACAAAGTTTCACTATACCATGGAACTTAAAAAGCCGACTGAATGGCGGGATAACCATCCAACTGCTGTCTTTGATGCTGCCGAATGGCATGATGAAGACGCTGCTGCCCGTCTTCGGTCTACACAGACCGAAGACGGGCAGCAGCGTCTTCGGTGCGACAAAGCCAGCCCAGTGGTCACCATCCCGCCTGCCCAGCGTGGTGACTATGGGCAAAACACATGAGTTCACGCAAGTTTTGGCGCGAACTTGTGGAGGCCTATGTCCAGCAGTGGACTGCGATAGGCTGAAATGATAATCATGATACTTTAACAGCAGAATGTAAACTATATTCTAGTATACGCTTCAGCCTGTAATATCCCACTGCTGGGCATAGTCCTCTATCCCCATGTTGGAGAAGGATCAGAGCTTAATACACCACGCTGCTCCAATGCGGGTTGTATATATTTATATATTACAGTAACATTTATTAATGTTTTAATCTATATGTACATATATTATACATATATATATATATATATATATATATATATATATATATATATAAAAGAGAAAGGTCACGAGTCATAACGAAATCTCAGAAACTAAAAAAATTGGAAAAAATTGAAATTTCACTGGTAGGTTTCTTATAGGGTTTAGAGATCCACTAAGAACGGATTTTATGAATCTCCACCACTAAGGGGGTAAAAAAGTCCAATGAAAAATTATATTCACCGATTTCATTGATTCTAAAAATTCGTCTAGATATTGATTGTTTTTATCTTTCTTTTATTTTTTCCTTTCATTAGATATTTAGCTTTTTCGAATATAATTAAACATTATTTGGAAATAACTAACTCCACGCGTACGAAGTCGTGGGCGGCCGCTAGGTGAAATTCAATGGTGATAAACAATAATATAACCGGTGGTATTTATTTTAACTGGATAAAAATATCGTTAGCTTTTATATGTGCTGTGTGGTTACGGCACTAAAGAATGTAGCCACCCCCTCTCTTCCCGTGTGTGTCGTAAGAGGCGACTAAGGGATAACACAGTTCCACTACCACCTTGGAACTTAAAAAGCCGACGGATGGCGGGATAACCATCCATGCTGGCTTTGAAATACACAGGCCAAAGATGGGCAGCAACGTCTTCGGTGCGACAAAGCCAGCCCTGCGGTCACCAACCCGCCTGCCCAGCGTGGTGACTATGGGCAAAACACATGAGTTCGCGTCGTAATGTCGGGCGCGAACTTGTGGAGGCCTATGTCCAACAGTGGACTGTGATAGGCTGTAGTGGTAGTGGTAGCTTTTATATCAAAATGATTGTACTTACGAAAAATGATCTTCATGATTACGTCGACCTGATTCGTCGAAGACTGACAGAGAACTGACGGACGCTGAGTCGAAGCGAAGAATTTAAAGCTGTGCATTTATTGTGGTATTTATAACAATTAGCAACAGATAGCTTTTCAGCGATAAGGTGGCTCTTTGAACCTTATGATACTTTGTTAAAATTAATCTTATATGTATAATTCTTATTTTGGTGCACAATAAAGTCTGTTGTTATGTTATAGACTTTAGGTAAGTGAAAATGTGTAGAAGGAATTGAAAATTTTAGTATTTAAAGTTTATAATAATGATGTGCAAATGAAAAAAAACAACTAAAAATGGGAAAAATACTTTAATGATAATGATAATAATGATAATGATAATAATGGTAATAATGGTTTATTGCCACACAACAGAAGAAAAATACAGAAATAAAAGTACAAACAAAATCTTAAATATAAATAGAACAAATAAAAGACTACAAATTACTCTTTTTGTGGGCAAAGGGAAAGTCTCAGCTTCTGCTGTCACGAGCGACCTCGTGCAGCGCTGTTTTTCAGTCTTTCCCTCTCCCTTAGGTGTCTTTTGGGAGATCCAGGTTCCATCCCCGATCGCCGCTACAGCATTAAAGGTAGGTATAGGTGCATAAAACATCCATTACGTTAATAATTAATAAATATGTACATAATTTGAAATTAAAGATTAAAAAAAAATTAAAAAAGATTAAAAAAAAGATTAAGAAATTAAAAAAAATAATAATACAACTGATGGCATGTGTGTGTGAGTGAGTGTGCGCGCGGTTGAGTGTGTGTGTTTGTGTATATTTACGCGTGTGTGTGTGTGCGCGCGTAAGTTTGAGTGTGTGTGTGTGTGTATGAGTGTGTGTGTGTGTGTGTGTGTGCGTGTGTGTAGTGTGGTTTGTGTGGACTTACCTCTTATGGCAGAACTGGGCTGGGATTATCACAACGAAAAAAACCCTTTAGATCCAAGCACTTCCAGTAAGAGTGTTTCAAATTCTCTGCAGCAAGTTGCTTTCTGAGCAAGGCGTGTTTATAAGTCGATTTAAAAGTATTCAAACTTATTGTATTTCTTAAAGGTGGAGGTAGGTCATTCCATATCCTTGCTGCAGCGAACCTGAAACATGCTCGATATCTTCCGGATTTGTGCTTTGGTTTGACTAAAAGGGTCTGCGAGTTTGAACGAAGGCTGCGATTAGAAATATCCTTAATCCAAACAAGTTTTTCAAAAAGATATTCTGGTTTCTTGTTCCATATAACTCTGTGTACGGCACAGGCAAATTGAAGCTCTCTCCTAGCGCACATATTAAGAATTCCCTTTTCATTTAAGTATGGGGTAATGTGTTGCCTTTTGGGAACATTAAAACAGTAACGGACGCACGCATTTTGTGCCCTTTGTATAGCTCGTTCGGTGATAGAATTCAATCTAGGTCCATAGATAGAACTGCAGTAGCTAAATTGAGAGAGCACTAAGGAATCGCACAGCAGTACACGTAGGTCTTCTTTAATATAAAGCCTGATTTCGTAGAGAGTTTTCAGCTTATAGAAGGCTGTCTTGATTTTGTTATTTACGTGTTGCGTAAACTTTTGCTCTCCATCCAGAATCAAGCCTAAATTTTTTGCAGATGTTACCCTTTCCAATTCAACATTGTTTATTTTGATTGAGCCTGAGTACTCTATAACATTTTTTATTTGAGACTTAGTTCCTACAACAATATATTGTGACTTGGATGGATTGAGTGCTAGGGAGTTATTTTGTGACCAATCAAAGATATTCTGGAGGTCTTCATTAATTTTTTTGAAAGCTTCTTTATGTCTTCTTTATTGAAAGAGTAATACAGTTGAGTATCATCGGCATATAGATGATACCTACAATGCTTAATAATGTCTGGCAGGTCTGCAGTAAAGATTGCAAAGAGAATCGGACTCAACAGTGACCCCTGTGGAACTCCTCGCTGGAGTGTTGCAGGGGAAGATGTTTTTTTAGTACCATCTTTGTCATCTAAAACTACCATTTGTTGTCTGCTAGTGAGAAAATCGTGGAACCAATTACAGGTTTTTTCTGAGAACCCATGATGTTTTAGCTTTACTAGAAGCAGTTCCGGGTCAAGACAGTCGAACGCGCGCGAAAAGTCGAGAAGGACCAATATACTACTAAGTCCCATGTCGGAAGCCTCTGTCAAGTCATCCGTGACGTTAAGGAGAGCGGTTTCTGTACCATGGCCCCTGCGGAACCCTGACTGATATTTAGGGATGATTTTTTTCCTCTCAACATACTTAATTATTTGATCTAATACCACTTTCTCTAGGATCTTTGATAGTACTGGAAGAATTGCGATAGGGCGTAAGTCTTTTAATTCCATGACAGGATTTTTTTTAGGTAGGGGCCTGATCATTGCTTTTTTCCAACACAGTGGGTACGTACATGTTTCGAGGGACTTATTTATCATTTTAGTAATTATAGGAAGTGTGAAGTCCAAGGTGAGTTTAATCATATCGATACTAATGCTATCATGTCCTGTTGCCTTTGTCTACTAATAATTTTCCTAACCTCTGATTCTGTAGTAACCGTTAGTTCAAAAGGATCACTTTCATAATTACTAATTTCCAAATTATTTTTAAGTAGGTCAGTTTTATTGCTGGGTGTTTTGAAGAAGTCAGACTTATTACAGGTTGGTACGTCCAAGAAGTGATTATTAATTTTGTCCGGGTCATTCAAATGATCAGGTATTACATTGTTTTGAAACTTATGTAGTTGTGTCGAACTTTTAACATTTTTCCACAATAAAGTGGGATTTTTTAGGTTTTTATTTAAAGTGTAATTGATATAGCTTTTTCGCTCTCGTTCAATGGTAGCGGTTACAAAGTTTTTGAGAGTTCGGTAGTACTCGACTGAGCTGTTATTTTTATTTTTTTGTGCTTTTTTGAGTGCTGCATCCCTAAGACTCATCATAAATTTTACCATATCAGTGATCCATGGTTTAGGATTATTCCGAATAGTAATTCTACGAATCGGAGCATGTATGTCGAAGACTTTAATGATATATTCGTTAAATGCTTTCACAATTTCATCAAGATTTCCAAGCGTACTTATAGAGTCCCACGGGACTAGTTTCAAGTCTTCTGAACAATATTAAATACTTTAACAATATTTGTTGATAAAAACTGTACAGTATTAAAACAGTTATTTTGACTTTTGACAGCTTTTTCTATCTCTCATTGTAGGAAAATTGGTATGTCTTCGTCCATGTCGTCCGTCAAAATAGTCCTGACTTCCAGAGCTCTATCTGTATTATTTATAATTTATTTTAACGCTGAAAATAGTACTCAGCGATGTCGTTATGCCATATGCGTGCCGTCTAAAAAGCCGATATATCACCTAAAATAATTTTTTATAGTATTAAAAAACAATTTAAAAATTTGAATAAATTATGGTGTAATCTAGACACTTGAAAGAAAAAAACCTCGGTGAAAAAAAAGTTTATGTCGATTTTTTAAACACTTACACCATTGTTAATTAACTACTTAGTACCTGGGTGACCGGGCCTAGCTCGGTATTTTTATTTTATTTATATTTTTATTTTGTTTTTTTCCTCGGTATTTTTATATTTTATTTTTATTTAAATAAAAAATCACGAGTGAAATTAAAAAAAAAAAAATAAAGAATTAATCTCAGACTGGGATTTGAACCATGGTTTTTTCGGTCAATCTCGACCGTCCGATTTCCCACCTAAGCTATTAGAACTATAATGACAACTGCGAAATTAACCTTTCTATTCTAACGATATTTTAGCCATTTTTTTCAGTGCCTAAAACAGGAATAACACGAAATTTTCTAAAAATGAATCCTAGTTCAATTTTTCGCCCCCGAAATCGCCTGTATACTAAATTTCATGAAAATCGTTGGAGCCGATTCCGAGATTCAGAAAACATATATATATATATATATATATTGTGTGAACGCTGTGTGGCTACGGCAAAGAATTTAGCCTCCTCCTCTCTTCCCGTGGGTGTCGTAAGAGGCGACTAAGGGATAACACAGTTCCACTACCATCTTGGAACTTAAAAAGCCGACCGATGGCGGGATATCCATCCAACTGCTGGCTTTGAAATACACAGGGCGAAGACGGGCAGCAGCGTCTTCGGTGCGACAAAGCCAGCCCTGCGGTTACCAACCCGCCTGCCCAGCGTGGTGACTATGGGCAAAACACATGAATTCACGTCATTTTTGGCGCGAACTTGTGTAGGCCTATGTCCAGCAGTGGACTGCGATAGGCTGAAATGATGATGATGATGAATGATGATATATATATACATACAAGAATTGCTCGTTTAATAGTATAAGATGTTCCAATCTCTGTTTTTATAAATTACGGCATAAAAGTTTAAATAATAATTGGTCTAAAAATTTTCCACTTCGTGAAGCTTAGCAGAATGTCTACTCTCTGGAAGGAACCTACTTGCAAAAATTTCAAGTTAGTAGTTGTTATAGTTTCTGAGATTTCGTGATGAGTGAGTCAATGAACTTGATCATTTATACATATATTTATTTCTCTTTTGAGGATCTAAAGATATAATTTCTTGAGGCGAAACTGATGCAAGACGCCGATTTTAATAGTAATAATGACGTAATCTTTATTTTTTTATATAACATTCACACAGTCGTCTGTTTCTAAGATAACCAACTTAACCCTAGAAAGATAACGTTATCTGGGACGGTACGCTCACAGCCAGGATGCAGAAGGCGGTGCTACTCGACTCGGCTAGGATTGTCCGCCGGTTTCTCAGCCTACAGCCCTAACCCCCGGACTTTTTATCTCCCTGCCGGGGCGTAATCCTCCACCCGCTTCTATTTATATATGTAAGGATATATAAATTTATTATTTATTATTTATATAAGTATTTATTATAATGAATGGATAATCCTGAACGAGCGTGTGCGGAGGGAGAGGGAGCGTTGGTGGTTCGAGTAGCAGAGGAAGACCCCAAAATCCTGTTAATGAAGAAATCGTCCTTGACATGTTGGAAGAAGATTCCAGTATTTCGATGCCAGATATCGAACGCCATACGAGAATATCATCATATTAGAGAACAGCATCGCATTGTCAAAAAATTTGGACTTCATCAGTATCACGTTACACGTGTACAAACGCTGAAACAACGTGACCGCCGAGCACGAATTGTTTTATTCGTCAATAAAAAAAAAAAAATATTTTTTTAATTTTTTTTAATTTTTTTTTCTGGTTTTTGTCGATAATTTATGGTCTAGTTTCACCCCCATTCGGGGTTGCACTTTATCGCGGGACACGCTGTATATGTACACTTGTTATTGAAATGTATATTATAAATATTGTTTAATTTTAAATTTTTATATGTATGTTGTAAGTAATATAAATATGTATTTGTAAGATTGACGTGGTTGCCAGGCAACGATAAATATTTTCAGAGATTTACTTAAAATATAAAAAAATATAAATATAATATCCATTATCAAAATATCAAAAAGTGAACGGTTGTGTTTATATTCAATAATAAGATAAGATATTAATTCTGTGTTGTGTATAGTGGCGCCTACATACCCACTTATTCGATTGCCGCGGACGTATTCACGTTATAGTTTTAATATAAATTCTTATAAATTAAATCAATGGCTGCAATCTGTGAGGCCTGCAAGACCACCATAGCGGTAGAGCACAGCAGAAAATGTTTGGAGCAGCTCGACTAGGGAAGTACCTCAACCTTACAGTAGCTCACAACTGAAAAATACTGTTATAAATAAACACATCAAGCGCACGGGAAGAAGCAGTGATACTGTTCGTCACGGGACGTCCACGGTTGTCGCGCTGACTTCGTCACGTACAAAGGAATTGACGGACGCGATTACCTATCTATATTTCGTGGCAATGCCATCATTCATGAACCACCTCATCTGATTGAAGATCTATTAGAGAAAAGGACATTTTTAAATGACTCTAGTTTTTAATAGTTTTATTTTATTTTATATACTATTTTGTTATATTTTTAGATTATGTGATTTAATTATGTGATGCCATATTCCCCTAGGACCGGGCGACCCAGAATTAGGCCAGCCTTACCCTAGCATGCGGGGCTCTGCTGGGGTGGACAAACGTTTCCCTCGCTACTCGTGGGAACGCAATGAATAAAAATAATTTAATTCATCAAAATGGCGGCGATGTGGTTCGCCACCCATCACGTCTCGTTTCTCGCGGGGGCGAAAAGCGGCCCATGGAGAGCCGATTCGCTACGTTGAATGTAAGAGGAGGAATGGATGGTAAGGTAAATGAAGTATGTCAGATGATGCACGAACGAGGCATAGATGTTCTGTGCGTGAACGAAACCAAGAGGAAAGGATGTGACACCACGGTTCATGGTCCCTATACAGCATACTGGTCGGGAGTTCCCCAAACCAGCCGATGCTGTCAGGGAGTTGGTGTGATTCTTTCCTCTCGAATAGATGAATGTGTGATGGAGCATGAATGTGTAAGCCCAAGACTCCTCTGGATTAGGCTACAAGTCGGACTCACTCGCTTGTTTATCCTTGGGGTCTATGCACCGACGGATCGACGCGGAGGTGGGTCATTAAAAGCCCAACAAGGGAGAGAGGAATTCTGGGATAGCGTGAGAGAGGTCTTGAATAAATGCGGAGAAAATGAACGGATCGTGATGTTAGGGGGCTTTAATGGGTGGGTTGGAGTAAAGCGTGATGGGTATGAAGGAGTTCTGGGTACGTTTGGTGACAAGAGAGTGAATGACAATGGGAGAAGCCTGCTTGAAGTATGCTTGGAATGGAATTTTTGCGTGACCAACACAATGTTTGACCATAAAAAGATCCATTTGTATACAAGAGATGACGGTGAGTCTAGAAGTATGATTGATTTTGTAATTGTGGATGAAAGATTGAGGAAGAAAGTGCTAGACACTCGGGCATTCCGCGGTGTAGGCCTCGATACAGACCGCTTCCTGGTCATAGCCCGAATGCGTGGCCTCTTTAAACTGTGGCGACACCGAGGGGCAGAGCCTACGAGTGTTTTGGACAGAGTGAAAGTTGAAAATCTGCAGGAAGAAGAAAAGAAAGATGAGTATGTAGATAAACTGAAAGCCTGTTTCAATGGCATAGAAGAGATAGGTGTGATTGAAGATTTGTGGGAGACATTTAAGAAAGGGGTCGTGGATATTGCTATTGAGGTATGCGGTATAGCTAAAAGAAGTAAAGTAAGAAAGAAATATAATGTGTGGATGGATAAAGATGTTAAAAAGGCTGTGCAAGAAAAGAAGAAAGCGTGGTTGAATTGGTTAGCAACAAAAGCTAACCAAAAAGTTCAAAAAGCAACGGATGACGAGGTAAAGGAAGCGAGAACGAAGTATAAAAGACTGAAATCAGCAGCGAAAGAAGTTGTGTCTAGAAAGAAAGAAGAACGAAAGGATGATTTTGATAGGAGGCTTACTGAAGATTTCCAGTCAAACATCAAGTTTTTCTGGAAATTCCATTAAAACAGCCAGAGGAAAAACTTCTACCTCTGAGCTGAGTACAATTAGGAGTCAAAATGGGAGCGTTATAAAAGGTGAAGAATGTGACGCTACAGGGATGTGTAGCGTCACCGTGGCTGTTTAATCTGTTCATTGAAAATTGCTTGGCAGAGCTAAAAGAGAATGAAAGTGGGTTGAGAATGAATGAGTTACTCGTCAAATGTCTTCTCTATGCTGATGACCAAGTATTACTTGCGTCCTCGGCCGAGGAGTTACAGGAGATGGTAACTGCTATGAATGGAGCTTTTGTTAGAAAGGGAATGAAGATGAATGTAAAGAAGACGAAAGTGATGGTGTTTGAAAGAGACGAGACAGTGACTGATTGCAATATCGTGATTGGGGATGAACAAATAGAACAGGTGAATGAGTTTGTATATCTGGGTTCAAAGTTTACAAGAGATGGAAAGTGAGAGAGTGATATTGAAAGAACAGTGAATGCAGGAAACATGGTGAATGGAGCTTTGCACTCCTTTATGAGCAGTCGAAAGGTGTCTAACAAGGATCGTTTGGCTGTGCATAGGGGGGGTGTTGGTTCCGACACTCATGTATGGAAGTGAAAGTTGGGTATGGCAGAAGAAACATGAAAGCAGAATAAATGCAGTTGAGATGAGAGCGTTAAGAAGTATGATAGGAGTTAAACTGAGTGACAGGATAAGAAATAGTGAGATAAGGAAACGATGTGGTCTGAAAGAAGATGTAGTGACAAAAATTGAGAAAGGGAAGATGCTGAGATGGTTCGGCCACGTCGAGAGAATGAGTGAAGAACGATTGACGAAAAAAGTGTATAAGGCGAGTGTGAATGGAAGTGTTGGAAAGGGTAGACCTAGGCGGACGTTTCAAGATCAAATTAGGGACGTCCTAATAAAAGGCCAGGTCAAGAGTACCCTAAACCGAAGAGCATGTATGAAAGGAATAATGAAAGTGGACGAAGCGAAACGAGTATGTAAGGATCGTAGCAAGTGGAAAGAAGTGGTCTCTGCCTACCCCTACGGGAAAGAGGCGTGATTATATGTATGTATGTATGTTGTAAGTGTGCTTTTCAAATAAATAAAACAATGTTTTTATTGTAGTGTTATATATTTATGTAGAAATTTAACATTCTCCATCGTGCAGGAATTTATCATTTGAACAGTCTAGCCTGAAAACAAAACAAAATACATAATAAACTAGCTGACCTGGTGAACTTTGCGCCGAAATATATTTTTTTTAATTTTGCAAAAAAAAATATCTTAAGCCTTTATTTATAGTTGGAGAATGGTACATATCTGTGTAAAATTTCATTAGAAAGGGTTTAGTAGTTTCGGATATTAGCCCAGACAAACATCTTGACACGAGATTATAATATGTACCTATTGATTTTTCGCTGACAACTTTAATTTCTACACCGACAAATATTATTAAGGAAGTATCGACACAGAAAGAAACTATAGACAGGTTTTTTTTTAAATTATTTATTCTAACTATGGACAGGTTATCAACCGTATCTTTGAACAGTTATCAAAATCTATACTAATATAATAAAGCTGAAGAGTTTGTTTGTTTGTTTGTTTGAACGCGCTAATCTCGGGATCTACTGGTCCGATTTGAAAAATTCTTTGAGTGTTAGATAGCCCATTTAACGAGGAAGGCTATAGGCTATGTATCATCACGCTAAGGCCAATAGAACCGGAGTCCACGCCGACGAAGTCGCGCGCAGAAGCTAGTCAAAATATATTTATTCAAATACGCTTCAAGAGCACATTCGAATCGTCATTTTACAAAAAAGAAGAGTGTGCTTTAGACCACACAACTGCAGTAAAACTTCTTTAGCAATAGGCCTGCACAATAGACCTGCACTGTCTTAGATATACAAAACGTAACTAGTTATGAGAGAAAGAAAATATGTGTTCTTCTTCTTGTTCAATTTGAAAATGTTATCATCGAAGTATCGTAGGTATCGTTTTATGAATACAGAAATCGAGTGCTATTTATTCGAGTTATACTTACTCGCAACGACTGGCATACGTTTGGCCAGAAACAGCACAGACAGGGGCATATATGTCTGGACAGTAACACACCTCAAGCTGAGACGATCCTGGAGCTGATGTGAAAACGATGAAAATCGCGACGATAACTAAAAAAAATGAGTGTGATTTAGACCACACAAACTTACGAAACGTAACTTTCTCTCTCTTTCTATCTCCACTAACTTGGAGCAGCCCGACTAGGGTAGTACATCGACCTTATAGAATATCACAGCTAAATAATACTGCCCTTGACTAGTATTGTGTTCCTGTTGGTGAGTAAGGTGACCAGAGCTCCTGAGAGGGATTGGCGATAGGGTCGGCAATGGCTTGCGATGCTTCTGGTGTTGCAGGCGTCTATAAGCTACGGTAATCGCTTACCATCAGGTGAGCCGTACGTTTGTTTGCCGACCTAGTTATACAAAAACAAAATATTTACAACACCGTTATATACATACAATAAAAACATTATTATTGACTTAATAAATAAAAACCCACTTACGCAATATGTACTTCATGATGTTGATAGCCGTGTTTGTTTGTGAGGAAGTCAAAGTGTACTGATAGACGTAAAAAGTTGAAGTATTTTATCAGCACTAAGTGTCACGACAGTTAATCACTCTTTAATGTGTTGTCATATAACTTTACCTAACATTTAAATCTTATACTATTAAACGAGCAATTCTTGTATATATATATATATATATATATATATATATATATATTTTCTGAATCTCGGAATCGGCTCCAACGATTTTCGTGAAATTTAGTATGCAGGGGATTTCGGGGGCGAAAAATTGATCTAGCTAGGATTCATTTAAAAAAAATGTCGTTTTATCCCTGTTTTTGGGCAATGAAAAAATATCATTACAATACGAAGTTTAATTTCACCATCTATACTAATATATAAAGCTGAAGAGTTTGTTTGTTTGTTTGTTTGTTTGTTTGAACGCGGTATTCTCTGGATCTACTGGGCCGATTTGAAAAATTCTTTCAGTGTTAGATAGCCCATTTATCGAGGAAGGCTATAGGCTATGTGTCATCACGCTAAGACCAATAGGAGAGGAGTCCACGCCGACGAAGTCGCGCGCAGAAGCTAGTTATTAATATAGCTGTAATAGCGTAATTAGGAAAGCGACGGATTTCAAATCGTTTTGACCCGGTTTCGAATCTGTCTCCAGATTATTATTTTTTTCTTTTTATTTTTTATTTCACTCGTGTTTTATTATTTAAATAAAATTAAAATATAAAAATACCGAAAAAAAAAAACAAAAAAAAAATAAAAATACCGAGCTGGGCGCGGTCACCCAGGTACTAAACAAATAAATCTTATATATAAAATTCTCGTGACACAATGTTAGTTACAATACTCCTCCGAAACGGCTGGACCGATTTTTATGGAATTTTGTATGCATATCGGGTAGTCTGAGAATCGGCCAGCATCTATTTTCATACCCTAAGTTATAAGGGGAGGGGATTAAGGGTGTTAATAACATATATGGCAAAACAACGTTTTGCGGGGTCAGCTAGTAATAGGTAGGGATTCCTAGTACATTTTTTTCACCTGATTAGTATCAAGCTAATTAAAAAATCAGAAAAAAAAATTAATTCTTGGTGACCTTACGAGGTCAAAAATTATTCCTAACCAGCTGATTTTTTTTTCTTTTAGTTAGTTAATATTTATATAATTTAATAGTATTATTGTCCTACAAATTTCGTGGTACGTCATCCCGGTCCTACGCTCACTGCTGCTCTACCCCCTGCTATCTCTGTTAGCTACCACAATCGAAAGTTTTCGTAGAGGATTTTTTTGTTCGTCTCATCAAAATAAAGCTACTCCCGGAAAATTACAACAACGCGACGCCGCGTTGGCGCAGCGGTCACAGCACTGGATTGCGATTGGCTGTTGCGCGGGCGGTTGCGGGCTCGATCCCCGCACACGACAGCATTATTTTGTATTGGCCATACAGATGTTTGCCGTGGTCTGGGTGTTTGTGCAGTCCTTGTGGGTCTCCCCACCGTGCCTCGGAGAGCACGTTAAGCCGTCGGTCCCGGTTGTTATCATGTACACCTGATAGCGATCGTTACTCATAGTAGGGAATATATCCGCCAACCCGCATTGGAGCAGCGTGGTGGATTAAGCTCCGATCCTTCTCCTACATGGGGAAGGCTACAGGCTGAATCATCATCATCATCACCGGAAAATTAGCTTGTTACTAATCAGGTGAAAAAAATGTACTAGGGATCCCTACCTATAAGGATTATCACGGTCGTCTGTTCCTAAGGTAGGTAAATTATTAATGCTTGTGTTATATTATGTAACAGTCAACTGGTGTACATACTTTTTGAAGTAAAACTTCTTTAAGTACGCTTGACTTGGGGAGTAAGCTAGTGAATGCCTGACGAGAGTGTTACGAAAAGTGTGATCGGACGAGACGAACGGAAGTTAGAATGGAGATATAAGTTAGTGAAGATAGAAAGAGAGAGAGTTACTTTTCGTAAGTTTTACTTTAGTCGTGTGGTCTAACTCTAAAGGACAGTCGTTTTTTTTTTTTTTGTAAGAAACTTAAATTATTATAAATGCGTACTAAATATAATTGAAGCCGTACTGTGTCGATGAGATAACTCCATTTTTATAAGTAGAAATAATGAAAATAGGTGCTACCTGCGTATTAAAATTACAGTCATACATTCGATTTTTGTATGGAAGGCGATGTGAAATATAGTCTATGATATTAAAATACTGAAATTATATCTTCGCTCGAGTATATATTACATCTTGGATCGAGTTCGGAATATTAAAAAGTTGTGGTAGGAGGAGGTTGTGTGTGTGTGTGTGTGTGTGTGTGTGTGTGTGTGTGTGTGTGTGTGTGTGTGTGTGTGTGTGTGTGACTAGGTGAGTGTGAGTTTAGATGAGGTTCGTATTGATTTCAAATAACTTTATGATTTGATTAAGAAAGTATTGTATTGTTTCGAGCGTACACGGTTTACATCGTGTCATTTGAATTTGTTATTTAAACGTTTAGTTCCTCCTTTATTTATTAATAGGCATAGGCCTATTTCTCTATTGTGGAGAAGTATTAAAGCTTAAACCAACACGCTGCTCCACTACGTGCTGGCGGATATGTTCCCTACTACGAATAACGATCGCTATCAGGTATTTATGATAACAGAGGAACCGACGGCTTAACGTGCTCTCCGAGGCACGATGGGGAGACCCAAAAGGACAGACATTCAAACCGGAAAGAAATATTTGTACAATAAAAATATCTATCCCAAGCGGGAATCGAATCCGCAAACCGTCGGTATTTTAGGCGACTACTCGCATAACTACACCGGTCACCGGAGCAGTAATTACTACCAACCACTACTCCATACAAATCTATGGCTATAGTACCCCTATACTCAATCTGCGGCCCGCGGGCCAAATGCGCATATAATTTTTATGTATATCTTTGTAAAAACTTATTTTTATCATTTAAAAAGTAGCTATATTGTTAACTTAGAATTACGTTTTAATTAAAGCCTAAATAATTTTTGCTTGCGGCCCGCGACACCATGATTAAAACGTGTTTGTGGAAACTATAAAAAACAGGTTGAGTATCGCTGCTTTAGTAAGTTAAAGAAGAGATAGTCAGATTACTAAAAATGGCCGTAAGACAACAATAACCAAATGAATTTTTAAATAATTGATGTATGTTTAAAGAATACGCATATAACCATTATTGCCACACAGGGTAGAAATTAAAAGCACAGCATTAAAGTAAAAAGACCAGGTAAAGAAAGGTAGAGTATGTAAGTCGACTGAAAATTTACATTTAATTCCTAGCCCCTAAAGTATTATTATCCTTAGCATTAGTTTACTAAACATAATGATAAAAACCTCTGTGTGGTTTTATGAAACCACGGTAAAAGTGAAACTTTTTTTCAAGAAACTGAAATGAAATAGGAACAATCATCGTATAAATATTCTTTGCACGCCATCTATGCAAACTAAAGGTAACTTACATCAGCTGTATGTTGTCATTAGTGTCTTAGTTCTAGGAAATCATAAGAGATGGCCGACCGTCAAAACGACATGCAGAACGCACACGAAAAAGTTCGAGACGATGTAATAAAAGTTTCACTTTAAAAATGAAACTGTGTCTTGTACTTTTAATATTATTTAAAACTAGATAGCCCTGTGAATAGGGATTGCAATCCGGAAAACCGGATCCGGTAATCCGGCGGATCCGGCATCATTTTACAGTTACCGGATCCGGTAAAAAATGCCGGATCCGGTGACCGGATCCGGTGTTGGCGTTTTTTGAGAAAATGACCTCTTTTTAAAAGAAAGAGTGTAGTTCTTAAATACACGAGTCCTTTGACGCTAAGACTAAATATTTAATTGATAGATTTTTGCCATTTAAATTAGTTATAGGTGCATTATAGTGAAGGTATTCAACTCTATTTACAGCTGAAAAAAACACTGAAGTTGCTTGACTTATTGTGCGAATATCAAATAACTTCACATTACCGTTACTTGCAGAATACCTAGAAATATTAAGTCAAACTAGGGATGTTATTTTATCGGTACCAAACTATTGGATAATAAAAATGTATCTGTAACAGTATCATAAACCGATATTAAAGTTTCGGATGATTTCGCAGGGATCTATTGCAGAGGTAATTTAAATAGTAAATTTTTTGCTATGTTCTTACATTTTTCTGGTCAAATAACATTAGCCGAGCGCGTTCTTCAATATCATAAAGCCAGTCAATTTTGCAACTAAATCATCGTGGGAGTCATCGCTGTTTAACATGGAGTACTCAAAATTTGTAACAGTAACTAATACAATAAATGTTAATTATTAACTTATCATAGGAAGTAAAATAAAGTATTGTGGCATTTCCTCTAAAATCGAATATCTGTAACCGAAACTAAAGGATAATCCGAACAAATTTAATATTTGTAACCATAATATTATAACATCGACGGTTTGCTGGTTGGATTCCCGCTACAAATATTTCTTTCCAGGGTGGATGTCTGTCCTTGTGGGTCCGTGCCTCGGAGATCACGTCAAGCTGTCGGTCCCGATTTTTATCATAAATACCTGATAGCTATCGTTACTCATAGTAGGGAACATATGCGCTGATTAAGCTACAATCCTTCTCCTACATGGAGAAAGAGGAATATGCCCAGCAGTGAGATGTTACGGGCTAAATCTTATATTTGGAACCATATCATATCTATAAATATTCGTACCTATACATATCCGTAACCGAAGCCTTAACCAAGTAATAGCCTGATAGATAGCGTGAAACATGTGAAAGTAAAAGTAGAGACGAAGATCTACAATCACTTAAAAATTTAATATTACCGAACTAATTAAAATTACAAATCTAGCTCTTTGATCCGTCTCACCACGTGTTAATACGACGTGGTCGAAATTGGAACTCGGCTTTGTTCAATTTGTATCAGTAAATTCGAGATATATGAATACTGAAAAATAACTCCCATGGCTACATTTTTAGCTCTTTAAAGTTGATTTAAACATTTTTATCTTTTCATTTGATAGATATAATTTGTTTTGAAATTGAGATTTAATAAAAAAAAAATATATTTAATTAAAATGTAGAATTTTTTCACTTCATTAACGGTCAACATACGTTTGAATTAAAAAGAAAAGTTAGGTTATTATGGTTTGATAAATCCAGTCCGGATCCGGGCCGGATCCGGCCGGATTGATAAAAATTCGACCGGATCCGGCCGGATTGAAAACGACACCGGATTGCAATCCCTACCTGTGAACTTCGTATCACCTATATATATTTTTAAAAAATATACACAAACACTTTCTGAACGTACCTATAAATATTTACAACCAATTGACAACTTTTTTGTCAAAAGACATTAAATTTCCCCGCTAGGAACATTTTGTGTTGGAAAATTAAATCATCGTTTTTAGTTTTTTTCCGTTACATACTCGTAGTATTCATCTTTCTCGTTTGAACCTTGCCTGAACTTTCTCGAACATTTCAAGATCAAAATTAGCTAAATCGGTCAAGCCATTCTCGAGTTTTAGCGAGACTAACGAACAGCAATTGATTTATAATTAAGTAAATATATATATATATAGATAAAATGTTAAATTAAAACAAAATAGTCATTATTATAATATATATTATATTTTACTCGTAGCACCGTTTACATCGTTTAGTAATCCTCGCTCAGTTCAGCCAATCTCGTCAGCTCCGGTTAGCTACGTGAACCGCAAGGCGAGTAGTATGCTAATTCGTCGTTTGCGCATGACAATCTGAAAAAAAAGTATGTGTGTCAGCTCAGACGCACGACTGGAGTTTACTCCTTCAGATCGACTGTCTAAATAGGCACAAAAAAGGCTTACTAGTCTAAGAAAAATATTAATAACCTATCAAATGGTAAATAAATGAATCTAATAACGACTTTTTTTATGTAAGTAGGTTGGCAAACAAGCGTACGGCTCACCTGATGGTAAGACTGTAGCCTATAGACGCCTGCAACACCAGAAGGATAGGGTCGGCAACGCGCTTGCAATGCTTCTGGTATTGCAGACGTTTATAGGCTACGGTATTTGCTAACCATCAGGTGAGCCGTACGCTTGTTTGCCGACTTACTTACATAAAAAAAAAAGAAAAATCGACAGTAAATTATTAATAAAATTATTTACTTAACAATAAAAGTAATTTTTCTTAAAGTAATAAAAAACATAAGATTTTCAGTATTCAAATTAAAATCAGACTGTAAAAAAATGTATACCTATATATAATTATAAGGTTAAAATTCTTCTGTACTGCTAAATTTAATGTTAAACTAATGAACTTTGGTTCAGCAATAGTTATCAAGAGTTAATAAGAACAAGCGAGACGAAAGACTACATTGTGAGACCCACAAGGACTAACATCCAGATTACCTAAGAAAACTGTTCTACAAAATATAAAAACTCTCTAGTATTAAATAGTAGTCTATGATAAAAACTATTAACTCGAAAGGGGAATGGGCATGACGAAAGATTTTCAAAACCTCTTCTGTAATGTGGCTACACATTTACTATTTACGAAAATACCTATATTTCGGTAATAAACTTAAGTTTAAGGAAGATTAAAACTATTTTTCTAATATGTTTTCAATGGGAGCGGCAAAACGGATACAGGTGTCATGGCATCGGCTCTGACGTCATAAAATAATCTGGGCCTTACTTTTTACTTTACTCTTTGGAGCGCGCCTGACGTATTATGTTATGTTGTGACGTCTGCGCTGTAATTTGTGTTTCATTCAAAATGGCCGATTGCAGTATTTTAATGTTTTATTTTATTGAAAATCACAATAATCTTATTATTTTACATAAAACTAAACCAGTATTTTGAATTTTTTTAATATGAGTGTTCCCCTGAAATCATTAAATTGACGATTTTTTGATACTGTCGTCATGCCCATTGAACTCGCAATCTAATTATAAAACTAGTTGTTTTTAGTACAAACAAGCGTACGGCACATCTGATGTTAAGCGGTTAACCGTTTCGCGTTACCGCGTTGCCTTTTCTACCCCCAACTACGTAGTACTATTTACTAATCTGTGCCCCAACCCTCCCCAGCAGTTGTAGCAACCGTTCTTTCCACAGGAATACAAAACACTTGAGAGAAGTGTCATTCAGCCGTTATCTTCTGTAAGGTTGAGGCACTTCCCCAGTCGGGCTGCTCCAGATTTTGAGCAGGATATTCCCTGCTGTTCACTACCTCAAAAAAAATTACCCCTAAATATTTAGGTATATACCAAAACATTTACTCTTATTGACATTAATTATATTGAAATCGAAATAAAGTGGCTTTTTAAAAACATGTAGCAGGCAAACACACCAGATGAAATCCCGGTACAAAGCTAGTGTTTGCTATGTCGTAATAATGAAAATACACTTGATTAAGAAAATAAATTACTCTCAGTACATTTCAACGATATAAAATTATCAATTAGGTAAGCATCATCGATAATCATAAGTGGATTGTTTGCATAAAATAAATATAATACTATACTAGTTTTATACCCGACTTTTACTGTAATTTTTAAGGTGCATGTCTAAATCTAATGTATGATAATCTCGTGTTCCTGCATTTACGGCCCCACTTATTCGAAACGGCTCGACTATATCAACTATACTAATATTATAAAGAGGTCTGATTTGTATTTTTGTGTGTATGTTTGTAATGAATAAACTTAAAAACTACTGGACCGATTTCATAAATTCTTTCACCGTTTGAAAGCTTAGTTATCCCTGTGTACTAGGCTTCTTTTTATCCCAGGAAAATAACAGGTTCCCACCGGAAATTGTTTGCGCACACGGGTGAAAGCCGTTGAGAACAGCTAGTCTTATATATAAAATTCCCGTGTCACAATGTTGGTTAAAATACTCCTCTGAAACGGCTGGACCGATTTTTATGAAATTTTGTGTGCATATCGGGTAGGTCTGAGAATCGGTCAACGTCTATTTTTCATACCCCTAAGGTATATGGGGGGGAGGGTTAAGGGGGTTAATAAAATATAAGTATGTCAAAACAACGTTATTTTGTATATGTCAAAAAAAATTGGAAATAAACTAGAAAGCCCAACACACGAAAATTAAACACAGTAAGTACTAAATCAAAGCCTGGATTGATGCAATGGTCACAGACACTAACTGCTGCGCTAGCTGACACTGTAAATATTTTTATAAACCATACATATAATTTTTGTAGATTTAGGAATATGTGCTTGTGCACGTTATTACAGTATTAAGTAAAGTTTTGTACACACCTGCAAAGATTTTGATAGGTTGTGCCGGAAACGCCGCAAACTGGCGAATATACGGAAGGACAGATGCATTCCTGCTGAGCCATCGCGATGGCCAGGAACATGGAGATAATAACTGAAAGATTTATTTATTTCATCTCAAAATAGTATAAATAAGACTAAGAATATAATTTACTAGCTTCTGCGCGCGACTTCGTCGGCGTTTACTCCGCTCCTATTGGTCTTAGCGTGATGATACATAGCCTATAGCCTTCCTCGATAAATGGGCTATCTCTAACACTGAAAGAATTTTTCAAATCGGCCCAGTAGTTCCAGAAATTACCGCGTTCAAACAAACAAACAAATAAACAAACAAACAAACTCTTCAGCTTTATATATTAGTATAGATATAGATAACCACCCGATGGATAGAAAATTCCTCATTAACTTTTAACGTAAAATAATTTCAAACGAAATCAGACGAATGAGAAAATTGTTTAAACAAACAATAACTCCCTCTCTATAATATAAATAAAGATATTTATTAAGACCTGTTTCACCCGTTATGGATAAACTATGGATATAATAATATATAATATAATATTAAATAAAATTAATAATATTAAATAAAATTAATAATAATAATAATTAAATTATTGTTTATATATTAGGTATATTTTAAATTCGTTTTCTTAATCCGTTTTTTTTTTATTAGTTTGCCAAAGAAGTTTCACTTCTTACAGTCATATGTACTTTGTACGCACGCAATTTTTTTTTTATAATTTTATTCTGATGTACAATAATTGAATTGAATAGCCCGTTGGCGCAGTTTCTAGTGGCCCTGCTTTCTGCTCCTCGGGTTGTGGGTTCGATTCCCGCCTGAGTCTGGGTTTAATATTTGTATTTTATATATATATTATTTCCATGTATATTTATATTGCAAAAAAATTTGCTATATCAGTCGGCTGTTACCTATAACATAAGCATTAAGTTGCTTAACTTAGAAACAGACGACTGTGTGAATGTTATAAAAAAATAAATAAAGATTACGTCATTATTACTATTAAAATCGCCTATTAGCATCAGTTTCGTCTCAAGAAACTATAGATAGGATAGATAGATAGATTTTTATTAAACTAATTAATTATAGTGCACTTTAACTAAATTTTTAAAGGCGATAAGTGATTGAGACTGTACAGAAAAAGACATTTTATAAAAATTTGGTATTGTGAACAGGTACTCTCAGTGTGAGGTTCTCTGCTGATCTAAGAGTTTTATTGTGAGTTCCAAGAAATTCAAATTTGTCTTTGAGATAGGTTGGTGCATTTTTGTGGAATAATACACAGTACAATAGCGAGAGAACATGCAGATTCCGGCGAAAGCGGATAGGTAACCATTTGAGCCTTGAACGAAATTCAGAAAAATGATCATATTGGCGCAAACCAAATATGAAACGTATAGCGATGTTTTGGAGACGCTCAAGTTTCATTTTCATTTGTTACTATATCTTTTAGCTCCTCAATTGCGAATAGAAATATGCCATAAATAAAATAAAATTCAATGGTAATAAAAAAAAAATTATAAACTTATTTCCTTTGGATACTATCATCCTTCAAATAGCTTTATTATAACCGGTGCTATTCTAACTGCATAAATATATCCTTAGCTTTTAATCGTTACCTCACTCACTCACCCTCACTTCAGCCTATCGCAGTCCACAGCTGGACATAGGCCTCAACAAGTTCTCGCCAAAAATGGCGTGAACTCATGTGTATTACCCACAGTCACCACGCTGGGCAGGCGGGTTGGTGACCGCAGGGCTGGCTTTGTCGCACCGAAGACGCTGCTGCCCGTCTTCGGCCTGTGTATTTTAAAGCCAGCAGTTGGATGGTTATCCCGCCATCGGTCGGCTTTTTAAGTTCCAAGGACCACCTTGGAACTTAAAAAGCCGACCAAGTGGAACTGTGTTATCCCGTAGTCACCTCTTACGACACCCACGAGAAGAGAGGGGTGGCTATATTCTTTACTGCCGTGGCCACACAGCAAAATCGTTAAATTTAACATCAAAATGATTGTTTTAACATACACAAAAACATTTAAACTTTTTAAATATTTGAATTTACTTACGTAAAATGATCTTCATGATTACGTCGACCTGATTCGTCGAAGACTGACAGAGAACTGACGGACGCTGAGCTGAAGCGAAGAATTTAAAGCTGTGGGTTTTTTTGTGGTATCAATAAAAATTAGTTACGTTAGTGAAAAATTTATAGAAGGAATTGATAATTTTTTAATAGTATTTAAATTTAAATTTTATAAATGATCTGTAAGTGAAAAAACCAGCCAAGTGCGAGTCGGACTCGCACACCGAGGGTTCCGTACAAACAAAATTATTAAAAATTATTTTTATTTTTTATTGTAATGTAACTAATACCTACGCTTTTCGCAATTATTCCTTTATCTGTTCTATAAGTCGTTGCTTCGTACCAAATTTCAAGATTATGAGTTCACGGGAAGTACCCTGTATCTTATACTATTAAATGAGCAACTGTTGTATATAAATATCTATATATATAGAATCTGAATCTCGGAATCGGTTTCAACGATTTTCGTGAAATTTAGTATACAGGAGATTTCTGGGGCGAAAAATTGATCTAGCTAGGATTCATTTTTAGAAAATGTCGTTTTATCCCTGTTTTAGGCAATGAAAAAAATTGCTAAAATATTGTTAGAATAGGAAGGTTAATTTCGCAGTCTTCATTACAGTTGTAATAGCTCATGTGGGAAATCGGTCAATCAAGGTCATCAAAACAACCATGGTTCAAATCTCAATCTCCAGATTAATCTTTTTTCTTTTTTTTTTAATTTCACTCGTGATTTTTTATTTAAATAAAAATAAAATATAAAGATACCGAGAAAAAACAAAATAAAAAAAATTAATAAAATAAAAATAAAAATACCGAGCTAGGTCACCCAGGTACTACATATATAAAATTAGCAGCATAAACGACTGTATCTTTTGATTGAGTTGGCTTAGAAGTTTGATTTTTTCACAACTCAAAGGGACAGTAGACTTGAGTATTTGATATGAATTTCAGCTTGATACATCCACGCGTTCCTGAGAAAAAGGGTCATAAGTGACAGACGTATAACAAAGTGATCCTATAAGGGTTCAGTTTTTCCTTTTCAGGCCAGTTCAAACATGCATGAATAGATGCCGCTAGTTTTGTAGACAAGAAAGTAGTCTTTATCATTTCTAAGAGATGGCGTTGTGCACTATAACAAGAAAGTAGTCTTTATCATTTCTAAGAGATGGCGTTGTGGACTTCACGATTCAGCCTGTAATATCCCACTGTTGGGCATAGGCCTCTTCCCCATGTAGGAGAAGGATCGGAGCTTAATCCACCACGCTGCTCCAATGCGGGTTGGCGGATATATTCCCTACTATGAGTAACGATCGCTATCAGGTGTGCATGATAACAACCGGGACCGACGGCTTAACGTGCTCTCCGAGGCACGGCGGGGAGACCCACAAGGACTGCACAAACACCCAGACTACGACAAACATCTGTATGGCCAATACAAATGTTGTCGCGTGCGGGGATCGAACCCGCAACCGCCCGCGCAACAGCCAATCGTCATCCAATGCTGTGACCGCTGCGCCAACGCGGCGTCTGAAATGCTAAATGCTAAAGACTACTTTACTATTGACATCTATTCATGTATGCTTGAACTACGTTCACGTAGCCACTGCCGCTGCCGCGCATAGTAAAAATTTACTCTCATCATTTTTCTATAACGCGCTTAAAGAAGTATAACTTCAAAAAATCATCGAAATCGGTCCACCCAGTCAAAAGCTCTGAGGTAACATACATAAAAAATACAATAAAATTGAGAACCGCCTCCTTTTTTGGACGTAAGATAAAAATTGATCAATTTGATCAACACATGCCCCTAACTACATCCGGCCATTTTGCATTTATTATAAACTTAGACAGTAATTCACTATCAACACAATTTAAATTCAAATACAATTGTCGGAGCTGTATTTAATTACTCTAAATTAACAATATAATTTCGTTTTGGTACCTTTTTAATGTTCCAATTTAGAAATAAATGAATTTCATTTAACGGATTGTTTTAGATTGCTAGACAAACTAATAGTTTCAATTTAGAAATAAATGAATTTCATTAAACGGATTGTTTTAGATTGCTAGACAAATTAATACGTAACATAATGAAATGGTTACAAATTGAAATATTATTTAGCATTACTGAATTTTCATTTCACGATCATTCATCACTTCATCATCAACATCATCATCGCTTCAGCCTATCGCAGTCCACTGCTGGACATATCCCTCAACAAGTTCGTGCCAAAAATGGCATGAACTCATGAGTGTTACCCATAGTCACCACGCTGGGCAAGCGAGTTAGTGACCGCAGGGGTGGCTATGTCGTACCGAAGATGCTGCTTCGGCTTGTGTATATCAAAGACAGCTGGATGGTTATCCCGCCATCGGTCGGCTTTATAAGTTCCAAGGTGGTAGTGGAACTGTGTTATCCCTTAGTCGCCTCATACGACGCCCACGAGAAGAGAGGGGGTGGATATGTTCTACACTGCCGTAACCACACAGCAGTGGAAGTCGGTTAAAAAGTAGCCTAAGTTACTTTTTATTACATCACCTATCTGCCAGTGAAAGTCCTGTCAAAATCAGCCCAGCCCTTTCACAGATTAGTCGGAACAAATATACAGACAGACAGACGCAAATATAAAAAAAAATTGAAATATGTACCGTGTATTTAAAGATCCATATGCATTTATTAAAAAGTGGTTATTATAATATTACAAACAGACACTCCAATTCTATTTATTTGCAGTTTAATTTTAGTTTATAGATAAAGTGTTCCACAACGTGTTGAATTTACATTAGCCTCGTGCTATAACGTAATTGTTCACGATAATAACAATAGTTATTTTACGATAATTTTCGTAATAAATTATGATATCTTATTATAGAATTCTCGATACCGCTTGTATACATTGCAAGTTGAGGGAAACGTTTATTTAATTTTAAATTAACTATTTATTTATTACTAGCTGATGTGCCCGCGACTTCGTCCGCGTGGAATTTAATAAAAAAGTTATTTTTCTGTTCGCAGTTATAAAAAAAAAAAATCTAAAATAATATTAGCCTAAGTTACACCTTATTACATCAGCTATCTGCCACTGAAAGTCCCGTCAAAATCCGTCCAGCCGTTTCAGAGATTAGCCGGAACAAACAGACAGACAGATAGACGAAAATGTAAAAAATATATATTTTGGTATATGTACCGTGTATAAATCCATATTATGCATTTATTAAAAAGCGGTTATTTTAATATTACAAACAGACACTCCAATTCTATTTCTTTGTAGTTTTATTTTAGTTTATAGATAAAATGTTCCACAACGTGTTACTTGAATTTACATTAGCCTCGTGCTATAACGTAATTGTTTCACGATAATAACAGTAGTTATTTTACGATAATTTTCTTAATAAATTATGATATCTAATCATAAAATTCTCGATACCGCTTGGTTACATTGCAATTTGAGGGAAACGTTTATTTAATTTTGAATTAAGTAGGTATTTATATATTTTTAAGTTAATATTTAACTGGTACTATGCATATTCGGAACTATTATATATAAAATTGACAGTTAATTTTACTTGTATATAAATGCCATCCTCGCTTCAGCATGTAATATCGCACTGCTGGACATAGGCCTCTTTCGTCATGTAGGAGAAGGATCAGAGCTTAATCCACCACACTGCTCCAATGGGGGTTGGCGGATAAATGCTATAGTCGCTATAAAATAAAATATAAAAAAATGTTCTCTTTATTAAAAACAATGTCCAAATTTTGTGGCTTCGATATTTTAATTAATTTATTAATATGCTATTATTTTTCAAAAGACAAAGCAAACAATATTTATATATTAAACTTTTATTGAACGATATTTACAACGTAGAAGTTTTTTTCTGTAGTTTATTGTCACTACATCGAACATGACAAGTCAAAGTATAACCCGATAATAATTATAATTTTCCTTAGCAAAAAAAAAAACGGTGTGATTGAACTCTTATCTAATACGAGCGTTTACAAAATCAAAATAATATGCTAATCTAGTGAACCTCGACCTTACAGAAGACCAAAGCTAAATAATACCGCTTTTAAGCAGTGTTGTGTTCTTGTTGGTGAGTAAGGTGACCAGAGCTCCTGGGGGAATGGGGATAGGGTCGGCAACGCGCTTGCGATGCTTCTGGTGTCGCAGGTGTCTATAGGCTACGGTAATTGCTTACCATCAAGTGAGCTGTACGCTTGTTTGTCGACTTAGTAACATTAAAAAAAAGTCAGTCAGTTCAGCCGCAGTCCACTGCTGGACGTAAGCGACCGCAAGTTCAAAACTCAAAAATTCAAAATTCAAAATTAATATAATCATATTAAGAATTTGGCTAAGTTTTATTCTGACGTAAATACCAAAAGATTATAGTTAAAGTTTCTATTTATGTATTATATTATATATTTCTAACCTAACCTAACTTTCTTTTTTTATATAGCTTGCTCGGCAAACAAGCGTATGGCTCACTTGATGGTAAGCGATTACCGTAGCTCGTCTGCAACACCAGAACCATTGCATGCGCGTTGCTGACCCTATCCCCAGTTCCTCCCAGGAGCTCTGGTTACATTACTCACCAACAGGAACACAATACTGCTTGAAAACAGTATTATTTAGCTATGATCTTCTGTAAGGTCGAGGTACTACCCCAGTCGGGCTATTCCATATTTTGAGCAGGAAATTTGCTGCTGAGCCCTAACTCAGTTATTATTGTTTGCTGCTGCTGATTATTGTAATTATCAAAGATATCAAAATAAAAACAAATGTATAACTATATTTTATTTTATAATATTTATAGACTACTAGTGAGCTCACGAACACCTTGTGATGATAAATTATTTGTGCAACTAGTTTAAAATGCTGATCCGGCGATATGTATGTGCGGTTGAAATGGACATTTTATATTATTTATTCAAATTATAAAATATTTTACACAAAAATTATCTCAGCTTTTCTATTTCATATAAATAATGTACCAAGTTCACACATTAGTTAGGTAATGTCTACCTAGACATTATAACTTAATATTTTGACTAAGTTAAGGCTGCTTATAACACTGGGCTGGGTAGGTACATTACGTTAGTTTGTAATGTACCTAATGTTAAGATATAAATTTTTATTTTTTATTTTTTTGTTTGATTTTTTGCTGCCTTAACTTTCTGTTATTTTTGTTTAGTTTTTTTTTTTGTAAATGATTTTTTTTTGACTTTCGTTAAGTGTGTAACATACACCCTATGACGAAATAAACGTTTTGATTTTGATTTTTTTTGATTTTTGACATCACGTAAAAAGGCTCACTCCTTGAACTGAAACGGGGAACATATTTTTTGAATTTTTGCTAATACTTTTTTTTTGTTTTTTCAGGTAAGTGATTTATGATAAGTGGGGAGAATTGGTAAGTTTAGATATAAGTAAATTTGTTATACTATCGATTGTCTATAACTTTATCTCTGTGCTATATTAGTTTTTAATTACAATACGGACGGATGTGGACGGTTTTATGCAATGCCGAACAAATTCTTTTTCTAATAAATTAAAATATTTAACGTATATTCTTCTGTCGCGATAGATTGTTAACCGATTTTGATTCGTTAGCAATCCTCGATTTAAAAATTATCACAATTCGCTACTTGCAATGCTCCAACCGGATTCCAATAATAATGTTAAAACTTTCAGTTTTACAATTTTTGTTAACGTTCCCACTGATTACTATTCTGTAGTACCTGTTAAGGAATATTGGTTAATCTGATTGAAAAGGAACTTATGAAACATTGGTCAAGTACAAATCGAGTATTGAAAGAATTTCCAAACGAGATATTTAAAGTATACTAAAGATATGTCAAGTTTATTTATTTATTTTTATTTAATTGTTTATTTTACACCACTAGTATATTACAAAAGCTTAAAGATAGTTGCAGCAGACAGTGAAGTACAATGGGCGGACTTATGGCTAATTAGCCATTTCTTCCAGACAACCAATATAGGTCAAGATATGTTTACATTCGGGCCAACCACCGGGGCGGGGTGGAGACTGCTAACGCGACCCCATCTCGCCCCACTCAGGCGGATGTCTGCTCACACGTGGATGGTTTTTGGTCAGTAGGAGTCTGACATAACCCTCTGGTGCCCCCGCGCCATATCCATGATGGATTTTCCCCTATAAAAAAAAAGGTCAAGTTTAGTTTACTCATAACTGTAATATAAATAATTAGAACGAGCCTATTAAATTCACTCGCAAATTTAAGAGCACTCGGCGAATAAGAAGTAGCTTCATACAATACCATTTAATGAGACTCTGTAGTACTTGTTGAGGAATATTGTTTAATCTGATTGAAAATGTATTTATGAAACGTCGGTCAAGTAGGTACAAATCGAGTATTGAAAGATTTTCGAAAAGAAATATTTTAAAGTATACTAAAGCTTGGCAAACGCAGTGTGGGACGTCCTCCGGCCCGTTGGACCGACGATCTACGTAAGATTTCCGGTGTAGGCTGGATGAAGATTGCGGAAAACCGGGATGTCTGGCGCGAACTTGGGGAGGCCTATGTCCAGGAGTGGACTGCAATAGGCTGATGTGTGTGTGTGTGTGTGTGTGTGTGTGTGTATACTAAAGCTAGGTCAAGTTTAGTCTGCTCAACTATTGGGCTAATTTTGTAACACATAAAAAATTTAGGAAACAATTAAGCCTAACTTTTTTATCTTGAGTTCCTTCCATCTCAATTGTTTTTTTTTTTTGTTCGTGTTAAAAATAGTACTATTTAATAGCCAAAACTAATAATATTTTTACAAGATAAATTATTTAAATGATGATAACATAAGCGACTACTTACGCTTCAGCCTGTAATATCCCACTGCTGGGCATAGGCCTCTTTCCCCATGTAGGAGAAGGATCAGAGCTTAATTCACCACGCTGCGCTGCTCCACTGCGGATTGGCGGATATATCACCTACTATGAGTATCGACCGCTATCAGGTGTACATAATAACAACCGGGACTGACGGCTTAACGTGCTCTCCGAGGCACGGTGGGGAGACCCACGAGGACCGCACAAACACCCAGACCACGGCAAACATCTGTATGTCCAATACAAATGTCGTTGTGTGCGGGAATCGAACCCGCAATCGCCCACGCAACAGCCAATCGCAATCCAGTGCTGTGACCGCTGCGCCAACGCGGCGTCTACCTAATATTTTTAAATTAATTACTCAAAGATAAAAATGTTACTCAGAGTCAACCTTAGGAGGTAGACATAATTATGCTACTGTACATTTTTTGTAGGTTTTTTTATGATATGCAATTCCGTAGTACATTATATAATTCTCTCTTATATATGTATTTGTATTATACAAAATAAAACTTAAAATTAACATACAAACATACAATGTTTTGTATGTTATTAAAATATATTGAATTATAATTATATAGCCTTCGGGAATCAATTTTCTAAATCACAGTCAAAACTGCATCAAAATTCGTTACGTGGTTTAAAAGGAGAATGCATAGAAACAGACAGAGTCGGTGAGCGAGTTTGTTTTATACTGTGTAGTGACGTGATAACTGATAGCTTTATTGATTCATATTGTATGCTCAACACGCACCTGTTCATTACCATGAAATTTTCTTAACCGCCTTTGTTACGATTTAAAACAAATTCATTTTAACCATTTAAAAAATCCATTAATCTGAATATTTTAAGATTATATCGTCCAACTGTATCCGCTTCGCTTTGTTGAACATTTCATACTTATCTTAAGCAGAACGAATTGTTCTATGTATTTTAAAACAAAGTAATAAAGATTTGCTTCATCAAGATTTATTATTGTTAGCTCTTCTTCTTAAGCAGCTTTCGTATAAAATGGGAATTTTTAGAAATTATTTTTTTTAAGTTCATTTTTATACAAGTAAAAATTTATGAGTAAAAGTCGCATATTTAAAAAGACATTTTTAATATGTAAAACCGCCATTTTGTAAAAGGTAATGCGTCGAAGATTAGGTTCCAATCCACTTGTAATTTGGCCAGTAGGAGGATTTCATGAGGAATTATGAAGTAGTACACAGTAGAGCATATCTTGTTTAAAACTTGGCGAATTAGTATTATTATTTAATGTATTATTTAATGAGTATTCATTGGATTTAAACTACACTACTTACAAAATCACAGATAACTGAGGTAGGGCACAGCAAGGAATTTTCTGCTCAAAGTATGGAGCAGCCCCTCTGGGGTAGTAAATCGACCTTACAAACGATCACAGCTAAATAATACTGTATTCAAAGAGTGTTGTGTTCCTGTTGGTGATTAAGGTGACCAGAGCTTCTGGGGGAATTGGGGATAGGGTCGGAAACGCGCTTGCGATGCTTCTGGTGTTGCAGACGTCTATAAGCTACTGTAATCGCTTACCATCAGGTGAGCCGTATGCTTGTTTGCCAACCTAGTTCTATATGAAAAAAGATATACATTTAATAAATAATTAATATTGTTCTCAAATAGTCAGTCAAGTTTTTCTGTGGTAAGTAATAAAGCCAGAGCTTCTAAAGATGTATTATGAAGGTAGCGGGCGTAAGGTCACCAACGTACTTGCGATGCACCTGATGTTACAAGTTCCTGTGTCACAGTCAAAGCTACTATCATGCAAATGAGGAATTTTCTTACCACCCTAATGGAATAAAAACGTATACATATCGTTTCAGTCTATAGTAGTCCACAGCTGGACGTAGGTCTCTCCAAATTCGCGCCAAACTTTATGGTTCTCCACAGTCCTCCCACTGGCGATCTAACGTTCATAA
Organism: Melitaea athalia; assembly: GCA_905220545.2. Lineage (NCBI taxonomy): Eukaryota > Metazoa > Arthropoda > Insecta > Lepidoptera > Nymphalidae > Melitaea > Melitaea athalia. Next base: position 837,008 of record HG992201.1, read on the forward strand.
TCAGTCCAGCGAGCCGGAGGGCGTCCCACATGTGTTTGCCACATATTACCAAACATATTATCAAAGTAGCATGAGTAACTATATTCCTAACATTATTAACTTGACAGACGACTTTTGGTAGTAGGTAATTACAAGATTTTAGATTTGTCGTGTGTGAATGTGTGTTGTTTGTGTGATTTTTGAAGATGTGAGACTTGTTTCGTGATCAAGACATTCGCAGTCAATGTCGAAATATCGAGCTCCGCAAAGTGAAAATAATAAACATGGTAAATATCCCGTTTTCGAATAATTTTCATAATAGGTAATTACAATTTTATTGTTTTAAAAAGAAAAATTATACACAATTTGAGATGTCTGCTTATTATGATATTATCAATTTACATGTATTTATGGAAATCGGATAAAACTACGAAGAAATTCTAGATCATGAAATTTTGCAGGAAATTAAAAAGATTTTGCTTTTCTCGGACTATCGCAATCAACCTCATCTCATTAGCTACGTGTTATCCAATTTGTTGGAAAGTGGGTCCTTTGTTAGCTAGATCTTAGTTATGAAATAACCACAGACCAAACAAAGGCCTTTATCTTTGAAATATTAAGTTGGTTTCGTCTAATCTCCACTGTTTTGTATGCAGTGCGACTCGCAGTTGGATCGTAATTTTTGCGACTTTTAGAACTTTTAAAAAGACTGGCTTTTAATTTATATTTCAATCGTATTAATGTATTAAACGTTTATGGAATATTTTTTGACTATTTTAATATTGAATTTCTTTTAACCGACTTCCAAAAAAGGAGGAGGTTATCAATTCGACTGTATTTTTTTTGTATGTTAGCTCAGAACTTTTGACTGGGTTGACCGATTTCGATAAATGTTGTCTTATTTGAAAGGTGTTTTGTGTCATGTGATTCCATTTAAATTTAATTGAGATCTGACAAGTAATTTTAGAGTTATTATATCTAATAATCTTATACTATTAAACGAGCAATTTTTGTATATATATAATATTTTCTGAATCTCAGAATCGGCTCCAACGATTTTCGTGGAATTTAGTATGCAGGGGATTTCGGGGGCGAAAAATTGATCTAGCTAGGATTCATTTAAAAAAAATGTCGTTTTATCCCTGTTTTTAGGCAATGAAAAAATATCATTAGAATACGAAGCTTAATTTCACAGCTGTCACCATAGCTGTAATAGTGTAATTAGGAAATCGGCGGGTGTCAAATCGTGTTGACCCGGGTTCGAATCTCAGTCTCCAGATAAATTTTTTGTCTTTTTTTTTAATTTCACTCGTGATTTATTATTTAAATAAAATTAAAATATAAAAATACCGAGAAAAAAAATAAATAAAATAAAATGAAAATACCGAGCTAGGCTCGGTCACCCAGGTACTGAGTATTTACTTGACTACTTTTTCGTCGACCTACGTTGTATTATATCGCATAACTTTTTATTATGTGTACCGATTTTGATGATACTTACTTTAATCGAAATTTTATACTTGTCATGTAGTCTTTTTTAAATTAGATCGAGATCTGATTACAACTTTTTGAATAATCTTTCATAGCGCGTATTTACTTGACAATTTTTTCATCTTATTACGTTGTATTATTTCTCGATGTAATTGAAGTCGGTTTTTTTTCGTTTGCAAGCAAACACAATTATTAAAATCATTTTTATCAAGAAGAGACCGTCACGTCATAATTGGTAACAGTATTGCGATATTAGTAATATATTGATGAACATTAGAACGAAATGTTTTCAGACTCAATTTCTTTGTGTTGATAATCAATGACCTATTGTGCCAAAGTAGAACAATATTTCACCTATATCACGTAGATTGGGACTACTCCCACTCCTGTGGGATGTTCATATTCTGTTTTCTTTCTATCGCTTCAACCTGTAATATTCCACTGCTGGGCATAGGCCTCTTTCCCTATGTAGGAGAAGAATCAGAAGTTAATCCACCACGCTGCTACAATGTGGGTTGGGTTTCTTTCTGTATTTAAAGTAAAAATATTTGTTACGTTAGAATATTGTAGACTATAAGATATGATGATATGTAACATGCGAGAAAAAAAACGCAAGTAAGTTTCCTCTCAACAAATATTATACATTAAGATCTAGTCTAGTTATCCAAGGAACACTTTTAGGTCACCTTTTATATAAATTACTATAATAATAATCAATGTTCAAGTTTCCCATTTCTAAGTCTGTACAAATTAATCTTCCTCAAAGTCCCTTAGCCCCGTCATAAACTAAAGATATATTAACATAAGCCATGGTTTTAATTTCTTTGGTAGGGCTTGATGTATGGTATCGGGGCCACGTGGTAATTTATCGTCTGGGATTACCGGGGTCCTATTCATGTTCTTCGTTACCGTCTTGCCGTTTTAAATTAAATTCTTTTCGTAAATTATTTTATATGATGTATTATCCCTCATATTATGAATAGATTTGCATTAATTTAATAAAAAATATAAGTTTTGTTCCATTCTGATATTGAGGAAATCTTTAGCAGTTTTTGGTGCTGTTAAAAATCAAAAAAACTAAATGAAAGTGTAAATGAATAATGAAACTATAATATGTAAGTTAATTTATATAATATTACAGCATATATTTGTACTAGCTGTGCCCCGCGGTTTCACCTGCGTTGATTTGAGGGAAAAAACTGCTTTCCTTTTTTTTAATAGTTTAAGATTTAATTAGCTTCATATATTTTCCTTAGTTTACACTAAATAAATTTCTGAACGCACGCATAAATATTTGACCAAAGAGTATATAACCACTACGTTTTATATTTGACAACCTCGTTGACAACCAATATATATTATGTCGATCGATCGATTCAGCCTGTAATATCCCACTGTTGGGCATAGGCCTCTTCTCCATGTAGGAGAAGGATCGGAGCTTAATCCACCACGCTGCTCCAATGCGGGTTGGCGGATATATTCCTACTATGAGTAACGATCGCTATCAGGTGTACATGATAACAACCGGGACCGACGGCTTAACGTGCTCTCCGAGGCACGGTGGGGTAACCCACAATATATATTATGTCAATCCGTTTTAATTACTGACATTATTATACATTTTTAAAATGTAAAATACGCCACTATCCGTATATTGTGGATATATGTTGTCGATTCGAAACCTTTATTTTAATACGTTCTTTAATTTTATCGGAGAGTTTACCATATCGACGGGATAAACATTAAATGTTTGACAGTTACGAACACGAACATTATATCTCATACAAATTTTCATTCCAACATTTCAACACCTTACATCCCTTTTTTCGCATTAAAAAGTTGCCTATGTCCTTTCTAAGACTCTAGACTATCTGTATACCAAATTTCATTTAAATCTGTTCAGTAGTTTTGCCGTGATTGCGAGACAGACAGACAGACAGACAGACAGACAGAGTTACTTTCGCATTTATAATATTAGTATGGATTTATTATATGTTAGTTGGTTTATTTAATTTTTGACATACATTCTATCATTACACGATGGAAAACTACTAAACTAAAACAAAATATTATGTAACAACAGACGGTATAATTATATATGTATGTTAGACCGACTTATCTCTGTCTGTCCGTCTGAAAAGCTACCCAGGAGATTGCTAACAACATAACTGAACAGATAAATGTGAACAGATAAATGTGAATAAATTATAAAGACGTATATTTATAATAGCTTATATTAACAATCAAGTGAAAACTGGGTTAGGAAGAGATTTGTTTCAGAAATCCTTTGAAATTGAATTTATATATATTGCATTTTTCTCTATCTATAATTCTCTCTTTTTTCATAAATATAGACCAGCTTCCCGCTCACGGCTTTGCCTGCGTGGGTTTTACTATATTATTTGTTCCGTTTTAGCCATTAAAATATGGTTTATATCATTCAGTGATAATATAGCTATCTGCGAAAGTTGGTGCAGTAGTTTTTGACTTGGTCCATTACAAATCTATACTATTGTAACGTAACACATAAACACAATTCTGTTGTTTTAGTGAACGGATATGGTTCAAATTTATTAGTGCCATAAATTTTAAGATAACAAACGCATAAAACGAAATGTGTGTTGACACGTAAACATAACTCAGTCATCTTAATGAACGAAAATTGTTCTAATCCATTAGGGTCTCAAATTTTAAGTTGTACTTAAGAATAGAGATTTATTAGCTGGGAACTCAAACAGTTTGGCTATCGTGTGAAAATATTAGGTGATAAATTTTATATTCGAGACAAGCTTAAATTTGTTGTGCTGACAGATTCGTTAAAACGATGATAAGGTGAGACGTTCTAAGGGCCAGTTCCACTGATTGAAATAATCGCGATTAGTTCGACGTAAACTCGGCTTACGCATTTAACGGAGTTTAGAGCTGGAAATTGCTTTTCACCAACATAAACTAAACGCAGTTAGAGAATAACTGAGTTTAAATTCTAAACGACCGATTTTTGGCGTTTAGCTGTGTAAACACGTTTTGTCTAGTGCTTCTAACGGTCTAACCTATTAAAAACAAATCTTGTCAAGTTGTCATATGATATATTCTGATACTCGAGTTTATAGTAGTGTATCTCTATATATATATAAATGAATGGCTGAATGTGTTGCTAAGCGCAGGTCTTGAGAGCGGCTGAGCCGATTGCGCTAATTCTTTTTTTTATGATTCCTTGAAGTATGAGGATGGTTGTTACGGAGAGAAATTTTAAAAGAAAATTGCCTGAAAGAGTCTTAAAACAGCACTTTGCTGTATTCCCGTACAAATGATTCGTAATAATAATTAAACGAAAACCAAGATTAGAATCGAACTATAAATTCGATTAAGCAAAACGTAGTTTTATTAAACGGTGGAATCGGCCCTAAGGGTTCGCGACTCGGCGTAGGATACAGTTTTTTGCTGGAGTCACATTACGCCAGGGTTGCCATCACAAAGTTTTAAGTTACCGTGTTTTGGAATAAAAACTACAAAATTGACGTGTATTTACTTTACATTAACACGTAAGGTTAAAAATGACAATAATCGGTTAAATAATTTCCCTTTCGAAATCGGTTGAATAATACATTATTCTTCACAACCGTCATACAAATTTATCGTAACTAACATTTTTTTTTCTTCGGCTTTATTCAATGTATATTTGTGTTTTTTCCTTTATATTGTTTATCTTTTATTGTGGTTTCGTTTAATTGATTTACGCAATTTCCTTCGGATCGGGTAAAAGTGCTTACAGCCAGTAAAGCTCAATTTATTGAGGAAGTAATAATTTTATTCCTTGTTTTTTTGTAATAATTTTATTTCTTGTTCTTGTTTTGTGTTGCACTATAATGACTTATAAACTATCGATTAAATTATTAGGAAAAAACAATTACACATTGGATTGTCGTATTTTTGAACACAGCAATGAACGTACTGCTGTGTACCGCGGTTATCACCGAATTTCCGTGTAACATGGGAATGGCCGTGTAGATGGTAACACTGCAGGGCGTAGAATTTTTTCCGGGAATTTTGGGACGCGCGATGGTAGGCGGAGAGGGGGTAGTAGACGCGAGACTGGATATATACGATTCAGATTTTGAATTCGGGACATTCGATTTTGAATTCGGAGTTTGGAGCACGGTATTAGGAGCCCTCGGCTGGCGAAGCTATGGAATTTCTGACCTAGATCAGACATAGGATACCTAAAGTATCTTTAGGTCTGGATCAGAGATTTCATTAGCGTAAGCTGGCCGAGTGTGGCAATGTCACTTCAGTGTAGTTCGCGAAATAGTTTTAATTTATTTTTTACTGATTATTATTAAGTGCAATTCTTATTATAAAGTTTTAATTATAATCCGCTAATTAAATTCAGTGAAACCTGGGTAGAGTCTGCAGTTCCTTGGTCAAGAGCTCCTGTGGTTCGATGCACATTTATTTTTTTTATATTTGCATGTAAAACAATTTCACAATTTTGATACACTATGTGATAAACATGCGTGTCTCCAATTAATGTAGAATTAAAATGATTCATGTTGTGTTTCTTCTACTGATTTTTATAACTTTTACGGAGATTTTTAATAAAAGATATCTAATGAATTATTATCTAGGTTTACATTGATACTATTAATTATTGATTGATTATTGAATGAAATTATTATGAAATAAGCCTTATGACCATGGTTATATTGAGTTTAACTGATAAAATGGAATCTAGTTAAATAATGATCACAATATGATGTTGATAGAATGAAACGAAATTACATTCGTTTAACTTTAAATTACATATATTGAATGATTCTTTGGTTAAACTATCATATTAGATACGGCTATAGTAAGGGTTAAATAGAATTTCGTCAGGGTGTATTTGAATAATGAAATGAAATTTTACTGTGTTGTTTAATGAAGTCACTACTTAGGAAGTAGATAGAGTAGTGGATATTTCTATAATGTGACCTATAAACAAACTAATGATTAATTGTCGTATCTTATTGAATATTCTCTACATATAAATATGCTTCTGTTGAATGTATATGTATGTATGTGTATGTATATATATATATATATGTATATTTGGCTTCATTTTGACATTACACAAACTCTCGTAGTTCAAACATTAATTTAAGAACTTGTAGTTTTTAAATATATGTTAGAACGAGGTAACAAGGTGGTTGTAGTCTTGAATGGGTTCAAGGATGCTTTTAGCTCTTGAATACATTCTAAGATGAGGTAATTACACACTGAACTATGACATTACACAAACTATTGTAGTTTTGAACATTGATCTAAGAATTTATGTTCTTAAATGAGTGTCAAGACGAGGTATCTGGTAGACTGGGGTGTCTCATTTTCACGATGACTTTCATTGAACTATATAAACTATGTTAAGGTGAATCCATAAATGTTTGTATTCGCCAGTGTTTTATTATAGGTGTCCCCTATAAGGCTTGGCCCGTCTAAGCCACAGTTCATCGCGTCATCGATGCTAGGTAGATCCTAAACTTGGGCTATCTAGTAAAGAAAGTTGCGTGTACTTCCTACCAACCTCTGCGTTTGTGTTTGCCTAATTGAACTATGTTCTTGGTAAATACTATACGTACGTTTCCTTATCTTTTGATAAGAGATATGGACAAACTCCACCAGACACCTAGTGTATGGTCGTTGTTTGAACTGCAACAAAGGTTAGTAATTTATATTTGGACAGTGGTATGAAGTTCTATTTTAGACTAATAGAGAAACATATTCACTTTTCCAATTAATTTATTGCTAATTTTTGTGGACGGTCTCTGTTAAGTCCTAAAGGCGGATTACTGAGATTTAAGCCAAGCCTTAATCAAGTCCTCTTGTGTTGTACAAACATACAAACATTGATGGATTATAAAACCTATTAAATATACATTCTCTTTTCATAGTGAAAATGAGATACTCTCAGAGATTCTGATTGAGTAAATGAAATATGTTATATTTAGTTGTTTTATTTATCTCTCGACACTACCATGTCCTTGATAAATCCATTCAGTTCCTGAGAGAGCCTGATATATTCAAATGTTTAACAATTTAATTACTAGTTCAGTGTTTCAATTGAACAACCTATTCTGTTTAATGAATGCTGTTTCATGTGAGTGCTGTGATTCATGCAAGGGCAAACCTGCACAATACACCCACTTTACATGTTGGTCTTATACCTATATTTATTCTTAATTTCCTTATAGGACACTCGAAAGGTTGCGTTGTCGCAAGTCGCTAGTCGCTGTTTAACCCATCTCACAATGGTGGCGAGGCTTGACACAATAGTGGACTATAGACTCGTAACTCAGTAGGTCTTCCTATGGAAACTTACACTATACAACCCTATTGTGACAAAAGTAGTAGGTTTCGTGATCGAATTTCAAAGTAGTTGTGTGACCGAAGTTCCCGTATGGGCTAGTAAGCACACAATGAAAGATCAGTAGACACGATCTCCTTTTGTTCACGAGGAACACATCTTAGTACCATGTCTGTTTACAGCTTGGTAATTACATCAACTCTAGTAATTCACTGGTTATGTCTATATGGCATTCCAAGGGATTACTCAAATACAGTCATTGCATGATTGTACTGCAACGGTATGAAACAAGCATTTGTTAGACAGGATATATTTCCATCTAACTTACTGTAGAGAATTGGGTCCTCTCGTTTTCCTACCTACTACCCTCTTTTGATTTAATAGCACCAACGTTGTGCCTAATTTAATTTAGAGCCTTCAGCACGGTGTGGATCGGATGGGTCGGAGGGGTTATGGTGGTAGCGACCCCCGGGTTCAGCTGAACCCGGTCTTTAACTCCTTAATACCTATAAACCCTATCCTAACAGAATAACACATACAAACAAACACTACAATTTATCTTTCACAATTATCTGAGATAATTTATTAACGGAATAAATTATTTCAAGATAATTAATAGCTATATAATATGTATTTAATCACTATTTCATTTACTTATCTATTGTTATTTATTTCATTTGTTTAGAGATATCAGAAGCTATCTATTATATCAGGTTTGATCTAGAAATACATGTAAAAGAAACTTAGACACTATTCAATTAATCAATGCCATTATAGGATATTCTGAATATAATTATTTAACTTTATTTCTATTTTAGCTATCTAGATTCACTAAAAATATTAGCAATTATAATTTACACATTCTTAAGGAGACGTCAGATCTTTTAGTTAAACAGTAGGTGATAGTTATTTCTAAATGAATAAGTTTTATTCCTATTTATTCTTAATGGTACAAATTTACTAAATTCTTATTAATTCTAAATAAGTTAATTATGAGGTGAAGTAAAGTTTAATATCTTTCTTTTCTTTTTGTTAATAGTATTCCAGAAGTTAGTTATCTATAGTATTTATATCACTGGTAAGTGTAAATAACTTTTCAATTAAATTTTAGGATAAATTAATTTCAGTAATTTAATGTCATTATGCAGAGATGTTATATTAAATTAATGGCTAGGTAGGATGTTTGTTAGTTGTAGAGTTTATATAGAAATCAAGGCTTCTAATAACATATACTATGTCTTTCCTTCGGCATACCACAAAAAGAACTGAAGTTACTCTGAAACAAAAATCAAACACAACGTAGAGTCCTTCCTTATTCTAGACGATCGCATTCATAAGGCCAAAGACATTTAATGTCCTCTTAAGCTTAATATTAGCTTGTAACGCCACTACCATGATAGTGTTACAAATTGGTCCACGTGACCAGGATTATCATAAGCATGGTGAATGGTTATCATGCCATAGTAGTAGATAGTTACACTATTATTATAAAGCTGAGGAGTTCGTTTGTTTGTTTGTTTGAACGCGCTAATCTCAGAAACTACTGGTCTGATTTGAAAAATTCTTTTAGTAGGAGATAGTTCATTTATCGAGGAAGGCTATAGGCTATTTTTTCAAATTTACTTGTGTTAAACCGCGGGGCACAGCTAGTTACAAATATTCAAAAACAGAATTACAAATATCTCTCTTTAATACATTAGTATAGATGTAGAAAGAGCTTCATAAGGTAAATATCGTTAAATATATTTAAGCAAACATATTATCAACAAACAAAACACATAACTTATGCGAAAATGGGTAATGGAATCACATTAATATAGGATTCTGATTCACATAGATCATGGGGTGTACGCCCTGTAGGTACAAGATGGCAGCTTTGACAGCGTAACGAGTAAAACATACAAATTAGATTATTCTTATCAAGATACGTTATTTATCAATGTCATGAAGAATCTTGAACTACGTTTGTATCAGATTTGTTAAGTAAATCTTTTTTACGCACGCCTGACTTGGGGGACATGCTGGGTAATACGTGACCAGGGCGTTACGAAAAGTGTGATCGGACGAGGCGAACGGAAGTTGAGAAGGAGATAAATGTTAGTGAAGATAGAGAGAGAGAGTTACGTTTCGTAAGTTTTACATCAGTCGAGCTTTATACTCGTAATACTAGTATAGATGATGTTAAAAGTATCTAATAGATAAGTGTTAGAAAAATGTGAAAAAGCTTAAGTATTAACGTGTTATGGAATGGCATATAATGGCATGAAATGTACAAGTTTATATACGAGTAATAATAAAACTAAAAGGAGTTTTATGAAGAAAATATTTTTATTTTCGTTGATATGAAAAAGTGTTAAAATACTCGTATATAGAGTAATAAAGGTTATTTATGTTTATAGTCGACGCATAATGTTCTAATTTTCCTCTTTCGATGAATACCTGTAGTCTGACGTAGAATAAATTATTCAGAAACGCGTGAAAAAAAATGTATGATGTCTTTAACTCACAACTACGTCACTTTTTTTTTACTTTTTTTAAGTGAAACTTCTTTAGGCGCATGAGGGGTAAAATTTGAGCGATCGGTAACGCGGCAGTGTCAGGGACGGTCAGTACTTGGTTAGGTGACCGCCTGGAAGTGGCGTTGGCTTTTTGTTTTTTTTTTTCAATTAGTTTATTTTTTTGTATTTTAAATTCGTTTTTTTAATTACTTTTTTTGTTTTAGTTTTTCTTAATTAGTTTGCCAAAGAAGTTTCACTTTTGACACGTGTACTTTATACGCACGCAATTTTTTTTTTTATTTGAGAACAAACTCCAATATCTTACAACGACAACTGTAAACAGTTTGGTCGTTAACTGTTGAACTTTAATAAGGTCACACTAGTAGGTTGAATGACCTAAACGACATTGTTGTTTTAAAGTTATCATTTTAAGTCGTGTAGTCAAACTCAGGTTCATGCATGTATTTTACATCTGACTAAAGTTACCTGATACAGTCAAACTATTAAGATAATAATAAATCTAAATCTTTTATCATACACATACGGTCATCTGTTCGTACGATAAGGAACTTAAACCGTATATTATAGGTAACAGTTGGCTGAAATAGCTATTTTTTTAATGAAAAATATGGTAAGAAATAATACATTTTAAATAAATACAAATATTACACCTAGACTCGGGCGGGAATCGAGCCCACAACGACCATAGCAGAAACCAGATCCTAAGATTGATATATTTTTTTGTTTAATTGGCAACGCAGGAAATTTTACTTGAAATCTGGAACAGCCTGGTTAGGAAAAGTACCTCAACCTTGCATAAGACCACAGCTAAATAATACTACTCTCTAGTAGTCTTGTGTTCCTGTAGTGAGTAAGGTGGCCAGAGTTTCTGGAACTGTGTTTACAGCGGGGGAAGGATGGGTATACTTATGCTTATGCTCAAATGGTGGCATAAATAATACAAAGCTTTTAAGCATACCTTCTTAATATGAGTATGAGAATATATAAAAAGATCCAAAAAAAATTACATTAAATACTTTTCTTTAATTAAAGTCGTCAAGATATACATTATCTCTGTTCAAAGAAATTAATAAAAATACTGGACAGTTGCCAATTGAGTTTATGTTGCGACACTGATTGATTTCCAATAAGTATAATAGTGTTTGATTAAGATGACATACTGAATTATAATGTAAAATAAGTAGACAGACTCCAGAATAACATAATAAATAAACATTCGAGCATATCTATATAAACTATTGGTCGCCCAGTGGTCGAAAATCGACCATAATTAATCTATACATATAATAAAATGATAGGAAAGTCAATGTATGTCCGGGATAAACTCAAAGAGTACTGCATGGATTTACGTCAAATTTAGCACGAATTATGAAGAAGTCGGGTCAGAACATAGGCTACATATTATCACGCTATCACCTACGGGGAACGAGCAGTGAACGCACGCAGACGACGTCGCGGGCAGCAGCTAGTTTAAATTATAATTTTAAACATTATCAAGGTTCTGTTGTCAAAGACTATACTTCTATAATAATAAACATAAGAGTACATACGTGTGTGTGTCAAATACATGGTCGTGTGTGTAATGTTTTATTCTCTATCAGTCTCTCTCTGGTCTTGGTAGTTATCATGCACACCTGATAGCGATCGTTACTCATACTAAGGAAGATCCTTCTCATACGTGGGAAAGAAGCCTATGCCCAGCCGTGGGATATTACAGGCTGAAGCGAGCGAAGCATAATTTGTTCCAAATCAGGGTGGAGATATGTTAATTACGAAGACCTAAAAGTAATACATATAATTATAAACTAATAATTGTGTTTGCTCGCAAACGAAAAAGAAACCGATTTCAATTACATCGACAAGTAACACAACGTATGTAGACGAAAAAAATAGTCGAGTAAATACGCGTTATTAGATATAACTCTAAAAGAACTTGTCAGATCTCAATTAAATTTAAATGGGGCCACATGACACGCAACACCTTTCAATTAAAATGAAATTCATCGAAATCGGTCCACTCAGTCAAAAGTTCTGATCTAAAATACATTAAAAAAAAATACAATCGAATTGAGAACCTCCTCCTTTTTTGGAAGTCGGTTAAAAATATAATTTAATTTGTGAAAAAATTCTTAAATGTATATTTTCTAACTTTTACTCAAAAACAAACTGAACATTCTGAGAATTCAAATATTCCGAATTAGAAACTCAAATTTTAACCGCTTAGTCTCAGTTTGTCAAAGAACTTTACACGAAGAAAATTATACGTCTCCTAAATAAATTAAATTATGAAATTCGAAACAAGAACAACGTTAACTGGTTTTGAGTAATTTGTAAGTAATGTCACGTATTTGCAACGATCGTCTTTTATTGTAGCGGTGATACAATGGTCGTATACACGGATTAAGGAATTTATATTTAAAAGAGATACTGTTGACTTTCTTGCTGGTTATTTTCAATAGAATCCTTATTTTTAATTACATGGTAACTTCACACTATCTAAAAATTCTCAAATGACGTATTAAAAGTTGTTTTTTGAAGTGAAACTTCTTTAGAATCGTAGTGATTTCAAACCGGATGCAACGGAAAAACGACAGGGAAGGTCGAGCTGCGCTGTAGCCGCGCTACTTTGTAAATCTATGTAAATAATTTTAAATTTGTTTGCCAAAGAAGTTTCACTTCTGACATGTGTACTTTGTACACATAATTTTTTTTAAAGTGAAACTTCTTTAAGCGTACGAGGGTAAATTTTAAACGTTTTTGTTTTTAATTATGATACCGGCTACTTTGTCCGGTACAGGTGTCACCCGCCTCGGGTCCCGCTTCACCTTAGTTTTCAATTAGTTTTTGATTATAATTATTTTTAATGAGTTTGTCCAAGAAGTTTCACTTACGACTTTGTATGTATGCGCTTCTTTTAAATTTTGATTTAGACTTTCGTTTTAACATCAGCTTTACCTTTTCATTAGTTAGGTACTGAAAAAGCAACCAAAATGAACATATGCTTCCCCAAGCTAGCGCCAATCATCCCAGTTCTTCGCTATCTTCGATTTCACGTAGATAAGGCCCCACTATGGACATTAATTTTTTTCATTCATTCAGCCTGTATCATCCACTGCTGGGCATGGGCCGCTTTCTCCATGTAGGAGAAGGATTGGAGCTTAATCTACTACACTGCTCCACTCCGGGTTGACAGACTATGGATATACTAATTAAAAAATTAAAACCACTATTTTTATTCTGTGTTCTAATAAATGATCCGTTTCCTGTTTATAAACAGACAGAAATTATGTACGGTTACAAAGAGGATGTTTTGGCCGCGCTCCAGTCGACGCAACACTCGTTCTGTGATTAAGACTTTTATCGTGTTAAAATGCGCGGCGTCTGTGTGTCTGCGATCTTTTTTTTTCATTTACAAATTGATGACATACTTTAGTAAATTTTGATATATCTATCTATACTAATATAATAAAGCTGAAAAGTTTGTTTGATTGTTTGTTTGTTTGTTTGTTTGAACGCGCTAATCTCAGGATCTACTGGTCCGATTTGAAAAATTCTTTCAGTGTTAGATAGCCCATTTATCGAGGAAGGCTATAGGCTATATATCACCACGCTAAGACCAATAGGAGCGTAGCACCAATGAAGAATGTTTCAAAATCGGGGTTTTTTTTCCTTTTGAGAGCTTCCGCTGCGTAAACGGTTAAAGTTTCGCACAAATCATGTATGATAGAATTAGTCCTATTCCACGTGGACGAAGTCGCACGCAGAAGCTAGTTATTTTATAAAACACTGGCTTTCTAGTCATGGCTTTGACCGTGCGGATTAAAGATTGTGGCACTACCGTTTTCTCCCTTTAAAATTAAGCTACCATAATTATGTGGCTTAGTGATAAGGTAAAATTCAACTGGTGAAAGAATTTTTAAAATCGGTTCAATAGCTTTTTAAATGTATATAAACGAAATACTCAAATATTTTCGTTCTTTGTAATATAATATAGCTAATCCAAAACTATTATCAAATCGAGTATTTAACCCTCAAATACATAGGTATGTAAAATGCAATAAATAAATAAAGGTACCTACATCTTTAAAACTCTAAGCTAATTAAAAGTTTATTTTAGTAACTGGCAAACGATGCTGGCATTTGGTCAGCTATTTATACCGTGTTCGATAAAAAATTGTATAATTTATTGCTGTAAAAAATTATTTTAATCGTTTTATAGATAAAATAACAAACAAACATTAAACAGTACATCAATGTTTCATTCTCAAAATGATCTTGAGTAAACCGACGCTGCACTAAAGAACCAGTTGAATTAGTGCTTAATTTATATGAAGTCTGGTTCTTATTGTTATTAACGATGTGGTTGCTTTAACAAAACAATTTAAGTTGTTTTATATCTTATAAGTTTTTGGTACAAAACAATTTGATTGATTACAGCTTTCAATTATTATTATTTTGTTTTTATATAACTTGGTCAAACAAGCGTACGGCTCACCTGGTGGTAAGCGATTACCGTAGCTTATTAATAGACGCCTGCAACACTACAAGCGTTGCCAACCCTACCCCCATTTCCCCAGGAGATCTGGTCACCTTACTCACCAGAGGAATACAGCACTGTTTGAAGGCAGTATTATTTAGCTGATATCTTCTTTAAGGTCGATGTATTTCCCCAGTTGGGCTGCTCCAGATTTTGAGCAGGATATTTCCTGCTGTGCCCTAAATTCATTAACTTCACAATTATTACTACAAAAAGCAAAGCATTCAGCATTTCTGGACAAATTTTCCTTCTGCATGTGGTAGAATTAGAGCTTAATCCGCCACGCTGCTCCACTGTTGCGGGTTGATTGATTACAGAACAATGTACATATCAAAACATTAAAGAACTTAAAAATGTCAAAAAATGTAATATATTTAGAGAAATTATTTAATAAATATCACGCATATAAAAACGCAGAAACTCCTTTTATTTTGAAGTTAGTTTTACATTTCAAGGAATATTCACTGCAGTTATAAAAAAAAATAACAGTTTTTTGCGCAGCAATGCGCAGTTATTATCATAACTTTTAAGATATGGTTTAATAAAATAAAAAAATATTTTCGTTTTTGCATGGAAATGAGTCCCGTGTGTGCTCTATTTTCAACAATTTCTTCCAAATAGATAAAAACGAAATTTTTTGTGACTTTTTATTTAGCTTAACGATGTCCATTTCTACTTTTAAATTAAAAACCCTCTATATAAAAACCAAGGAAAATAACACAATTTATGATAAATGCTGTGGACTATATTTGCCGATTTGCAGAGAAAATAAAATGAAATGAAAGCCTTTATTTCGCCAAAATGTGATTATATATGCCAAATGCTAAATAAACTAATCAAATAATTCTATATAATTATAATCTATATAATAAAAATGAATGTTGCTAAGCGCATAACTGGAGAATGATTCGACCAATTCGGATAATTTTTAATTTTTTGTTTGTTCCTTAAATCCCACGGAAGGTTTGTATACAAAAAAAAAAAATAACAGACAGAACGAAGTCTGTCCGGGTAACTAGTTTATGATAAACTAATCAAACAATTCTATAAAAATACGAATACTTTACTACTAACTTATTCATTTTCTTCGGTTTTTAAAATTTATATCAGAAATGTATTCAAATGTAGCTTACTCGCAAAACTAAAAAAAAAATAGTGTGTGTCAGCTCCGTCGTACGAATGGAGTTTACTTCTTCAGATCGACTGTCTAAATATGCACAAAAAAGACTTTATAGTCTAAGAAAAAGAATAATACCATATCAAATGGTTAATAAATGAATCAAATAATGCCATCGACAGATGATATTAGAAAACGTCGTAACCGATACCGTCGTAACCGTCGTAGTCGGTACCGTTGTAAACGTCGTAGCAGATAGATAGCGCACAAAAACGTAACGAGGTCATTCGTTCAGTAGATTTTACTCCTCATATTTTTTTCATATCGGGGCCCTTATATGAAATGAAAATCGATTCATAAGGAGTTAACTTCAAAAAACATACCAATTATTCTATTGTTACAGGGCTAAATTAAATCACGTTAATAATTTTGTAGTATAATTCGTTAATCTCATCACGAACTTACTAAGTTTAGCGCTTATAAATATTCAAAAGCTTCGAAAGTTTTGTTTGAGAATCCTTGACTTACAAACTTCAAGCAAAAAAAAATTCTCAAGCTGTTAGTACACAATATTTCGAGCTTTAGAAATTACTTTCAAATCCCCGGCCTAAAAGCTTTGACTACGACAATTAAACAAAAAGCTCTTGTTGCGAACTTTCGCGAGTTATGAACAAACTTTTTGCCAGCTTTACGTCATAGTATTGTTACTTTTTGATAAATGATTTGTGTTGTTTTTGATAAAATATATAGGTAGTTTCTGAATCGTGATATACAACTTAATGGCTGACCTCAATATTATTTTTTTAGCATTTGAAGCCTAAAGCGGCTCAAAATAAAGGTATTTAAAATATCATATACAAGTGTAATCGTTTGACAGCTTTGATAGTGATTGACAGAGATTGAACTTTTTCATTTTCATTTGCAAAGAATGATTAAAGCAAGGTTTCAAAATAATGTTATATATATCGATAGTTATATATGTCATTCATGTACCCAAAATCGTGTTCGGGCGTAGCTTTTTAGAAAATTAGATTAGAGGTCACCACATAAATATTTACCTTAGGAAAATAATTTAGGCAAATGCTAAGCTAGATGCTTATGTATTTATTACAACTAGAACCTTGCTTATGTAGAACAAAGGGAACTATCCTAGCTATCAAAGTAAGAAATTGCTCCTACTGAAAAAGAGTTTACTTGTAAAATTTTTTGTATCTAAGTTCTCGATAGCTTTTAAGGTTCAGTGTATAACGATTAGGATCTAAAACATGAGCATCTATGTAAACAAAAGAACTGACAAAGATACAACTCCATATATATACATAAACAGATATAGGAAGAAAATTAAACAGTATAAGTAATCATCGTCTATATGGACCTGTTTAAGAGATGTTGCTGAAACGTTTACAGTTTCACGAAATTCCTGAAAGTTAGACTAACAACACATGGTCTAGTGTGTCAGGAGATTACAACACACATATAATAAAATACCCCATAAACCAGTAGAGGTGATCTAAGCCGTAACACAACTTCCAATAACCATTCTTAAGAGAATAACACCACACGTTTCTAACTTAATGGTCCAGTCAACGGAAACCTTTTAGAAAATTAGATCTTTTAGCCATCCCTTGCCTAACCTTCAGAAATTTATCCTCCCCATGGAAAATTCTATGCCATCACATTTGCATTCATTGTAATTCGAGTTATATTCCCATAGACCGTATTAATTTAATTTTACAAGACTTTCGTCCAACTGTTACTGAAAGTATTTTTGAACGTTAGATGAATGGGTGTTGTTTCCACTTCTTAACAGGTTTCAAAAAATGAGGAAATTCACAATTCGACTGTGCGTTTATTTACTTTTATATGTGTCACCTCATAACTTTTACTGGTGGTACATTTTTGATCATAATTTTTTATTTGATAGCTCGGGTGTGTGTTCCCAATTAATTTTGAGTTATTGCTAGTCATGCGTATTGTCTTTTTACTTATCGATTTAAATTAAAATGTTTTTTTTGGAGTTTATTGGAGTTTACTCCCTAAGAATCGATTTTCATGAAATGGTATGAAAAAAATATGAGGTGTAAAGTCTGTTGAAGGAATGAGTAGTAGTGGAGCGTCCTGGCAGGCCCGAGGGCCTATCGGGGTACGAACCTCGAGGCACACCTCTTTACCCGGGCTTTCATCACCGGGGCACGTTGCCTCCGGGGTCGTTATTTTGGCCCATAAAGAGCCACGGGCTATGGCCTTTCCAGTTATCATCTGGTCAAATGGCCTCGTTACGTTTTTTGTTACCTTTTCAACGTCATAGATGGCTACATCATGGAAACGTCATGGCTACGTCATGGAAGACTAATATTCTCTCAAGGTCCATACTGACACAAATAAGTAAAATGAAAACTTAAGAACTAGTAGAAAATGAAGAATATTCCCCAATATCATTTTGGTAGTGGAAATATTATTTTCTTCAATGTGCCACTTTTCATACCGGCCTGATTTCACGTTTCATGCACGAGAATGCTTGTATTTCGTATTAGAAACCATTATTTGCGGCGTTTTACTTGTCATTGTCGTTCTGTCAGACAATTCCATAGCAATATCAAGACTATTTGAATGTGAAATAAAAAGCGCTACTTTTTTACCCCAACTATTCATTCCAATTTTCGTATTTCATATTTGATTTTTCTGAAAGTAATATTGTTATGGTATAGACTACTATTAATAAGAAAATATTATTTGAAAATAATAAATAAGACTAATTCTTATTTAATATTTCCAAATAATATTTTGTTTTGTGGCTTATTGCTGTGTAGTATATATATAGTCGATTTCACTAACGGTCACTTTTGAAGAAAGAGGCACGAAGGAAAATGATCTGCGTTGTTGAGTTTGCCATTTAATTAAACTAGAAACCAAAGAAAAAATTAACACAAATAAGATAAAAATAGCCCGAAATATATTATTTTGTAATAATTTATAATTATGGTAACTTTTCCATAACTTGTGTCTTGAATAGAGCCGGGAAATAGAGAGGGCACTGTTTAAGTGTACACACGCTTGTTCACATACTTAAAAGATTAAGTTTGAGATTGAGTTGGATATTAAAATTATGAAACTAATGTAGCTAAAAATTAATAACAAATAGGTGTATAGCCGCCGGACGCCGCGTTGGCGCAGCGGTTACAGCACTGGATTGCGATTGGCTGTTTACGCTGGCGGTTGCGGTTTCGATCCCCGCACACTACAAGCATTTTTATTGACCATTCAGATGTTTGCCGTGATCTGTGTGTTTATGCAGTCCTTGTGGGTCTCCCCATCGTGCCTCGGAGAGCACGTTAAGCCGTCGGTCCCGGTTGTTATCATGTACACCTGATAGCGATCGTTACCTACTCATAGTAGGGAATATATCCGCCAACCCGCATTGGAGCAGCGTGGGGTATTAAGCTCTGATCCTTCTCCTACATGGGGAAAGACGCCTATGCCTAACAGTAGGATATTACAGGCTGAAGCGTAAAACCTGTTTTTTACTTTTTAATTTCATGATTAAAATGTCACATTTCATGGTATCAAAACCAGCCAACAACAGTGGGATATTACAGGCTGAATCGTAGGTGTATAGAAGAATAATGGTTTAGAAATTTGGATCGAAAATTTAATTGAAACAATTCGGTAACATATTTTCTGTATATTCACTTACTTAACTTAGTAAACTTTCAACTTAAATAGGATATAATTTCTATATCCCCGATGACATTAGAAAACAACAAAAAGAAATAACGTCATGTTTTGTATTTATGCGTTGCTTTTATAACGTTCCAGAAAATTCCATACCAATCAGTATTTTTAAATAAAACAACAAACGTACAAATCAATTCGATTTATACTATTAGACAGCGTGAATCCAACAGCAGATGTCTTTGTATATTTTTGTATTTCCAAGTAAACTTTATTTAACTTTAAAATGGCAAGACGACGCTCTTTTGAAATTCGCATAAGTAATATTGTGTATTTTTATTTCAAGAAGAATTTTAGATAAATAATTCATAAATGCTCTGATGCTAAGAGTTGTGTGTCATAACATAAGTGATGCTATTTGTTTTAAGCTTAGTAAGTTGGTGAGATTTAACTAAAAAAATTCAGAAACAGAAAATGGAAATCTTTTTATACCACTAGGTACCATCAAGAGATCGCTAGCAATAATAGGAACAATGTAGACCCAAATTATGCCTCATAGAAATTCGTACAGTACTTTTACTGTAATTCGTTGCCAATATAGACAAACAGACGCGATAAAAAAAATAAGTTTTAGCTTCAGTATCTATACACGTCTAACACTCTTATATACGACCTGACAAACAGACAGACGAAAATGTAGTTTTGGTTTCAGTTTTACTATAAAGTGCACTACCATTATTTAAAAAAAAATTATGTCTCTATTTAGAATCAGACCGACTGTAGTCTTATTACAAGTTTATTAATGTTCTAAGATCCGAGATAGCTAAATATTCCCTCATCTGTTAATTAGATGAAACAATTTTTTATAGGCTGATTTCAATATTGTGAATTTATAAAAACAACCTCTGCCACCATAAGGCTGATGCAAAATTGTAGCAATCACAGAGATGGGTGCCTACTACAGTCAGGTATACAATGTAAAATATTGACGGTTTTAGCTTATTACATGTAATTAACATGAGAGGGAAAAGATTTAAAAAAAAATTTGCAGCAGGCTTATGGTGGCAGAGGTTGTTTTTATAAATTCACAATATTGAAATCAGCCTATAAAAAATTGTTTCATCCAATTAATAGATTAGGGAATATTTTGTTATATTCCGGATCTTAGACAATAAGTAGATACATAAATATCACATGAATAACTTAATGTTATTTTAATTCAAAATATAATTTAATTAGACATTTCAAATACAAGTTTAATCGTCAAACGATTCAGAATGATAAAGTAAAAATACACAGAAGGGAAATCAATTTAACTCCTAATATTAAACTTCTATTTATTCAAAGACTAGCTCAAAAAGATTTTTTACTATTATCAAGCTTTTAATTAAATGTGTATGTATGATGTGGTTTTGCGACTTTGTCTCTTTATATGTCTGCTGCGTAGCGTAAAAGTTTATTGAATCTTTCTCTGTAATTAAGTTATTATTAATAAACGAAACTAAAGTGAAATATTCGAAAACGGGATATTTAACATGTTTATTATTTTCGTCGAGCTTGATATTTCGACATTAACTGCGAATGTCTTGTTCACGAGACTTTATAGAATAGTTTTAGTAATAGAAGTAATTTCATGTAAATCTAAAATATTATGTAATAATTTTTATTTGCCCCACTTTTGAGCAAATACCTCCTGTGCTCTCTTCTTTAATAGGAAATGAATTGAAGATTCCACCGCGTTAACGAATAATCCTATCATTACTAAATGTTCGAGGTGACAAACACAATCGTGTTCGTGTTGTGTTCAGAAACACAGTACAAACACAAACGCCCAGACTACCACATTTTATTTTATTTTATTTTATTTATTTTTTTGTTTTTTTTATTTTTTTTGGCCTATGCCAGCATATTTTCGCATAAATGATCGTTTTTCCTTTTTATTTCACTTTACTAGATTTTCGCACCACCTTGATTGAAATTCATCGAATAACTTACCGTGAAAATCCTTCAGAGATGCCGTGCCGATTTTTAAATATTGATGACTGGATTTAATAATAATATAATAGCGATTAGACTTGTAACACACATCTCTGAATAATATATACTGCGATAGCTTAGCATACGGAATGTTCGACTCCTTACTAAATTCCTTCAAATGGGGGTGTATTTTAACAAATTCTAATTTTAAAATTGAATAGGATTTTTTTTTACGTAGAACGTGATCTATTACACCTACACAAATCTCATTTGAAGGAACGTAGTTAGTCGAAATCGTAGTTAGATCAATCGATTAGTCGAATCGTAGTTAGTCGAAAGCCCTATTTATTAGTCACAGTTTTTAATGGTAGGGTAACAAAACTTTGTTTTATATATTATATAGTTTAGTTTTTATTTTAAAAAGAGTTAATCAATAAGGTTAGACAGAGTTTATTAACGAAAAGCATACGAGGAAAAATTTGGTTCAGAATCTTGAGTATCCCGATTGGGGAAGTTCCTCAACCTTACACGATGATCACAGCAAAATGATACTATTTTAAATTTTCAAGAAGTTTTACGCTTTCGTGGCGAGTAGGGTAAACAGAGCTCCTTGAATGTTAGGTATGTTTGTCACGGTAGCGGTATACAAAATAATTCAAGATGGCCTTAGATAACTATATAATTTTTCAAAGAAACCAACGGATTATAAGCACAAATGCGTCTTAGAGTAAAAAATCAATTGTTTCCTTACTATATGAGTTATTATAAACAGTTATTAATGTTTGCTTTATTATTATTATCATACAATATATATTTTTAACATAGCGCGATATAGTAGATATGTTCTGGATAGTCAGGTTTACGTCGTGTCTCTGTAGTTGGCGCGCTGCCAGCGCTATTGTTGACCCACTGATATCTTCGAAGTATTTTAACTAATTCTGGGTTCAAACATTTTGTACAAGTATTTGTATTTTAAATTTAAGGATTCAGTTTAAAGATCTTAATAAGGTCCCTTCAATGAAGTACGTTTTTTGTTGTTAATATGCTCTTATTCGAAGGGAACGTGGAAAGTGTTATCAAAAGGATTTGTTCTTATTTCATGTATGAGTACAAATATAGTACCTACTTATATTAGACCGGTTTTAATTGAGTTCTGTATTATTCTAGATGCCAATCGATAGATTTAAAAAATCGAAACCTGGTGACTCTGTTACGAAATAACGTTGTTTAACTATTTTTTTTAAACATAAGTAAAATATTTTTGTGTAAAGCCATCAATCACGATCACGATCACGATTCAGCCTGTAATATCCCACTGTTGGGCATAGGCCTCTTCTCCATGTAGGAGAAAAAAAAACCATCAATACATTTTTTAAATGTCTTGCTGTGCCAAGATTAAGTTCAATTTAAGTTTTAAGTTCTTAAAGGTCTAAATTCTCGGTTTATTGATAATTATTATTATTTGCTATTTATGGACAGAAACTTCTATTCGTATCAATGTCAAGGGCGAGAGTAACATGATCTCGATTGGATCAACGTTTGTCGGGTTTCGTCTAAATAATGGAAAATAGAATTTGTATTAAAGCATTGCGCAGCTGGAATTTGCGTTAATCATAGTTAATATTACTTTTACTTAAATGAAAATAGTATAATCGATTCTTGACGATTTTAAGTATTTTAAAGTGGACGGAAATTCACCGAAAAATCAAAAAGAATTTCTTCTTTCAATCTAAATATCGACCAAAAACAGAAAACTTTAAATGAAACTAAATTGAGACTATACACAGAACCTTATAGAAAATCATAGATAAATAATATCTACTGCTATCAGGCAGTATTATGTCCCTGTGGTGTGTAGGGTGACCAGATCTCCAGGGAGGATTGGGGGTAGTTTGGGCAACGCGCTTGCGATGCTTCTTAAATTGCAGACGTCTATAAGCTACGGTTATCACTTATCATCATGTTAGCCGTACGTTTGTTTACCGACCTAGTAGTTAATTCACTAAAATACTGCAGTTTTGTCGACCTTGATAGCCATATAAATAATTGTGTGATTTTTTATAGCCTATAGTTTCAGATTGATTCACAAAAATTAACAAATTGTCAAACTTCATGATTTATTTAATTATTTGAGCTGTCACAATTCTACAAATCCACCAAACCGCTACAGGTGTAAACTTTGTAAAACAACAAAGAAGATAAACGCTCAGTTAAAACTCAACATCTAAATTCTTGCACCGTTTTAACCTCTGCAAACTTTGAGTTCAGAAGTTCCACAAGTTGAAACGGTTATACATATAAACGTATTAACTTTTAGTCATACAAGATTATACATATTCTGTCTGCTGGCAACTTGAAAAAGGTCAAAATCTGCGTTGATTTTTTTCTTGTGTTATAAAAAAGATTACGATTCGGCCTGTAACTTCCCACTGCTGGGCATTGGCCTCTTTTCCCACGAAGTATCGTAGATTAATCTACACACTTTAAGATAGATAACATTCAAATTTAATTTACAAAGATGAACATAGTTGATCGTGTGAGTTTAAATAACAACAAAATAACAAGAACAAACAATAAACAACATTGTTAACTTGTGCAACGTTGCAATGTTATAGCTGCAGCTAAACTTTGTTATAAGTCTTGTATTTGTTAGAAGAGATTTTATGAAACGAATTGCAGCAAACTTTATTTTATTGTATTTTGTTTAAAAACATATATGAACACAAGATAAATATCAACTGGGTCGTGGATCTAACGATTGATGCCACTATTAAAATATTAACAATAATACAAGATGTTTATACTATTATTTATCACTTCTCAAACTCTTTAATAAGTATAGAATGAACACAATTTGATAAGTAAAATCCTTTGTAAGTATAGTATTTCTCTATTTATTCAATCAAGAAAATTTATAACTCCCTTTAAATGCAAAGTTCAGAACTTTCTTTAGTTATCTAGAAATCCCTCTGCCTCAATTGAGGGTATTAACCCGGCGTCGTGGGGGCTGGGTCAAAATTACCCGAGCGTTTTTAATTTTCCTATAATTTTACAACGATTCATGTGACGTTGCCAAATTTCTCAGTAGCTGGAGCTATTGAGTCCCTCTACACGTTTGTGTCGCTAAATCAGTCGGGCAGCGACCGCGTTGAGTGCTATAAGGGCTGTAACGTGAAAAAGGTAAATATGACCCATGCCCGTATTCCGTGTAACTATTTCACGCCATTTTTTTCAAACGCACTTTAAGTGTTTATTGTTGTTTTTTATGCTTTTTATTTGTAGTACTGCATTTTTTTATGGTTACAAACTATTTTTTATTTATTTAACGTGACGTTTGACAACTTGTTCAGCATTTACTTAGTGAACATAAGTTGACGTCAGTTGGGACCCTACGTAAGAACTACTATAACGTACTTAAGGTGTTATTACATCCCGATTTGCTTTCCAAAAAGATAGCTCTTGTTTCTCATACGCCTAAAAATAATGAGATAGTTTTTCTGATGTCGAGCCTGTTCAACTAGCGAAAAGAACAAACCGGAGATCAACACCTATTACAACACAATCAAATGGGGTTGAAGTTGCTGATGAATTATGCGCTACGTATGGACGTGTGCCGTAACTCAAAGAAGTGGCTGCTGACAATTTTTTATACCATGTTGAACATAGCGTCGATTAATGGAGTTATAATATAATGTACAAATAATGAATCAAGCCTACGACTGTGATATTTTAAGGATTGAGTGTCAGATGTCAGTGAGCATTTGAAAGTCTGGCGGAGCGTTCAAAGTTTGCCGCCAGAACTGCGTAAAAGAATCAGACAATTTTCTGACGAACCTATAGAAGAACCTGCAGCAAAAAAACCAAATGCTCGTAAAATGTGTCAGGTTTGCCCTGCAAGTAAGGACCGCAAAAATACCCACGTGCGTCCAGGATGCAACACACATTTGTCCTCAACATATAGTGCCTTTCTGTGCCAATCGTTTAAATAATAATGATTCTTTTTAGTGTTTTGGTGTTTTTTCATATTAGTAGATTCATAAAAGTGGCATTAAAACCATAAAAACTGATAAATATTATAACTAGCTTAAGTTTTGCTAGATGAACCAAATTTGTTAATATTATTGAGTATTTTTTTCAAAGCTTCGTTTTTATAATTAATAGTTTATATTTCATTATATTTTTTTAGTTTTATTATCCATAATACCCGTTAATTAATGTAGGTAACAAATGATAATAATATCCTCAAATAGATAGTAAAATATTTGCATTGTTTATCTGGGTAAAAATGACCCAGCCCCCACGTCCGTGTAACAATTTTCCACCCCCATGACGCCGGGTTAAATCTGTGAACCTAGGTGATGGCTTAGTTAGAAATAAGAAACATTATCTAGAAATCTCTCTATTTAAGTGAATGGTTTAACTCTATGAACCGATGTGATAGCTTTGTTAGAAAGAAGAATGAATATATTTAACTTAGATTTAACTACGATATGTCTTAATAGTCTCTTAGAATATAGTCAATGTAGCCTGTAGGTTTAGTCTCACACAGTAATAAGCACCTCTTGCCTTTGGGATTGATCAGAACCTTTGCCTTAAGTTTATTGTCTCACACAGTAATAAGCACCTCTTGCCTTTGGGATTGATCAGAACCTTTGCCTTAAGTTTATTGATTTTCCACGAAAAGTCACACACAGAACCATACTATGATAAATGTTAAATGAATATGCCTTGGGTATGATAAGAACTACGATAGGTACCACAAGGTAACCACGGTAAGTCAACAGTCAGAATGAATATAAGTAACTTAGCTTTAACCACAATGAATCTTAATAGTCTCTTAGAATATAGTCAATGTAACCTGCAGGTTTAGTCTCACACAGTAATGTCCCACGATAAGTATTAAATAGATGTTTGAAATAAGTTCACTGAAACCTTTAGATATATCCTTATCGAATGATAAGAATCGTTGCCTTTAGTATATTGATTTTCCACTCAAAGTCACACACATAAATATCCCACGATAAGTATTGTATAGATGTTTGAAATAAGTTCACTGAAACCTGTAAGTATAGTCTCACCAAGTGAAAAAGTACCTTTGCCTTGAGTATGTTCATTTTCTACGAGACATACTACAAGGGAACTTGGTAAGCTACCTATCAGGTGAAAATATATGTACCTTAATCTTGAACACAGTCATGGTCTTGTCTAGATGTCATCTCTAGTCATTAATCTTACTTATTTTACATAATATACACACAGATATTGATTTCTCCTTTTACAAGATTCACTATGATACGGAAGGATAAACTTTAACGTGTATTTGATTATTAAATCCAGACTTAAATTCTTAGTTCTTAAATAGAAAGATTTGAAAGAATATACCTTCGATTTGATGACTTCTTCAGGTTTTAATCTTAGATAGTATAAAACACTTTAATAAAGAAACTTGTATTTAATTTTAGGTAAACCTTAACCTTTGAATATGAATTGTGCGCTCTCTAATGAAAACCAGACTTGTAACGACGTGTCCGGCTTGTGTCACTTTTAGTAGATGTTTTATTCAATACTTTTAATTACTTATTAGCTATAAAATATATTATTAGAATAGTACTTGTAATAAAAGAGTTATGTATTACTTTAATTTATTTACGAAATTGAACCCAACATCAAAAGGAACTTTATTCTTACTCTTTTGACAATAATATATATAACTGCTTACAAGATTGTTATGAGTTTGATAATACATATTTCACGTTGATAGCAAGTAATTATGTAATATGAATTGTTAAGTTATAGCAGGAAACTTTGCTTTATGTAAGGATTTGTGTGCGTGCAAATTGTACGAGCAGAAATAAGAACAGAGTTTATAGGAATGTTGGATTTGTTGCCGGTTTTTCATAATTACAATTGCCGAGTTAGTATTTATAATATTTGATGTTTACAATATATAACACCACACAAATAACGAGCAGGAGACTCTATAACACAATAATAACCACGAAAC
This sequence comes from Melitaea athalia, assembly GCA_905220545.2. NCBI lineage: Eukaryota > Metazoa > Arthropoda > Insecta > Lepidoptera > Nymphalidae > Melitaea > Melitaea athalia. The sequence continues at coordinate 864,644 of HG992201.1, forward strand.
TACGAAATACTTGCGATTAGCACTCAACTCAAGCGAAGTCTACTAAAAGATTACATGTTCTAACGTGTACGGAAACGGAGAGCCAATCACAGTCAAACAGGTATTTGACAAGCAGTTTTGCAGCGTCGCGTTCGGAAACACTACAATTTGGTTTTACTAGACTCATAAGGTTTACTTTTGTCTCGATTTAGTGAATAATTTTCAATGTTTTAAATACAATGAATAGAAATTAAGAAATATTTTTGATATCCTATCATTATAAAAGCGTCACTCCATATCTGTTTAAAACACACAATTTAGATAAATTTTTAAATTCCTGCTTTAACTTTTTCAAACATATTTGCTATCGATTAATGAGTTTACAAAACTAATATCAAGGATGAACAAGTCACAAGTCACTTTCAAGAGTTCTAGTAATATTTTATAACCTTTTGATAAAACTGCTGGACTGGTAATTCTTGAGATTTTGCATTTCAGTTGTTTTACCATTTAAAACTAAAATTAAAGGAGATGGGGACGTTTGGGCTAAAATATAATAAGTAGAGATATAGTTTAAAAAATTGGTCATATTTTTTTATTTTAAAATATAAAATATCAGCTCAATTCTGAATCTAGAAGCTGAGAAAAATGAAAAAGATAGTTTTCGTCAAATTATTTGGGTATCATTTATACAATAACTAGCTTCTGCGCGCGACTTCGTCGGCGTTTACTCCGCTCCTATTGGTCTTAGCGTGATGAAATATAGCCTATAGCCTTCCTCGATAAATGGGCTATCTAACACTGAAATAATTTTTCAAATCGGCCCAGTAGTTCCAGAGATTACCGCGTTCAAACAAACAAACAAACAAACAAACAAACAAACAAACAATCAAACAAACAAACTCTTCAGCTTTATATATCGTATAGATTTGGTACTATTTTTATATTTAGTCGATGAAGTTGGTATTTTCGACAATATACCCTCTTAGCTTTGTTGAAGGTTGTTTATTATAGATATTAAGTATACATTTTTTACTTCTGCTTGAAGTACTTACGTAGCAGCTACGAGTATATCCTGAAGTGGGGTAAGAAAAGTTAGTACGAGCAAAAATAAATTTAAGCACTATATTAACATAAAAAAAAATTATGCTTTTCCTTTGTATTAAGTTGAAGCTATAACGGTTTTAAGTACATTATTAGCTTAATTAACATTAACGAAATCCTTTAACCTGCAGTGGATCAAATTTCTGGATTAATATCTGACGTTTTTTCTTTACAGATTAAACACCTTTTGTATAACAATGAGTAATTTCTAGTCTATTTCAGTTCAATTATATTTACAAATTTTCAAATCTGCCAGACAAAAACATTTTAACTGAGGCAGGGAAATATCCTGCTCAAAATCTGGAGTCGCCCGACTGGTTAGGTACCTCGACCTTAGATGAAAACATAACTAAATAATACTGCTTTCAAGCGGTGTTGTTTTCTTGTGGTGAGTAAAGTGACCAGAGGGGAGTAGGGATAGGTTCGGTAACGAACTTGCGATGGTTTTGGTGTCTTTTGTTATGGTTTGGTGGCTAAATTATTATTATTAACACTACTAGCCCGCGTCTGTGTTTCCTGAACAATACAATCTGGGTGTCTTCAAGGCCAGAGTGAATAGGCTGTTATTAGGCAGGCATGCTCCAACTTCGACCGCATCGTCACTTAACATCAGGTGAGATTGCGGTCAAATGCCTGTCTATTAGACATTAAAAAAAAAAACTAAACTATCAACTACGAGTATTACATCCAGACTAAGAGCAGGCGAATTATATCTACATTCCTGAAGTTACTGTCTAATATAATTACGGGTCAATAGTAATAATTTAATAAACATTACCCTTATATAACATTACCCAACCCTTATATAGTTACAATACTCCTCCGAAACGGTTGCACCGATTTTTATGAAATTTTGTGTGGATGTCGGGTAGGTGTGAGAATGGGCCAACATCTATTTTTCATACCCCTAAGTTATAAGGGGGTATAAAGGGTCAGCTAGTACAGTATATAAGAATCTCTAAACCCAATGAAGTGAACAGACATGGATATCGAATCTCCTTCTCATGTATATAACTATATACATACAACTCTTTATAATGTAAATTAACTACTGAATATTCAGTATCAGTTGTGATATAAAAATTATTCAGATATTGCTCAATATCTTCGTTTGAGAGAAACTGAGGTAGGGCACAGCAGGAAATTTCCTGCTCAAAATATGGAGCAGCCCGACTGGGGTAGTACCTCGACCTTACAGAAGACCACAGCTAAATAATACTGTTTTCAAGCAGTATTGTGTTCCTGTTGGTGAGTAAGGTGACCAGAGCTCCTGGGGGGATTGGGGATAGGGTCGGCAACGCGCTTGCGATGCTCCTGGTGTTGCAGGCGTCTATAGGCTACGGTCTTACCATCAGGTGAGCCGTACGCTTGTTTGCCGTACTCGTAACATAAAAAAAAAAAAAAAATATATTAGAATATCGTGAAATACAGAGTTGAAGACAGTGAGCGTGCCAAATAAAAGCCGACGGAATTCATCTATTTTTTATGATTCTATTACACACATATATCCTTAACAAACTTAATTTAAATTAGCATGAAGTTGTTTTTTCTACTAAAAGTAATTCTGATTACAAAGATTTCCATATAAATACTAAAACAGACCACAAAACTAATGGTAATGACATCATTACCAGGTGACCTTTTCAACCCGACGAAATCGGATAAAAATAATTAAAATGCCAATCGTAAATTCTAACGTTAAGCTAACCTCAGGATTTTCTGCTTTTATAGAAAGGTGGGTCGCGACGGTATATATATGGTAATGACACGAGGTAACTCTCGTTTTAGTTTCATATCACATTTTTATACATACACCCCCCCCCCCGCCCACTATTATCATATACACCTGATAGCGATCGTTACTCATAGTGGAGAATATATTCGCCAACCTGCAGTGGAACAATCTAATGGATTAAGCTCAGATCCTTTTTCTACATTGAAAAGAGGCCTAGAGGCAGTGGAATATTACAGGCTGAATCGTATTGCATATATACAATAGTTATAATGAAACATCTTTTTCGGATTTTATCGCGGTTTATTAGGTTTTCTACATGCCCGACGTTTCGGATACTTTACAGCAACCATGGTCACGGGAGATCCTCCCGAATGGTTGCATGTTGGTCCGAAAAAGTTGTTACATTATAATGAATTCGCGTAAATATTAGAATACATAAATAGTTTCTTAATTGATGCTATAAAACTCTGCAAGTTTTGCAATTGTAGTTATTTAAAGTATGTCAAAAAAGAACATGGTGTTGAAGTTGTATGAGGTTAAAATTAGTGTAATCTAAACATATTCTACCTACCTTACGGTGTGAAAATGTGAAATATCAATGAGGTTCAATACAATATAATATTTTCAGCATTATTAACAGTAGATTATTTACCATTGAATTAGTTTAGCATTATTAATATAATTATGATATAATTTCTTACTATTACTATCTATTTTTTTTTAATGTAAGTAAGTCGGCAAACAAGCGTACGGCTCACCTGATGGTAAGCAAATACCGTAGCCTATAGACGTCCGCAACACCAAAAGACCGCAAGCGCGTTGCCGACCCTATCCCCAATTCCCCCCTCCCCAGGAGCTCTGGTCACCTTACTCACCAACAGGAACACAATACTGCTTGAAAGCAGGAGTTATTATTTAGCTGTGGTCTTCTGTAAGGTCGAGGTACTAAGCTAATCTAATTAATATTACAATAATTGAAATGTCATTAACATCGTAATACATTTTCTCCAACAGCAGATGAAACAATATTCTCTTAAATATTGTAATTGTAAGATATTTTAAGGTATCAGGCAAGGTGTTATAAGTCTTGATTGCCATACAGCATAATTATGTTCATTTTTTTAAATGTTTTGACATATCTGACAGAATAAAAGAAAAACGTTAGCTGTATCACTACATAGTATAAAACAAAGTCGCTTCCCGCTGTCTGTCTGTCCCTATATATGCTAAGATCTTCAAAACTACGCAACGGATTTTAATGCGGTTTTCTTTATTAAATAGAGTGATTCCAGAGGAAGGTTTATATTATGTATAATACATGCATAATATAGTAGAGGAACACTGATAGTTTTTGCAACCGTGCGAAGCCGGGGCGGGTCGCTAGTAAGTATTAAATTACAAACTTTATCCACCGGTATCAGTTCGCCAATGATATTCAAAACTTTCCGTCTTGACAACTGAACGAGAAAGTTCGAACCAGGCACCAGGTAACGAGATTGAACCCTACGTAATAATCGAAGATCTTTTGAGTTCCGTAAGAAAAACATGTTCTAACTTACTTTTAGGTTAGATGGAAAAAGTTAAAGTGTTCCGTGAATTAGTTACACGATGTAGATGGGTTTACGTGTACAGGTTCGGGATAGGCGTTAAGATAATAATATTGCAATTTTATTTTCATAGGAGTTGGTAGATAAAAATATTTATACGGCTTTCTCACTACAACATTGCTTTAATATACATAACTAAAACAAATTGTTTAGTTCATACGGTCCCTATAGCGTTATGGCTTTACGGGGTTCAGTAATTTTGCGGATTTTTTTTTGGATATTTTTAAAATTCAAATTTCTCACATAAAACTCGTATTAATATTTTCAAATATAACACACACACACACACAAACGCGGTCATCCATGACATATTTAATCTTAAAAATTGTATATAGGTTGTTATCTCAACCAAACCATCTCTCTCGTATCTTCTCCATCATACGTGAAATTGCCGAAATAATCCTCACTATTTAGGCATGATTTCACTAAATTAATACAGTGTGATGAATGAAATTATTTGCTTTATCTTTTATTCACTGTAATCTCAGTTAAATTATTTAAAAAATATTTTTCGCTACTTATCTGTAAGCAATCTAATTTAAAATTCATTAAAAAGATCGCGACTAAAAAATCATGAAAAAATCTTCAAAAGATCCATTGAAGTCCCCCTTACTATATTTGAAATTTAAATTTAATTTGCATAACATCTGGCGGCCATTAGTATTATTGAAGCATTTTAAATTCAATTACACATACAGCTGCGGGCAGATCGCGACTGAAATAATTTTGGAATTGCTATTTACAGTAAGATTGAAAATACGATTTTCAAGAGAAATAATTGAAAGGAGTTTATTTGCTCAATATATATTCAAATAATGTGAAACAAAACTTCTCTATTCATTAACCCTTCGGTAAAACCTTGGCACTACATTTATGGATTCAGAAGAGGATGATACTAGAATCCCATTTCATCAAAGGGACTTAAATCTCCGAAATTCAAAAAAGTTTTATAGATATTGAGGCTTCTTTTAATTTATTTCTTTTACCATTTGTGCAATAATACTAATATTGATTCAGCCTGCATTCATTCCCACTGCTGAGCGTAGGCCTCGTTCTCCATCTAGAAGAAGAGTCGGAGTTTAGTCCACTACGCTGCTCCACTATGGGTTGGTGGATTAATAATAATAGTTCCTATACAATTTATTAAATATTTAGTCTCTGGGCCACAACGTTAACCAACCCCATTTCTCATGAAAATGGTAGAGATTCGATCTCGATTGAATCTCAGTTCTCTGCCCTCCGATTACGTGAAGCTGTCAAGGCCAATAGCGCTAAGGCTAACAGCAATAGACATTTCGAACAAGTAGCATTCTGTATTCAAATGTCAACAGACTTAGAAAGGAATGGTTGGCAGTAAAGTCGACAACGCGCTGGCAATGCTCGTATTGTTCCAAGCCATAAACTACGGTATCCGTCTACTATCAGCTGGATTGTATGCTTGTTTGCCAGTATTGGAATTTAAAAAAGAAAAACTTAGCTCTAAGACAGACTTCTGTAAAAATTGAAAGCCTTAATCATAAGATTCTATTAAATACGTAATGGCATCAACTTTTTCAAGTTTCATCAACGTATTGGAGATAAATCAATCCCAGAGAACATGGGCTTTATTTAAATTAAAGTCACATAATATTATACTAGATTTTTCCGAAGAATCTGATTAAGTTTTATTCAATCCTCAGCACGTAAAGCACCCGCCACACCTGCGATCTTATTCATGTCACGACGTGTTTAGCATAAGATGAGCCTGAAGACAAGCGAGCTTATTGCGTTTTTATTCGGTTAGAATAAGTCTTAAGATATACGTCTTTTTACTACGTGTGTTTATTTCAGTAAGTTTTTTTTGTTAACCGACTTACAAAAAAGGAGGATGTTACTCAATTCGACTGTATATAAATATATTTTTATGTATGTTCGGGGATAACTTCGTCGTTTATGAACCAATATAGATAATTCTTTGTTTGTTGGAAAGTAGATACCCCAAGGGTGGTACCATGATAAGAAAACCATGATCTGATGATGGAGTCCTAGAGAAATCGAGGGGAACCCTCGAAAATCGTAGTGACGACTAGTGCGTTTGTTAATTTTTTTCGTCAACTTACTTTGTATTACTTGTCGATGTAATTGAAGTTGGTTTTTTTTCGTTTGCTAGCAAACACAATTATTATTTTTATGCTCAAGCATATAAAAAAATACTTACTACTTTTTTTTTTGGTATAGTCGTAATCGCTTTAATTCGTTGTATTAAAAAAATAAGGACCAAGTTACTAATGTCCAGGAGACTTAATCGGAATCTATACAGTAGGTACCTACTCTTTCCAAGAATACAAAATGACAGACTTATTTTTACTCATATTAAAGCAGTCTTGAATTTTAAAAGTTACACGTACTCAACACCTTTCCCTCGGTTAAGCATTTGCGGATTTCTAGACTGATCCCTTTTTAACCTGCATACAGAGTTCAGTGGGTTTTTCAAATCGTGATGTCAGAATCAGAAAAATATTTTTTATTCTTAAGTCTATAAACCTTATCATAACAATCAAAATCGTATTGTATTTTATCAAAATTTATACAAAAAAAGTGTGTGTGTACTGTGTACTTATGTACGGACGTAAGAAGTTATACTTCATTGGCTAGCTAACTTCACGTTACTAAAATTCTTCTTCGTTGACTAGCTAACTTCAGTGTGTCGGTTTCTTTCGTGACGGTGTGCGCGTGCATCGTAAAAATTTATTTTACGCTCATAATTTTCCGTAACGCGCCAAAAGAAGTGTAATTTCAAAAATTTGCTTTGCTTATACACGATTCAGCCTGTAATATCCCACTGTTGGGCATAGGCCTCTTCCCCATGTAGGAGAAGGATCTCAGCTTAATCCACCACGCTGCTCCAATGCGGGTTGGCGGATATAATTATTCCCTACTATGAGTAACGATCGCTATCAGGTGTACATGGTAACAACCGGGACCGACGCGACGGCTTAACGTGCTCTCCGAGGCACGGGGCGAGACCCACAAGGAATACACAAACACCCAGACCACGAAAAACATCTATATGGCCAATACAAATGTTGTCGTGTGCGGGAATCGAACCCGCAACCACCCGCGCAACAGCCAATCGCAATCCAGTGCTGTGACCGCTGCGGCAACGCGGTGCTTATACACAGAGGGATACAATTTTATTATATTTGTAAACAAATCTAAATAGCTTATAAGCTATATACCTACACCATTTTAAGCTATAAAATATTTCAATTACATGCCTCATCTAATAAACCACAAAATGTTCGACTACTATATCCGTGCAGCATAAACGTAGCATAAATAATAAGATAACTAAGCTGTCACGCAGGCATGGATACTACATATATTTTACTGCGTTAATTCGCACACGCCATTATTAATGTGGTAATCGGTTTTTGTGAAAACAATGTATCAAAACAAGTTTAGAATTTTTGCCTGTTTGTCTTCAAATTTGTGTCAATATAACTCAAAGTTTGCTACACAAATTTTAATTTAATTTTCACAGATTTTCAAAATCGTAGTCTTTATTGACATGTCAGACCCATCACACCCTAAGGGCCTATGCAAACCACGTCGACATGCGTTTTAGAAACGCGCGTCAACGGCGCGCTTTTATCCTACAGCAATTTGTTGTCGTTTGTATCGATTAAAACGCGCGGCACCGGCGCGTCTGTATCGATACACACTCGCGTTTGCATCGCGTCTGTATCGATACACACGCGCGTTTGCATCGCGTCTGTATCGATACACACGCGCGATTCAAACGCGTTTTTGAATTTATACACTGTGTGCAAAGGTCTACAGGCTGCGTCTGACTCGCGTGTGTATCGCGTCTGTATCGCTACAAACGCGCGTCGACGGCGCGTTTAAAAAACGTTGTTTGCATAGCATTATTCTCACTGTATCTTAGAAACGGAAAGAGATTTGGTTGACGATGTAGGAAACGCGTCATAAATTTAACTTTTTAATTATTTCCAAAATTAGCTAATCATTATAATCGAATATTGTGTTTGTATTGTATAGTATTCATAGAATTATAATAATAATAATTCTTTATTGTAAAGCAAAGAAAAATACAATACATTTAGATTAGTCTTAGCTTTGTACAATACCGCTAATAATAATATTCGTGGTACCGCCCCCGTTGGGAAGCTTTGCACTAGTTCGATATGCAGATTCCAATAATATTTATTGCCTTTTTACTTTGTGTAAGGATTCATGTATTCCTTTGGGAGTATCTTCGAAACTTTTCTATACATTTTAAAGTCAGGAAGTTTAAAAATTTTATAAATTAACACTGAAAACGGACTCCGTCTGGCTTGGAGCCAAAGTGCTGTTAAGGTTTACTGTTATAACAATGTTAACTGCAATTTTATACTGTACATGATATATTCTTCTAGATTCTCTTTGGGATAATGTTTCCTAGACGGACAGGGAAAATTTTAAATTTTTTCGAATAAAATAAAAATAATTTATTATAAAATAAAAAAGGTGTGTGTGCGATTCACACACGATAGAAGTGAAACTTCTATGGCAAACTATTAAAAAAGAACTAATTTAAAATTAGCGGCTTGCATCGTGGCCCGGCAACAGCGTGGCTCGTCCTTCCCTGTCTTTTTGCCGTTGCATCCGGTTTGAAATCACAACGATTCTAAAAAGTTTCACTTCAATAAATTATACAACATGCATTCAAAGTTAGTAACCTCAAAATTCTTACAGAAAAGTAAATTTTGAAAATGAATACAAGTACATTAAAATCACGACGTCTTGAAAAAAGGCCAGGTCAAGAGTACCCTAAACCGTAGAGCGTGTATGAAAGGAATAATGAAAGTGGATGAAGCGAAACAAGTATGTAAGGATCGTAGCAAGTGGAAAGAAGTGGTCTCTGCCTACCCCTACGGGAAAGAGGCGTGATTATATGTATGTATGTATGTACATTAAAATCACTAAGCATGAAAAATAGTGAAATGAGTTGAGTTTACAACTAGGCAAATATCAATATTCACAAAATTTTCCCAAAAAAAACTGTTCTAAATGTACACGATTCAGCCTGCAATATCCAACTGCTGAGCATATGCCTATTTCTTCATGTATGAGAAGGATTTGAGGTCACCACGCTTCACTTCGGGTGTACATTTAGTAGTAGAATTTAATTAATTTATAAATTAATGTCAATATCATATATGCTAAATCTATCATATTCTGCTAAATATGTAGGAACGATAATAACAACTGAACTCTGAAGTATGAGTACTAATTTGCGCTGCAGTTACACATATTGTTACTAATGACTAGTGACTACTGTATAGCACTATAGATGTTACGCTTACGGCGGCTAGCGGTCGACTTTTGAACTAGTTGTGAACTACTTGAAGGGTTGAATAAATAAAACCATGACAGTATTCTGATCTACGTATCGACCACCGATAGCGATGACCGATCACTTGTTCATTTATATCATTAATCTTACATACCTACTTATACCGCGTAAATAAAGTTTTAGCGCGATCTATGTTGATCCACACGCCATCAGTCGAGCATTGGACAACTCTTACATACAACGATATTGAATCATACATTCATACACAATATTGGTTAGCATTTTGAACAGTTACAATAAATTAACAATGTACTACAAGCACTTGATATAAACAAACGGTAAACAAATTATGTCGCTTCAAGTGTAATTCGATATTATTTCGATAGTAATTTGTTTAATATTATGCTCATCATAAGTAAACTCATTTTAGTTTGTAATAACATTATTTTAACGAGAAAACAATGAATAATAAATGACGTTTAATTTACTGCCAATATAACGGTAGAGTAGACATTATACGCTATCAAAATAGTCAACGTAATTATCCACTCACTGCATCAATATTATTAATATAATATTTTATTTATGACTAGCCCGTTGGCAAAGTTTGCGGGTTCGATTCCGATCCAGATAACTGAGGTAGGGCACAACAGAAAATACCCTGCTCCAAATCTGGCTCGACTGGTGAAAGATCACAGCTAAATAAAACTGCTTTCAAGCAGTATTGTGTTCCTGTTGGTGAGTAAGGTGACCAGAGCTCCTGGGTAGGATTGGAGGTTGGGTCGCCAACGCGCTTGCGATGACTCTGGCGTTGCATGCGTCTCTACGGTAATCGCTACCATTAGGTAGGCCATACGCTTGTTTCCACTCTAATCGTATGAAAAGTATATTAGACAAAGAAGATAACTTCGAAAACAACATGCTATGGTCAAAATGTATTTTTGCAAAAATAGCTAATTAAAAATAAGTAAAAAAAATACTGTTATACTTCCCGACCTGGCGAACTTCGTACCGCCTTATTTTTTTCTTGAATATAATAATTATATATATCGAAATAAAATATAGCCTATCTTTCAAGTTGGATCAAACTGCACACGGGGTGCAAATTTGATTAAAATCGGTTAAGTGGTTTAGGAGTTCATCGCGGACAAACAACGTGACGCGTAATTTAAATATATTTAAGATAAAAAATATTTGGACTATGTCCCAGTAATTTATATTATATTTTTATCAAACTCTGAATATGTATAAAAATATATAAAGCTATGTAAAGTAATTTACAACTACATTATGCCGTCTCGTCCTCGTGTGTCCTTTCGTCGCAATGCGGCTGATATCAGTTTCACATATACCTGTATATTTATAGAAGGAAAACCTCACTGATAATACCAAAAAATATATTTTCTATATATATTTCCCGCGTGGTTCCTCTTGAGGTAAGTTTCAATGATAGCCACTCTGGTTTAATGGTCCGTGTATTAATTTATTTAAATAAAAGTTGTTAACAAAGTACCCATACATTAAAAAAAATTATTATTATGAACATTTTCAATAAATATCCAATAATTTTAAATTTATTTTTATGACAATGTCATGATGCTCAAATTACAAGCAACACTTATAAAATCAAAAAAATGAAAATTAACAAATTTATGACGATTCAGCCTGTAATATCCCACTGTTGGGCATAGGCCTCTTCCCCATGTAGGAGAAGGATCGCAGCTTAATCCACCACGCTGTTCCAATGCGTGTTGTCGGATATATTCTCTACTATGAGTAACGATCGCTATCAGGTGTACATGATAACAACCGGGACCGACGGCTTAACGTGCTCTCCGAGGAACAAAATTACATTAAATGATAATTAAAACAACCAATAAAATAAATGAAAACAACTCAAAGATCATTAAAAAGTAGATATAAAAAATCAGATCCACCGCCCAAGTAGGCGCTAACACCATTGGGTTCGTTTTCGGTGTATGTCCTTGAGGGTCGTAACACCGTGCCTCAGAGAGCACTTATAACTTTGGGTTTGGTTGTTACCATAATCATAATATATCCACTAACCCCCAGTGAAGCAGTTTGGCGGATTAGTTCCGACCCATCTCATAACTCTACAATAGGCCTTTGCCCAACAGTGGGGTAACGTTTGCTTATATAATTCAATCGAGAAGTATTCATTATTTTTAGATTCCTTATTTTGGCTTTTCGTTATATTCAAAAACTAGCTTCTGCGCGTGACTTCGTCCGCGCGGAATAGGACTAATTCTGTCATACATAAATTGTGCGAAACTTTAACCGTTTACGCAGCGGAAGCTCTCAAAAGGAAAAAAACCCCGATTTTGAAACATTCTTCATTGGTGCTACGCTTCTTTTAGTCTTAGCGTGATGATATATAGCCTATAGCCTTCCTCGATAAATGGGCTATCTAACACTGAAAGAAGTTTTCAAATCGGACCAGTAGATCCTGAGATTAGCGCGTTCAAACAAACAAACAATCAAACTAACAAACTCTTCAGCTTTATTGTATTAGTATAGATAACATTATTATTACTATTTCATCGTTTATATTAAAGTCAAACTATTTATAGTTTTGAACAAAATATAATTGCATTCGTGCATTAAGCCTGTAACATCCCACTGTTGTTCATTGGCCTCTTTTTCCATGTAGGAGAAGGATTGGAGCTTAATTCACCACGCTGCTCCTCTGCTGGTTGGCGAATATGTTCCCTAATATGAGTAACGCTCGCTATCAGGTATTTATTATAACAACCGGGACCAACCTCTTAACGTGCTCTCCGAGGCACGATGGGGAAACCCACAAGGACAGACATCCAAATCAGAAAGAAATATCCATCCCGAATGAGAATCGAACCCGCAAACGTCGGTGCTTTAGACGGCTACTCGAAGCACTACACTAGAGCGCTTGTTGTAAAATATTATTAAAGCGTACAAAATTATATTGGTTAGTTTGTTACTCAAGGAGAATATCTTTTGCACCCTAAGGGGATCGAGAACAATCTGTCACGTTCAAGATTATTCGGGCGTTGTATTTATGTTGTCATTTTGATACTTGTAACTTTACGCAAACTTTGGATTATTATTGTGACATTATAATTAGATTATGTTACATTTTGTTAGTTTTGTTAAAATTGTAATTAATATTTTATTAACTATAAATATTAGCATTAATATAATTATATAATTATATACAATATTAGCATTAAATTGCTTATCTTATGAACAGATGACCGTGTATGTGTGTTATTGTTTATTTATTTACATTAACAACAAACAATGTGTCTTTATATTAGCCTGCTGTTATCTTAGACCCCGTGGCTTATCTTAGGAACAGGCAACAATGTGTATGTATAAAAAATATTTATATTTATTTGCAAGTAAAGCCACAGGATGCAGCTAGTATCACATATCTAATTTATCGAGCGCCAATTCACAGTCGTGTAACACGTAATGATAATAAAACAGTAAATTTGTATTACCTCCGCTTGTTAGGATATTATTACAAAGTTTGTGTGGTATATCGTGTATCCGGGTCGCTTCCTGAGGGAGTCACCTTCGTATACGTGAGGTTTTACCCGGATATTTTTAATAATCACCTTACAGGGTGTAAGGATAAGGAGAAATTGATATTAACACCTTTTGCTTATATTAAAATGTAGTCGTTTTGAAATAGTTTGTTGATTTCGCAACCATGTGTTATCGTGAGTTAAAATGTAGATTCATTTGGCGTTCGTTACGTGTTTGTGTTCAACTTATGGCAAAATGAATGTTTTTATTTATTTTTAATTGGATAAGTTGTAATATTTGAATAAAAAGTTTGTAAATGAATCATTATTATTTGTCTCAATATTGTGACTTTTCTGCTGTTATGAGTAATTTTATTTATTTATTTACAATTTATTGTACACCACAACTACATTTTAAACATTAAACACATTTAAAGACATTTGTAGACTGTGAAGTACAATGGGCGGACTTATGGCTATTTAGCCATTTCTTTCAGACAACCCAATTTTGCAATTTTTCTAAGCCTATGAGTCCAATAATAAGACTAAAAGAAAAAAAAATTATTTATATATCATCACTTCAGCCCATTGCCGTCCACAGTTGGAAATAGGCCTCCCCAAGTTCGCGACAAAAATAACGCGAACTCATGTTTTTTGCCCATACTCACCACGCTGGGCAGGCGGGTTGTATATACATAATTATAAGTTAGGTCAATAGTATAAACAGTAATTATAGCTTTCAAACAAGTTTTAATTTCAATTCATCATTTTCTATTTTATGACAAGTTGACAACCTATTAGACCAGTGCCAAAGCCGTCAAAAATAATGAAAAACAAAAAAAAATTAAAGTAGGATGAAACCTGTTGGAAAAGGAAGGGAATACCACTTAAATGAAAGGAAAAATAAATTAGAGGCGATCTGAGGTTGGGAAGGGGTGGGGGGTGAGTTTTTAAGGGTAAAAATCGTTAAATCTCGATTTCCAGCAAAACTACAAGTCCTATCGAAAAAAGTTAAATGGCAAAGTTGTAGATAATAAAAATATCTACAACTTTTGTATTTATACTTTTTCTTCATAACCCCAAAATTCATGTGAAAAATCAAAAAAACTACATTTTTGGTTTTTTATTTTTAAAGTAGCTGATATTAAGTTGACAGACTTCAATGAAATTTCATTTTCCAGCGAGCCGCTAACTAGGGCTAAATAATAATCTTTAAAGAAGTTTTTAAATCGAAATATACATGTGCAAGCAATGCAAGATAAACCTGGATTAATGTTTAATAAATATAAACAAGATTCCTAAAAATCTCCGCCAACAAGCATTGGAGTGTGGTGGATTAAGCTTTGATCCTTCTCCTACATGGAGAAAGGCTCATGCCCAGCAGTGGGATATTACAGGCTAAAGCCATTTATCCTAAAAACATTTTTAACAAAATAAAGACATGAAATAATAACAGCATCAAGTAAACACAATTTTCATTTCTCTGAAAAATCCTACATAAAAAAAAATCTTGCATCTCTATGAAAGCACAGCCTCAATGCTTATGTACCGAGATGTTTTATCTCAGAAATCACTCTCAGAGATGACATTCTCATGATGAAACAGCATTTTGAAACAACCCTCAAGAGATATATGAAGTACAATTGTGGTCATATATTTCCTTTTAAAATTGTTTTAAGAATGCAATGTATAATTGTAATATAAAGAGTGGAATAAAATCGTGTTGTAATAATTATAACAAGTGGAATAGGATTTAAAAAAAAGTCATAATCAAACAAACATATCTTTATGTGGGGCAGCAACGTTCAGTCAACTACGGTGGTCTTCGAAATAAAAAATGTAGACTGATTCGAATTACGTTTTAATAGATATCGTTTTACAATTTGCTTTAACGTATACAGAGCACGTGTTGGAACAATCGAGATTCGAGACGAGAGAGAATGATTTGTAATTTTTCACTTGTCACTTGTCTATGATTTGTCTATTAGTTTATACACAACACAATTTATGCGCCGGCTCGATCGCCGCAGCGCCACACGGCGGACACCGGCAGCAACTATTTAAAATCATAGGCCTTTTATAAACTAGATGGAGTTGCTAAGCCGCGACATACCCCCCGCCTTGGAAACACCGGCTTCCAACATCAGGCTTCATCAATGGATGGCTGCAGCGGCAAAGGGCAAATTTTCGAAAACGCCCTCCTCGTCGTTCCAGTTGCGGTACGGATGTCGGCAACACGTGTGACACCATCAGTCCCTGGGTATATGCGAGTTATGCGTCCCAAACGCCATTTAAGTGGTGGTAAATTTTCATCTTTGATGAGGACGAGACGATCAATGGTTATATCGTCATGATGAGCTTTCCACTTGGTTCTCTGTTGAAGTTCTCCAATGTATTCTCTGGACCACCTCCGCCAGAACTGCTGCCGCAACTGCTCCACACGGCGGTACCGGTTCATCGTCAGACCTGTAGCGTCAGAAATGGTCTCGCATGGCAGCGAAGTTAAAGGTCGGCCTGTAAGGAAGTGACCAGGAGTGAGGGGATTGAAGTCGGTAGGATCGGTGGATAAGGGTGACAGTGGACGAGAGTTTAGAACGGCTTCGATTTGAATTAAAACCGTATTCATTTCTTCATATGTTAATTTGGCGTTACCAACAATAATTACGTTTAAGGTGATGTTTACACGACCTTACACCACTCTCCCATAGACCTCCAAAATGCGGCGCATACGGTGGAATAAAACTAAAATCGATACCCTCACATGAGGCGTAATCGTTTATTTGTTGTGAATTATCGTGAATTAAATTTCGAATTTCTTTTTCAGCACCAACAAAATTTCTACCATTGTCGGAATATATAGCTAATGGTTTTCCGCGTCTACCAATGAAACGTTTTAAAGCTAAAATATAGTCGTCCGTCGAAAGGCTCGTGACTAGTTCGATATGTACAGCCTTAGTTATGAAACAAACAAATAAGCAAATGTACGATTTAATTTGCCTAGCACCTCTGCCTTTACGATTCATAATCATAATAGGTCCAGCATAATCAACGCCGGTCCGCTCAAACGGAAATCCCACATCCAGACGCTCAGATGGTAAATTTCCCATTATAGGTTTAGGTATCCTATTGTTAAATCGAGAACATGTAACGCATTGACGCACGATTTTTCTTACAAGACCTCTTGCACTTAATATCCACTAGAGGTGAGCCGTATTTACTAGAACAGATCAAAAGATTAGGTATTTAAGGAGACTAGGCCGCACCTATTCCAATTGTCGTAAGACTTAGTCCACCTAGTCTTGTGTACGTTCGCTCCATGACACTTGACAGCGCTTACGCGTATCACGTATAGTAAGTTAGTAACTATATTTCTCATTCTCACCTCAATGCGTACAACATAACAACATCCATTCATTTGTCATGACTAATTATTTTTTTACTACTTAGTTTAGTTTAATTAATTTCATAATAATTCTTTTTAATTTCAAATTTAATTTCTGACAATAATTTTAATATTTAATCTCGAATATTCATTACTGTGTGTCACATGAACATTTTTTTATTTGACTTACTTCGATGTTAACGATATTTTTATTAGTAACTAGCTGACCCGGCGAACTTCGTACCGCCTAACAGTCGATTCAAATTTTTTTAATACTTACTTATCCTTCCCGGAACCTGTCCTTTAACACTTAAGCTTTATGGTATGGTACTAAAGTACGAGGGTAACAATCATCCTCGTACTTCAAGGAATATTATAAAAAAAGAATTAGCGAAATCGGTTCAGCTGCTCTCGAGATTTGCGCTTAGCTTAATTTAGCGATTCATTTTTATATATATACTAGCTGACCCAGCGAACTTCGTACCGCCTAACAGTCGATTCTTTAATACTTATCCTTCCCGGAACCCCTCCACTAACACTTAAACTTTATCGTATGGTATTAAAGTTCAAGTTGACTTTTAAGTATTATTACGAATCTTTTGTATGGGAATATAGAAAAGTGTTGTTTTTAGACTTTTCAGGAATTTTTTTAAAATTTTCTCTCCGTAATAACCATCCTCGTAAAAAAACTAATTGAAAAAAAAAACAAAAAGCAAACATCACTAGAAAAAGTTTCACTTCAAAAAAAAAAAAAAAAAACAATTACTTGTAAATATTATGTACCTAAATGCTATATGTCAAATAACATAAACCAAACATGAACAAAAATAATATAAAACAAATGTAAATAATTGTAAATAATAATGGTCAAATTTGTAAATAAAATCTCTTAAATACGCCAACTTACATATATTGAACCCATGATTAATATGAAATGACGCATTCGTAAGTTGACACTCCTAAGCCTGTTAAAGTATGAAGGAGGGATTTTAACTGAGTGATTATTCTATATGATCTATTCTTTCGAGTCATGATACGTAAAGGACTCGCAACGTGAATCATAGTTGATAGTCGATACTAGGTGAGACTAGGTGGAACAGGTATTTGGATCACGTATTTGTAAGGACTAGGAACAGGTGGACTTGATCTTAAATTTACCTAGTACAACCCATCACTAATATCCACCATGTCTCGCGCAGAGTGTATAAAATAAGTTGAGGTCCCGCATGAAGTAGCCTCTTGTGCTCATGATTAACTAACAAATTAGACATCCAGTGTCGACTGCACATTAAAAACGGATGTTTTTATTAAAATCGAAATTAGACGCGTTTCGAAGTCGACCACCAACTCGAATTAATTTTTTATCATCTAAAAACACGTTTAGTCCAGATACACGATTAAATTCTTTATTATTACCTGTGTAACTTCCTTTGTTTAACAAATTATCATAAATCGTCGGAAAAGATTGCATTTGTGCAAAACGAATCAACGTATACTGCGCTTCCTCTAGTTCTGACACTGATAACAAACCGGTTTGCTTTGTTTTGCATCCCTTAGCCTCGCCTACTCGTGTGTTGTTTATGAATCGAAGTACATAGGCCCATACGCGTTTAAGTTTTGTGAAAGACGAGTATTTATTAAATTGAATGAAATCAAAGTTGTCGAAACTGCTAAAATTATGTACTACATTAGATTTTAAATCAGGCAAATTTTCTAAATTAATTATATTATCATTTAACGAATCAAAATTATTATGACATTGCAAGTAAGACGGACCGTTCCACCAAAGCTCACAGTTAATCAACGAATCAAAGGCTAATCCTCTAGACAATATATCAGCTGGGTTGTTTTCGCTCGACACGTGTAACCATTCGGAGTCACCTGTCAGCTCGTTTAACTCGGTTACGCGATTTTGTACGAACGGCTTTAAGAGATGTGGCGACATCTTAACCCAACCGATGACGATGGTCGAGTCAGTCCAAAAGATGACCCTTGAGAATGTTAAGCGAATAACGTCGATTATCTTTTTATAAAGTCTTGCGCCTATTAAAGCACCACAAAGTTCTAACCACGGGATACTTATAGACTTTAAGGGGGCAACTTTAGTTTTTGCGCATAATAATTTTACGACAATTTCGGAATCATGATTATAGGTACGTACATAAGCACAAGCGCCGTATGCACTTTGTGACGCGTCGGTAAATATGTGTAGTTCTTTGTATTGCGTGTAGTCGCTCATTACGTAACGAGGAATTTTTAATTCATTTAATCGGCTTAAAACTAACATAAATTTATTCCAAATAAGTTCAATATCGCGAGGTACTGGCGCATCCCAATCGAGCTTACTTAGCCATAATTTTTGAAGTAAAATTTTAGCTATAATTACGGTGGGCGACAATAAACCCAACGGATCGTATATCTGTGATATTATTGATAACATTACTCGTTTAGTCAACTTAGGTATATTGTTATACTCGTCTATTTGTGTAGTGTAATGTAGGTAGTCACTCTCGCTATACCAACCAATACCCAAGGTTTTATTTTGCGTGTGTTCACCGTTAAACTGCTGCGTTTCCTGAGTATGAGCGAGTTCCGAGTTAAATATCCATTTACGTAGTACAAAACATCCCGAACGCAAAACCGCGGAAACCTTTTCACATATGGATATCAGCTCATGACGATCATCACTGCCAGTAACCAAATCGTCCACGAATAAGTCCTCGATTATTACCCGAGCTGTGCTGACGTCATCACAATCGTATGCGAGCTGACGTATACAACGCATGCTTAAATACGGCGCTGATGCCGTACCATAAGTTACGGTGTTAAGTTGATAGATATCTAAAGGATCCGTAGGATTGTCACGCCAAACGATATACTGCAGTGACCTTTGACCCTGCTGAACGAGAACCTGACGAAACATTTTCTCCACATCCGCACAGGCTACGTATTTATAACGCCTAAATCGTATAAGGATAGAAAAAATGTCATTTTGAAGAGCAGGTCCCGGGTACTGAATGTCGTTAAGTGATTTAGAAGAAGAAGTTTTAGCACTCGCGTCGAAGACCACACGAAGCTTAGTGGTTGAACTGTGCTCTCTAAAAACACCGTGATGCGGCAAGAAAAAATTAGGATAGTCCACCTTATACACACGTGTCATATGGCCTAACGACTCATATTCGTTTATAAAATTACGATATAGACGTTTATATTCCGGTGTGCGCTCAAGTTTCCGTTCTAATGCAAAAAACCTATTTTTCGCTAAATTATATGAATCGCCTAAAACATCTGGTGATTGTTTCAAAGGAATGCGTACCAAAAACCTACCCTCGATGTCTCGTTTTGTTGTAGTTTTAAATAAATCCTCGCATATACGCTCATCAGCAGTAAGAACGTTACAAGACTGAGATACATTTTCCAATTCCCAGAAACGTTTTAAATTTTCGTCTAAAGTTTGATTAAAATTACAATGAACTTGATCGGTTTCACAGTCGTTTAATTGCGACGTATAAAGCGGGCCACACAATAACCAACCTAATTTAGAATTTTGGAGGTAAGGTCCCTTTTCTAATCGAATTCTATTATCGTTTACTAATAATTCCCAAAATAAGTCAGCACCGATTAGTAAATCGATAGACGAGGAAATATTAAATGATGGATCCGCAAGACGAATATTATTAGGAATACGTATTTTATTATCAATGTTTGTCGTAGGCAAACTAGATGTAATGTGCTGCAAAATGTAGCACCGAATTTTTGTACTGTAATCGTTTAGCTTAGAACGTATAATTATTTCGCACGATTTATTCGATTGCGTTGTAGACATGCCAACGCCCGATATACGTATAGTGGACTGTATAGGTTTCGTATTTAAACGTTTAAATAATTTTTCCGAAATAAAACTGTGTTGACTGCCGTTATCCAGGAGCGCGCGAGCTGTAAACATTTGATTATTCCGATCTATTATGTCTACCAACGCAGTGCATAGCAAAACCGGTTGTAATGCACTTCGCGGCAGCGCGTGGCAAGCGCTGTGCAGCGCGGTCGACGGGCCGGCCGCTTCACGAGTCTCGATGAAATCAGCTGATCGCCCGCTTTGCGTATATTCGAATTTATTTAAACTGTTATTAACATGTAATAACGTATTATGTTTGTTCTGACATTGCTTACACGGTCCAAACATACATTCCGATGCAGAATGACCTGAACAACGTAAACAATTACTGCATAGTTTTTTATCTTCAACGAATTTTATCCTATCTTTAATAGACAAATTTAAAAATTTATAGCACGTATAGAGTAGATGATTACCATTGCATAAAACACAAATACTATTGTCTGGAGAAATGCGTTTATTAGAACTAAATGACTTTTTAGAATTATTTTTATTATAATTTGTAGACGTGTAAGCATGTCCCGTGACATGACCTTTCGGTTGGTAATGCTTATTTTCGCTTATAACGTGAGGCTTACATTGAGGCAACTTATTTTGACTAGAACTAATCATCTCCAGAGTATTCGATTTGTTTCTTAAGAATGACAGTAAATCATCTAATTTTAGTCGTTTATTCGAATCAGTTAAAATTGATCCCTTACAATTCTCCCATTCCCGCTCAGTAGATGCGTCTAATTTAGATACAACTAAGTATATAATTATTGTATCCCAATGTTCAGTGGGTTCGTTTAATGATTTTAAAGCACGAAGGTTTCTGAGGGTAGTATCTATTAACCTACGAATCTGCAAGTGGGATTCCTGTTTAAGCGGAGTGATAGAAAACAATGATTTCAAGTGGTTCTGTATAAGAAGTCGCGTATTATGAAATCTACTGTGAAGTAAATCCCAGGCATGCACGTAATTACTCGCTGTAAATTCCAAAGCGCTTATAACTTGTAACGCACAACCGCTCAGTGAAGCTTTTAAATAATGAAATTTCTGGATTTCGTCTAAGTCTGAACGATTGTGTATCATAGTAATATATGAATTCCTATATTCTAGCCACTGATCAAACGAACCATCAAATGAAGGTAGTTTTATGTCCGGCAGTTTAACATTCGATTGTACTGGCGATTTACTGTTACATTTTAGACTTTCAACGGTATTTTCGACTATACTTTCAGCCGTAGCAAGAACGTTAAAATATAATGATTCGAAAGATTCTACATACTCCAAGTTTGCTGTATATTCCGACTCGGGTAAAATGAGCTCAATTTGATTTTGAATGTTGTTAAAAGTATTAAAATGATCTCGAGCTGCTTGCATTCTAAATTTAACTTCTTTAACTTGAATTTGAGATATAGAATCACGAGGCAACGAATCTAAATATTTTTTAAATTGTGTTAACCGACCTTTCAAATTACCTCGCTGTTTTTTGAGTTCAGAAAAATCTTTTAATTGTTTTCCCAAGGGGGAAGCTGCCGAAAGCACTGATAATTTATCTTCAGTGGACATTTTGGAGGTCTACGTGTAAGAATAATGTAAGGTACTCACGGTTATATGAAGACTTTGGATCAGCACAAATCGCGAATAAACGTCACTAGCCTGAAATGTAAATGATACGATTTTAATTCAACGTTTAAGGGAAAGGAGAAGAAAGGAAATAAGACCTGACCGATGACTGAAGAAGTAGCTGCGTCGATTTTTCCTTGACGAAGACCAGTCGGCACGAAGTCCAATTTCTTGTTAAATCCAGGCTCGAAGACCAAATTATGGGGCAGCAACGTTCAGTCAACTACGGTGGTCTTCGAAATAAAAAATGTAGACTGATTCGAATTACGTTTTAATAGATATCGTTTTACAATTTGCTTTAACGTATACAGAGCACGTGTTGGAACAATCGAGATTCGAGACGAGAGAGAATGATTTGTAATTTTTCACTTGTCACTTGTCTATGATTTGTCTATTAGTTTATACACAACACAATTTATGCGCCGGCTCGATCGCCGCAGCGCCACACGGCGGACACCGGCAGCAACTATTTAAAATCATAGGCCTTTTATAAACTAGATGGAGTTGCTAAGCCGCGACATTATGTATAATCTATATTATATTAATACGTGAAACAAAAACTTTGTACCCCTTTTTACGAAAATCGCGCGGATGGAGACTTATGAAATTTCGCACACTTATAGTTTATATAAAGAAGGAGTACCTACAGAATGCTAACATTTTTATAAAATTATGCATAAAAATAAATTAAATCAATTTAAAAAAAACATTACACACACTGCCATGTATTTGGCACACACACGCATATACATAATAATTATACTCTTTTGTTTATTATTATAGAAGTCTAGTCTTTGAAAACAGAACTTTAATAATGTTCAAACTTATAATTTAAATTAATTATGGTTGAATTTCGACCACTGAGCGACAACTTCGTAGTAATAAATATGCGTGCATTTCAAATAAAATTCACATCTCATTAACGAACGTTCGTTCCAATACCTTTTCTTTTTACCTCGTTTTTATGACAAACATAAAACAGAATTAATGTTCGAATAAAACAAAATTTTACCGATTCGAATCCTATTAGACCCACTGAGAATTCTGAATTTCCGAAAACTCGATCAAACTTTTTCCATTACTCCCGATCCAGGTGTAAATAAATCTAGGTAACGCTAATTGAAACTTGAATTCTACAAGATAATGTCTTTCTTTTATTTTATACTAGCTAACCCCGCAAACATTGTTTTGCTATAATTATATGTTATTAACCCCCAACCCCCTCTTGTGGTGGATGATCTCTACTCGGCAAAACGAATATTCCTACCAAATTTCAAGTCTCTACGCCTTATCGTTCCAGAGATATCGTGATGAGTCAATATATTGGGTGGAAATCTCTTTTATATAATAGCACTACAATTTTAAATTAAAAACAAGAGTAAGGTTGATGGTAAGCGGATACCGATTATCCTTACCTACAGCAACGGAAGCTTTGCAAGTGCGTTACGTACCTTACTTCCAATTCCCCTCCAAGAAATTTTACCGTACTCACCACAGCAACAATCCTTGAGAGCAGTATTATATGAACTTGCCAGACAGATTGATTTCTCAGTAGGAAATTTCCTGCTCAAAATATGGAGCAGCCCGACTGGGGTAGTACCTCGACCTTACAGAAGACCACAGCTAAATAATACTGCTTTCAAGCAGTGTTGTGTTCCTGTTGGTGAGTAAGTTGACCAGAGCTCTTGGGGGGGGATTGAGGATAGGGTAATCGCTTACAATCAGCTGAGCCGAACGCTTGTTTGCCGACCTAGTTATGTAAAAAAAAAAAGATTGTTTTTACGTGTATTGTCTGTTTCCGGATCCTCAGCACAGCATATTCATCTTATTTTGCTGGTAGTTGAGTGTGATATGATCTAATATTTTTTAGTAAAAAAAAAAACCCTAGAAATCGACTAACCTTATCTAAATCAATTTAACGTAGTTGAGAAAGATACATACACCTTATCTCCTTCCCTGTTAACATATTAATCTTCAGGCAACATGTATTATGTTACCCGAAAATTAGTCCCGATTTTAGGCTCTCAAGCATACCGTCTTAATTGCCAATTAAACTATTAAATCTCAAAATTTTAGCTTTGCTAAACTAAGGTCTCAAGGGATGGTCTCTTAGAATTCATGTCATTAGTCACACAGCTCTGAGATAAATTTTGTGACAGGATCCCGTTAGTCGACGACAATTTACACTGATTTCTTGCAAGGATTTTTTTTGCTTATTTTACAATTATAATGGATTTCCTTGTTCGTTTAAATTGAACAATTTTAAATATACTTTGGTATATGAGTACTTTATTTATTTATTTTAATTTTTTTTGAAAACAAAAAGATTATTTCTAAAACAATTTAGATAATGAAGTAAATACATTTACATGTTTACGAAAATAGACTTTTATAAGCTTGTTAGTCCCTGCTGGACCAAAAGAATGGGCTAAAATTAAAAAGGAATACATACAGTATGTATACCCGTTATAAAGTTATTTAGATTTACTATTTACAATTATATTTAGACAAGTGGAAACTGGTAATTAAGATGAATAGAAAACACTATCTTTCTTTCTAACATAACTGTATATTACTATAATAATAATCAAATAGAATTTCGAATACAGTAAAAAACATCAACAGAAACGGGATTAATGAGTTAATCAATCAGTCACGAACAAACCAATTGATTTATAATGATAAAATTGATAGATCGTCATTGAATCGCCATTAAGAATCATCAATAATACGAATCGAATCACTCAGAATCCATTTATCCTGGTAAAACTAACGTACTTACACATCACTCAATATAACAAATACAGGCCCCTCTTTATGTAATAAATGTGAGCTTTTTCATTTACTTATTTACAATATTTATTTTTTTTGCTCAATCATTCACTTATTTATTTATTTTTACGTATTATTTTTTACTGGCCCCTTGGCATAATTTGTAGTAGCTTTGCTTTCTGCTCAGATGATTGTGGCTTGGATTCCCACCCGAAGTCTGAGTTTTCGTATTTTGTAAAAAGTTTCAATAAAATCTTTTTGGTTGTATTGTTTGTAACTGGCTGGTTTTGATACCATGAAAATGTGACATTTTAATCATGAAATTAAAAAGTAAAAAACAGTTTTTACGCTTCAGCCTGTAATATCCCACTGTTGGGCATAGGCCTCTTTCCCCATGTAGGAGAAGGATCAGAGCTTAATCCACCATGCTCCTCTAATGCGGGTTGGCGGATATATTTGCTACTATGAGTAACGATCGCTATCAGGTGTACATGATAACAACCGGGACCGACGGCTTAACGTGCTCTCCGAGGCACGGTGGGCACCCGCAAGGACTGCACAAACACCCAGACCACGGCGAATATCTGTATGGCCAATACAAATGTTGTCGTGTGCGGGGATCGAACCCGCAACCGCCCGCGCAACAGCCACAAACCAGTGTTGTGACCGCTGCGACAACGCGGCGTAAAAAACAGTTGTTACCAAATTTAAAAATAGAGATAAATTGACACATAATAAAAAGTTTTATAATATTCTTAGAGCAGTGTCATTTTTGACTTATTGTGTCTCAAATTTATACAAAGAACCTCTTTTCTTCTGCCGGCTTGAAATGATACTTCTGTTCTACGTTTCATTTAACGTAAAACTGAAAGAAACAAAAATTACAAAGTAGTATTATTTTCAATATTATGATTTTAATATTTCAACGGAACGACTATTATTTTATCGTTAGAGTATGTAATAATATTTTCGTTTCGATCTCGTAGCACTTCGTAGCTCGACGTAGCAGCGCTACGCGGCTACGGTTCTGTAGCATCAGAATAGTGCACTGTGTATTTTTAGTTTTAACATCAAATATTTAGATTTGAATAGTTTGATGCGTTTATTTAAGCTTTGAAGTTCTTTGTTAAAATTCTATTTTAAATTATTTTACTAGTATAAATTTTACACCTTGGAAACTCGTAATCTATACTAATATATAAAGTTGAAGAGTTTGTTTGTTTGGTTGTTTGTTTGTTTGTTTGTTTGTTTGTTTGTTTGTTTGTTTGTTTGTTTGTTTGTTTGTTTGTTTGTTTGAACGCGGTAATCTCTGGAACTACTGGGCCGATTTGAAAAATTCTTTCAGTGTTAGATAGCCCATTTATCGAGGAAGGCTATAGGCTATGTATCATCACGCTGAGACCAATAGGAGCGGAGTCCACGCCGACGAAGTCGCGCGCAGAAGCTAGTATTTTGTATAAACTAAAAAATTTCTATACTAATATATAAAGCTAAAGAGTTTATTTGTGTGGTTGTTTGTTTGTTTGTTTGTTTGTTTGTTTGTTTGATTGTATGTTTGTTTGTTTGTTTGAACGCGGTAATCTCTGGAACTACTGGGCCGATTTGAAAAATTCTTTCAGTGTTAGATAGCCCATTTATCGAGGAAGGCTATATGCTATGTATCATCACGCTAAGACCAATAGGAGCGGAGTCCACGCCGACGAAGTCGCGCGCAGAAGCTAGTCGTTTATAAACTTTAAATAGGTAATTATTTATATTATCAGATGTGGTTATTTAATTTCCAATCCTGCTCCTACATGAAGAAAGAGGCCTTGCCCAGCTGTGGGATGTTACAGGCTGAATCCGTGTGTGAATTGCACATCTACACTTTTTTTTGTTTATTTTTTATATTTCGTTGAAATAGTTTTTATATTTTGAATGAGATGAGATGTGAGCATTTATGGAAATAACGACAAAGTCTGTCACTGTTATGTTATTAATTTATACCTATCAATATTTTAATAAACTAATAATAATAACATACTTAAAAAATCTTTTTAGAACAACATAGATAGAGAGTGAAATGGCCGCATTTATCATTTTATTATTACGATTATTATTATTATTTTAACCAATTTATGTTCATTTTTTTCCAATTAGATTAAAATGTAGGTATATCATATTATTTGTATAATGTAATGGCATATTTTAATATTATTTTCTAATATAATTTGTAATTTAATAGATATTATTACTTTAGAAACACAGTGCACTGGTAAACTGAAAATTGTTTTTTTGCACTGTTTATCACATAGCTTAATGTATTTTTTTTTCTGTAATAAATAAATAAATAAAATAAATAATAAATAAATTTATTTGCTAGGTATCGAAAACTATTTCTTTGAATTAAAAGTTATTTTACAATAAAATTAATTAAATTAAATATATAGAAATTTTCGCTTTAATACAAACGATGAGGACGCACTATGTAAATGTACAGTATTTTTATATTTACATTTTATATAATTATGGTACCTAGAGGTATTAATCATAAAATTAAATATCAATATTTAATGTGTTATAGCAATGTAATACTCATTTCGGCTAGTCGCTCCATCTATGTAATTGCTTAGCACCGCCATCTACTGGCAAATGGAAACATTACGGAGTCAGATGAATATCAGCTTACGAGCCAGTTCTACTAACGCCATCTAGCGGTGAATAGTGCAAAGAGGTTCTATTGTACGTAGCACGAAAATACACAGCTGTAAAGAATTTTCACAAAAATTCGTACGCGAACCTACTTTGAACAAAATAAATGTAGTAGTTCGCTAATAGATGGCGCTTAATATTTTCTTCCCTTTTTATGAAATCAGTATAGATGAGTGAAATAGATAAAAAAAATTAGTCAAACAGCTTACAAATCGTAGTACGAGTTAAAACGATCACTGGTTTGATTCCCGCTCTGGACAGATATTTTTATTGGTACAAATTTTGTTTCGGTCCCGCCTACTATCATAGATAGTTGTGTTACGGAAATATCCGCAAACCTAAAGAAGAGCAGCATTATGGATTCAGCTCCAAACCTAGAACCCTTCTTCTATGTGAACAAAGAGCCTTTGGTTCAACAGTGGGCAATCAATAAAAAGCTATAACTATTTTGTATTTATATAGTACTAGCTGACCCTGCAAACTTAGTTTTGCCATATATGATATTAACCCTCGCAACCCCCTCTTGTGGGTGGAATTTCGTAAAATCCGTTTTTAGCTGACCTCTACTTGGCGAAAGGAATATTTCTTCCAAATTTCAAGTCTCTACGCCTTATGGTTCCAGAGATATCGTGATGAGCCAATGGGTGGAAATCTCTTTTATATATATATATAGATATAGAGATGATGTATAGATATTAGATACTATACTACGATACTAACAACCGCTCTTGTGTAGTGGTACGTGTAGTGGCCTTAAACACCGACGGTTTGCCGGTTCGGTTCCCGTTCGAGATGGATGTTTGTATTTGTACAAAATAATATTTCTTTCCGGTTTGGATCTCTGTCCTTGTATCTCGGAGAACACGTTAAGCCGTCGGTCCCGGTCCCATAAATACCTGATAGCGATCGTTACTCATAGTAGGGAACATCCGTCAACCCGCAGTGGATCAGCGTGGCGCATTTAGCTCCAATCCTTCACCTACATGGAGAAAGAGCTATGCCCAACCGTGGGATGTTACAGGCTGAATCGTACAATAGATACTATGAACCAACTATTTTCCTTTCTTGACAGTTTTTAATAAAAAATTCCTTTAGTTAAAGTAAAATTTAAAAAACAAAAAAAAAAAAACGAAGAATAGGTTGTAATCTACTTATAACTTCAGTTTTAAAATTTTATATTACGGAAGAGAAATGACTTCAAAAACTTTAGAACCATTTCGAAGTGAGGAAAAATTTCGTCAACCCTAATTACAGTGACAAATTGCCGTACTTTCGAAGTGCAACCGGAGCTGTGACTTTGACAAAGTTGCATCTGCAAAATGGACATTTCCTCGAAGTTCTAATTTCGCTTTAAAGTATTTTCCGAGATTCAAGACAAAGAGATGACAATTAGGGTTTTGTACACACGTACTACTTTATATAATTGTGTTTCTTTGCAAATAAAAAAAACCGTTATCAATTACATCGACACGTAATATTACAACGTGTTTTTTTTATACAATTAGGTCGGCAAACAAGCGTACAGTTCACCTAATGAAAAGCGGTTACCATAGGCTATAGACGCTTGCAACACCAGAAGCATCACAAGCACGTTGCCTCTAATCACCCCAGGAGCTCTGGTTACCTTATTCACCATAGGAACACAACCTTAAAAGCAGTATTATTTTTTAATTTACTTCCCCAGTCGGGCTGCTCCAGAATTTGAGCAGGATATTTCCTGCTGTGCCCTACCTCAGTTTATGCATTAGAAGCAAAGAAAAAATTAAACTGTTTTTCCTGTTTGTAATATTAGTACCTACATGATTTTCTAATGTATATAATATGTATATAAAAACGAGATTATTATTTTTTTCAAATTATGAAAAAATACCACAACTCTCATTGAGTATCCTAATTTATTTTTTAAACGATTTAAAAACTAAATAATATCAGACTCTTCAAACTTAAATTCCCTTTGGCTTTGTGTTTCACAAAATTTTTAAATTTTGCTTTCGCGTTTAATTTTTAATTAATGATGAATAAAATATTCGTAGTTTTAACACACACGGTTCTGTTTCTAAGCTATTTGTTGTGTTATAGGTAATAGACGACCGAATATTTAACTGCGTATTTTTTTATTATATTTTATTTTACATATCTATTGTTTAAACATTTAGGCAACTTAAGGTCAGTTTCAATACTCTATCTATCTATAAATTGCTTGCTAGAGATATAATTTTGACGTAATCCCCATACGCTTACGCTTCAGCCTGTAATATCCCAGTGTTGGGCATAGGCCTCTTTTCCCATGTAGGAGAAGGATTAGAGCTTAATCCACCAAGCTGCTCCAATGCGGGTTGGTGGATATATTCCCTACTATGAGTAACGATCGCTATCAGGTGTACATGATAACAACCAGGACCTACGGCTTAACGTGCTCTCCGAGGCACGGTGGGGAGACCCATAAGGACTGGAGAAACACCCAGACCACGTCAAACATCCGTATAGCCAATACAAACGTTTGACATGTGCGGGGATCGAACCTGCAACCTCCAGTGCAACAGCTACAAACTAGTGCTGTAACCATTGCTTCAACGCGGCGTCTACTCCATACAAATTGTTTAAAAAACCTATCGCTAATAAGCAAAACCAGAGGTACATCGATTATTGAAAAAGGCCGTTAATGTGTGGTTTGGATAATAGTCGAGATACATAATTATGTTGAAGACAGCATTATTGAAACTATCATCAGACATCATGTGGGCCTAAAGTGGGATAATGAAGCAACGAATTACGTCATCAATGTCGTAATTTTCGTTTTCTTTTTGACCGAATTACCCAAAAGTTCGGCCAGCCTCAGAATATCGCGCCAATTTTTTTCCCTCGAACTTTTTTTGTCTCCGACGTATACGTATATTAACATTTACTAAAGATTAAATACATAAAAAACGACTCTGAAACTAAAAGCAATGCCACCGACTCACTTAAAACTGCATCAATTTGAATGACAAAAGTTTGATTAAATAACTAACATATATTTTACGATTTAAAGTTAGAACTTTTGAAATTCATTTTGTCTCATTCTCATTTAAATACAAAACATTCGGTTTGTTTATAAACTTGTATACTGTGTTTAATGGAAACATTTATTAAAGACGAAACTTAAATTATTCGAACTTTATCAATCAAAGCTTTTAGCGAGTTCAATTATCCGAAACTTAGCGCCTGCAACTAAAACTTTAACTATAAGTACTTCGTTATCTGCATTATCTTCGTTATCTTATGCTGTGTGGTTACGGCAGTATAGAACATAGCCACCACCTCTCTTTCCGTGGGTGTTGTAAGAGGCGACTAAGGGATAACACAGTTCCACTACCACCTTGGAACTTAAAAAGCCGACCGATGGTGGGATAACCATCCAACTGTTGGCTTTGAAATACACAGGTTGAAGACGGGCAGCAGCATCTTTAGTGCGACAAAGCCAGCCCTGCGGTCACCAACCCGCCTACCCAGCGTGCTGACTATGGGCAAAACACATGAGCAAACATTATGGCGCGAACTTGGGGAGGCCTGTGTCCCGCAGTGAACTGCGATAGGCTGAAGTGACTTCGTTTGAGTCATTGACAAACAAATTGTTAGTTCATTCCGTACATTTTACTCCTAATGTTAATATATACCTCTAATAAATGATATAGCATCATACAAACCTTCACATAGTATCTTCTATATATGATTACGTGAAACAAAAACTTTGTATCCCTTTTTACGGAAATTCCGCGGATAGAGGAGTTAGAAATTTTACTCTCTTCTAATTATTCCTTATAATATTATAGGGAAGGAGTGCATAATCCTATTTTTTTAATTGTACATAAAAATTGGATCAATAAAAAAACATGACACACACTACCATGTATTTGACACACACACGCATATATACTCTTTTGTTTATTATTATAGAAGTATAATATTTGACAACAGAACCATAATAATGTTCAAACTTATAATTTAAATTAATTATGGTCGAATTTCGACCACTGGGCGACCACTAGTTTTAAATCAATTCAATAGAATTTCCGCAATGTGAGCGTTAACTCTGACAATATTGTGACGTCACCGATTATTCCGAAACAATTCCACGCACGGTATTAATTCGTGTAGATCGCTCGTAACGTGTCTTATTAATCTGGTAGTCGGTACTGATTGATGGGAGGGACACGATCACCTGACACGTGGCAACTACGTGACAGAAATACCGAGGTATAGATACGGATCGAGTTATATCAAAACGACGTTAATATAATTATCTATATCTATACTAATATTATAAAGAGGTAAAGTTTATAACTTTGTTTGTATATACTGGGTAATCTTCGCAAATACTGATCCGATCATGAAAATTCTTTCACTAACAGAAAGCTACACTATTCATGAGTGATATAGGCTATATTTTATTGTAATTGAACAAAAAATTCAGTAAATAAGAAAAAGATAAAAATATAATATAAAAATGGTAACGCCATCTAGAGTCTATCGACGTTATTTAGTCTTATTTTAGTCTATCGACGACGTTTTCTAGATTTTTATGATAGATGGCGTTAGAGCAACATATTATTTTAAGTAAGTATTTAAATAAATATGTTATTTAAAGTAGGTATGTTATTTGGTTCTGTAATTTAAAATAATAAATACACGATATTAGTACGATATAATTAACGCCCAACGAAGTGGGCACGGGTCGGCTAGTCATTAATATTTTTAAACCACTTCTTTTTTAAGTAGTTTAAAAATAGAGCAGGTTCTCAATTCGACTGTATTTTTTTTTAAGAGAGGGCAAACGTACAGTCGGCTCACCTGGTGGTAAGTGCAACATCCAAAGACACCCGCTACATCAGAGGGTTAGCAAGCGCGTTGCCGGCCTTTCAAAATAAGAGTATGCTCGTTTTTGAAGGTCCCTAAGTCGTAACGGTTTGGAAATACCGTTGATGGCAGCTGGTTTCATATAGTGTTTATGTGTTTTCCTTCATAACTTTTTACCGGTGTACCAAAGTATATTAATTTTTGTAATCGACGGCGATGTATACAAAAACATTGCACAGTATAGCAACGGACACGAAACGGGCGACGGCGGAGCGGGGCGATCGAGCGATGCACGGGCGACGGTGGAGCGATGGCGACGCGGAAGCGACGAGAACAAACTAGTTTTGGTTTCGTCGCTTGCGCAGGTACACAGTGTTGTATTGAACCCTAGCTTATTTTGTGCCCGCGCGAGATATCGCTGCCTGATCGCTTCGCGTCGCGTCGCCCCGCTGTCATCGTCGCTCGTTTCGTGTCCGCGGCCTTAGAGCTTGTCATGTCCCATTTAAATTTGAGCGAGATCTAACGAGTAGTTTTAGAGTTATTCTTTAATAATGCGCATTTATTTGAATATATTTTTATCGACTAGCTCCGTCGTATTACTTGACGATTTAATTGAAGTCAGGTTTTTGTTTTCGATTAAACACAATTATTAGAAGTTAATCTTATTTATTTTACTGATGCTGGTTATCTTAAATACATTATAATTGAAGATAAAAGGAAACATATATGTGTTTGAAAGAGACACACAAAACATAGATAATTACAAGCTATATTCTGATTGGTATTATAAATAGGTTGAAAATATCATACTTTCATTATTTTTTGGTACCAAGTAATAAAAGTAATACTTTGTCCATCAAATCAAAGTCACCCAGATATGATTTGCGTAATGGCATTCAAATCGCATATTCCCCATAGACGATTTGGTTACGTGGAATGTCAATATATCAGGTAAATTTTGCAAATCGTTCTAACCATCGGTTTTCGACAAACATTATATAATTTTATAACATAAAGCAGAAATGTTTTGTGTGTCTGAATCAAAGGTTACTGATGGAAGTCTCTTATTTCAATAATGTGATAATGTCTCTTACCAAGGATAAAAGGAGGGGATGAAGACTTTCTTTGGTACCACAACATACATATCTTCAAGATATTTCCCCTCACTATCTGGCACAAGATCTTTAAGAATAAACTTTTGGCATGAAATTCCAGTATGTAAATTTAGGTCCGAACTCGTAAAAATCTTCAATCAATTATTTGACTAAAAAAAAAACGACGTCGCCTAGGCGTTTGTGCTTGTTAATTATGTGTCTACGGATTCCAGGCACAAGAATTAATCTTTATGGGGGCTGTTGAGTGTAGCATCTTTTTTTATGAATTATTCTGTAAAAATTATGACTCTTATATAAAACTAGCTTCTGACCGCGACTTCGTCCTCGTGGAATAGTTACTTAAAAAAACCCCTGATTTTGAAACATTCTTCATTGGTGCTCCGCTCCTATTGGCCTTAGGGTAATGATATATAGCCTATAGCCTTCCTCGATAAATGGGCTATCTAATACATAAATAATTTTTCAAATCGGACCAGTAATTCCTGAGATTAGCGCGTTCAAACAAACAAATAAACAAACTCTTCAGCTTTATAGTATTACGTAGTATAGATATAGGTACGACATAATAAAACAAATAAAAAATATTTCAAATACTTTATCATTTAAATTATTTGAAGTGCGTACCTAGATTTGACATTGAGTAGGAAAACTTAAATGTGTACTTGATTTTCAATCTCTCAGCTAATAGGGATTAGTTACATAAGTACATATACATACATAGTTAGAGTAAATAGGGTAATGATTGATACGTCTCCATTACGGTATTACTAGAATGTTCTCAGTTTCATCCGCGATAATTTTCTAAATGTATCTGCATATACATAATATTATTATGATTGATTTATATTGTACAAGCGATGTGTACTTAAAAAAACACAATTTCAAAATGGACAACTACAAAATGGAATGGACATTTGTGCGAATATTTCTTTCCGGTCTGGATTTCTATTCTTGTGGGTTCATCGTGCTTCGGAGAGCACGTTAAGACTAAACCAATTCAATGACATTCATGTGATAAACACGTCCAATAAAACTGACAAAGTTTCAAATACATTAATGGGTCGGACTACAGAACAGCTCTGTGGAATCGACCCAATAATACACGAAAAAATCTAATTAAAAACAAATTGTAGAGCAGTTATATATAAGTGCGTCATTTACATATGCACTCAAAAATATAACGCCTAAAACATAACTTCCCTTAGTTGAATGAAATCCTGTATCAGAAACAGACATAACACAAACATAAAAAACCCATACAATATCAAGTATTTTTTTTAGCCTAAACAAATAAACCTAATTTTACTTACAAGTTTATTCTCAATCCTCTGATTGTAGAGTAGAGGTGATATTAGAGCAAAAAGGTTGCTAGTAGAGTTGTTCATTGTTAGACATGTTGTATATATTATATTATAGTGTTATATACAAATAAATAAACCATTGACCATGAGCCAATGCTGTGGAAAACCTCTGTGTCAACCACCCACTACATTGACATAAATCTATACATATATAATTATATTAAAATTAACATCATTATTTAGGACACGAATATTTGCTTCAGCCTGTAATATCCCACTGCTGGGCATCTTTCATAGCCCTCTTTCCCCATGTAAGAGAAGGATCAGAGCTCTCTCAGAGAGGAATGTTAATCAAAGATTAATTTTAGGTACCGCTAACACGGCGCCTATTATTTTATCTTGTAGAATAATACTATCTATTCAAACGAAAATTGACTTTGATATCAAAGACAAACACGCGATTTAATCCAAGGTCTTATAGGGAAACGGCCCTAATAACGTCGGACCCTGTAAATGTATTTGATCGGGGTCCGAAATATCTCGAAAACGATTTCAGTGAAACTACTCTCATCCGGAGACGGTTATAAATGGCGCTATGCATGAATTGTTTTCGACGATTTTCCACTACTTCGTTTTAGTATCTGACCGCGTAGAACAGTGTAATATTTACAACACGTCTACGTATAATACAAAACATTCTTTTGTGTATTCTGTAATTTTTATACAACACATTTTTGTACAACCCATTTGCGTACACGCATTTGCGTACAACGCATTTGTGTACAACGCATTTGTGTACAACACATTAGTGTACAACGTATTTGTGTACAACCCATTAATTTGTGTACAACATATTTGTGTACATGTTTTTAAGACAATTTATTTCTGTACAGCATATTTGTGTACCTATCATTTATAATAACTCGTTTCGGTAGTAAGTTATAATTTTAGTATCAATATTGAAAAATGCCATGATTGAATTCTACCATGATTGTATACAATTGTGACTTGAAAGGCGATATAGGACGTCGATGGCTGTTAATATCATATCGTATTGAAAATTTATGAAAAGGCTACGAGAGCAGGAGCTTATCCCTATTCAAAACTTTTCCTTTTACTAACTATAGGCTCTGAATGGAGTTTGAAATTGGCTTTTTCATAAGACTTTATTAAGATTATTGATATATTAAATTAGGTTGTTTTCAAGAGTTGATTTTTTATATAGACGTATAAATCTATACTAATATATAAAGCTGAAGAGTTTGTTTGTTTGTTTGTTTGTTTGTTTGTTTGTTTGAACGCGGTAAACTCTGGAACTACTGGGCCGATTTGAAAAATTCTTTCAGTGTTAGACAGCCCATTTATCGAGGAAGGCTATAGGCTATGTGTCATCACGCTAAGACCAATAAGAGCGGAGTCCACGTCGACGAAGTCGCGCGCAGAAGCTAGTTTAATAATAAAGACATATATTTTCTCCTAACTATGTCTCTATCTGTCTGACGCGTTAGCGCGACGGTCACAGCACTGGTTCCTGGCTGTTGCGATGGCGTTCGCAGGTTCGATCCCCGCACATAACAAACATTTGTATTGGCCATACAGATGTTTTTCGTGGCCTGGGTGTTTGTGCAGTCCTTGTGGCTCTCCCCTTTCACACTGACCGACCCCCAATAGGTTGTGAACCATATTTCGGGGGTCCGGAAACATCAGCATGGCTTACACAAATGTTTGTCATGTGCCGGGATCCTGTGACTACTGGTGAATCAACTAGTTACAGTTATCATTATCCAACCTGTCATTCATCTGGTTTAACCCAGCATTGGGGTGTTTACAGTTCTTACAACTTTAGGAAACACGACATTTACATTTCAATTTGGATCGCTTCAATATGTCTGTTTAAAATAACTTGGAAACCTTTTTTGTCACAGCCTATCGCAGTCTACTGCAGGGCATGGCCACATGCCTAACCAAACTCGCTTTAAACATCCTGATAGCTCACTATCCTCATCCAGCCTCCACCGGCAATCTTGCGTAGATCGTCGATCCAGCGGGCCGAAGGATCTCCCGCACTGTGTTTGTCAACTTATGGTGTCCACTCCAGGACACGCCTACTTCAGTGGCCATCGGTTCTGTGACTTAGTATATAAATTAATGTAATATATATGTAGATCACGTATTCAAATCACTCGCATATTACAAACTGGGCTACAACTGCGTTACAAATATAACATGGATTCCGTTTCAGCTTAATATCCCCCGGTATATTACTCGGTATTTGATCGCTAGGCGTATTTAAGTATTGCTTTACTGTGATACGAAAGGTGATGTTTTATAACCTGTATACAATACCTTAAACCTGATACTGTTTTTATTCTGATTTTGTACAAACTTATCTTCTAATTCTAAACCATAATGTTATTAACTATATAACATAACATAACAATACGCTTTATTGTACATCAAAACATAAATAATACATAGCAAATTGATTCTAACAAAGTATTATAGGGTACAAAGGGTGGTCTTATCGCTGAATAGCGATCTCTTCCAGGCAACCTAGGGTCAGAGGGAATGGTATTGTATATTATATGGCGTAGCTTCATTGACGTTCACAAGTGCTGTATCAGCCTAAAATGAATAAATTATTTGAATTTGAATTTTGAATTTTATATATTTCTGTAGCTTATATTTGTATTTACTTAAGCACGCCGATCCCTTTCGACTTCCAAGTGAAAAACTCGCCTATTATCGCTTTTTTTTTTCTTTCAACAATTTTTTTAAACGTCTCAAACTTAAGGATTTAGTTCTGTGTCGGGGGTCCGGAGACACACACAAGACACACAAGCACAAACGCCCAGACCGTGGTCTGTATCAAACATCTGTATTGTCAATACAAAATAATGTATGGCATGTGCGGTGATCGAATTCGTTCAACATAATTACATTTTTAAATTTCAATCTATTTTTATGGATAAAAATCAAAATGTTTCAAGCTACGTACCGAGTACATCTTAAAAAGTAACGGATTATTCTATCAGATCGTGTATTAAGGCTTGTTGTCTTTGAATGAGTTGTAGGTATAATTATTATGTTCAACAAATAATATTGTTACCTATGAATCTATTTTATTTATAAAAATAATCAAAATTATTTAACTTATGTAAGATGAATGAATAAGAAAACATAAAAGTAACACATTTTACAATTATAATATAGAGTTGTCTCAATATATTTAGAGTTGCTTATCGTAATTTTAATAACTCATTCATAATTAGTTTTGATTAAAGACTGTTTAGTATTTTCGTCACTAGCTTTCTTATTTTTCTTTTTAAATGTACTCTTATTAATTCAAAGTTAAATAGAGATCAGCCGTTTTTTCATTACAAAGTACAAAAAGAGTATTTTAATTCAACTTAATGCGTAACTATATTATAATAATGTATTACCTATTAAACACAGTAAAACTATAATTATATAAAAAAACAATAATAGTTAATACTGACTTCATCTAAAATCCCAAAAGACTCGAAAACGACTCAAACAAACAACGGTACTATTCAACCACAGTGAAAACAAATAATTCCCTTGTTCTTTTCGTATATAGTAAAATAATTCAGGATTTTACCACCCCAGGGCGTCTCCCAGGGTTGAACACTCCGTCAGTCTGACGCCGTCCTCCGTTCGGGTCGGATGTGTGCGTTCTATGAACATAATTTACGCGCATATAAAAATATTTTTTAATAAAAACGTTTGTGTGTTAATATGAATCGTTTTTTTAAAAGTGATTTATGGTGATTTTTTTTTGTTGGTTAATTAAAAAGTGGTAAGAGTCGGTCATCGTTTAATTATTGTTTAAGATTTAATTGATTCGCAAGTTTCTAAGCGTCGTTCATAGCAATTTTGATTTGTGCAAGGATCTTGATTATTTTGTTTTTGAAATAAACAATATTGTTGATGTGTTTACTTCGAATTGAAATGTTCATTTTATTATGATATATATTAAGTATACGTAAATTTCTTTAAATATTTTTATTGTTTTATATTTCCAAACATACATTGATACGATTTTATTAAATTAAAATTTTAATACGTTATCAGCAACTAATACATATAAAACTACATGTAAATTAGATAAATCTCGTAATTATTACTTAAATACATAGAAATCTATAGCCTTCTGGGCAAAATTAAATTAGGCAAAGGCCGCTTTTATATAACTTTCAATTATAATATTATATTCCATTCCGTGTAGAATGATAATGCGCCTGAAAAAAATATAACACATGTTTATATAAAATCCGTAATAAAACATTTTTTTCAAATCGAAGTCATTTCGACTAATTCACACTTGCTAACTATTATCTATACAAATAAATAAAATCGAAGCGTCTGTTTGTAATATTAAAATAACCGCTTTTAACTAAATGCAAATGGATCTAAACACGGTACATGTACCAAAATAACATTTTTACAATTTCTGTCTGTCGGTCTATCTGTCTGTTTGTTTCGGTTAATCTCTGAAACGGCTGGACCGATTTTGACGGGACTTTCACTGACAGATAGCTGACGTAATAAGGTGTAACTTAGGCTACTTTTATTTTAGATCTTTTTTTATAACTGCGAACTGAACAATAACTTTTTTGTTAAATTCCACGCGGACGATGTCGCGGACACAGCAGCTAGTGTATATTTTTATAGTTATTTAATATAAAGAATAGAATATAGTTTACTAGTTTCTGATAAACGTATCTGACTACAATTTATTTTTGAGATTTATCTTTTTTTTTTCATTATCAAATAAAGAAACAATATGTAGGTACAAATTCACAATTATAAGTAGCAAAAGAAAACCACTAAGGTTTGTACAGTGCTACATTTTATTATTATTACAATCTTTTATTTAACTTGCAATGTATGTATGTATGTATGTATGTATGTATGTAACTTTAATGAATGTTTGTTCGGGTGAAATCTTGCAACTCAATTTTGAAGCAGATATCTTCAACCAATTGAGCTGAAATTTTGTATACAGGTTCGATTTGGATAACAATGCATGGTTTGTATGTATGCATGTATGTATGTATGTTTGTTAGGGTGAAATCTTGCAACTCAATTTTGAAGCAACCAATTGAGCTGAAATTTTGTATGCAGGTTCAATTTGGATGACAATGCATGGTTTGTATGTATGCATGTATGTATGTATGTTTGTTCGGGTGAAAACTTGCAACTCAATTTTGAAGCAACCAATTGAGCTGAAATTTTGTATGCAGGTTCAATTTGGATGACAATGCATGGTTTGTATGTATGCATGTATGTATGTATGTTTGTTCGGGTGAAAACTTGCAACTCAATTTTGAAGCAACCAATTGAGCTGAAATTTTGTATGCAGGTTCAATTTGGATGACAATGCATGGTTTGTATGTATGCATGTATGTATGTATGTTTGTTCGGGTGAAAACTTGCAACTCAATTTTGAAGCAACCAATTGAGCTGAAATTTTGTATGCAGGTTCAATTTGGATGACAATGCATGGTTTGTATGTATGCATGTATGTATGTATGTTTGTTCGGGTGAAATCTTGCAACTCAATTTTAAAGCAACCAATTGAGCTGAAATTTTGTATGCAGGTTCAATTTGGATGACAATGCATGGTTAACTTTGTGACGTCATATTGGATTTAGACTTTTGAGTGCGGACTAGTTATTTTTAGAGCACTTCTACAATATGGGTATCAAATGAAAGGGCTTGCTAAGAATAATTTGAATAAAGTGACGTGACAACCGACTAAAAAGCCAAAAATAAATTAAAAGTAAAAAACCTTTTAAAAAAACAAGCTTTTATTTGAATGCACTAAAACGAAAAAAATAAATTTTTACTTTAAAACTTTTACTATCTACTTATAAAGTCATTACACATAATCTATATGATATAAAAGCTTGTCGCGAGATTTGCTTGTAAACAAGTAAATTAAATAAATTGATGTGATTGATTTTAACTATTAAAATTTTCAAACTAAGGAAATACGAGTACTCATATCTCGCGACAAGCTTTTCTATCATATAAATTATGTGTAATGACTTTATAAGTAGATAGTAAAAGTTTTAAAGTAAAAATTTATTTTTTTCGTTTTAGTGCATTAAA
Organism: Melitaea athalia; assembly: GCA_905220545.2. NCBI lineage: Eukaryota > Metazoa > Arthropoda > Insecta > Lepidoptera > Nymphalidae > Melitaea > Melitaea athalia. The sequence goes on from HG992201.1 coordinate 905,675, forward strand.
ATAAAAGCTTGTTTTTTAATTACATTTCATAATGGTAAAAAAAATTGTATATGGGTAAGGTGCATATATTTGTTTCGATCACGATTCAGCCTGTAATATCCCACTGTTGGGCAGAGGCAGAGGAAGGATCGGAGCTTAATCCACCACGCTACTCCAATGCGGTTTGGCGGATATTTTCCCTACTATGAGTAACGATCGCTATCAGGTGTACATGATAACAGCCGGGACCGACGGCTTAACGTGCTCTCCGAGGTACGGTGGCGACTGGGGAGACCCACAGGGACTGCACAAACACCCAGACCATGGCAAAAATCTGTATGGCCAATACAAATGTTGTCGTGTGCGGGAATCGAACCCGTAACCGCCCGCGCAACAGCCAATCGCAATCCAGTGCTCTGACCGCTGCGCCAACGCGGCGTCCATATATTTGTATATTTATTTAGTATATCTATTTGCAACATCCGAATTAAAGGTTCGTTGTTTATAAGATGGCGATAAAAGGCTCATAGCATACTAATATTATAATATATTTGATTATTTTAAAACGCCAAATCGTAAACTTATTACAAAACTACATAATTATCTCGTAATTGACGCAGGCTGTATTATGACGCTCGAACTAACGCAAAAATTATAAATAAGGCAAAACCATTCGTGACGCCTAGTCTGTTATAAAAGTAAAACATCTTTAGCTAAACAAAAATTCGCATCTGCTTATAATGTTTCATCAAAAAATTTTCACGGCCACTGAATCCATTCATCATCTATGGATAGTACTAAAATGTTTACATTTTGACGTCAATAAACGAACTAAACTTAAAACAACATATACAAATATACTTAATATATAAAATATAATATTTGATATAAGCTTTTTAACCGACTTCAAAAAGGAGGAGGTTACTCAAATCGACCGTATATGTATATATATTTTTATGTATGTTCGCGCATAACTTCGTCGCTTGTGAACCGATTTTGATAATTCTTTTTTTCTTGGAAAGGAGATATCCCTAGTTTGGTACCATGATAAGGAAACCAGGATCTGATGATGGAATCCCAGAGAAATCGAGGGGAACCTTCGAAAATCGTAGTGATGACTAGTGCGTTTGTTAATATTTTTCGTCTACTTACGTTGTATTACTTGTCGATGTAATTGAAGTCGGTTTTTTTTTTCGTTTGCTAGCAAACACATTTATTTCTTTAACTTACGAGATCAGTGAAATTAGAAACACTATCACTGAAAATCGTGTAAATTAATAAAAATCATGGTGTAATATTTTCTGTATTGTTCTTTTAATCTGGTTTACGATTGTAAAGATAATTCTCGAGTAAAACTAAACAAAAACTGTTCCATTGTCAGTGCAGTTAAAATAACCGTTAAATTTTCTGTAATTTTCCCAATTCTCTGTGCAATTTTTATTCCTTAAAAACTGTTTACAAAGTATAAGAAAACTTTAAAAGAGAAGACATTCTCCCATTTTCTATTTTAGTATTTTTGTTTTTATTTATTATCATTTTATACAATACGCGTACGAAGTCGCGGGTGGCCGCTAGTATTTAAATAATATTAAGCAACACATTTAGCGAATCATTCTATTTGGATAGATTTAATAAGGCTTTAATTTCATTTGTAATATTGTTACTACTTAAATATATTATTGAAACCATAAAGGACAATGCCTATTTTCTATGAAGCCGTGCCCGGGTACGTGTTCAGACAATTCATATATTTAAGTATCCTTTATTAATCGAAAATAGATTTTTAATAATATTCTAAAAGTGATTAAAACTGTAGTTTATACTTTAATTAAAAAAGATATTTTATTTGTATTCCGGGTTTGTGCTGTCAAAACATATTAAATATAAATACCAAGTCGGAAACGCAACCATAGAAATAAACGCTTTTTTTAATTAAATTATAAACCCCAACACGACCAGAAAATTGACATATTAAAGTTTTCTTTATTAATTAAAACTAGATTTTTAATAATAGTCTAAAAGTAATCAAAGCCGTGGTTTATATTTTAATTTAAAAAAAGCGTTTGTTTGTATGGTTGCTATGACGACTTGCTATTTATATTTAAACTATTTTGACATGACAAACGCGGAATACAACTAAAATATTTTTTAAAATTAAATTATAAACCACGGCTTTGATCACTTTTAGAATATTATTAAAAATCTAGTTTCAATTAATAAACGATACTTAAATATATGAATTGTCTAAACTAGTCAAAGCACGTACCGGGCACAAATAGGCATTGTCCTTTTCTGCTCGCAAACGAAAAAAAAAACCGACTTCAATCTACATTGACAAGTAATACAACGTAGTCGAAAAAATAATCAAATATGTATCTAATTAATATACACATTATTGAGTAGATATAGTTCAAAAGTTACTTATCAGATCTCGCTCAAATTTAAATGAGACCACATAAAAAGTACTAGCTTTCAAATAAAGGTAGAGACATGAAAACTGGTACACACAGTAAAAAGGAATGAGGAGACACCTCCTCCTTTGGTTTAAGTCGGTTAGAAAGGGATGTATAAAACAAACAACGTTTATATAATACACAAATAAAAGTACAACGTACAAAAGATGCATTAAGGAATATCTTAAAGCCTTTTGAAGTACACGATTCTTCGTTTGTATTTTCTTAGTCAAATAAAAAAATATCATCTGTTACTACGATAAACTAGTGGAGATGTATGTTTGTTTATACAATATTTTGTTTATACATTATATTTACAGTAAAAGGTAAATCTAAATTACCTTAGAACTTTATTTAGAAGATTTAAAAATATATTTTTACTTCATTTTATTTATGTTATTGGTAGTAAAAAGATATACCTACATAAAAAATACTCTAATAATAAATGAACACTACCAAATCCTGAAAAGTTTTTATCGATAAGTATTACGTAAAAGCACTCGAAAGCAATGGTTATTTATTTTAATTAACATTAAATTACAATACAAATTACAAATTAAAACCATACTAGAACAAATTGTTTGACTCATACTCGATATTCTCTTTAATATTCAGCTAAAAAGATTTATTGTATTCACAACAAGGTTTGATCACAAATGAATTTGGACTATAAAAGATACGACAAGTTGAAGTACAAAATTATAATAAAATCTATTATTTAAATATATTGTCATTAGGAAATTCGAATACTACAAAAAATCTGTTTTTTTTTTTTATACAACTAGGTTGGCAAAATAGCTTACGGCTCGTAGAAGTATCGTAAGTTCATTGCCGACCCTATCTCTAATTCTCCACAGGAGCTCTGGTCACCTTACTTACAAACAGGAACACAACACTGCTTGAAAATAGTATTATTTAGCTGTGATCTTTTGTAAGGTCGAGGTACTTCTCCATTCGAGCTGCTCTATACTTTCACCAGAATATTTCCTGCTGTACCCTATTAGTATTTAGAAAATTGATGTAACAAATAATTAAATAAAAATAATATGTTACATAAAAGTGCTATCATTAAGAAGGTAAGATATCAAAAATAATTCTTATAAAAAGTGGTTTAGTTAAAATTGAAACGTGGTAAGGATTGTTAAAAGTTTTCAGTGTTCAGACTTTGAAAATTTACTTTAAAATACAGCTACGAAGCTAAAACTTACAACGCATTTGAATCGTCACTTTTTAATTTTTAAATCTGTTCCACTACCAGAAACCTTAAGAATATAAATAACTAGCTTCTGCGCGCGACTTCGTCGGCGTGGACTCCGCTCCTATTGGACTTAGCGTGATGATACATAGCCTATAGCCTTCCTCGATAAATGGGCTATCTAACACTGAAAGAATTTTTCAAATCGGCCCAGTAGTTCCAGAGATTTCCGCGTTCAAACAAACAAACAAACAAACAAACAAACAACCAAACAAACAAACTCTTCAGCTTTATAATATATTATTAGTATAGATTAGAATAGTTGAGCAATTTTATAATTGGCTTTACACGTTTCTCTTTTAGTACAAACGAGAACACTAGACAATTAAAATGATATGCAATATTATTAGCTCATTAGTGAAAAAAGAAACTTGAAAATAAATACAGATTAGCCATTGATTATTAGCCAAAGCCTAAGCACGCGTATACACGTAGCTGTTTTGTTAAAGGTCACAAAATCGATTTCAATTATAAAAAAATAATTGTAGATTGTTCAAGTATTTGAGTTTTTCCACAAGCTTTCATATCTTATTTAAAACGTCCTACAGATGTAATAACTTTCGCCATAAATTTAACTTTTGTTAACACGAGAAATACTGTGTGTCGATAATATTCATTTATTGAACAATTATCACGTACCGGAAAGTTTTCAGTACATGTATTCGTATCTTTAATAAAGTTTTGTTGTACATCTACTAATATAAACATGATCTCATATTAGCTTACCTTGTTTAACAAATCATATACATTGTTAAACAGAATTGTTTACAACAATTCCGTTACTTTTAAGTATGATATTATTTAACAAAAACATTATGTTGACAATAGAACGATGACTACTCTTACCCAAGCAATAATAATATATAAGTTATATTACTTAAAAAATAAACAAACAAAATAAGAAAATATTTAAAAGTGAAACAATACCATTTGTGGAAAAAAGGAATATGATATGACTTAAATCAGTACCCTGTGAGACTCCAAGGCTAAAACAACCATGGCGTCGTCAAACGGTAAAGAAAGTGGTAAAATGACTGCTTCGATAGACAGTTTAAAGTTATCCAGTAAGAATACATCCAAACATGCATCGTCAGAATCAGTTCTGTCGAAGAAAGATAAGGAATGTTTGCAAATGCAGGAGTGTAAGAAGAAGCTGCTCGCTATGGAGCCACAAATTATTATTAGAGATGAGAATGTGGTGCTACGTTCACCGCCTCAGAAAAAAATCGTCATGCCTCCAACGATCAATCCTGAGGTATGTATGTTATTAGAAATAATTATATTCAGTTTGAATAGTAGTAATGTTTTAGTGAAAATATATTTTTAATACAGTTGCTCAAAAAGTGGCGTATTGCAGGGACGTATAGCGTTCGGGAAGTGGGCTATTACACACTCGTGCTTTTTTTTAACCTTTCCCGAACTCGTGCGTTCTCTTTCCCAACTGTCAAAATAATGTCTATTAAAAAGAAAAACCAACCATGAAGTTTTTACTAAAAAAATTCATATAAGTTTTTATGATTCATGCAAATACGTATATTTCTTAAAAGAAGCTACTAATTTGTTTCAATATCAGATTTAATGATTTGATTGAATGACTTTGGTTAGGTTTCATTTCATTTCATTTTATCTCATTAAATTTCATTTGCATTACATATCAATAAGAAACATCTACTGAAGACTTAGCTGTATGGGCATAGTTTCCCTTTGCCTACCAGAATGGGTGAAGAAAAAAAAAACTCTGCTTATATTCTACGGTTGGCGCCATTTTTCAGAAATTTTCTTTGCGATTTTGTTTTCTAAAATTGTTTCATTTTTTCGCAACTGTATTAAAAATAGTCGTTCAGTACACGTGCGGAACCGTCATTGCAACTTGTTCCGAGTGTCAACCCTCGCCTTCGGCTGCGCCTCGGCTCGGGTAGACATTTGTCGGAACTCTTTGCAATGACAGCCTTTCCGCACTTGTAATGAAATATACTATTTTTCTTAGTATTATACAGAAAACTGTACATATAACTAACTACTATAAAAGAAAACTATATATTTATATAGATAGCATAGTTTTTACTCGTAATGTACACATATACATATATCTTGTATATAACACGTCATAAAAATGTAATCGCTTATTGTCAAATAAGTAAGAATACGGTGTTGGAACAAGATATTTCACTGAAGTAAGCTTTTATTTCTTCAAGCTGAAATATTAACAACAAGAAAAACAACTGCTTTAAAAATGTAATATTTTATTATTTACTCATTTACATTTTTAGACATTTAGATACCAGCTGCTACGCTATCTCATCAGTGCGAAATCTTTTAAGTGATGAATGATTTCTCCGAGACTTTGGATTTATTTGCATAATTATTTTGTTTTTTGTTTGAAAGCATAATATCTTAGGGTGAGGCCAAACGAGCGTAATTTTGTGGGTTGTCAGTCGCGTAATTTCGGTCGCGTAATTTCTGCTGTATTCAGTTTCATGCAAAAGTCCACTTCGTGCCACACGGCGACGCAAAATGAGTCTGAAATGAGAGAGATGAGAATTTCTGCTAGGCAGAAATTCTGCGACTGAAATTACGCGACTGACAACTCACAAAATTACTCTCATTTGGCCTCACCCTTAATGGTTTGATATAAACTTTTGGAATGTTCCAATTGCAAGCTGTGTTGTGTTGTTCTAATGATTATTAGTAAATCAAAAAGACTATAACAGACAAAGCAATAATATTGCTATCGTGTATTGTAACATTCCTAAGATCATTTAAATAGCAAGAGCTCCTAGGCAGGGTTATGGGGTTGTCTGCTAGCACTCGCACACAAACATTCCCACTAACCTGCACATGTCGAGCACGCTCAGGACGCGGTAAACGCGCTCACTAACCTGCGCGACCTGGTAATGCACACAACACACACACGTGAGTGTGAACACACACACTATCACACAACCACACGACCTCACCTGACTAGTGCGCCTGGTGATGCAGGTGTTCATAGGCTTTGGTATACTGACAACCACTCGTGGTCCACAAGACAGAACGTACGCTTATGTGTCACCATAAATATACAAAAAAAATAGAAATGTTTGTCGAAAATTTGATTGATTTTTTTTTTTATTTCCTTGATTTCTAATATCTCCCTCTATTTACGAAAGCTCAAAAATGTATCGATAACAACGCTGACACCAATTCCCGTGTTATTGAAACGATGAAAATACAAATGGATCGTAAAAACGTGCGGTTCGAGCTTTGAAAAACAAAATCAATTTAATTGTACACATAGACCGATCTAGACAAAGCTACAAAATTAACGGAATAATTTTTATGTGTTTTCTATAGAAATATCAAACAAGCAAATGTTTTATTTTGTTTGTTGATCCTCTATAACTCGTCTATCTTCTTCTCTTCTTCGTCTTTCCCTCAATGATGAGGATCGCGACCACCAATGACTTCTGTCCATTGAATGCGATCGTATGCAGCGTGTGTTGCCCGGTGCAAGCTGCCCCCCACTGCATTCCTGATGACGTCGGACTATCTTGCTGGTGTCCTCCCTTTGGCGCGTTTCCCTGCGACTTGTCTATAGTAAAACAGAATTAAGAGTGCGAAAGAGAAGGGTGATATTTTCTTATCACCTTTCTCTCTCTCTCGTAGATCGTAGCTGGAGATACTTCCATTTTTTTTATGTCTCACTACCCTTATCGAGTCGGTCATCTCAACTAATATGGTTTTTTTCTCGTCTCGTTGAATATTAATAACAAAATCAGATATAATTAATGTGAGCAATAACTTATCTATACAAAAATCTCATGATCAATTCTTAGAAAGACCTTCGATTTCGGCTCCTGACAAAAGATTGTGTGGGATGTAAGGATGTGTCTTAGTTTAAGATTTAGGTGTGTTGGTTTCATTTTGTTTTTTTTTTCATTTGTTTTGATTCATTCTATTTCATTTCTGATCTTTGAAAAATTATAAGAAGATAAAATAAGTACAAAATAATTTAACGACTTTCGCACATTCGACAGTCTTTAACCACTCACAATGAATTATTTGTTTTTTCTAATGTTTACGCGAATTTCACTTATTATAATGAAACAACTTTTTCGGATAACCTCCCATGGTTGCTGTAAAGTATCCGAAACGTCGGGCATCGAAAAAACTTAATAAACCGCGATAAAATCCGAAAAAGTTGTTTCACTATAAAGATGTTTTTGTTATAAATTTTCGACGTGTCTGGATCAAGATCCGCGGGATCACACGGTAAAGTCGGTACACATTGTAAAATCATCACCATCCCGCAGTTTTTGTTGGGTACAAAATTCACATAAACAAAACAGCACATTCTAAAGCGTCAGGAAGCACGGGGCAACAAAAATCGAATCTTTACTCCACGAAGTATAGATAGGAAGGAATCCGAACGTAATGTTAAGCGAATAGTCTCAATTTAGACGACTATTACAATTGACAATTTAGTTCTAATTTTGCCGATAGAGCGCGCCATTTACAATAAGTTACTGGTACGTAATAAATACAGGCGCAGCCAGTGGCAGAAAAGAGAACTAACTACATTAACTGCTGGTTACATTATTTGTGTACCATGAATTCTATCAAAAAGCCTAACAACTAAAATACCGTTCGGACTCCTTCCTATCTATATACTTCGTGCTTTACTCCTTGTAATATCAAATCAGATGACATTTTTTTCGCAACGTACCTACTGTATTTGAATCGTGGCAAAACATTTTGCTTTCAAGTAATGTTATGTTCCTGTGGTGATAGCCAGAGTTTGTGGATAGGTATGTGCTGTTTTGGACAGCGAGAGTAGGGTCAGCAACGCGCTTGCAATGCGCCTGGTGTTGCAAGCGTCCATACTCCATAGGCTGCGGTAATCACTTACTAGATGGGCTTGTTTGCCATACATGTATGTAAAATATATAATTACATTCAAGGCACAATTATTAACTTAGCTCACTTAATATTGATTCTACATTAAGTCTTAAAATCAAAAGATTTACGAAACTTTGCCAATTATATTTTCTTACTCAGACTTATTCAAGCTTTATTTGTAAGCAAAATATATTAAGACTTTCATTCAATTTCACGCACAGTCGGTTCACAAAGGTACCCTAAACGAAACCAATTCGTTCAAAGCTAATTTCGTACCGTTCTTAATGTGAAATATTTCAAGCATTAGATTCGGTAATGAGATAATTAAAAACTTATTCAATTGTTTCATATAAAAATTAAAGTCTTTTATAAAGGTGATACTAGCTGCGACACGCGGTTTTACCAGCGTGATCACCAATTCCGTGGGGATGTCGGGATAAAAGTAGCATAATTATGTACTCTAAATCTCCAGCTATCTCTGTAGCAAGTTTTATTAAAATCGAAAGTAAAATCGAAAGAGTAACAAACATAAATACATACATAAATCCTCTCAAACTTTCACACTTATATTATTAATAGAATTAAGAAGATGTGTGATATGATACTTACATTTATGCTTTGAAAAATGTTCTCATTATTATTACAGTAGGCTATATTATCTTTTACTAAGACACATAGAAACGAAGTAAAAACTTATAGAAATGATAAAAAAATGTGTTTATAATAGTCACATGGCGGTGCGAAGTTCGCTGACTCTAGTCTATACTAATATAATAAAGCTGAAGAGTTTGTTTGTTTGATTGTTTGTTTGTTTGTTTGTTTGTTTGAACGCGCTAATCTCAGGATCTACTGGTCCGATTTGCAAAATTCTTTCAATGTTAGATAGCCCATTTATCGAGGAAGGCTATAGGCTATATATCATCACGCTAAGACCAATAAGAGCGGAGTCCACGCCGACGAAGTCGCGCGCAGAAGCTAGTATTATAATTATAAGAGGAAACTATCTAAATATACTTCGCACAAACGAACAAACTTTTCCACAATTTATAATAAAAAACTATGATAGCATACTTTTTACATAAACTTCGTTCAATGGATCTACAAAAGAATAAGAAAAAACTCAACCTTTATTCAAGACAGTTCCAAGTTTAATAAAATAACGACAAATCATTAGTTTGAACTTCTTTGTAACTACAATCTGTGAGTATTCTTCAATTGAACTTATAATTTAGTTGCTATAAAAAGAAATTTTTTTTTTGTGAAGAGATAATTATTCGAGATAAATTTCTTGGTCCTTCCTTTCCTTGATGTTTTTGAGCAACTTCTGGACTCCCTCCTCAGTTATATGTGGTGGGGTTTTAGACAAAAAAAAAGCTAAAAATCACGTAAATTTTATTTTTACTAAATACTTGTAAAAATTTATTAAATTTTGAAAAAGTAATCATCGTGATACAAATTTCCAGACAGATATGAAGGTTGGCGGGTCTTTTTTGGTCGATTTTCTTTGTAATTTAAAAATTGCGCTTGTAACTGATATATAGGGCACAGCATAAAGCATTCTTGCTCAAAATATGGAGCAGCCCGACTGTAGTACCTCGACCTTACAGAAGACCACAGCTAAATAATACTGTTTTCAAGCAGTATTGTGTTCCTGTTGGTGAGTAAGGTGACCAGAGCTCTAGGAGGGATTGGGGATAGGGTGGGCAACGCGCTTGAGATGATTCTGGTTTTGCAGGCGTCTATAAGCTACTATAATCGCTTACCATCAGGTGAGCCGTAAGATTGTTTGCGGATCTAGTTATAAAAATAAAAAATTACAATACTATTGTTATCTCATAGCAATGAGAGATGTATTTAGTATAATACATGCATCATGAAAATTATTTCAACAAATTGCTTTTTAAAGTGCAATAACGCGAATATACTTTACAATAGATGTGAGATAATACAACTGTTTCTTGTTGTTATTATTGATTTTATTAAAGCAATGTGAAAATCAACACTTGCAACTGAATCATTACACACGCTATTTTATATTGACTGATTAGTTGGCGCATTTGGGAGTGTGGTCTTGCTTTTGGCTTCAGAATTGCGGATTCAATTACGCCTTATCATGGAAGTGTAATTTTTTGATTAGAATAAATATTCTAATCTTTATGGAATTTCTACGCCTCAATGTTTCTTGTTTCTCCGTCATATTGGAAGTTAGAAACACTTTTTTTCACACAATTTTTTTTCAGTGTTTTGATTGCATATTTTAATTCGTTTTTATTTTTATTTTTGTGTTACCCACACCTGAGGAAATTATAAAGATTTTAAATCATATCAAAATAACCGGGATCTGTAACGAACTCGCTATAGACGACGCCAAGGTTTGCTTAAAACCTAAAAATCATCATATCAAGAATTTCGACGCGGCTAGATGAGGACCCATAGCTCAGTTGGCAGAGCGCTGACACGGCACGTCAGAGGGCGCAGGTTCAAATCCTGCTGGGTCGAAAATTTTGATATGATTTAAAATCTTTGCATATTTTAAGTAAAAAATTATTCCAACGATTGTGAAAAGTCTGAATGGTAATGGTAATTGTAATTACCTAAAAATATTACAGTATAGTACAGTATCTAATATACAAACACATATAGTTGATGGCAAAGGTGGACTTATCCCTAGAAGAGATCTCTTCCAGTCAACCAATGGTCATGAGAGAGAGTGTCGTATAGCGGGGGGACAGTGCAAGAAATAACAACGTAAAGAATTGTTAAATAACTGTAACATATTACATAATTTTTGCGTTCATATACCTAGATATCGAAATAAGTGCATAAAAATATACTAGCACTAGCTGACCCCGCAAACATTGTTTTGCAATTATATGTTATTAACCCCCGCAACCCCCTCTTGTTGGTAAAATTTCGTAAAATCCGTTCTTAGCTGACCTCTACTCGGCGAAAGGAATATTCCTACCAAATTTCAAGTCTCTAGGCCTTATGGTTCCAGAGATATCGTGATGAGTCAATGGGTGGAAACCTCTTTTATATATATAGATAAGAAGATAAGAACATTATATAAATATAGATATTAAAAGAAACGACACTTTTACGGTCGATATGCATAAATGGGGACATTATTCTTACGACGCGGTTATAAAAATCTCGTAAAATTCGTAACCCATTGTCGAATAACCATAATAACTTGTTTTTAATGTAAGATTAATATCTTGTGACGTCGTGAAGTATGTCTTCTAAAAAGTATATGAGATAAGGTGACGTTCGTTTTAACGTGAGACAAGAGAGTGGTGGTGATGAATGTTTATATGCATTATAGCTCTTTTATTGAGCTTACAATAAATAAATAAATATCCATAACATACCTACACCCACACACACAGTCGTCTGTTCCTAAAGTAAGCAACTTAATGCTTGTGTTATAGCTAACAGCCGACTGGTATATGTAGCTACATATTTTTTTCCATAAACATACACTTAATAATACATATTTAATAAATATATATATTACACCCAAACTCAGGGTGGAAATCGAAGCCACAATCCCCGGAACAGAAAGCAGGGTCACTACAAACTGCGCTAACGGGCTAGTCAACAATGTAACTAGTGTCACAAGCAAAATGTCAAAGTGTTGTTTCGTGACATGAAAAGGATTATGTACTACTCGCTCACAATGTCACAACGTGGGGATTACGTGACCAGAATCAGTAAACAGTGCAACAATATCGTACAGAGATGTAATCTTTGATATTGCACTTAGAAACTTCATCGATATGAATTGTATGTGATACTCATGTGTACAAAATGGATTAAAGCAATGCTTCAGTGTATGTCAGTATAAGGTTGACGTTTGACATGATTTTATTAATAATATAGCTTAGTATAGCATGTAGAATTTTTAAAGTAGATATTGTACCATATTAAAACGAGTGTAGAAATTATTTTGATACGTTTTTACGAGCATAAGTTATGTTCTACATTAAAGTCGGTTTTAGGGGATGATAAAAAATAATAATAAAATTTATGACCTGTACTTATAGTAGGAGACAGTTTTTACAAGCTAGATACACGCAGGAATAAAATAGTGTTGCTATAAAAATGTTATGTATGAAATTATTTTAATAAACATTTTTATACACTCCTATATTTTTATTACTTTAAGTTAACTAGTAATATTATATTGTTTATTTATTAACTTAATCTTTTATTGTCATCATCATCATCATCATATCAGCCTGTTGCAGTCCACTGCTGGACATAGGCCTCCCCAAGCTCGCGCCAGACATCCCGGTTTTCCGCAATCCCCATCCAGCCTACACCAGCAATCTTACGTAGATCGTCGGTCCAGCGGGCCAGAGGGCGTCCTACACTGCGTTTGCCAATACGCGGTCTCCACTCCAGGACACGTCTGCTCCAACGGCCATCGGTCCTGCGACACAGATGACCAGCCCACTGCCACTTCAACTTGCTGATTCTGTGGGCTATGTCGGTTACTTTCGTTCTCTCACGGATAGTCTCATTTCTTATTATGTCCTTGAGAGAAACCCCAAGCATAGCCCGTTCCATAGCACGTTGAGCGACTTTAAATTTTAATCTTTTATTGTACACCAAAGAAAATGAGCAAAATCACAAAAATAAAAACAGGAGATAAGTACAAAATGCGGCCTTATCGCTAATGAGCGATCTCTTCCAGGCAACCTTCGGGCAGAGGAAATGGTATAAATATATGTAGATGGTCTAGGTGCACAGTTTTATCAAAGTACATACAATATATTCAAACAAATAAATAATTAAAAAATATAGAAAAATAAAAATAAAGAAGACTATACTATCTAACCCGAAAAGAATGTTTCAATTAGAACTAGTAGTTTCTGAGATAAATATTAAAATAAATTCATAAGAAGATTAAATAAAATATATTTCTAAATAAAACAGTAAGGTAATCGGAAACGTAAGCAACTATAGTGTTTTAAACGGACCACTTTGAAGTAAAAAAAAACTGACATAAAATATCAAAGATAGCCACAACTACTATAAGAACGTATAAGGCTTCTTATTTCTATCTTCTATGCCTTCTCTCATATACAGTGTACAGAATTTGTCTTTTGATAAATATTGAATTCGTTCATTTTAATTTCATGGCTTTAATAAGAGCTGATGTATCTCATATGATTGAAATAAAAATTGTTCAACATAATATCTATGTATGTATTTATATGAATATATGTGTTTAAGTAAATTTTGTACACCTACACCGACACAATATCATCTCCTGTACCCCTAGGTTGCCTGGAAGAGATCGCTTTTAAGCGATAAGCCCGCCCTTTGTACCTTGTGATAATTTGTTAAAATCAATCTGATATTTATTATTTCTGATTTGGTGTACAATAAAGTGTATTGTTATATTATGTTATCGCTCTTATAAAGCGCTACTCAATGAACAGTCAACCTAAGTCATTATCAGAGTAACACACGTCGCATGTGATATATGACTACACTGACGTTTACAGTATTAAAACGGATTTTATATTAAGTTATTAAGTTGTCGGTAAGAAGTTATTTATATTGAGGTAGGGCACAGCGGGGAATATTTAGCTTAATATCTGGAGTAGTCTGACTGTGGGAATGTCTCAACCTTAAGGTATTACCACGCATAACTTTTTACAGAGTAGTCCGATTTTGATAATTCTTTTTTTATTTCGTCTACCTACGTTGTATTACTTGTCGATGTAATTGAAGTCGGTTTTTTTTTCTTTTGCGAGCAAACACAATTATTTAACGAAGTAATCTATATATTAATACGTGAAGCAAAAACTTTGTACCCCTTTTTACGGAAATTGTACGTACGTAGGAGTATGAAATTTCGCACACTTATCTATACTAATATACTAATATAATAAAGCTGAAGAGTTTGTTTGTTTGATTGTTTGTTTGTTTGTTTGTTTGAACGCGCTAATCTCAGCATCTACTGGTCCGATTTGAAAAATTCTTTCAGTGTTAGATAGCCCATTTATTGAGGAAGGCTATAGGCTATATATCATCACGCTAAGACCAATAGGAGCGGAGTCCACGCCGACGAAGTCGCGCGCAGAAGCTAGTAGTATATATAGAGAATGAGTGCGGAATGCTAATATTTTCTTATAATTATACATGAAATATACATTACATTAATAAAAAAAAGCATTACACACACTACAGCAGATTAACTTTAAGTGTTATAAAAATTCGGTTTTTCATGAAAATTTCTAAGCGAATCTTAAAGATTTTCTTACAATTTTTCTCAGTACAGTTTATTATTACCGAAGATTGATTGATGATTGATTATAAATACAGGTTTAGAGTACTCTAATAAAAGAATAAAAATTGGTTGTCCGTAAAGTTGGTTTACGGACGATAGTTTAACGTGACGACGTCATAACAAAACATCTCTTCGGACGCATAGGCCAATCGAGTGGAAGAGAGATAGATGCGGCGCAAGCGTACAAAGAGCGTAACGGGACAATGAGTCATCCTTTTTCGTGCATGCAGCCGGCGTTCATCAATTTATTAAACGTTGTCACGTCAAAAAGAATTGTTTTGTTTTATGAGTGAAACTTTTATATAAAAACTTTTACATTAATACACAGATCAAACACACAAATACTGTGAAACACTTGCAACATGCGACATGCGATAGATGAACGAAAAATTTTGAGGCGATAGAATAAGTTTCAATTTAAAATGAGAAGAAATGAGGAAAAATCTTCAACTAGTTTTTTTAAAAGGGATAAAGACTTTTGATCAGAAATCTATACTAATATTATATAGAGGTAAAGTTTTGAACTTTGTTTGTTTGTAGCGGGTAATCTTCGCAAATAGTGATCCGATCATGAAAATTCTTTGACTAACAAGAAAGCTACTCTATTCAGGAGTGATATAGACTATATTTTATTGTTATTGAACAAAAAATTCATTGAAAAATAATAGTATATATAAATCAAGTCGGAGATGTGCGAGCGAGATGAAAAGTTTACTATATATTTGCATCACAAAAATATAATTAACGCCCAACAAAGTGGGCACGGGTCGGCTAGTAGGGCATATAGGTACAGACTGTTACAATATGAGCAGTAGTTCATATAAATATCACACGGAGATTACGAGGGCTCTGACGGATAGCAAAATCGTGACACCAGTTCAAAGTCCTAGTCGTCACGCAAATACACCATTACTTTTATTATGAAGACTAGTAAGAAAACATGGGTGAGCCGACCTTACGCATGAAGAGTTCTGTAACACAGTAGCTTTCATCAATTATCATTAACTAACCGACTTGATACCTTTTATTAGATTTAACTGAGGTAGCGCTAGTTTTACATCACAACGTTTCTAAAGAAGTTTTACTTTTAAAAATACCGTGTGGTGTCGTGGGACACCAGATAGGAACGAAGTTAAATAAATAAATAAAAATAAAAGTAAATAAAATAATTATTATACATTTTTTATTATTATAATATGATTTTTTCATCGATTAAAAAAATACTTTACAAAATTATCTTGACACCTTTATTTTATTAACAATGATTTATAAAAATATATAATAATTATCGAATGATATAATAATAACAGCAAACTGCAATAATAATAACAGTCATCACGTAGACTATACATTAGACTCTGTATAGCCATCATACATAATAGACTATATTTAAAAATCTTACGATTTTTTACACCTTCGCAACGCGCAGTTGCAGCATTCAGTTGATGTCTTTTCGCTACTGAACCCTGAAAAGAAAACGTTTTATCCAGTATTTCAATGCGTGCCGTTGTACATATACATTTTACATACATATGAAATTTTATTAGTATTTTGTAACTCTATGATAAAACGTTTGAATGTCACGAACGATAGCTACAATAAATTGTGATATAAGGCATATCTTATAATAATAAAACAATATTAAAATGCTATTTTATTTTTAATTTAATTGGCAACAAAAGTACTTTTAAATCGTTTCACATAAAACGCCTAACACTTGACGATCATCTGAAGAATGAAAATTCTGTGTGAGAGTTTGCATACCTCGGAGAGCACGTTATGTTGTCGGTCAAACATGTGCCTAATCATAGACACCAAATAGCAATCGCTATTAGTTTTGAAATTATCCGCACACCCATCCTTTGCATGCTTCCATTTCCATTGCGAGAATTGGAGCTCTATCCAGCAGCATGCAAATGAGAAAGATATTTGCTTAACAGTGAGGCTTAACTGGCTGCCCAATATTTTTGTACCAATTTTTATCCAGATTAGAGTTTCACAAACAAAATAAAAGAGGTACTGATCCAAACTAAAATACTCCGCTGATATTCCATCGTAAAGAGCACGTGAAAGAAAAGTGTGGGAGCAACTAGGGGAGGTCGAAGGACCACCTGACAAAGGAAGTGGTTACTAAAATAAGTAGGTACTTGTACTATAACTGTAATTGTGTAGTGTTACTTGTAATTATATTTACTTTATATTCATTATACTATTGTAATAATTCAGTTAAAATAAAATGGTTAGTGAATAAAGACTTTATTTATTTTTAACCAACTTCCAAAAAAGGAAGAGGTTCTCAATTCGATTGTAGTTTTTTTAATGTATGTTACTTCAAAACTTTTGACTAGGTGGACCGATTTAGATAATTTTTTCTTCAATCAAAATGTGGTATATGTCATCATTTGGTCCCATTTAAATTTATTTCAGATCTAACAAGTACTTTTCGAATAATATCTAATAATGCGTTTTTATTTGACTATTTTTTCGTCGAACTACGTTGTATTATACCGCATTACTTTTTACTGAGTGTACCGATTTTGATGATTTTTCATTTAATCGTAAGCTGATACTTACCATGTTGTTACATTCAAATTTCATCGAGATCTGATTACAACTTTTTGAGTAATCTTTGATAACTACCTACGTTGTATTACTTGTCGATGTAATTGAAGTCGGTTTTTTTTTTTCGTTTGCGAGCAAACATAATTATATTTTATTTATTCCATCGTTAGACATATTTTTATTCCATATACTTGAAGTGTTGAAGCATAATCTTACACAAGATTTAATAAGCTCGCTAATAATGTTTATATCAAGACCCTAATCGTGGTTAAATGTTTAAATTACAGCTAGGAGCGACAACTCTGTACACTCCAGTGTAGAGAGAACCACAAGGCATACACCCCGACCTAAAACAAATATACGTACAAACACAAATATTCGCGCAAACTTTAATGGGACTTCAGTCAATATTACACTAGAACCGCGCCAGTAAAAATAAATGGCGCAAAGGTATGTTTATTGAAATTTCCAAATTGTTTAATTATTTTTATTCGAGGTTATGCCTGACCTAAAAGTTTTGTGGCAAGTATTTTTAATGACCATGCAAATGTTTATTTAGGCTGGGTTTGTGTTCGGGGGATTGAATCGACATTGTACACGGAGCACCAGTTTATTTTACTCGGTGTTAGTCCCTTGCGGCATTACCGAAATTTGATCAGACTATTACATTGAGATTTGGTCGAGGTTACTCAGTGGTTACAGCACGTTTTATCGAAAGATTACAGGTTCAAACAACAGTAAACTATTTGATCCGTTATCAAAATATGCCAACAGACATCCACTCTTGTAGGTCATAGGATCTGATGATAGAGAATGCTATTAATATTTAACTCATAATAAACAAATAAAAAAACGCTTCACACTTGACGGATCCCATTAGTACTCTCTCCTGTGTCGGGGGTCCAGAAACACACACAATACACAAGCACAAACGCCCAGACCATGGCAAACGTCTGTATGGCGAATACAAATGTTTGTCATATGCGGGGATCGAACCCACGATCGCTAGCGCAATAGCCAGTGCTGTGACCGCTGCGCCAACGCATCATCATCTTTTGAACAGTTTAATTAAAATGCTATCAAGCCACCTTTAGTTAAATTAATTAAATTGTTGTGGAAAATTTTACTTTTTATTTTATATTAGTTAAGGCTTTGAGATTTATTTTTATGAAATACGATAAATATAAAATAAACAAGATGGATATAAAAATTCTTTAGCACCGTACAGTCTGTTTATTGAGGTTACAGGCTATGACATGTTACCTTCATCGCAGTCGTAAACATAAATATCGTAAAATGTGAAAAGTATCCTAATTTAACGTAGGTTAGGTTGAAGGGTCAAATCTACACATGTATATTGTTATGTCTGTACATAAGAGGTATTTAGGAAAAGTGAATTATAATATTCTTACTGTATCTTTAAATTCTTTAGTGCACTTAAGACACATACAAAAATATTAATACAATGGCAAATGCAAACTTGCAAGGGCGAACTTATCTCAAAAAGAGATCTCTATCAGTTTACCCATGGCATGGGAGTGAATGATGGTGTTATCGCGGGGTACATAAGTGCGAGAGAACAAAAAAAAACCAAAAGACAAAAAGATATCTTTTAAATAACACATACACTGCTAATATAATATATACCTATATATACTATTGCAAACAATCTATCACTCCTCCAATGTATCACTCTTCCAATCGGAAATATAGAAGCGTGGTGGATTAAGCTCCAATCCTTCTCCTACAATGGAGAAAGAGGCCTATGTACAGTAGTCGGATATTACAGGCTGAATCGCGATCGATAATTCTCACTTTACAGTTACTATTCCACTCGTTTGAGCCATATGGTGATATTTGTGGCCTCTGTTACATCTTCATGATAAGTACTGATAAAGAAAGATTAAAATCAATGCTGGATATAAGCCGTCTATACAACCACAGTAAACGCAATTATGTTATTTCAAAGTGCTTCAAAAGGTACATAATTAATTATTAGTAGGTATACCAATATGGTGATGTAGAATTATGTAAAACTTAACCCGAAGATCATGTTTTCAAATCAAGTATAGGGCCACTTAAATTTTCAGGAGTTTCAAAAGAAAGTTCCTTGAGGTGAATATGCTTAAAACTTAAACTAATACACGTAAATTTTGAGAGAAATTCAGATGAGAGATTCGTACATCCTCTTATCCTCCGTACCTTAAAAGAAGAAAACGGAACCCTTATACTTATAGGATCACTTTTTTGTCCGTCTGTCTGTCAAGACGCAAATGAATCAAAACCTACAGGGTACTTCCCGTGAACTTAGAATCTTGAAATTTGGTACGAAGCAACGTCATATAGCACAGATAGAGGAAAAATTGCGAAAAGCATAAATTTTTAGTTACATCATATAATAAAAATATTTTTATTAGTTTTTGTACGGAGCCCTCGGTGCGCGAGTCCGACTCGCGCTTGGCCGGTTTTTTATTTAACAAGGTTGGCAAACAAACGTATGGCTCAACTAATGTTAAGCGATTACGTAACTTATGGACACCTGCAATACTACAAGCATCGCAAGCGTGTTGGCGACCCTAACCCCAGTCCCCTCAGGTGCTCTTCTCACCTTACTCACCACAGGAACACAACACTGCTTAGAAGCAGTATTATTTAGCTGTGATCTATTTTTTAATATGCTTGAAATACACATAACAATGGACATCTATTCTTAAGTAATACTACAAGCATCGCAAGCGTGTTGGCGACCCTAACCCCAGTCCCCTCAGGTGCTCTTCTCACCTTACTCACCACAGGAACACAACACTGCTTAGAAGCAGTATTATTTAGCTGTGATCTATTTTTTAATATGCTTGAAATACACATAACTATGGACATCTATTCTTAAGTAATACTACAAGCATCGCAAGCGTGTTGGCGACCCTAACCCCAGTCCCCTCAGGTGCTCTTCTCACCTTACTCACCACAGGAACACAACACTGCTTAGAAGCAGTATTATTTAGCTGTGATCTATTTTTTAATATGCTTGAAATACACATAACTATGGACATCTATTCTTAAGTAATACTACAAGCATCGCAAGCGTGTTGGCGACCCTAACCCCAGTCCCCTCAGGTGCTCTTCTCACCTTACTCACCACAGGAACACAACACTGCTTAGAAGCAGTATTATTTAGCTGTGATCTATTTTTTAATATGCTTGAAATACACATAACTATGGACATCTATTCTTAAGGTAGACGAGTTAAATTCTCTGTAAAAATATTTAGTTATATCAGTCAGCTGTTACACAACTTAAAGAAGAATTAAGTTGCTTAACACAGCGACGAACCTCGTCATGTGTATTTTAAAAATATTTATTTATTTGTATTTATTTATTTACTAGCTTCTGCGCGCGACTTCGTCGGCGTGGACTCCGCTCCTATTGGTCTTAGCGTGATGACACATAGCCTATAGCCTTCCTCGATAAATGGGCTATCTAACACTGAAATAACTTTTCAAATCGGCCCAGTAGTTCCAGAGATTACCGCGTTCAAACAAACAAACAAACAAACAAACAACCAAACAAACAAACTCTTCAGCTTTATATATTAGTATAGATTAGCATCTGTAGCCAAACTAAACATAGCCTGTATTTCGGCTATCAGCAAAATTTCCTTCGAATATTATCTTGTAATGAATCCCAAGCAACATTATAAAATTAATAAGTACAAACATAACATCCAAACTCGAGAAATTGAACCTACAATCGTGGACTAAAAAAGACGGACTGCGCCAACGGGCTCAGCTAAGAGTAACGTTCCATCAGTCAGATTATTTCCATCTATTGTTGTAAGCGGTACATTACAAGTCTTGTTGCATTGTTTAAGTCTCACTTTTAACTGCGCGTCGTAAAACATTTCATAGAAATAACTTTATGGATTGAACTTAGAATATAGACTAATAGAAGTGCTAAACACATATTCATAGTATTTTCGTTTCATTTTTAGATTTATCGATACATACATACAACTGTGTGTCTTTACGGTCAAATAGGTAAAGAAATCTTTTATAATGTTATAAAATTATTTATTAGATAATTGTGTTAGTATCCGCATGGCTAAACAAAATATTCAGTAGAAAGCTGGACGACACTCGGCTGACTGGTTCAATATCCAGTCCAATTTTTTTATTAATATTCTAATACTAACGACCCGCCCCGGCTTCAAAAATGATCAATGTTCCTCTACTATATTAGGTATACATATAAACCTTCCTCTTGAATCACTCTGTCTTAAAAAACTGCATCAAAATCCGTTGCGTAGTTTTAAAGATCTAAGCATACATAGGCACAGACAGACAGCGGGAAGCGACTTTGTTTTATAATATGTAGCGATTTTAAAATTTAGAATATTCGTGACATGGTTAAAAACAAAATTAATTATTTGTCAAACAAAAACACAGCCTTAACAAGTACTAAAATATCGCAATGACTGGACTACAAAACCAGGCTTGTTGTTCGATGAAATTGGTAGAGTTGTTGTTTCTTACCGCATTATTTATTATTCGCAGTAAAATCTACTTTCCAAGTCGGTGAAAGTTTCGCACTAACTATAATTAATTTACTAAAATTTTACTTATTTTAATTTCTAAACTAATTTAAATGTAATTTTTGAAGACTGCTTAAATAAATAAAAAACATGATTTTTAAATATTTGGCTAGTGCGTGCATGTATATGTCACTTCTGAATAACTCAATTCTATGACCACCATAGTATATATTTAGCGGATAATATATTTACAAAAGGTTTACGGTCGGTTAGTCGATACGAGAGGAACGTTCATGGGAATAAATATGATAAATTTATGTTAACGCGTACTTGCCAACTGTTTGCTTTGTTTCTACTAGACTTGTTTTATTGTCTGTACTACATGAGTGAATGGAACACCACCTTGCTATCAGCTAACAGCTTGTATATCTCTCCCTTCGAGACAATATTTCACATCACTTTCACTACCTTTCATAAGAGTATTTGAGGTAAGGCACAGCTGGAAATATTGTGCTTAAAATCTTGATCAACCCGACTGGGGCAGTACCTCGACCTTAGAGAAGATCACAGCGAAATAATACTGCTTTCGAGCAGTGATGTGTTCCTGTAATTAGTAAGGTGATCAGAGCTCTTGGGAGGTTGAGGATAGGGTCGGCAGCACTCCTGCGATGCTTTAGGTGTTGCAGAAATCTCTAGGCTACGGTAGTCGCCAGACTTAGAAAAATAATACACATGCTACACCAAGTCTCTGGGCTGAAATCGAACTTGTAACAAACGGAATAGAAATCAAGCGGGTCTACAAACTGTGCCAAAGGGCTAGTCACAAATAGTAAATCGTAAAAATGGTTTATATTCAATTAACAGAAAAATAAAGATAGAAGTTAACGAATGTGGCCCCCGACTATTATAAACAAGTTACATTCTCAAAATAGCATGTGTATACAATTAGACCGTTCTGGTGTAATGGTGACGATTGTTTCATTGACGTTAACGGTCGCCGGTTTGATATCATTCTAAACGGACATTTGTTTAATTGATTGAGCCTATGACATCCCACTGCTGGACATACTGCATGTAGGAGAAGGATCGGAGCTTAATCCACTACGCTGCTCCACTGCAGGTTGAAGGATATATTTCCTGATATGAGCAACGATCGCTATCAGGTGTGTATGATAACAATCAGGACCGACAAGATAATGTGCTCTCCGAGGCACGGTGTGGATACCCACTATGGTAGAAAATCAGACCGGATGGAACCCAATAGGGTTTACGATAGATGGCGTTACAAAAACGTAACGAGGTCATTCATTCAGTAGATTTTACTCCTCATATTTTTTTTCATATGAAAATCGATTCTTAAGGAGTAAACTAAAAAAATATATACGTAAATCATATCGCGAAAAAACACTTATTTATACAGGAATTTTAGAGATTTGTCTTATTATAATAACTTTAACACATTTACATATAAATCTATATATTAATACGTGAAGCAAAAACTTTGTACCCCTTTTTAGGGTTCCGTACCCAAAGGGTAAAAACGGGACCCTATTACTAAGACTTCGCTGTCCGTCCGTCCGTCCGTGTGTCTGTCACCAGGCTGTATCTCAAGAACGGCTATAGCTAGAGAGTTGAAATTTTCACAAATTATGTATTTCTGTTGCCGCTATAACAACATATACTAAAAACAAAATAAAATAAATATTTAAGGGGGGCTCCCATACAACAAACGCGATTTTCTTGCCTTTTTTTGCTCGATATCAATAATGGCAACAGGTAGGCACTTGAAATATTCACAAAATACTCAGTTCTATTTTTACTTTAATAATAAATAATAACATTAAAATAAAATTAATATTTAAGGGGGGCTCCTATACAAAAAAACGTCATTTTTGCCTATTTTTGCTCTCATACAACAAAAGTGATTTTTTAGCCGCTTTTTGCCCGATATTAAAATCTATGTACCTAGTCAATGGTACGGAACCCTTCGTGCGCGAGTCCGACTCGCACTTGGCCGATTTTTACTGAAATTGCGCGTGCGGAGGAGTATGAAATTTTGCACACTTAGGTATAGTTTATACAGAGAAGAAGTGCAGAATGCATTTTTTTTTTAAATTATACATAAAATATACATTAAATTTATAAAAAAAAGCATTACACACACTACCATGTATTTGAAACACACACGCACATTATTATTTTGTTGATTATAAAAGCCTGTTGTCAAATTGAAAAAATTTAAAAAAGGTTCTTTATTTTCATAATTATTAATTTGATTTCTTTAATTAAAGTTGTAATTATGGTCGAATTTCGACCTCTGGGCGACCAATAGTATATACAATTACGTCAGAAAAGTCATACGATATTTTTTTCAATATCATTATATGAACGGCACGTGACCTCCGTCAACGTACAGACGTCATATGGACCGAATATAAAAACGTTTCTATTTATTTGTTCGTCGATTCGATTCCCGGCTGTAAAACACCCATCAAAGTAGTACACGGCACCTGCGGTTACGTTTATTGCTTCGTAAAATACACCAAAGGAACTGTCAATATGATGTAAACTACATTTTACGTATCGATTGCGAGAATTCTTAGAATATAATCAACTAGCTTCTCGACCGCGGCTTCTCCTAGGTCGATTACCCGATATTCACTATTCTATTTTCTACCTTTAATATAGCTGATGTGACTGATATGGTGAAAGAGATTTTAAAAGTCGACTGGATTTTGAATTTGTCCATTACAAAATGTCAAAAATATGATTTATTTTTTTCTTTATAATATTACCTACAATAGAATTTTTTTACATTTATGGTCCCTTCAGCCTGTAATATCCCACTGCTGGACATAGGCCTCTTTTCCCATGTAGAAGAATGATCAGAGCTTAATCCACCACACTGCTTCAATGCGGGTTCGTAAGCGTAATAATGTAATAGATTTTTTTTTTACATTTTATAGTCGGTAATGGGTGATGATGCCTGCTCTGGTGTATTGGAATGTGTGTCGTGTCGGCGACGCCTAAACACTGGCGGTCGCCGTTTCGATTCCCGCTTGGAGTGGATATATTATCTATACAAATAAATAAAATTAGAGTGTCTGTTTGTAATTTTAAAATAACCGCTTTCTACTAAATGCATATGGATCTATACACGGTACATATACCAAAATATTTTTTTTACAATTTTTGTCTGTCTGTCTGTCTGTTTGTTCCGGCTAATCTCTCAAACGGCTGGACCGATTTTGACGGGACTTTCAATGGCAGATAGCTGATGTAGTAAAGAGTAACTTAGGCTAGTTTTCTTTTAGAATTTTTTTTTTCTCTGGAAACTGAACAATAACTTTTTTGTTAAATTCCACGCGGACGAAGTCGCGGCCACAGCTAGTAATAAATATTTTTCTCCCCTGTACTGTACGCTGTCGTAGTTCTTTAATTTAAACTTAATAAAATTTGAACAAGGAATAAATACACTGTTTCTCATGCGAGTATCTATTTAAGTTTCGTCAAGTCAGCAATATTTTATCTAGAATTTATCGTAGATATAGAAGTATCTGTCTGGTCAACAACAAAGTGTGTAACATACACTAAAACAACATTATTTTCAATTAAAATCTGAGCCATTTCATAGCTACTGTCTATATAAATAAGGAAAATAAGTTCATCCTTTGAGGAAATTCCCGAAATCTCTGTCCGCCTTTGTTATCCAAATAATCCATAACGAAAGATCAAACAACCTTATTAAAACTATTCCTCGGAGGACACTCTATGTCAAACATTTCTCGTATATCACATATGTCGCTAAGTGGTTACATAGAGCAATTTGAGAACTATGCCAATGGACACTTTACATGAGTATTTGTTCAACTTAACCTTATGTTGGTGGTTTTAATGATTTTTGGTTGGTTTAATAAAGAGATGTGATGAGAAAATTTTGAAGGAAAAATATGTGTCACTTTGATTAGAGGTGAGAAATATCCTTCTCGAAATCTGGAACAGTTCGACTGGGGAAGTAACTGGACCTTCCAAGTGATCACAGCTAAATATTGCTTTTAAGCAGTGTTGTGTTCCTGTGGCGAGTAAGGTGGCCAGAGCTCCTAGGGAAGTTTGCGAGTAGAGTGGGCAATGTACTTGCAATGCTTGTAGTGTTGCCGGCGTCTATAAGCTACTGTAATCGCTTACCATCAGGTAAGCCGTACACTTATTTCACGACCAAGTTGTGTAAATTAACTAAATAGTTTTTTTTTTTTTACGAAAAATATGTTTTTTATAGGGTAAGTACCTATTTTTTAAGGTTGGCAACTTAATGCACGAGTTTGAAGGTACCTGAACAACTAATATACATATTTCACTTCAGCCTATCGCAGTCCACTGCTAGACATAGGCCTTCCAAAGTTCGCGCCAGACATCCCGGTTTTCCGCAATCCTCATCCAGCCTACACCGGCAATCTTACGTAGATCGATCGGTCCACACATATTTATTTGTTGTATTTTTTTTTAATTTTAAATTTATCCTAAGAGAATTTTGAGTACATGATACGCAAAATGAAAATATCTATACTAATATATAAAGCTGAAGAGTTTGTTTGTTTGTTTGTTTGTTTTAACGCGGTAATCTCTGGAACTACTGGGCCGATTTGAAAAATTCTTTCACTGTTAGATAGCCCATTTATCGAGGAAGGCTATAGGCTATGTATCATCACGCTAAGACCAATAGGAGAGGAGTCCACGCCGACGAAGTCGCGCGCAGAAGCTAGTTAGATGTAAATCAACAAAGTCTTCAAAATTTACAAACTCTTAAGGTTTCGATAGAATTCCTATTAGCTTAGTGAGTAATGTCAATTCGACTTTAACCCTTTCATTCCATACGATAAAGTCCGGTTCCCAACAGTGGGAAGTTAGTCGTATGGAACAAATTTCTAAGTAGGTATATCTCTGACGTGATGGTCATAAAACATTCAAGAGTTATGAAGACAGCGTCCAGTGTTTCACTGAGATCTATTAACATCGTAAATTAATTTACTGTTATGTAACTGTGTGATGAAATATATTCTATATTAGTCATTTATAGAAATATGATGTTGAATTTATAGATGTATGCTATATTCTCTCCCAGGCTAGACATTTGATGTAGACAGCAAAAGCAACTTTCGATATTAACTGCGGGATATTTAAAAAAGATGTGACTGTGCAGCGCAGTGTAATGCAGTTCTGCGAAGAGTGTACAAAGTAACAATATTTGCAGAATGAATGTTGCTAATTATATATTCCATTTTTATATTATTTCATTATAATCTCGTATACATTATAATTTGACAATACGTTAACGTGGCCGTCACGGCGCTAGCTTGAGACTATTGCGCTAGCGGTCGCACATTGTTCTTGTATTCAAAAGCTATTGAATGTAGTGTGTTACCATTAAAATTTGAGCAAGATCTGACGAGTCATCATCATCACTTCAGCCTATCGCAGTCCACTGCTGGACATAGGCCTCCACAAGTTCGCGCCAAAAATGGTGTGAACTCATGTGTTTTGCTCATAGTCACCACGCTGGGCAGGCGGGTTGGTGACAGATTTAACGAGTACTTTTTCAATTATCGAAAATAATTTCAATTATCAAATAAGCATATTTGAAGTCGTTTTTTTATAACAAACCCAATTATTATAAAGGTTAAAAGATGATGTGAGATAAGGTCACCGTCACAAGTCTGAATTTATTACTAAGAATTTTTTTATAAAAGTTAGACAAATTTTATCTTTCCAAGTTCATAAAAGTCTGGATTATCTTAAGAAGAGTACGTTGACCGGTGATTTTCTTCGGGATGTATCGTAACGTTTTTTTTTTATGTAACTGGGTCGGCAAACAAGCGTACGGCTCACCTGATGGTAAGACCAAAACAGTATTATTTAGCTGTGGTCTTCTGTAAGGTCGAGGTACTCTCCCAGTCGGGCTGCTCCAAATTTTGAGCAGGAAATTTCCTTCCTAAATGACACTGTTCAAGCAGTGTTGTGTTCCTGTTAGTGAGTGAGGTGACCAGAGCTCCTGGGGGGGGGATTGGGGGTAGGTACGGTCGGCAACGCGCTTGCGATGCTTCTGGTGTTGCAGCGTCTATAAGCTACGGTAATTGCTTACCATCAGGTGAGCCGTACGCTTGTTTGCGGACTTAGTGATATAAAAAAAATAAAATAAAATATGTACGTTATCAAATACCAGAGTGGTTGTTGAACTGTAAAGTAAATTTAAAATAAAATTTTGGTAAAAGAAAATAAGCAACAGACAGTATGTTTTCAAAGAATGGACAAAGAATTCTACAAAACACATACAATACCCGTATTCTCGCATGTTCTAAACGAATATTTGTTGTCAACAGAAATAGAATCGGTCCTTTGTCAGTATAGGCTTATCACTACGCTTTTACCAAAAAGCTTTTTGTATTAAGGTGGATTGTGGACGTTTTTGATTTTGTTTCTTACTTATTATTTTAATATATCAATACAAAGGAGGGTTGATGTCAGGCAGGCGGCCGGTCATAAAAAAGAACATGCCAAATCACTTACAACATGAGTCTGAGGAAGAGGAGAACATGTTGTGCCGACCCTATATAAATAGGATAAGGGCAGGGAGATGATGATGATATCAATACATAGTATAAAACAAAGTCGCTTCCCACTGTCTGTCTGTCCCTATGTATGCTTAGATCTTTAAAACTAAGTAACGGATTTTGATGCGGTTTTTTTTAATAGATGGAGTGATTCACAAGGAAGGTTTATATGTATAATACATGCGTATTATAGTAGAGGAACACTGATAGGTTTAGCAACCGTGCGAAGCCGGGGCAGGTCGCTAGTTTATTTATACAGTGGTAAACAAGCTTACAGCCCACCTGATGGTAAGTAGTTAGGTACTATTGTCTGAAACACCAGAAGGAACGCACGCACACACCGACTCTACTTAGGACCCTTTCCAAGAAGTCATGACATATTATTCCACAGCAACACAACACTACGTAAGAGTACCTAATTATCCACAATAATCTATAATTAATAAGACCTTAGATTTTTAGGCTGAAATATACTTAAACGAAAACATTACATATATCAAAATCTGTACTAATATTATAAAGCTGAAGAGTTTGTTTTTGTTTGTTTGTTTGAACGCGCTAATATCAGGATCTACTGGTTCTGTGGCGACTACGTCCCACATAAACCTTACAGTGCCAATCAGTCTCCGACTTTATCATTTTTCTCCGTACGAACCCTAAAGCAGTGTTCCGCAAAGGGTGTACCGCGGCACACTGGTGTGCCGTGGTCGTTTATTGGTGTGCCTCGGAAAAATAAAGTTTACGTTTATTGATTAATAATTAATATTGTTTCAATGGTTAATAAATAAATGTTGGTTAATGTTACTTAAAAAATGATTTTTCATTTGTTATGTACCTCCAAAATATTTTCCTATTCCTAGGTGTACCTTGAACACAAAAAGTTTGCGGAACACTGCCCTAAAGTATATAACCCAGTTAGAGCGCCGACAGTTCGATTTGAACATTTCTTTCAGTGTTAGATAGTCCATTTACCGAGGAAGGCTAAAGACTATGTATAATCACGCTAAGACCAATAGGAACGTAGCACCAATTAAGAATGCTTCAAAGTCGGTTTTTTTTTTCCTTTTGAGAGCTTCCGCTGCGTAAACGGTTAAAGTTTCGCACAAATCAGAATTGATCATATTCCACGCGGACGAAGTCGCGCGCAGAAGCTAGTAGAATATAATATCTAATTCCAAATATTTGGTGTTGTATATTTCAAAATACAACAACAAATATTTGGAATTTAAACTTTCAAAAGAATGGCAGTTAAGTCTAATGCATGGCTTAAAATTTTAATAAACGTACCTTAAAATTGAATTTTTGGCAAACTAACGATAGTTTAAGGAAACTAGACTTGATGTTCTCCAAATTATTTTGGCGAAGACGCCAAATTATTCTAAAGAATTGTTTAATATTTATATTCAATCTTTAACTGCTTTTATTACGACTTAGACCTCCGTTGTGAACTACATCAATTTTAACATTTATGGCTACTATTCCATTGCTATGAGCTACAGTGAGACATTTTATAGCCTATGTTAGCTCTAGAATCTAGACAATGTAGTTTCTTTTCATTTCGTTAACATATACAAACTACTATTTATAATTAATTTTTTTTTTTTATGTAATTAGGTCGGCAAACAAGCGTACGGCTCACCCGATGGCAAGACCGCAGCCTATAGACGCCTGCAACACCAGAAGCATCGCAAGCGCGTTGCCGACCCTATCCCCAATCCCCCCCCCCCCCCCCCCCCCAGGAGCTCTGGTCACCTTACTCACCAACAGGAACACAATACTGCTTGAAAACAGTATTATTTAGCTGTGGTCTTCTGTAAGGTCGAGGTACTACCCCAGTCGGGCTGCTCCATATTTTGAGCAGGAAATTTCCTGCTGTGCCCTACCTCAGTTAGTTATCTACATAATAAAACAATAACAAGCTAAAGAAAGTTAAAAACTAAAACCCGACTACGACAAAACAAAAGTATGTCACTTTATGTCCTTTAGAGGGCGCCACATTCAATATAATGTGACACCATACAGCTTATAACTAGCGGACAATTAAGGTGCTTCTAATGATATCTCATTTGTCTAAATGTCACATATATGCATTACACTTCTAAAATTATAAGGTTTATATAGGCTTTGCCGTAGTCAAGTAAAAAGAGGTTATAAAATAAACTGTATACGGTAGTAAAATAATGCGATAATGTACCAATTTTCATAAGAGCTCAAAAAATCATATTTGGCATACGTCATAACCACCACCACCACCACCACTTCAGCCTATCACAGTCCACTGTTGGATATAGGCCTCCACAAGTTCGCGCCCAATATTATGACGCGAACTCATGTGTTTTGCCCATAGTCACCACGCTGGGCAGGCGGGTTGGTGACCGCAGGGCTGGCTTTGTCGCACCGAAGACGCTGCTGCCCGTCTTCGGCCTGTGTATTTCAAAGCCAGCATGGATGGTTATCCCGCCATCCGTCGGCTTTTTAAGTTCCAAGGTGGTAGTGGAACTGTGTTATCCCTTAGTCGCCTCTTACGACACCCACGGGAAGAGAGGGGGTGGCTACATTCTTTAGTGCCGTAACCACACAGCACATAGGACATAAAATTGTATAAAAATTATTATAATACTTAGCCAACTTCATCGGAGAAAGATTGTTATTAGTTATTAATTATTTATAATTATTTATCTCATTGAAGTGAACTTGTTTTGTTCATATGAAAAATATACCTTTTTAAACCTAAAAATTATTCAAACACAACATAAAAAAGAAGACAAAATTTTCACCGCTTGGATTTTAGTTTTACCAAAAAAAAATGTTTTACTAAAGTTCCTAATTCACAATATGGTTGTAAAACATTTTCGGTATAGGGTTTATGCTTTTAATACGTAAAGTAAATAAGAGTACTTCTGTTAAGAGATGTGCCACACAAATTGGATACAACTTCGTTACTTTTAAAGTACCTCGACGTCGGTTTTAGGGAGCGACCACTTAAGCAGCTTTGGAAAGACGACAGTTAAATATTATACTCGTATTTTTATATGTTTGTTAAAGCAAAATGACACGTATTTTAAAAATCACTACATAATATAAATATGTATTTAGCAAACAGAAAAAAATTGCGCGCGTACAAAGTACACTTGTTAAAAGTGAAAATTCTTTGGCAAACTAATTGCAAAAAAAAAAACTAATTGAAAAAAAAAATAAGCCAACATCAGTTCCCAGGCGGTCACCCATCCAAGTACTGACCGCCCCCGACGTTGCTTAACTTCGGTGATCGGACGAGAGCCGGTGTATTCAACGCGGTATGGACGTTTAAAAACAAAAACATTCGTGACGCGTCACGCGTTGCCGTTGCCGTTCCCTCAAATTTTACCCTAATGCACCTAAAGAAGTTTCAAAAATGCCTTCAATTAACATTGACAATTATAGTACAATACATATTGTTTGGAACTACTCAAAAATAGTCACCAGATCTCGATAAAATTTAAATGATAGCTCATGACTATGACAGGGCATGACTAGCTCTAATATAGAACAAAAAAAGTATCATCTAAATTGGTGTCCCTGTTATAAAGTTACTAGCTTCTGCGCGCGACTTCGTCGCCGTGGACTCCGCTTCTATTGGACTTAGCGTGATGATATATAGCCTATAGCCTTCCTCGATAAATGGGCTATCTAACACTGAAAGAATTTTTCAAATCGGACCAGTAGATCCTGAGATTAGCGCGTTCAAACAAACAAACAAACAAACGGTTAAAGAACTTTATTCTCAAAGAGACAAAGTCACTTATATGAGAACAACATAATATTATATTTACAATCAAACATATACAAACAATCAAACAAACAAACTCTTCAGCTTTATTATATTAGTATAGATTAGAAACAGAAAAATACAGTCAAATTAAGAACCTCCTCCTTTTTTGAGGTCGGTTTAATAATCAAAGTCACCAATTTCATGCACACGTCCTTTACAAGTTTACACCATATGATTTAAATTAATATAAAAAAAAAACTCGAAAATAAATCAGAATGTATCACGTGTCCTAAACCTCCACGTGACACACAATATTACTTTGTTCGGACATAAGTATCACAGCAAATCTACGCATTAGATATATTGTATAACAAATAGTTTTTTTCTCCGTGACATTAGTAAGAATTATACTATGACAGAAACTAAACGACCTGCGTTATGAAGCCAGAACAATTAATAATGATTCTCTAGATATTACTAAGTAAATGGTTTCAGTTGCGACAGAAATATAAAAGGTGTACTAGCAGAAATAAAGTATGGTTTTTATTAAGATTTACGCAACAATAAATAATTTTATTTAAGTGTCTGTTTATGTGTATGTTTTATGAGTACCTATTTCTCTTTAATGTGTGGGATTAGTAGCGCTTTATTATTATTATTTTTTCAAACTAGGTCGGTAAACCAGCCTGCGGCTCAGCTGACGGTAAGCGCTTACCATAGCTTATAGACGCGTGAAACAACAGAAGCATCGCAAGCGCATCGCCATCCCTACCTCCGAGCCTCATCAAGAGCTCTGGTCACTTCACTTACCACAGATATTTTTTTAAATCGAGGTACTTCCCCAATTGGGCTGCTACAGATTTTGAGCCGGATATTTCCTGCTGTACCCTACCTCAGTTATTATTTCATGCAAGATGTATGATTTGTAATGATTGAGGATTTTTTTTTAAAGTAACTATCTAAAAAATTTCTTGCCGATTCCTCTCAACGGAATTTAAATTAGTCGAATTTACAATAGAACGTAAACTATAATTTAAAACTTACAGTATTATATTTTATTAAAAATAAAAAAGTGTGTGTGTACTTATGTACGCACGTAAGAAGTTATACTTCAAGCTAGAGTATTAAAATACTTCCAAAAAAACCTACCACTTAATAATTAGACAATAAGTCCACAACGCTATCTCTTAGAAATGATAACTTACTGTCTTGTTTTAGTCCACAACGCCATCTCTTAGAAATGATAAAGACTACTTTCTTGTCTGCAAAACTAGCGGCATCTATTCATGCATGCTTGAACTACTTCGTATCCACACGCGCATTGTAAAAATTTACTCTCATCATTTTTCTCTAACGCGCCAAAAGAAGAAACTTCAAAAAATAAAAACGAGTCAAAAATGATTTGGGAGCCTACTTGAATAAATACATTTTGATTTGATTTTTATAATCGTAAACTGAATTTAATAATTGCCTTTTTGTGGAAATAAGTTATATTGTAACATTCTTATTGAGTGAAACAAATTAGTGTATAGCACTGAATTCTTATTTTTGTTTTTCAGGTAAGTTTTGACAAATTGCGGTCTTCGGAGGTATTTTACTTCTTATTGTAAGTTTATTTATTCTGAATTTCTATTTGTATTTAAATTTTGTTTTTATGAAAACTACTACCTACTCATGATTGGAACATTTACCAATCGGCAGTGTAGCAAACAAATTGTGGCGAATTGTAATTTGTAAATTAAAATCATTTTATAGAATTGACGGCATTTTTTACTTATGACTAGCCCGTTGGCGCAGTTTGCAGTGGCCCTGCTTTCTGCTCCGCTGGTTGTGGGTTCGATTCGATGGGTTTATTTATACGTATATTTATCAAAAAAAATATATAGTTATACCAGTCGGCTGTTATCTATAGCATAAACATTAAGTTGCTTACCTTAAGAAAAGACGACCGTGAGTGTATGTTATAGATATTTATTTATATTTATAATTGTGTATACTTAAAAGGTCTTCTTCTAAAATAATAAATTAAGAACAAGATACAAAACAATTAAAATATACGTACAAGAGAAGAGGCAGTCCTAAAAATCTCAAAAGATTTTAAGAAAAATACATAATAATTTTTTATTATCAATATAATCAATCACGGCTTCAAATCTATTTTAAACTAGCTCCTGTACCCGCGACTTCGTCCGCCTGGAATTTAACAAAAAAGTTATTGTTCAGTTCGCAGTTATAAAAAAAAATCTAAAATAAAGGTAGCCTAAGTTACACCTTGTACATCAGCTGCCAGTGAAAGTCCCGTCAAAATCAGTCCAGCTGTTTCAGAGATTAACAGGAACAAACAGACAGACAGACAAACAAAAATTGTAAAAAATGTTATTTTGGTATATATAACGTGTATAGTACTGTATAGATCCATATTCATTTAGTAAAAAGCAGTTATTTTAATATTCCAAACAGACACTCCAATTTTATTTATTTGTATAGATATATCATAACAATTCTCTGACATTAAAATAACGTGAACATAAAAATAAGAAGTCTTAAACACGATGTACTAAAAGTCATATTAAACTTTGTTATTTGGTGAATTTTCAAGAAAGAAAACGTAGAAATGTCCCAACTAGTATTTTGCGAACTCTTAGCGAAGTTAGCGAGTATGCAGTTTGTGAAAAGACCAGTAAACTAGATAGGTAGTTACGGCAAGCGACACTGACATTTTATTCCTTCAAAAAAGTTTGGAGTCAGGAGTATTAAATATAAAATATTTTTCAATTATTCAAAAGAAGAAATTATTTGTGTTGCAACACTTCCTATATTATAATGCAAATCAAGTTTTAATTAGGTCAGACTTCCAACAGAAATAAGATTATATGTTATTTTCTTAACCATGTTTATAAGTGCTTACATTAGCATATAGACCCCTGCAAAATTACGAATCAAAAGCGCATTTCTGCCTGTACCTTCGCTGTGAATGCAGCCCTACCCCTCGTCTTCCAGACCTATCTAACTGACGAACAATAATTGCACAATAATGGCAATCTGGTAGCAATTATCGTGCCAATGCACTCGTTATTAATATTATTATAATCTTATCACGATATCTCTGGAACCATAAAGCATAGACACTTGAAATTTGGTAGGAATATTCCTTTTGCCGATTAAAGGTCAGCTAAGAACGGATTTTACAAAATTCTACACACAAGAGAGAGTTGCGGGGGTTAATAACTTATATGGCAAAACAATGTTTGCGTGGTCAGCTAGTAAATAGTAAACGCTTCACGCTCAACGGCCCCCAGTAAGATTTTCTCCTGTATCGGGGTCCGGAAACACACACAATACACAAGCACAAACGCCCAGACCACGACAAACATCTATATGGCCAATACAAATATCTGTCGTAAGCGGGAATCGAGCCAGCAACCGTCAGCGCAACAGTTGTAAATATTTAACTGGCGTGCCAGTGACAACTCTAATGTGCCATGTTTGAACATGTCCATTAGGAAAAAATATAAAAATCGAGTCTTCTGTCAGAAAATTGAACGTTTTCCGAAGTATAATAAAAACTCTGTTTCAATATACAATTTTCAACTAATTTTTTTACCGTAGTCTTCACGTTATTTTCATCACTTCTTTTTTACGTGGAAATATTTAAACGAATAAAAATTATAAAAATCCTGAGATAAAAATGTTTTTTCAGTATTTTATTAATGTAATAAAACTTATTAATAAATTAAATAAGTTAAACTCAAACTGTCGGAAACTACTTTTCTGATAAAAAAGAAGGACTAAGGCTTTGGAAGATTAAGTTTGGTTAATAATTTCTTTAACATTATGTGGTTTGAGTTTCCCACGTACTTAGTTGCATAGTAGTTCTGTAATTTTTCCGTGAAGAGTAATGGGCCCCGTAAACGATCAAACTTGTTTGTCAAACATTTTTGATCAAACTTCATGTTTCATATAACAAACATATTAAAAAAACCCGCACACGATCAAATAATTTAACAAACACGTTTGTCAAACAGAAATTTAATATGAAGTTTGATCAAATAGTTGATCGTCTACGGGGCCCTTTACAAAGATCTATCTATCTATACTCACTAAATTTCGCATTTTTAATATTGCTACGACTAAAGTAGCTTAGAGAGAAAATCGTTAAAATGTATTCGTAAACTAGCTGCTGTGCCCACGACTTCGTCCGCGTGGAATTTAACAAAAAAGTTATTGCTCAGTTCGAAGAGTTATAAAAAAAATCTAAAATAAAAGTAGCCTAAGTTACACCTTATTACATCAGATATCTGCCAGTGTAAGTCCCGTCAAAATCGGTCCAGCCGTTTCAGAGATTAGCCGGAACAAACAGACAGACAGACAGACAAAAATTGTAAAAAAATATTTTGGTATATGTACCGTGTATAGTTCCATATGCATTTAGTAAAAAGCGGTTATTTTAATATTACAAACAGACACTCCAATTTTATTTATTTGTATAGATGATCTCGTATTTGGATTATCCAGTCGCTTATTCCTAGGGATTTTACGCTAACGTTGTTATTTTTATCAAAAAAAAAATAATGGAAAGGTTTCGGTTTCATCGAGATAATGGAGAACTTTTTTTTTTTTTCATAAAAATAAAATGATGCTGATTGAGAGTGGTTTGTATTGGATCAATTTTGTTTTTTCACGTACATTTCTATACTAATATTATAAAGAGGTAAAGTTTATAACTTTGTTTGTATATACGGGGTAATCTTCGCAAATACTGATCCGATCATGAAAATTCTTTCGCTAACAGAAAGCTACACTATTCAGGAGTGACAAGATAAAAGGAAAAAGATAAAAATATATAAAGATTTTAAATCAGCAGGATTTGAACCTGCGCCCTCTGACGTGCCGTGTCAACAATTCAATCTAATCAAGCATTATTATTTGCCTTAGAAATTAATTGGTGATTTTAAAACATTTATATTTATCTGATTTGCTGAAAATAGTGAGAGTGTATTGGAACATATCAAATTTCACCGTACCCTTCTTATGTGAAATGGATTATAACGCCCAACGAAGTGGGCACGGGTCGGCTAGTATTTTATATGATTGTATTACATTAAAATGAACCTAGCACGTTCTTCGTTAGTTACTATATAAACATGCCTATGTAAGTATACAATACATTAGAATTTTTGAGTAACTTAATATTTTGACTATTTTGACTAAACACTGGGTACATTACCTAAGTTTGTAATGTACGTATAATGTTAAGATTTAAATTTTTATTTTTTTGCTTGATATTTTGCTACCTTCACGATCGAATCACGATTCAGCCTGTAATACCCCACTGTTGCGCATAGGCGTCTTCCCCATGTAGGAGAAGGATCGGAGCTTAATCCACCACTTTTTTTTATTTCTCAAGGGTGGTAAAAAAGCGTTCGGTCCAACTGATGGTGAACGGTTACTGTAGCCTATGAATGACTGCATTAATAGGTGTATCATTACCATTAGCTCGTTGGCAAACCTACTTCTAGTTATAATGAAAAAACTTTTTCGGATTTTATCGCGGTTTATCAAGTTTTTTAAATGTCCAAATTAAGGTTGCTGACCTTGGTCACGGGTGAACTGTGTGCGTGCGTGCGTGTGTGTGTGTGTGTGTGCTTCTAGTATCAAAATTGACCCTACCCTGTCTATCAACACACACTACACAATTTGTAAATAAAACAAGATGTATAAAATGTTTCTCTCGCTCTCTCTTTCTTCACTCTTTCTTCAGCCTATGGCAGTCCACTGCTGGACATAGGCCTCCTCAAATTTCTGTTAAACATCCCGGTTTCCAGCCATCCTCATCCAGCTTAAGTAGATCGTCAGTCCAGCGGCACTAAAATGTTTATAACGTAAGTAATATTAATTGGTCTCATTTGATCTTTAATCAAAACCATACAACCGGAAAGCTGACAGTCACAAAGAGAAATTTTTACATTTAACAAAAGGAACTTCTCTGTCTTTTCAGAAAACTCTTATCTTGGCTAATAATGAGTTTTTGTTACGTCCAGGCCGTTGCGGATAAAAGTTTCGTTTGAAAAAAGAAAGTTATATTGATGGTTGCGAGATTGTGATCTGGGTCGTTGTCTGTAATTGCGAGTACGTACTTATTTTAACTTTTACAATGTAATGTGAATAGGAAAGTGATTGGTTATTAATTTGATCCGAAATTAAACTTACAAGTCGCTGAACACTAAAATAAATTTAATCTCAATTTAAATTACCCTTTGAATTGATTGAAATTATGAGTTGAGAATGAAACTTGAGTTTAATACTTTGAAAGTGAAAAGTATTTTTGTCAACACACTATTCAAGATATTAAACTCAAGTTCAGATGTACGAGTACTACATTTAAAATATATATTATGGTAATAAAAACAATATTATTTAGTGCTTAGAATTTTTAATTCGATTTTGGAAAAGTCTTTCATAAAGTTATGGTGTAATCAGCAAATAAAATAAATCGTAAAATAAATATCCTGTACTCCAGGTTTAGTATGATCGTCATTACTTTTATATCTTGTTTCAACATCAATGCATCGCTCGTCATTACTTTTATATCTTGTTTCAACATCAATGCATCGCTTCCATGGTAACTGTAAACACGTCGCCAACTTGAGCCAATGAAAGAGCTATTATACTCGACATATTAAAGTTTAATAAAATTTAATTTCATAAATTGGTATGACATACTTGGCCACGAACTACTATTCTGAGAAGATGCCTTTAGTCAACATTGAAATACTCACAGATTATGGGTTGTAACAGCAACAATTTCAATGTTTATTGCAATTAATTGTACTGAATCAGCGTAAAGATATCCCAGTGTTGAATAAATATACCCTTTTTCCAAATAAGAAGAAGAAAGATTAGACATTAGAGTGTAATCTTCTATACGTGTTTGTAACATCTATCTATACTAATATAATAAAGCTGAAGAGTTTGTTTGTTTGATTGTTTGTTTGTTTGTTTGTTTGTTTGAACGCGCTAATCTCAGGATCTTCTGGTCCGATTTGAAAAATTCTTTCGGTGTTAGATAGCCCATTTATCGAGGAAGGCTATAGGCTATGTATCATCACGCTAAGACCAATAGGAGCGAAGTCCACGCCGACGAAGTCGCGCGCAGAAGCTAGTAAATAATAATTGGTTGTCTGTAAAGTTAGTTTACGGACGATAGTTTAACGTGACGACGTCATAACAAAACATCTCCTCGGACGCATAGGCCAATCGAGTGGAAGAGAGATAGATGCGGCGCAAGCGAACAATTAGCGTAACCGGACAATGTGTTATCCTTTTTCGTGCTTGCCGCTGGCGTTCATCGATTTATTATACGTTGTCACGTCAATAGGTAATACAAATAAAGTCTGTAACAAACACAAAGGTCGTCTGTTCATACATTTAATAAATATGTTACAAATTGACTCGGGGCGGGACCCGAATTCACAACCCTTGGTAAAGAAAGCAGGTTCACCCCAAACTGCTCCAATGAGTCAAAATAATTTAAAAAGTTCGAAAACTGAAAAATAATTGGAATCATAAGAAAATTTAATTCCGACTTGGCTCGGGCCTTTTGTTATACCGGAGTGAAACTTACCAATCAGACTAGGCTGTATGGATTATAGTCCTTTGCCTTTCCCTATTTGGGATAAATATTGAAACAAAAACAACATGAAAAATATTTTCGAATTAATGTCGTTCAAACAAAACGTCAAATAAATTGCAGTCAGACAGCACGTGGCCATAAATATCGAAATGTCAACCAGAGAAATGTTATATGGCCCGTAAAATCTGCGGACTTTACATCTGTACAACGACTGACAAATTTGTTTTTAGATAAGCTTAAATCAATAAAAGTTTTATGATACTGACAAATCTCTTGTTATAAATTCAGTTATCTTAATATCTCCTGTTGTTGTTATTATGAATTGTAAAGAGGAAAATACAGCAGAAAATGAAAAAAAATATATAAAAATAAAAACAGGACAAAGGCGACATTATTTCATAAAACAATCTCTTCCAGACAATCTTTAGATTAAAACTTCCTTAGCTATATTTTATTTCGCTATTTAATTCAACATTTAGTCTCTGTATCTATAATAGTTAGTACCATACATATTTTAAAGATGATTCTTAAAATTATTGTCATCCCCAATCCTATTACTCTAATTCCTTCTCTGTTAAAGCTGTCCAACTCTGGAACTCCCTCCCTCTTCCCATTAGACAAGCTCAATCTCTCTTCTCTTTCAAAAACAATCTTAAACTACACTACACTAAGTTCAACTCATCTTTCCGCGCGGCGCTATGTGTAGGTAAACCTTGTATATATACAGTGACTTTGTTGCGTGACAAGGGGTACAGTGAAGTAAAAAATATAAATAAAGTTATTTAAAAAAAATTAAAATAAAAAATTATATCTCGGTGACGAATAGTATACATACATACATAAATTACTCACGCCTGTATCCCGGAGAGGTAGGCAGAGACAAGATAATGACACTTTCCACGATAATGA
The DNA here is from genome assembly GCA_905220545.2 of Melitaea athalia. Classification (NCBI taxonomy): domain Eukaryota; kingdom Metazoa; phylum Arthropoda; class Insecta; order Lepidoptera; family Nymphalidae; genus Melitaea; species Melitaea athalia. The sequence goes on from HG992201.1 coordinate 946,532, forward strand.
CACTTGCCACGATCCTGACAAACCTAAGCGAAAACGCTTCATCAACATTCATTAGTCGTTGCATACACACACACCGGTTTTGGGTACTTTTTATCTTGTCCTTCTTTAATACTTGGAATAGTAACTATATGGATTTAAAGAAATAATAATAATTTGTTAATACATGTTTATTGAACATATTAATCTGTATCGCTACTAGAAGAATAAAATAATGAATTTTCGGATTCGCTGCTTTCACCAAGTTTAATTATTATTTCAGATTCCATATCAAAAATTCTTCTTCTTTTTTTACGTGTTGACAAGTATTACGCCACATCTCTTCATTAATTTGACTAAAACGATCATTTATTAATTTCGTTATTCCAGTCACACTTTGTTCGATATTGTGCGGAGCAATATAATTTTTTAAAATTCCCCATACATTTTCTATCGGGCTTAGTTCAGGATAATACAGCGGTAGTCGAAGAACTTTTATGTCATATGGCTGAAGTATGGTCATCAAGCTTATGACAAATATGGTCTTCTTTTTTTTATCAAGTCATACAGTTTAGTTTTTTTTTATATGTGCATTATAAATAATGTTTTTTTTTCTGTCAACCATCTATGCATTTCTGTTTTGCGGTCTTTATACGGAGATTTAAATTTGAAGTCAGTTTTTTTTCCTTCAGCCAATATAATTATTTGTTATTGTTCTCTCTGATACCCCCACTGTCATTGCTGTTCTCTTTCGCACAATGTTTAAATATTCATTTAATTTTGATATTAATTTGGACCTGCACTGCAAATTGGATCACTTATACTAGCTGCAATATAACTATGTTTTCCTTTTTTAGAAATTCGAACACCTTGGCAATAGTTTCACGAGTCTAAAACAATCATAATACGTTCACTTTAAAAATAATATAGTTTTTAAAGTAAGTTAGTAATGTAGGTATACATTATTTAATCATAATAAATATTAATAATATCGAAATTAGCACATTGAAAATATTTACCTGACTCCTTAAAAAATAATCCGTCAAGAACTAGACATTTTCTTTAACGACTGTACCGGTGGAAAAATGACCAATAAGAAGACGTGTTTTTTGAAATTTCGAATGACGGCGGTCGCGTCACTGCTACACAAATTAAGGCTCAGCGCGCACTAGTGACTTTTGTCACCGTGACAATAAATTGTTTAAACAAAAGTCACTAGTGCGCGCAAAGTGTTATAATTACAAGCGCACGCACACATAGAGCCCCGCGCAAAGATGACTTGAACTGACTATATTTGTCATTAAACACGTCATGATCGCCTATATCGTCTTTGTATGATGTATGTATTTTATATATTATGTAAGTATGCATATGTGTAATTATACATTTAAGTATATAGTATGTAAGTATATTATATATTTTATATTATTTATATGAACTTTATTCAAATATATTCTAATTCGCACACCAATTATTATTTGTTTACTTCCTAACTGCAGTTTCTGATTTGTGTCCTACACCCAAAGGTTGTCTGGAAGAGATCGCTCTTTAAGCGATAAGACCGCCTTTGTACATATTTCATTATAAGTTATTATTTTCTTGTTTCTTTTAATGGTATACAATAAAGAGTATTATTATTATTATCCCCTCCAGGAGCTCTTGTCACCTTACTCACACAGGAATATAATACTGCGTGAAAGCTGTATTATTTAACTGTAATCTTTTGTAAGGTCGAGGTACTTCTCCAGTCTAGCTGTTCCAGATTTTGAGGAGGATATTTCCTGCTATGCTGCTTTCTTGGTAACTCTAATCACCAGAAACTCCATTCCGAATCGGTGGTAGCTTTACATTACTCATAATTAATTTATTAAAGACTAATATAATAATTAAATTTGTAAAATACCAATTCAATAGTGTTTTAACCGACTTTGAAAAAAGGAGAGGTTCTCAATTCGACAATATATAATTTTTTTATGTGTGTTAGATCAGAACTTTTGACAGGGTGGACCGATTTCGATCAATTTTATTTTAATTGAAAGGTGTTGCATGTCATGTGGTCCCATTTTAATTTAATTGAGATCTGACAAGTACTTTTAGAGTTATATCTAATAATGCGTATTTACCTGACTACTTTTTCGTCGACCTACGTTGTCTTAAACCGCATAACTTTTTACTTGGTGTACCGATTTTCATGATTCTTACTTTAATCGAAAGCTAAGTACTTGTCATGTAGTCTTGTTTAAATTAGATCGAGATTTGATTAAATTTTTTTGAGTAATCTTTAATAGCGCGTATTTACTTGACTGTTTTTTTTTTGGTTTTATTACGTTGTATTACTTGTCGATGTAATTGAAGTCACTTTTTTTTTCGTTTGCGAGCAATCACAATTTTTAAGCTTAAGAACAAAGAATTTTTAGATTTTGATTCACAGAATGTGTCTCTGTAGAATCGGTACGTTTTTCGAAAACTAGAATCAAATATCGTTTCACATCGGATCTGTCGTGTAAAAATTTCGGAATCAAAGCTTTGAAACTCGAAGCTCTAAAGCTTGAATCGTCTTGTTTCTTGGTAAAGAAATTGAGCTTAAATTGTACAAAGCTCTAGTGCAGAAGATCTTATGCACATGACTTAGAATTTTTCGGAAAGAATATAGAAATATTTATTTTTTTATTTACACTTTATTGTACACCACAACTACATTTTAAAAACGCATTAAAATACATTTACAGACTGTGAAGTACAATGAGCAGACTTATGGACTAATTAGCCATTTCTCACAGACAACCCAATATAATTAAGGCCAATAAAATTAAAATTATTAAATAAATATTTAAGGTGGCATTGGTAAAAGCTTATCATTCTACTTAGTATATAATTATAACACTAGTAACTTAAAATATACTTGGAGCGAGTTGAAATCAGATTTAAATCCAAGACCTTCTAAATGTAATTGCTCAAAAATGCTGAAGCTTTAAACAGACTAAGCTCTAGTAGCTTTTACTATTCCAATCTATATCAAAGCTTGGTATTTTGGTTTATGCTTAAAGTGTTCCTATAAGCTATCGACCACGTAGTTTAAAATGGAAAATTTAATTACATATGAGTGAAGTGAATCAATTTTACCAGAATAGTACTACTAAGTAATACTGTTAAATACATACCCAAAATCACAATTAGATGATTAATTGAAACACCAGTAAGCTGCAAAAATTCGGCCTATTCAAATATTGAACGTGTAACTTACAAAGCATTATTTGCAGCGACTACCTATTGCAACTTTTATTCCCAAAACCACAAAAAAAGTACCAAATTTCGTGTAGTCGCGAAAACGAGAAGTGTGAGATATTATAGTCCGTACCTCCTTCCTTTTTTTAAAAGACAGGCTATATTATATAAAGAAAAGTTAGGCACATCAAATGCCAACATTACTGCATTAAAAAAAATGAAGCTATTTAGTTACCCAAAAAAATCGAACTGTATTTTTTAATACACATGTATTCAATTTCAATTAAGGTTGTTATCAAAAAAGTCCGCTTGTTAAGTTAATGAGTTCGGAACGAGATAATGTTTATCTATTTTTATCTTTTGTATCTTTCACATCGAACTCTATATCAAACAAATTATAAATGTATGTTGGAAATGTCAAAATAGAACCTTTTTTATGAAAGGCGTATGAATTTTCGCACGATACTTATTAACTTACATAAAACAAAAAAAAAAAAAAAAAATAACTCTTTATTGCAGACCAGGGTCCATATTTGGGTTAGTAAAATACATATAACAAAACATAATGAAGCATAATGAAAAAATCAATAAATCTATACATATAAAAAAATGGTAGGAAAGTCAAAACTGTACATTGAATATTTTTTTAAAAGAATACTTGGGGTGTGATCTACAATCGATACCGAAGCCAAAAATATAGTTTTTAGAATTTTTGTCTGTTTGTCTGTTTGTCTGTATGTATGTCCGGGATAAACTCAAAAAGTACTGCGTGGATTTACTTCAAATTTGGCACGAATATTATTAAGAAGTCGGGTCAGAACATAGGCTACATATTATCACGCTATCACCTACTGGGAACGAGCAGTGAACGCACGCAGACGACGTCGCGGGCAACAGCTAGTGAAGAATAAATTTAAAATAAATCAAAAATTAAAAATTCAAAAGTGGTGTTAGTGACAAAAACAAAACAAACAGTAAACTAAGAAAATAAACACAAAAAATGAAAAAAAAATAAAAAATAAACACAAAAAATGAAAAAAAAATGAAAAATTTAATGCAAGATAGTTGATTTTAATGGACTTTTTTTATAATAGATTATAATTTTTTAAACTAGAATAGTTTACAGGTTGCTGTAAAGTATCCGAAACGTCGGGAATTTAAAAAACTTAATAAACCGCGATAAAATCCGAAAAAGTCGTTTCATTTCAATGAGTAAAATTCGCGTACACATTAAAAAAGAATAAGTAGAATAGTTTTATTTGTGAACAAATGATGTTGGAATAAATCAAATAACCAGTTTTTTTTTTCAAAATCAATATAAGTTGTGAAAAGCAGCTACTTTAAAAACAATTACAAATAAATCGTATCTCGAGGCCCACGCTGGGCTCCAATTATTACACTTCAAAAGCGATAATTATTTATATTACCATTGCGTCGCTTTCATTCTAATAAGACTTAAGTCAATTTTGTCGTTTATTTTTTTGTTGCTGACGTTGGTAGAACTAATGCAACTAGGTACAACTAAAAAGAATAAATTAGAATAAAAAGACTTAAAAAAACATTAATAAATACATATCCCATAAGTTTTTTTAATATAACTTTTCTTACATGCCGTCAAAGCTTAACTAAGGCCTCGTTTACGGAGACGCGGAGCGTAGTGCGTACCTAGCGTGTGGCGTGGCGGAACGCGCTAAATTCAAACGTAGGGCGTTGTATGAGTGCGTTTACGGAGAAGCGATTTTACACGCGTCTTTTTTCATACATTTTGACACACGCGAGAAGCTACGCCACACGCTACGCACTACGATCCGTGTCCCCGTAAACGAGGCCTAAGAATCTTCTCATGAATCTTTTTAGAATGAAGGCAACGATAGTTACTATTGCACAATACTACAAATAAAATGTGGGTCCCTACAAAGGTTTACCAGTCACTCCGACCATCTGTCTATCCGCCGTAAAAAAGAAATGTATCTATAAAATAACCATTCCATTTTTAGAAGCTTTATAAGAGTTTTGTTCGGCGTACCAGCGTTCCTTAAAATTATTTATTTACGTAATCCTTTGCATTTAAAGAAGCAAATAAACTTAAATTTGAGTTTTGCTGCCGCATTTTTTTATTTGTACCTTTATATTTATAGTAAGAGATCCGAACTAGAGACAATCTTCAACTATTTGCTTAATGGATGAATATTAATTTATATTTATTTTAGTACATTAGAAAAAAAATCGCGAAACCATTATCTGCGAAATTCCTGACCAGGCTATTTTTTATTCAAATTTGAAAAATTTGTTTTGGAGTTTACTCCTTAAAAATCGATTTTCATATAAGGCCCCCGGTATGAAAAAAATGTGAGGAGTAAAATCTACTGAACGAATTACCTCGTGACGTTTTTGTAACGCCATCTATTGATTGATTTGATTCGTTTATTTACCATTTGATATGGTATTAATCTTTTTCTTAGACTAGTAAGCCTTTTTTGTGCTTATTTGAACAGTTGATCTGAAGGAGTAAACTCCAGTTGTGAGCCGAAGCTGACACACACACTTTTTTTTATTTGAAAATGCACCTACGAGTTTGTAAAATAAATTTAATATCTACCTACAGTATGAAGCCTGTAGAAAATGCAAACGTTTGATTGTCTATTATTTTCCTGGCATAACTACTGCGTTGGAATGTATAAACAGGTGTATTAAATATATTGAAACTAGTTACTTTCACCCACATGTAAATCTTACATCAAAATGAGCGCTGTTTCATTGCAAATACGGTGACATTGGGATGTACTCTCCTTAACATCTGGTTTGAATGGCGGTTGGCGAATATAATATAGACAACGTGTTGGCGCAACGGTCACAGCACTGGTTTGTGACTGTTGCGCTGGCGGTAGCGGGTTTGATCCCCGCACGTGACAAATATTTGTATTGGCCATACAGATGTTTGTCATGGTCTGGGTGTTTGTGCAGTCCTTGTGGGCCTCCCCACCGTAGAGAGCACGTTAAGCCGTTGGTCCCGGTTATTATCATGTACACCTGATAGCGATCGTTACTCATGGTAGGGAATATATCCGCCAACCCGTATTGGAGCAGCGTGGTGGATTAAGCTCTGCTCCTTCTCCTATATTAAGGGGAAAGAAGTCTATGCCCAGCAGTGGGATATTACAGGCTGAAGCGAAGGAATTTTCCAACCAACTCTTTCACGATTTATCTAGACTACTACTAGATACTACAGTAGGTATAAAACAATATTATTCACTAAGCAGATGTGTAAAGATCATGTCTACTTCGGATCGTAGACTATTACCGCAAGACTCAAGATCGTAAAAGATTTCACGAGAACTTCGTTGGTTTTAAAATCCTACTAGTATCTATTGTTTCCAAGTTACGACTCAGAAATACGGTAGCAATCAAACTTCAAACTACTTATTTCAGAGCGAATCTTTATTAACCGACTTCCATAAAAGGAGAAGGTTCTCAATTCGTATGTTTTTTTTTAAATGTTTGTTACCTCAGAACTTTTGACCGACTTCGATGATTTTTTAACCGACTTCCAAAAAAGGAGGAGGTTCTCAATTCGACACGTATGTTTTTTTTTTTATGTATGTTAGCTCAGAACTTTTGACTGGGTGGACGGATTTCGATGAGTTTTGTTTTAACTGAAAGGTTTTGCGTGTCATGTGGTCCCATTTAAATTTAATTGAGATCTGACAAGTACTTTTAGAGATATATCTAATAATGCGTATTTAATTGACAACTTTTTCATCGACCTACGTTGTAATAATCCGCATAACTTTTTACTGGGTTTATCGATTTTAATAATTCTTACTTTATTCGAAACCTTATGCTTGTAATGTAATCTTATTTAAATTTGATCGAGATCTAATGTCTTCTTTTATAAGTAATCTTTGATAACGCATATTTACTTGACTGTTTTTTGTATTATATCTCATAACTTTTTACAGAGTGTACCGAGTTTGATGTTTCTTTTATAAATCAAAAGCTAATACTTATCATGTGGTTTTATTTAAATTTGATCGAGATATAATTAGTACTTTTTGAGTAATTGAGTAATCATTGATGATACGTATTTATGAGCGCCTCGCGCCATCTATGGGACTATGTTAAAACTACTTCACTATAGAATCAATCCAAGGATGCAACGTAGTGCGCTGTATTATCCGCTAGGCGCTAGGGTAGCTTTCTTTATAAATAATTTTGATGATTCTTGTTTTAATCACTGATCACTACTTTTTGAATAATAGCGCGTATTTACTTGACTATTTTTTCGTCTACTTACGTTGTATTACTTGTCGATGTAATTGAAGTCGGTTTTTTTTCGTTTGCGAGCAAACACAATTATAATAATGAAGTTTATAGAATCAAAATGATAACATTTATCAAGATACTCGTGTATTTCCATATTTATTCTTCATTAAGTATGTACGCCTTAGATGAAATGTAATTTCAGAGGTTTTTGTACATTCTGATTGTGAGATCTCAGTAAAAGAAATGGAACCCGGAAATTGCCCTACGGAAGTAAATATTTTGCTCAAAATTTCATATCAGGCCGACTTGTTAAGTTCCTCGACCTCACAAAAGATCATATTATACAAATAGTACTTTGCCAAAAATATTGTTGTGTTCCAGTGTTGAGTAAGATAACCTCAGCACCTACAAAAAGATAGACAAATAAACTGGAAAACAATTGGAATTTGAGATCGATTATACTCGTATCAATATATATAACTCTCCACAAGAGAAATCACATCATAAATTTACTGAATTTAACCTGTAACATTTTTTGTACGCAAAAAAAAATCGGAAAGTACTACTTAAAATTTTAACACAAATAACCCAATGTTGCGAATGGGTCTAAGCGAAAAATAATAGCGGTTAATTTTAACATTTCAAGTGGCATTATTAACCTCAACGAGCAACGTTAACCAGCCTGTATTGTGGTTCCCATAACACATACGAATATAAACTTTAACGTTAATGCAGTAAGAATTATAAATGAACGACCGCTCTACAATGGAATTCTTGAAAGGCATATTAAAGTTTTTGGAGCGGAGAATGAAAGAAAGCGGCCTGAACATGAAGGAACAATGTGGGAAGAGGTATATTTTCTTAAGTCACGTGAAGAGTAAATGCATATTTCATGACTAATTTATATTAGACCAGTATCAGACCGAATTTTAAGTAATCAGAAAGAGAAAATATATATTTTTGAGCAGTTTATTGTTGTTACGACACCTATTATTAAAAATGGAACCCGACTCAGTTATGGTCCTATGGTCTTCTGTATGGTTCTGTATGGTCTTCTAGTCTAGTCGTTGATTATAATGGACGGTTTATGTATTTTTAGACTTTTTTAGTAATCCAAAAAGTACTAGTAATTTTTTTTAGGATTGTGCTTAACCTACTAAATGTTCAATCTACATAGTTCTCCAATATTATCACATCATATTACAAAATAAGCAGAATCAATGTCACCAAAAAGACCTTTAAAATTAAACATTCAAATAAAGGTGCTACTATTCCAGTTTTGAATTTTTAAATTTCAATTAAAACCTGTCTTCTAACTCTATTCACGGAATAATTTCATTTATTCTTAGCATTCATGCTTTATAAAAATTTTGCCACACTAGCAACTCCGAAAACTTGTAAGTATAAAAATAAATCACCGAAATGCATAATATAATTATATATTTATAACATACTAGCTGACCCGGCGAACTTCGTACCGCCTAACAGTCGATTGGTATTAAAGTTCAAATTGACTTTTAAGTATTATTATACGAATCTTTTGTATGTGAATATAGATAATTGTTGTTTTTAGACTTTTTGAGGCAATTTTTTAAATTTTTCTCCGTAAGAACCATCCTCGTACTTCAAGGAATATTATAAAAAAAGAAATAGCAAAATCGGATCAGCCACTCTCGAGATTTGCGCTTAGCAACACATTCAGCGATTCATTTTTATATATATAAGAGATTATTCTATGAATAATATATTATGGGCATAGCTTCCTAATTGGACTAAATTGGATAATTTCTTTTTTGTATTCGATATTGTTAGGGCGAAGTTTGTAAAAAAGAAAATTAATTTTTTTTTAAATGAATCTATATTATCACGAAAAAAATATAGTGTTATGTTCAACTAGTTTCATATAACTCTCCTGATATACCTACCTCGATCTACAATATAGCCTGGTGATCTCGAGATTGAATGGATGCCTCGTCCTATAAAAGATTGCATTCAGCTGAAAATATCTTAAGATAAATTCTTAAATCCTCGGAAAAGTTGGTACATTTTTACAGATAGAACTGGCTTCCTTTCAACGAGGACTGGAGTTTGCCACAGGAAGGTTTTATCTCGCTTCCCTCAGGAACTGCACTTTTTAGAAACTAGCTTAAACGTCTTATATTTCGAGGACTTTGACAGATTTGTGAGGTATATTTTTAAGTGAATTATATTTTAATTTACATTTGACATACTAATTCAATGAGAAAGAAATCGTTCATCACTGCTTAATAAATCATTTTTCTTAATACTGAACAAAAATCGGTCGTAGACACCATTTCTGGACCCTTTTATACATGTATTTTTTCACGATCACGATTCAGCCTGTAATATCCCACTGTTGGGCATAGGCCTCTTCTCCATGCAGGAGAAGGATCGGAGCTTAATCCACCACGCTGCTCCAATGCGGGTTGGCGGATATATTCCCTACTATGAGTAACGATCGCTATCAGGTGTACATGATAACAACCGGGACCGACGGCTTAACGTGCTCTCCGAGGCACGGTGGGGTAACCCACAAGGACTGCACAAACACCCAGACCACGACAAACATCTGTATGGCCAATACAAATGCTGTCGTGTGCGGGAATCGAACCCACAACCGCCCGCGCAACAGCCAATCGCAATCCAGTGCTGTAACCGCTGCGCCAACGCGGCGTCGCGGCGCATGTATTTTTTACTTTATAATAATTATCAATCTCGCTTCAGCCTGTAATATCCCACTGCTGGGCATAGGCTCCTTTCCCCATGTAGGAGAAGGATCAGAGTTTAATCCACCACGCTGCTCCAATGCGTATGGTCAATAAAAATGTTTGTCATGTGCGGAGTATCATAAATTTGCCGAACTTAAAATTAATTGAATTGGATCGCGATCTCTAACAACACCTACAAAATTCATTACAATTACCTACTTCAGTAATTTTTCGTGAATGAGTAACCAAATATCTTCCCAAATTTTGCCATTTTTAATGTTAGTAGGATCGAGTACTACTCATTAGTATTTCAAGAATAAGAAAGACAAACGGACGACAAATTCATTGTATAAACGTTTCATTAGCACATTCAGGGTATGAAATCTTAAAAATGGCGGTTTAGTGAAAACGTTTTCCACTTAGAAGAACGGAAAATTATCTACAAAAGCGAATTAGGCTTAAGCACTCATAACCCACTGACCCAAACTATTAGCTGCAGAGAATCCTCTTCGTCTCTTTATTACCTAATAACTTTTAAAAGTACACTAAAACTTCACAAGGAAAATGGTAAATAATATTGTTTGTTTTTCGTACGCTTCAGCCTGTAATATACTACTGCTGGGCATAGGCTCCTTCCCCATGTAAGAGAAGGATCAGAGCTTAATCCACCACACTGATCCAATGCGGGTCGGTTGTTTTCTTACATAATAATAAAAAACATTACTTTTTGTAGGTTTAACATATATAGGTACACGATCATTTGTTTATGGTTAGGTTAGGTTGATATAATATTTTATTTTTAATATACATAAATAAATAACAGACCCAGGCTCGAGGCAGAAATCGATCCCAAAACCCTTACAATAGGAAGTAGAGACACTGTCGCCTGCGTCAACGGGCTAATCAGAATTCCATTATACTAAATTTTCGACGGGCGTCACCCACGTACAATACATGATTTTGTCACTTCCGTTTTCTCCTATTAAAATATGTCTGATGATTTCCATGAAACGCTTAAATACTAAAATCATTACTTATCTGAGCTACATATATGTACCTATCACATTATTTTAATAAGTTTAAACTAGTGATTAATAACGTGTATTTAAAATAAACGTATAATACATGCACAATATTTAATAAAAAAATCTATACTAATATATAAAGCTGAAGAGTTTGTTTGTTTGGTTGTTTGTTTGTTTGTTTGTTTGTTTGTTTGAACGCGGTAATCTCTGGAACTACTGGGCCGATTTGAAAAATTCTTTCAGTGTTAGATAGCCCATTTATCGAGGAAGGCTTTAGGCTATGTATCACCACGCTAAGACCAATAGGAGCGGAGTCCACACCGATGAAGTCGCGCGCAGAAGCTAGTAATAAATAAAACTTGCTCATAAAGTAACAAAAGATAATCAATAAATACCAGTATTTGAAGAAATAGGATATCCTTTTGCACACATACACACAGATACACATACAGACAAACTCACACATAATAAAATAAACGCAACCAACCTATCCAATTACAGGAAATAATACGTGCGTATATACATAATGAATAATAAAATATTTGAAAACTTCTGAACCAAATGAACCTTTGTACTTCTAACAAAAGATACCCTTATCGGATATTGGATCGGTCCCAGAACTTCGCGAATACGAAGGGATAGGAACTTGATCAGATATACGTATTTTGAAGTAAATATACTCGGAATAATATTCATAAACTCTCTCTTGTATTCTATTGATTCTTGATGACTATGTATGGAAGGAAATTTCAGCTTATTTTTGTACTAGCTGTGCCCTGCGGTTTCACACGCGTTATTTTGAGGAAAAAATAGCCTATTGCCTTCCTAGGTAAATGAGCTATCCATCACAAAAATAATTTTTCGATCCGAACCAGTAGTTCCTGAGATAAGCGCGTTTAAATATACGAAAAAACAAACTTTTCAGCTTTATAATATTAGTATAGATATTATAGTAGCTAGGTTATACACAGATGATGAAAATTACAGCGTGAATTTAGTTGTATAATGACGATTCGAAGGTGCTTTTGAAGCCTATTTAAATGATTTTTTTTAATATTCTCCGAGTACAAATATACAGGACTGCTTCTGCTTATCCAACTCCCATTTAGCCAATTTTTTCTGGCTATTTGTCTCCATGAATAACCCACATACCTCTGTTAGAGCGTTAAATTGTTCTTTTATCTAAAATACTAAATGATGATCGTTACTCTTGGCAAAGAATATATTCTAAATTAAATAAATATTGGAGTACTTTGGGGTTACCATTACCAAGGAAATTACCTTACTTTCATCTATCAAGTTAACTGGTTAGCGCAATTTCTACGTCAACTAGCTACTTGGAAATCATCAGGTTCGATCATGAAACCTTTCGTTGATTGTTACCATAAGCACTTGATAAGAAAATTTGTTCTTGTTAGGGAAATCATCTGCCAACTCGAAATGTAATAAAATGAATATGAAATGTAAATAAAATGTAAATAAAATGTAATGTCTTTCTCTTTTCATTCTTTCTCTTTTATTTATTTTCCTCCTATAAATTGAACTCCAGTTTTTCTGATATACTCGTAGAAGCTTGTTTTCAAACAAGTGGAATATTTACAGAGCATTTAAGATCATTCTAGTAAAAAAATACAATACACTACATTCATGATATGTGAAAACAATACTTCTAGTATTGAAATCTCGTAGTCTTATGTAATTGTATCGATCCTCCTCAATGCGGATAATTGGTCGTTAACTTTTCTTTTGTGAATGTTTCAAATCTGTTTCTGCTTGCCAAAATACCTTTAAATTTGGCAAGCGAGTTTATTCAAGTGCTCTATTTTAAAGTTAAGTATTTAAAGTAGGTTTATACCTTGTTGTACAGTTGTACTTAAATGTGAATATTGTATTTGAAGAATAAAATCAGATTTAAAAAACTGGACCGCTTGCGCAAAATTTTCGTTGAGTTAGATAATGATTAAGGAAATGGGAGACATTTGCTGCGCCCTTAATGTGGTATATTTTAAGTAATGAACTGCGAAGAGCTGATTTGATATAAAATGAAAATATAAATATAATATCTCTTCTTCTAAACCTTTAATTTTTTTCTCCTTTTTTGCTAAAAAGCAATCTCTTCCAGACAACTTTTAGGAATTTTTTATTTCATACCAAAAACCTGATGGAAAACGGTTACCGTAGCTATAACCTGCGATGCCTGGTATAACATTTATAGTGATCTTTTGCTGTGTGGCTACGGCAAAGAATTTAGCCTCCCCCTCTCTTCCCGTGGGTGTCGTAAGAGGCGACTAAGGGATAATATAGTTTCACTACCACCTTGGAACTTAAAAAGCCGACCGATGGCGGGATAACCATCCAACTGCTGGCTTTGAAGTACACAGGCCGAAGACGGGCAGCAGCGTCTTTGGTGCGACAAAGCCAGCCCTGCGGTCACCAACCCGCCTGCCCAGCGTGGTGACTATGGGTAAAACACATGAGTTCACGCCATTATTGGCGCGAACTTGTGGAGGCCTATGTCCAGCAGTGGACTGCGATAGGCTGAAATGATGATGATGATGATGATGAGTGATCTTTTGTAAAATTGAGGTACTTCCCTAGACGGGCTGCTCAGGTTTTAAGCGGGATTTTTCTTGCTGTGCCCTACTTCAATAATATATGAACAAAACAAAATTAAAGAAATTTGTATTAAAGATATCTATACTAATATAATAAAGCTGAAGAGTTTGTTTGTTTGTTTGTTTGTTTGTTTGTTTGAACGCGCTAATCTCAAGATCTACTGGTCCGATTTGAAAAACTCTTTCAGTGTTAGATAGCCCATTTATCGAGGAAGGCTATAGGCTATATATCATCACGCTAAGACCAACAGGAGCGGAGTCCACGCCGACGAAGTCGCGCGCAGAAGCTAGTTTGAAAATAAAAACGAATGTGCTTTAGACCACACGACTGAAGTAAAACTTCTTTAGTTGCGCCTAGAGTAATATACGTAACGTAACTCTCTCTCTCTTTCTATCTTCACTAACTTATATCTCCCTCTCAACTTCCGTCCGCCTAGCCTGATCACACTTTTCTGAACGCTCTCGTTAGGCATTCACCAGCTTACTCTTCAAGTCAAGCGTGCGTAAAGAAAATTTACCTCAAAATCATACATAATACATAGATTCGTTTATATGTACATACTTTAACATATATGTACGTATAAACTTATTACTTATAAAACAGCAATAAAAAACGATAACCAAATTTTAATTTATTTTATAACCAAATTGTAATATGTAACTATAACGTAAATTAAAAACACATTTACTCCAAAACATTAATATCTGACATCGCGAAGTGGAATAGAATTTTCGAGACAAAATGGCGCCTTACCCCATTTGCACCGATTGCTTGATAATAGCTAATCATTGTTACATTTTAACGGCTTCGAATGATTTACTTTTAATTGCAAACATCCGGTAGACTTTTTTAGGGTTCCGTACCCAAAGGGTAAAAACGGGACCCTATTACTAAGACTTCGCTGTCCGTCCGTCCGTCCGTCCGTCCGTCCGTCCGTCCGTCCGTCCGTCCGTCCGTCCGTCCGTGTGTCTGTCACCAGGCTGTATCTCAAGAACGGCTATAGCTAGAGAGTTGAAATTTTCACAAATTATGTATTTCTGTTGCCGCTATAACAACAAATACTAAAAACAAAATAAAATAAATATTTAAGGGGGGCTCCCATACAACAAACGCGATTTTCTTGCCTTTTTTTGCTCGATATCAATAATGGCAACAGGTAGGCACTTGAAATATTCACAAAATACTCAGTTCTATTTTTACTTTAATAATAAATAATAAAATTAAAATAAAATTAATATTTAAGGGGGGCTCCCATACAAAAAAACGTCATTTTTGCCTATTTTTGCTCTCATACAACAAAAGTGATTTTTTTAGCCGCTTTTTGCCCGATATTAAAATCAATGTACCTAGTCAATGGTACGGAACCCTTCGTGCGCGAGTCCGACTCGCACTTGGCCGATTTTTGTTATACGATGTATGAAATAATTACAAAATTAATAAAAGTGTTACAAGCTGTTTTCGGAACGTTGTATACGCTAAAGTAGATTATTATATACATACATACAAAGGTGATATGGTATGTAGTTTGTTTATGTAATAATATATAGAATGTATGTTATCTCAGAAGTTTTGACTGGAAAGACCGATTTCGTTTATCTTTTTTTTAATCAAAAGGTAGTGTGTGTCATGTGGTCCCATTTAAATTTAATTATATCTGATAAGTACTTTTCGAGTTATATCGAATAATGAAGCGGATTTCCTGCTCAAAATATAGAGCAGCCCGACTGGGGTAGTACATCGACCTTACAGAAGATCACAGCTAAATAACACTGTTTTCAAGCAGTGTTGTGTTTCTGTTGGTGAGTAAGGTGACCAGAGCTCGTGGGGGGAACTGGGGATGTGGTCGGCAACGCGCTTGCTATGCTTCTGGTGTTGCAACCGTCTATAAGCTAGGTACATAAAAAAAATGTTTACTTATTTACTTGATTATTTTTTCATCGACTTACGTTGTATTATACCCCATAACTTTTCACTGAGCATTTCGATTTTGATGATTCTCATTTTATTCGCAAGCTTATGCTTATCTTATTGTCCTTGTTAATCGAGATATGATCACTACTCTTTTAGTAATCTTAAATAACGCATATTTACTGGAATGTTTTGCTGTCTACATACGTTGTATTAATTGTAATAAAAAAAACTGACTTATGTTACATCGACAAGTATGTCGATGTAACTGAAGTCAGTTTTTTTTCGTTTGTGAGCAAACAATTGATTTTCGTAGTGAATTCTGGTCACTTTACTTTTATCCTTTCGAAACTCTTAAGGCTGCTACACACAGTGCCGGTGGCAGTGCCGCCGGCTTTATGCCGTCGGAGTCGTAATGCCGATGGGTCGTTTGTGCGACAAAGAGGGCGCGCAGTAATACCCGCCGGCAGGCTAGCGGCTAGTGAGCGGCTAGTGTGTAGTCGAGACACGCGGCAGCGTGTCAAGCCAAGTTCAAGCAAAAGAACTGGCGACTCAGCGCCGTGTGTATATTTACACGAACCATTTCGAGCGACTTTTGACCCCTCCATAACTCAATACCTATTTAACAGAAACAGATCAAATTACGTATGTTTATTTATATCCATAAGGACAACTAGAACCCCAAATTTCATTAACCTAGTTGAAACGGTTACAAAAATATGAAGGTTCAAAAGTCGCCAATTTTCCACTGACTGACTGACTCATCAAAAACCTAACCCACTTCCAGATGACCTAGGAAGTCGAAATTTGGTATCTAGCTAGGTAATTACGTGTAAGCGCAGGAAAAAATCTGAAAACAAAAGAAAGTTAAAAAATAGAGGGGGTCCCCATACAAAAAAAAAACGTTTTTTAATTGTAGCGTCTGAACCGATATAAGTGGATATTTGAAACTTGCACAAAATATGAATTGATACATTTGCTATATAAAACAAGTAAAAAAATAAAATGACCCAAGCAGGAAACCCCCAGAGTTTACAAAGGGGCCAGGCTTGGGCCAGTACTGGGAAACCTAGCTTCGGCGTACCTGTATTGGCCCATGCGTGGGCCAGGGTGCTTAACCCAGCCTCGGCCATGCCAATGATTATCCGAGCTTGGGCCAAGACTGGCTGACCCAGCCTTGGCCATGCCAATGATCACGCAGCCTTGGACCAAGACTGGCTAACCCAGTCTTGGCCATTCATTGGAGATCCAAGCGTGGGCCCAAGACTGGTTAACCCAGTCTCGGCCATGCCAATGATTATCCAACCGTGAGCCAGGACTGACTAACCCAGCCTTGGCCATTCATTGGAGATCCAAGCGTTGGCCATGACTGGTTAACCCAGCCTCGGCCATGCCAATGATCACTCAACCTTGGACCAAGACTGGCTAACCCAGCCTTGGCCATTCATTAGGGATCCAAGCGTGGGCCAAGACTGGTTAACCCAGCGTTGGCAATTCATTGGAGATCCAAGCGTGGGCCAAGACTGGTTAACCCAGTCTCGGCCATGCCAATGATTATCCAACCTTGAGCCTGGACTGACTAACCCAGCCTTGGCCATTTATTGGAGATACAACCTTGGACCTACACTGGCTAACTCTGCCTTGGCCATACATTGGAGATCCAAGCGTGGGCCAAGACTGGTAAACCCAGCCTCAGCCATGCCAATGATTATCCAACTTTGGGCCAAGATTAACTAACCCAGCCTTGGCCATTCGTTTGAGATCCAAGCGTGGGCCAAAATTGGTTAACCCAGCCTCGGCCATGCCAATGATTACCCAACCTTGGCCCAAGACTGGCTGACCCAGCCTTGGCCATTCAATGAAGATCCAAGGGTGGGCCAAGACTGGTTAACCCAGCCCCGGCCAATTCATTCAATTATTATTATTGTTCTAGTTCAGATATGATTCCCTAGATGTCACTGTACAACTCAAGTTGTTTTTCTAAATCGCGCTGGCCAGATTCTCTCGCGTATAATGACCTCCCTTGGATGCGTCGATACTCGATACCAGTACTGGTTCTCGACATTTTGGCTATTATCTAAGTGTAGTAGCTAGTAGTAGCTATACTTTACAACTTAATATCTGAAAGTTACCGCGTTGAAGGACCACTCTGATCAGATTTTTGAAAAACGATGGGAAGTTAGGGGCTCGCTCCACTCCCGTCACGGGACCGGCATTGCAGTGTCCTTTTTATTATTAGTAACATTTGTACTCAATTATAATACATAAATTACAGTATAAATACACATAAAATAAACCAAGGCAACCAATCTTGGCCCAGTCCCGGCAACCAAGCCGGGCCCATCGTTATCATTCCAGACTATTACCAAGACTGGGCCAAGCCTGGCTTACAAGCTTGGCCCAGTCCCGGTAACCAAGCCGGGCCCATCGTTATCATTCCAGACTATTACCAAGACTGGGCCAAGCCTGGCTTACAAGCTTGGCCCAGTCCCGGCAACCAAGCCTGGCCCATCGTTATCATTCCAGACTTCTACCAAGACTGGGCCAAGCCTGGCTTACAAGCTTGGCCCAGTCCCGGCAACCAAGACTGGCCCAGTCCCGGCAAACAAGCCGGGCCCATCGTTATCATCCCAGACTTCTACCAAGACTGGGGCCAACCCTGGCTTACAAGCTTGGCCCAGAGTTATACATACTTGGGCCAAGACTGGGCCACGCTTGGCCCCGTGGTACTTTCCTGTATGGGGAAGTCAAAAAATAAAGGATGTCCCCCGTACAAAAAACTTGTAATACGCGCTAAGCAAACGGCCAACGGAGTGTGTCGGCGTGGCGGCTCGCGCGCGTGGCGCCACGCCGACACAGATAATTATATAGTACAGAAGTCAATCTAAATTCTAAAGTATAAAAATAAATGAAGTCAAAAAATAAAGCCCCATGCCCCCATACAAAAACCTTGTAATTATTCATCCGATTGCTTTCAAAATCGATATCTGGGGACATGGTTGGTCTCAGAAAACGAATCTGATAACCGAATGAGAAAAAGTAGCCGCCATTTTGAACTTTTTAGTTATTCGACCGATTGCTTTCAAAATCTATATCTGGGGACATGGTTGGTCTCAGAAAACGAATCTGATAACAGAATGAGAAAAAGTAGCCGCCATCTTGAACTTTTTAGTTATTCGACCGATTACTTTCAAAATCGATATCTGAGGATCCGGTTGGTCTCCGACATCGAATCCGTTAACAGAATGAGCCAGAAAAAAGAATAAATTTCAAATAAATATCTCTACAAAAAGTAATGATATCCCACCAAAAACATAAATGTGAAAAATGACAGCCAAGTTCAATAATAAGAATATGTTGTTTGTAGACTTCGCCGAAAAAAGTACTGAGATCTAAATGAGCCCCAAGTTCTACAGAAAATATTAAATTAAGCTAAAGATTTCACTTGGCTAGTTTTTACTTAAAAACAACATTAAAAAGCTATTAGCCAAATAAAAGATGAATTATTAGTGAAAACTGGCAAAGTGAAATCTTTAGCTTAATTTAATATTTTCTGTAGCACTTGGGGCTCATTTAGATCTCAGTACTTTTTTCGGCGAAGTCTACAAACAACATATTCTTATTATTGAACTTGGCTGTCATTTTTCACATTTATGTTTTTGGTGGGATAGGCTTTACAATAACAGCTAATAACGTATAGTCGCTATTTGAAACGAAGTCGTTAACAATAAAAACGCTAAATTTCCAAGTAAATTCATCAATCCGTTCTGAAAAACAAATCAAGCCGTATTAAATCATATTTTTCTTGTTCAATCATGGACCGCCGCCGTAAAGATATTAAATATGCATCAGTTGTAACGTTACTTGCCCACGCGAAGCTATGATATGCTATGTTTACTGATCTATGGGATCAGATACTATATACCTCTGGTTATTAAAACGGTTTTTATATCTGAGGTAGGTCACAGCAGGAAATATCCTGCTCAAAATCTGGAGCAGCGCGACTGGGAACGTACCTCGACCATACAGAAGATCACAGCTGAACAATACTGCTCTTAAGCAGTGTTGTGATCCTGTGGTGTTCTGGTGTTGCACACGTCTATAAGCTACGGTAATCGCTTACCATCAGGTGAGCCGTACGCTTGTTTGCCGATCTAATTGTATAAAAAAGATGACTAAAAATCCAAAATAATACAGGTTACTTTTAAATCGGACATTCCCATGGGAATGAAAATTACGTGGGCAAAACCGCGTGGCACAAATAGTGATCTTTATAATATTATATAGAGTAACTAGCTTACCTGGCGAACTTCTTACCACCTTATTTTGTTTTCGTGAATATAATAATCATATATGTATATGGAATTAAAATATAAATGTACAAATGTATTTCATTAAATTCGATCCAGTTGGTTTCGGAGATATTAGCCACACACACATCTCGACACGATTTTTTTATTTATATATGTAGATATACGCAAACTATAGTTTTTAATATAGGTAAACCCTAAACTTACTTCGAGTGGAATGCAAACAGTTATGTGTGGTTCTGTTATATTAACCTCGCCTTTTCAAAGTGTGTATTGACTTTCCGAAGTTGAAATTTAACTTTATAAGTTTGAATTTTAACATAATCATATAGGTAGGGATCCCTAGTACATTTTTTTCACCTGATCAGTATCAAGCTAATTTTTTGGGAGTGGCTACATTTTGATGAGGCGAACAAAAAATTCCTCTTCGAAAACTCTCGATTGTGGTAGCTAACAGAGATAGCAGGAGGTAGAGCAGCAGTGAGCGTAGGACCGGGATAACGTACTACGCAATTTGGAGGACAATATTACCATCAAATTATATAGATATTAACTAACTAAAAGCAAAAAAAAATTAGAAAAAAATTAATTTTTGATGACCTTACGAGGTCATCAACTTGATGACCTCGTAAGGTCATCAAAAATTATTACTAAAAGCTGATTTTTTTTTCTTTTAGTTAGTGATTATCTATATAATTTAAAAGTAATAATGTCCTCCAAATTGCGTGGTACGTTATCCCGGTCCTACGCTCACTGCTGCTCTACCTCCTGCTATCTCTGTTAGCTACCACAATCGAGAGTTTTCGAAGAGGAATTTTTTGTTCGCCTTATCAAAATGTAGCCACTCCCAAAAAATTAGCTTGTTACTGATCAGGTGAAAAAAATGTACTAGGGATCCCTACCTAATAGGTATGTATAACTATTCTTTTTTTTTATACAACACACACACACACGGTCGTTTGTTCCTAAAGTAAGCAACTTAATGCTTGTGTTATAGATAACAGCCGACTGGTATAGCTACTTTTTTTTTCGATAAACATACATATAAATAAATATATATTACACCCAGACTCGGGGTGGGAATCGAACCCACAACCCCCGGAGCAGAAAGCAGGGTCACTACCCACTGCGCCAACGGGCTAGTCAAAATTAATGTCTGTTAAATGTTGTAATGTTCTTGTTAATAAAACTATAGACCACATTAATATTAAAAAAGTGTGTGTGTCAGCTAAGTAATCTCAAACATTCATATATTTTCACACCATAGTTTTACTTTTTATATAGTGTATAAATAAATCTATACATATAATAAAATGGTAGAAAAGTCAAAACTGTACATTGAATATTTTTTTAAAAGAATACTTGGGGTGTGATCTACAATCGATACCGAAGCCAAAAATATAGTTTTTAGAATTTTTGTCTGTTTGTCTGTTTGTCTGTTTGTCTGTTTGTCTGTATGTATGTCCGGGATAAACTCAAAAAGTACTGCATGGATTTACTTCAAATTTGGCACGAATATTGTTAAGAAGTCGGGTCAGAACATAGGCTATATATTATCACGTTATCACCTACGGGGAACGAGCAGTGAACCTTTATTTCTTCAAATGTATGTCCGGGATAAACTCAAAAAGTACTGCATGGATTTACTTCAAATTTGGCATGAATATTATTAAGAAGTCGGGTCAGAACATAGGCTACATATTATCACGCTATCACCTACGGGGAACGAGCAGTGAACGCACGCAGACGACGTCGCGGGCAGCAGCTAGTTATCTATAAAATAAAGCTGCTAAGATTCTATAGTTTTCAGTGGATAGCCAGTACAATTCAAAGTATATTTTATTAAAGACCTCACTCTCCAAAGGACGTCGCGCCAAAGGTCCCGAATAGTGGTATCGCTTTGATTACTAAACGAAACTCCTCAAAGGTACTGCTAGCTTGGTACATTAATAATGCGTCTGAGTAGGTAATATTTATATGATTCTGATAATAATCAAAAATACTTAAATTGAAAAATTAAATACAGAATAAATAATTATATTGTTACTAGCTTCTGCGCGCGACTTCGTCGGTGTGGACTCCGCTCCTATTGGTCTTAGCGTGACGATACATAGCCTATAGCCTTCCTCGATAAATGGGCTATCTAACAGTGAAAGAATTTTTCAAATCGGCCCAGTAGTTCCAGAGATTACCGCGTACAAACAAACAAACAAACAAACAAACTCTTCATCTTTATATATTAGTATAGATTAAACACCTGTTTGCTTTTAAAACAAAACCAGCCTGCTTGTTGAACAACTAACAGAAAATCAAATGAAAAGTCTGGAAACAAGATGAAAATTCAATAATTACACAAAGCCAGCGAAATCAATCGAAACAATATCAAACATTATGTACTGCACACTTAAAAATATCAATACGGTAGTCCTTTGAAATTGTATACAACGTCGTACACCTTGTCCTTTGCAGTTGGGTAAAAAAATAGCCTTATTATTAAAAAAAATAGAGCAAAAATCCATGTTAATCATGTTATTTCCTGCTCAGTTCCAAAGTATTATCGAAACTAAAGTACAAAAGAGGATCGGACTTACGATCCCCTTTAAAAGGCGATCATCCCCTTTAAAAGGCGATCATCCCTTCTGAAAGGTGATTTGTCCTACATAAGGTTTAGTGTTCCGTGATGTTTACGTTTAAAATAGTAATAAGATTTTCCTTTTGTGAAATGTAAAACGCGAGAAAAACTCTGGATATGGCCATTCTTATCCCCTATCAGAAAAATACATATATGTACTAGCTGACCTCGCAAACGTTGTTTTGCCATATATGTTATCAACCCCCTTAATCTCCCCCCTTATAACTTAGGGGTATGAAAAATAGACGTTGGCTGGTTCTCAGACCTAGCCGATATGCACACAAAATTTTATAAAAATCGGTCCAGTCGTTTCGGATGAGTATTGTAACTGACATTGTGACACGAGAATTTTATAATATAAGATTTTACGACCTTTTTTCACAGCTACCAAATATACGCGAAATAATCATAAAAATCAGTCGAACGCTTTGGCCAGAAAAAACCACAAAAACGAGGTTTTTACATCTTAGATATAGAATTCATTCCATTATCTTAAAAAGCGAATGTTCCATTAAGGGAGACTCACCCAATTCCCCTTCCCCCCTAACCGCACCCACCATGTAATAATGGCTTTCATCTCGCGTGGCCACCCGAGTGTATACAAATTCTTAATATGCCGAATGTTACAAGCGTAGTTTGAAGCCTTTGAATATCAAAGCTAATGTTTCCATTTACAGCTAAATTTTAGTAATTCCACTCGAAACTCAGATATTCTTACGTTTCAGCCTGTAATATGCCACTGCTGGGCATAGGCCTCTTTGCACGCTGCTCCAATGTGGGTTGGCGGATATCCTTAGGTAACGGTATTTTTATTTTGAAACTAAGAAAAGTTTTAATAAGTTCTAAAATATGTTTTAAAATTTTTCGTCAGCCAGTTTGAATAATATTAAAATAATGATTTAAAAATGCTTTTGACTCTAACTTGAAAAAATAATTAATTTTTGATCATAATTTTGTCAGCTTGTTGATGTATGTATACGTGTACATAGGTACATAATTATGTGTATTAAATGTGTTAAATCCTTCAGTGTCAATTATAGATTACCTTAAAAATTATTTTTTCCGAAACATCTTTACTTTCCGAAATGTAACAATGTTATTATAAGTAAACAATAGTTAGAGAGAATTTATCTGCCTTCTGCTGCATAAAATAACATAAATCAGAACAACTTCCACTTAATTACAGTTAAATTGCAGTAAGCGTTTTATACTTTTTAATAAAACTTGTGTTTTAAAAACACTTTGAAATAAGCGTCCACTCGTTTTAATACAGCTCGTCTCGCTAATAGAGTAATTATGTAAAATATACATTATTTAAACAAGTATACCTTAAACGCAGCTTTGATACAATTTAAAAGATAATTTTTATTTCACTTCTAGACATTATTACGACCGTTTTCGTTTCTACGTCGTGATTTGGTTATTAGTAGTGGATTTTCGTTTGTTTTTATTATTAACAAGATGACCCGGTAAACTTCGTATCACCTACGTATACTTGTGAAAAATATGGACAAAATACTTTCTGAACGCACCTATAAATATTTGACAACCAATTGACAATGTTTTTGACATACTGGCAATTCTGCAAGGGAGCTAAAGCCAAAGAAGAAGAAGAAGAAGAATAGACATCAAATTTCACCGCAAGGAACATTTTTATTGGAAAATTATATTGTCGTTTTTAGTATTTTCCGTTACTTATTATTCATGTTTATCACAATTTAAACCTTCCCTGAACTTCTTCAAACCTTTTAAGATCAAAATCAGCCAAATCGGTCCAGCCATTCTCGAGTTTTAGCGAGACTAACGAACAGCAATTGATTTATATATATATATATATATATATATATATATATATATATATATATATATATATATATATATATATAGATTTGGATTTGTATATTTACGAAATGAGGTGTGTAGTACGAATTAATTGTGTTTGCTTGCAAACGAAAAAAAAAATCGAATTCAATTATATCAACAAGTAATACAACGTAGGTAGACGAGAAAATTTAAATGGGACCACATGAAAAGCTCTCGATTAACGAAACTTAGAAATCGGTCCACCCAATAAATAGTTATGAGGTAACAAAATAATGTAGAAGAATAAGAAAAAACTTTCTCCTACTTTTTTGAATTTTTTTTGCAAACATTAACGTTAAGCAGTGACACATTACCTTACTAGAGTGACGTTTATCTTTTGCTGGTCGTTTAGCTTTAAATATTCTTACTTGAAAAAGGAGAAGATTCTTAATTCGACTGTTTTTTATATGTTTTACCTCATAACTTATTACTGGGTGTCTTGAATTTACTTTTTTTAATCGAAAGCTGATGCTTGTCATGTTTAATTTAAATTTGATTTTTACATTAAAATTTGATTAAGATTTAACGATTATTTTTTGAGAAATCCGTAATTTATCATATTTAGTTCATTATTTTTTTCTACTACGTACGTTGTGTTATTTGTTGATATAAATTGATGTCGGTTTTTTGTTCATTCGTGAGCAGACACAATTATTGATATAACTAAAAAGTACACATCTGGTGCAAGTATTTGATCTATACTAATATTATAAAGCTGAAGAGTTTGTTTGTTTGAACGCGCTAATCTCAGGAACTACTGGTACAATTTGAAAAATTCTTTCAGTGTTAGATAACCCATTTATTGAGGAAGGCTACATATAGGCTATATATCATCACGCTAGAACCAATAGGAGCGGAGTCCATGCGGACGAAGTCACGTGCAGAAGCTAGTAAAATATATTTTCTATTCCATTTTCAAGTATTTTCAACCCCGCCCTAGTTCAGTAAAAGTACTTTGTAATTACCGCCAACATTAAAACTTCGGAAAACATCTAAAACTCCCATTTATCGTACGTCAAGGCATCCGGTATCGTGACGGGAACCGGAAACGTCAAGGCCAAGAGTTCTGCTTTAAAAATCTTGGCAGAATGGCAGTTCAGTGATCTATCATAGACATAGTAATGGTTGGTAACTAAAGTTTTGGTGATTTACTCATTAGTTCAGTTAAAGAAAGCTGGACTGATTGGTTAGGATTTCCTCAAATGGAGTGTGTATAGGTTTGTGAGTGGCGTGCATAAAATTTTTAGACAGGGTACATAATACTGCTTTCAAGCAGTGTTGTGTTCCTGTGGTGAGTAAGGTCTAGCAATATCTAATATTCTAGTTAAATTCTCCATCGTACGCGGTATTACTCAAATGATTTGAGTAGTTTTGACACTTTTGGAATTGTCAAACGAATCAGTGATACAATTATATTATTGGTTTAACTAACCGAAAACGATTTATACAAAATTGTCAATAATTTGAATGTATTATTAAATCAATGAAATAAATAAAAATATCAAAACCAACGATGATGAAATTGTGTTATGAAGTAACAGAAATTATAAAAATCCAAGAATGTACTAAAGACACAACAATGTTATACAAGAATATAAAATTCTTGGTTGAACATTAGAAATATGAAGTGAATGTAAATTATTTTGAGAAGTAAAGTATTCTTGAACCTTAAAAAAAGGAAAGTAGAAAACAAAGACTTATAAATTCACCTTTATTATTCAGAATTCGAAAAACTTTCCACTTCTTTGATAACCTCAACTATATTCGACTCCTATATCTTCCAGCACAAACATGTAATATATCGACGGTGCCGTAGAATAACGTTACATGTGAATATAGTACGAAATCAATTTTATTTAATAATTTACTTCAGGAGTCGAAGATCTATCTATACATGCAAAAAAAATAATTTTACGACCAATAGTTTCTGAGATTCTGAGGCGAACAACGTCCCATGTGTTTGTGTCTCCGTATTATAATGAACTAGATGCATATGTGACGGAGCTCGCGGCCGGGGGTAGCACGCGTTGGCCGTGCCAAAGTCACTTGTTACGTTGTTGAGTGGAAAACGAGCTTGTGCGCACGAGTTACCGCATTCGCCGATGATAAAGTTATTTTTCTTAAATAGTATTCATAATTAGTACTAAAACATGTCCAAATATAATAACAGATCTAATAAAATCCTTGATTTGGTGAAAAACAACTGTAAAAATTCGGAAGAAGAATTTGATAGTGGAAAGATATCTGGTTATAACAAGGAAATTTCGAATTATCCCGGTAAGTTAATCTTATTCCTTATTAATATGTATAACAAAATTGCATTTTCACGATTGTTTTATATTCTATGGTGGTTTATTTTAATTTACATAACTAACGCCAAACTTCGCGTTTCATATTCATATGTGACGTTATTTAATGGAGATTAGTTTTTACATTGTTTCTTACAAAAATGCTCTTGCAAATTAAATCAAATTGTAAAAGACATCTTTGACTACTAATGGAAAACTTAATTTGTTGATATTAAAGTATGAGTTACAAGTATTTATATGTCGTTTTACCACGGACATATTCTGACGTTTTTGAGTCATATGTGAAGATAGAACGTTCTTTTACGGAAATCTTGATGACATATGTGAAGTCAGAACGCTCTTTTGTGGAAATCCTGATGTAATATGTGAAGATAGAACGTTCTTTTGCGGAAAACTGATGTAATATGTAACATTGGTACGTTTTTTCTTCCAGAAAAATACTGTAATTTGGTTTAAATTGCTTTTTTCTTAATTAAATTATCAATTTATTCGTATTCAAATAAAATTGTTTTCTTTTATTTTTGTAATTTTTATATTTCATATTATTTTTTCAGTTTCAAAGACACCTGTAAGCCCATCATCGTCACCATTACATCCGGGTTCAGAAAACATTGCTTTAGAGCTAAAAGACGTATTAGTCAGTCAGTTCAGCCTATTGTAGTTCACTGCTGGACATACCCTCCCCAAGTTCGCGCCAGACTTCCCGGTTTTCCGCAATCCTCCATGAATACTACACCGGCAATCTTACGTAGATCGTCGGTCCAACGGGCCAGAGGACGTCCCACAATGCGTTTGCCAAGACGCGGTCTCCACTCCAGGATCCGTCTGCTCCAACAGCCATCGGTTCTGCGACACAGATAACCAGCCCACTGCCACTTAAACTTGCTAATTCTGTGGGCTATTTCAATTACTTTCGGTCGCCTATCTTTGAAAGAAACCCCAAGCATAGCCCCTTCCATTGCACGTTGAGCGACTTTACGGTAAGCCTTTAGACAATAGTATTTCGATTTATGGGGTTTTTTGAAAAAGTGGGGAGAGGGGTTGTGGTGGATTATCCTCTGGTGCCTCTCCCATCCCTAGAAATCTCATGATTGTAACGATATCACGGCAAAAAAATTTAAGGTAAAAATTATTTAAATAGTTACCGAATACCTAATTTTAATTGTGCGTATTTTAGCTCCGATGCTGCAAGAAGTGCATTCATACTCCGTTCCGTAGCTTTTAAAACACTTACACATTATAATAATACACGTATGTACGTAGAAACTATTTGTAACACTTTTATACATAATATTATTCGTATTTACGTTAAAAGTTAAAACTATCTCTTGATTGACAAGAGTAATATACGATACGAAGAACAGATTAATATGAAGTTATGAACTGACATCGATGTAGATGTTTTCGTTCTATCTATCAAACAGGCAAAAGTCTAAGACCATACAGCCTATTCAGTCGGGATTCTTTTCAATACATTTTTTATATGAAGGCAAAACCTATCTAACTTCAAAATTAGACGGTTTATCCACATAATTACGTTACGAAAAAAATTTAACCTACCACCATTGAAATTAGTATAACACGGCTCCGGCGCGAAAGGAGGACAGACCTCTCCCGCTGTGCGAAAGCGCATGAACGAATGCGTAGGGAGCGGATGAGGCTGGTCGCCTTCGGCGACCAGCCTTATCCGCTCCGGGCTCTCAACAGAACACTCTAGGGGTAAGACAGACCAAGACCACGTGGATAGTGGGGTGCTCGGATTGGGTTCTGGGTATTTTTCGGATTTCTGTATATATATTCTAACACACAATTTTACTAATTTTATTAGAATATTATGTCGTTCTAATTTGTCCTACAATGCACAAGTATTAATTTAATTTAATATATAAAAACTATGAGTTAGATAGGTTAGGGTTATTTATTTATTTTTTATAACGAAATTATGTAGATAATCTAATTTATCTAAGCTCAAAATTAAAAAGATTTACGATTAAATAGGTTTTGCCTTCATATAAAAAAATGTATTGAAAAGAATCCCCACTGAATAGGCTGTATGGTCTTAGACTTTTGCCTGTTCGATAGACAGAACGAAAACATCTACATCGATATGTCAGTTCATATTAATCTGTTCTTCGTATCGTATCTTGTTCTCTTAGTAGTCTGTGTAATGTGTATCGTATATTACTCTTGTCAATCAAGAGATAGTTTTAACGTAAATACGAATAATATTATGTATAAAAGTGTTACAAATAGTTTCTACGTACATACGTGTATTATTATAATGTGTAAGTGTTTTAAAAGCTACGGAACGGAGTATGAATGCACTTCTTGCAGCATCGGAGCTAAAATACGCACAATTAAAATTAGGTATTCGGTAACTATTTAAATAATTTTTACCTTAAAATTTTTTGCCGTGATATCGTTATAATCATGAGATTTCTAGGGATGGGAGAGGCACCAGAGGATAATCCACCACACACCCCTCCACCCACTTTTTCAAAAAACCCCATAAATCGAAATACTATTGTCTAAAGACTGGCCGACTTTACTAGTGGACCAGTCCGTCAGTGTCCATGTCTCGGCTCCGTATGTCAACACAACCAGGACGCATTGCTCGAAGACTTTTGTCTTCAAGCATTGTGGAATCTTCGAAGGCAAGACTCGACGAAGCCTGCCAAACGCCGCCCAGCCCAACCAAACCATCCTATCAGCCTCCTTCTCGAGTTGTTTCAACCTCGTTGAATGGTGTGGCCAAGGTAGACATAATCCTGAACAACTTCGAAAAGGATACCGTCAACCGATACCCGTCTCGGTATCACTTGGTTGTTAAACATAACTTTCGTTTTATCTAAGTTCATACCAAGACCCACTCGTCGGGAGGACTCGTTTAGGCCGGCCAGATTCGGCCTAGCTCATCCGACGTCTCCACAAAGATTACGAAATCGTCGGTAAAACGAAGGTGCGAGATGAATTCGCCTTTGACGTTGATGCCTCGTTCCTCTCAATCCAAGGACATAAGGACATCCTCCAGCGCAGTGGTAAACAGTTTCGATGATATTACATCTCCCTGTCTTACCCCACGCCGCGCCGGAGGAAAATGCACAGCCTGCTCCGGTGGGTGGAATTCGTCGAGTCTTCTGGCGAGACGATTCGTAACAACCCTTGAAAACAGCTTATAGACGTGGCTCAAAAGTGAGATTGGTCTGTAATTCTTCAACAAAGACTTGTCACCTCTCTTAAAGAAGCACCACCACACTCCTGGACCACGCCTCCGGCGTGGTACCTCGGTGGATGACGGCGTTAAAAAGTTTATATTTCTATTCTGCTCAATCAGAGTAACAATCTCTCTCGTATTTGAGCAGCGGAGGTCTCGGCGTACAAGTTTCCGTATCTTCTTAGACAAAGCCTTCTGTTCTGGCGAAGCTGCTTGGGCAGCGGGAAACTCGCACCTCCGCCGCATCAGATCCAAGGCTTCGGGAGAAAGTTTAGACTGCTTCGTTGACTACCACGGCGGAAAGTGTTTGCGACCCAGTGTACACACCATCTTCACCATGTTGTCGGTCATCTCGTCCACTTCTCCAGCGAATCGAATCGGTTTTGGAGCTCCAGTTTGAACTGCTCGGAGCCACATAGTATTTGGAGCAGCGTAGGTCAGAGAGTAGATTTCATCAAGCGCGTATTCAGAGTGCCCCGTAATAGCCGGTGGTCACTGCTGGTGTTAACCGGTTCTAATTATCTATACTAATATATAAAGCTGAAGAGTTTGTTTGATTGTTTGTTTGTTTGTTTGTTTGTTTGTTTGTTTGAACGCGGTAATCTCTGGTTCTACTGGGCCGATTTGAAAAATTCTTTCAGTGTTAGATAGGCCATTTATCGAGGAAGGCTATAGGCTATGTATCATCACGCTAAGACCAATAGGAGCGGAGTCCACGCCGACGAAGTCGCGCGCAGAAGCTAGTAATAAATATAAAGAAAGAACAAAATGTGATGTTGGAGACTGATAATTTTAGTATTTTATGTTAGTTTAAGAAACGTTGATTGATTTAAAGAAGTGAAGATATTTTTTATGTTTAGTTATTATAAATTTGGTACTTTTAAAATAAAGGACTGATTTTGTTTTTAAAATGTTTTTAATCGATTTTATACAAAAAAATAATAAATACTATTTATGACACGCTACTTATGAAAATGACTGCTCAAAATAAATCTGGAATATGCATATAGGACGAAATAACTAGCTTAAGTTTCATAAAAAAACGTTCCATTTGCATCTGGATCCTTAGAGCCTCCGGTGAATAACGTCACATGTGTAAATGTGACAGCAACAAGTCCATTATAAAACGTTATATATAAACATCGACCCTACTATCTTTTTAAATAAAACTGTTTCAAAATAATTAATAATACTGATAGATAATCACAGGCTTAATGTAAATTTTTCCAAAGTATAAAAGCGCCAGGTTTTTCCGTTTCCGAAATATAACAATTGAAAACTTTGAACGGCTCTACTGTAAAACGACTATTTTGCAGATAGTACGTTATTCTACGGCACCGTCGATATTATAGTAGAAAAGTCGCTCTTACATCCTAATCATTAGCCATTTATTGTCCGTCTTTCCGTTCTTCCGTTCCGTTCTTTAATGCTCCTAGCTCTAATGGCTCTCATCGGATCCTAATCAAAATTGAATTGGACGACAATCGTATATTCGAGGGGATTTCTTATCTAACAGAAAAAGAATCATTGATGTTGGTTCTGAAAATATATATGTTATATGTGTAAGTAAATGTAGATACTCGTATATACCTACCATAAATGTGACACGATCACGATTCAGCCTGTAACATCCCACTGCTGAGCATAGACGACTTTCTCCATTTTAGAGAAGGATTGGAGCTTAATCCACCACGCTGCTATACTGTGGGTTAATATGAATGAATATTATTAAAAAAGAATTAGCAAAATCGATTCAGCCACTCTCGAAATTTGCGCTTAGCAACACATTCAGCGATTCATTTTTATATATATAGAGAAGAGATTAAAGTATTTATTAAAAGTGAATTTCATGTAAACTTAAAGGTATCAAGTATTTTGGCATTTTAAAAACATCATATTAAAAATGAAATAGAAGTATGTATTCAAACAATAAATACAAACCCAATAAAATAAACATTTGTAACATAAAAATCCTAAATAATAAGATTTATATTGAAAGGGATTTTCATTAGAGGAAATTCTAAAGTGATGTAGGTTGAACCTATGTTGAGATAGAACGCTATTACCGTAGCGCAGCGCAGCAAAGTATATTATTATAAACTAATATTTTATAATGTTATAAAGTAGAACATTTACTACGAAATTTGGCTTCAGCCTGTAATGCAGGGTACTGCAGTGGGAACTTCGAGGTATAGGCCTTTTTCCCCATGTAGGAGAAGGATCAGAGCTAAATCCACCACGCTGCTCCAATGCAGGTTGGAGAATAATATATGAAATTTACATCAGGAATATTTTTCTTAAAATTTAGTTGTTATCATGTACACCTGATAGCGATCGTTACTCATAGTAGGGAATATATCTTGGTTGGATTAAGCTTTGAACCTTCTCCTACATGGGAAAGGAGGGCTATGCCCAGCAGTGGGATGTTACAGGCTGAAGCGTTATATAAGGAAAAACTCAACGCACATAAAACAGATAACGCGAAACAGCGTTATAGATTTCATCATACGTTGACTGTAAGGGTCCGAGCTACCGAGGACGTTCATGACACGATATTATTAGACGAACCCGACACGATCGATACGATGCTTTTAAATAAACAGAGATCTCAGTTCTTACGGACACGTCAAACTCCCCGCAGACTATAGACTATCTCATTTTTTTCCTATATTTATCAAACAAAGCAACAATCTAACTTAACTAAGCAGTTTCCTGCCGATACTTCTCTGTAGAGTCTG
Organism: Melitaea athalia; assembly: GCA_905220545.2. Classification (NCBI taxonomy): domain Eukaryota; kingdom Metazoa; phylum Arthropoda; class Insecta; order Lepidoptera; family Nymphalidae; genus Melitaea; species Melitaea athalia. The sequence goes on from HG992201.1 coordinate 979,340, forward strand.
AATTCCGAATTGGGGGTAGTTACATATTTACTATAATTCATTTATTTAAATTTGTTATAATGCAATATTAATGTGTAAAATGACTTTTTAAAAGTTATTTTGAATGTTACTAGGATCACGATCACGATTCACGATTCAGCCTGTAATATCCCACTGTTGGGCATAGGCCTCTTCTCCATGTAGGAGAAGGATCGGAGCTTAATCCACCACGCTGCTCCAATGCGGGTTGGCGGATATATTCCCTACTATGAGTAACGATCGCTATCAGGTGTAAATGATAACAACCGGGACCGACGGCTTAACGTGCTCTCCGAGGCACGGTGGGGAGACCCACAAGGACTGAACACCCAGACCACGGCAAACATCTGTATGGCCGATACAAATGTTGTCGTGTGCATACTAGGATAAAATAGTATATTTCATTACAAGTGCAGAAAGGCTGTCATTGCAAAGAGTTCCGACAAATGTCTTGACAGTTGGAACAAGTTGCAATGACGGTTCCGCACGTGTACTGAACGACTATTATTATACAGTTGCGAAAAAATGAAACGATTCAGCCTGTAATATCCCACTGTTGGGCATAGGCCTCACCCCCTTGTTGTTGAAGGATCGGAGCTTAATCCACCACGCTGCTCCAATGCGGGTTGGTGGATGGTGAAAAAATGAAACAATTTAATAAAATAAACTTGCAAAGAAAATTTCTGAAAAATGGCGCCAACCGTAGAATATAAGGAGAGTTTTTTTTCTTCACCCATTCTGGTAGGCAAAGGGAAACTGTGCCCATACAGCCAAGTCTTCAGTAGAAGTTTTTTATTGATATGAAATGAAAATGAAATTTAATGAGATGAAATGAAATGAAACCTAACCAAACTCATTCAATCAAATTATTAAATCTGATATTGAAAGAAATTAGTAGCTTCTTTTAAGAAATATACGTATTTGCATGAATCATAAAAACTTCTATGAATTTTTTTAGTAAAAACTTCATGGTTGGTTTTTCTTTTTAATAGACATTATTTTGACAGTTGGAAAAGAGAACGCACGAGTGCGGGAAAGGTAAAAAAAAGCACGAGTGTGTAATAGCCCACATCCCGAACGCTATACGTCCCTGAAATACGCCACTTTTTAAGCAACTGTATTAAAATATATATTTTTATTTTATTCTTTATTTGAGGTTCCTTTATTGAGTTACTACACAGCAGGAAATATCCTGCTCAGAATCTAGAGCAGCCCGACTAAGGAAAACCTCTATTTCAGAGAACATCACAGCTAATTAATACTACTTTCTCGCAGTGTTGTTTTCCTGTGGTGAGTAAGGTGACTCGAGCTCTTGGTTGGTAGGGCCGACAACGCGCTTGCGATGCTTCTGGTGTTGCAGGCGCCCTAAAGGCTACGGTAACTGTATACTGTAAAATGTACCGTACGCTTGTTTGCGAACAAGTCGTATAAAATGTGTTTATTTCACGACATATCTATACTAATATATAAAGCTGAAGAGTTTGTTTGTTTGGTTGTTTGTTTGGTTGTTTGTTTGGTTGTTTGTTTGTTTGAACGCGGTAATCTCTGGAACTACTGGGCCGATTTGAAAAATTCTTTCAGTGTTAGATAGCCCATTTATCGAGGAAGGCTATAGGCTATGTATCATCACGCTAAGACCAATAGAAGCGGAGTCCACGCCGACGAAGTCGCGCGCAGAAGCTAGTTATAAAACAAAGTCTCTTCCCGCTGTCTGTCTGTCTGTCTGTATATATGCTTAGTTCTTTAAAACTACGCAACAGATTTTGATGCGGTTTTCTTTAGTATGTAGAGTGATTCTAGAGGAAGGTTTATATGTATAATACATGCATAATATAGTAGAGGAACACTGATAGGTTTAAAGTTTTCTAATGTGGTGTCGTAAATAAACACATTTTTTGCGCTTAGATTGCAAATATTTATTTTATATTTAGTATCAGCATTGCACCCGTGCAAAGCCGGAGCGGGTCGCTAGTTTTTTAATATTTTTTTAAAATGGTTTCACTAACACAATTGAATTTATTCTGAACTGTCGTTTGTCTATAGTCTGCGGGAACAATTAGGGTTATTGAAGTGAACTGAACTAGAACAGCCTGTAAAGTCTCACTGCTGGGAGCTTCTTCTCCATATTGGAGAAGGGTCAGTGCTTTATTCCCCACAGTCTTTACACAACTTTTAATTTCCCTGTCAATAGTCAGGTTGTCAGGTGTTTTTAACCAGCATCAAAAAAAGAGCTTAATTCGACTGTGTTTTTAACGTGTGTTAGCCGATGTTTTTTTTTTTCGAAATCTAATGCTTGTCGTGTAGTCTCTCATTCGGTCATTAATTTAAGCGATATTCAACAAGTGGTTTTTGAGTTATCACTATGGATATTGTACTGTACTTGTCAATGTAAATTATTATTTATGTCGTTTTTTTTGTTTGAGAACAAACATAATTACAACATATTATATTCATTTCGCCTGTGTTATAAAACTGTGTAATTATTCACCGTGAATAGTAAACTTAGGAATTAGGTTTCAAATTTTGTAATTATGTTGTTATATTGATGAAACATTCTTTCCTAAAGTCGGTTCAAAGTAGAAATAATTATTCTCATATGATATACACAGAAAATATATTCAAAATTCGACATTCGTTAAAGTCGGTTAATAAGACGAGAGAGAGACGAAGCAGTAAAGCGTTTATCAATATTTGAAGTGGCAAGTTAAACGTGAATGTTACGAAAGCCTTTGAAAGCCTTCAAGATATATTCATCTTACATTCCAGAAACAATGTATTTACTATACAGATATTTATGTTTACAAGACAATGCTTTTATTATTATTTTGCTTATCTATAGATATAAAAATTTCGTGTCACGATGTATGTTAACGATAAACTCTGAAACTACTGAACCAATTTTTATCAAATTTTGTAAGCATCTGTAATTTGGTTCAACTTGGGAGATAGGGTATGCTTTCGGTATGTAAGCACTCAAATTTGGCAGCTGTTTTCCGGGAAGGACAACGTCTGCCGGGTCCGCTAGTAGTTATATGTAAAACTATATTTAATGCATAAACATATGTAAATTTAGTTATAATATACAAGCTATTAAACGCGGTTTCATTCACGTTATTTAACGAAAAAAATAGACTAAATCCGCATATTTGTAAAATTACTAGTGTTCAGCTCCTATTGGTCGTAGCGTGATGTTATATAGCCTTTCTCGGTAAAATGGGCTATCTAACAGAAATAGTAATTTTTCAATTCGAACCAGTATTTTTTGAGATTTGCTAGTTTAAACAAAGTTTTTAGCTTTATAATAATAAGTATAGATTATAATAACTATATAATATACGCTTCAGCCTGTAATATCTCACTGCTGGGCATATGCCTCTTTCCCCATGTAGGAGAAGAATGAGAGCTTAATCCACCACGCTGCTCCAATGCGGGTTGGCGGATATATTCCCTACTATAAGTAATGATCGTTATTAGGTGTACATCATAAAAATCGGGACCGACGGCTTAACGTGCTTTCCGAGGCACGGTGGGAGACCCACAAGGACTGCACAAACACCCAGACATCAGCAAACATCTGTACGTACAAATGTTTACAATACAAATGTTTGTCACGTGCGGGGATCGAACCTACAGCCGCCGAAGCAACAGCCGCAAACCAGTGCTGTGACCGTTGCGCTAACGCGTCTACATTATATAATTTACGTGTAACTTAAATTAAACTGTAAAACTAGAAGAACTTACTTTTAAAAATGAGGTGGTTCTCAATTCGCCTGTATTTTTTATTTATTAACATTATTGTATGATTATTTCTTTAATCGAAAACTGTTGCTTGACGCGTGATCCCATTTCATTTTGATCGAAATCTGACAAGTACTTTTTGAGTTGTCCCTAATAATGCGTATTTAATGGAATATTTTTTGAATACCCACGTTCTATTACTTGTTGATATTTCAATTAAACTCGGTTTTTTTCCTTTACAAGTAAACTCTATAATACACAGTTATTAAAAAGTGTGTGTGTACTTGTGTACGCAAGTAAGAAGTTATACTGTTAATACTGTTATACATCATTGGCTAGCTAACTTCACGTTGCTTACTTCTTCGTGTCGGTTATTTTCGTGACGGTGTGCGCGCGCATCGATAAAATTTACTCTCATCATTTTTCCCTAACGTACCAAAAGAAGTATAACTTCAAAAATGTAATCACCACATTGTACTAAGCGAGACATTATGTATTCCGAAGACTATTTAATATTTTATAAGCGAAAAATAGATTTTAAATATTCATTGGGAAGGATTTCCTGAATGACTTCACATTTCCTCTCCAATTTTGGGGTTTTCAAACGATTAGGGTGTCGCTTTAAACTATAAAGATTAGCCAAGCTTAGCTTCTAAGCTTATTATTAACTGTTTATGTTTAAAATTTAAATTTTAGTGTTTAGTTACTTAACTTTATTTTTGTTAATATGATAAAAGTATTGTATTATTCAAGTTCAAATGTACGATAAATTTATTTCTTTTAATAAATTATAAATTTATAAGAAACTCAATTTATTTCCTGCGCTGTCTCTCTTTCCTGTTTACTGACGACAACCAATCAGTATCGTGTGCAGCGGGGAGTGTTGTTTGTACTTTTCGTTCAAAGATCGGAAGATGGTGGACGATGCGCCATTCGATTACCAGAGCAAGAAGCCTACACAAGTCTACTCAGTAATTATATTTCTAATTATTTACTGGAATAAATAATGACGTTGGTCATCGCAAAGTCTTTGATTTCTTTACATTAGTGAGTTAGATAGAATATTGTTATTACCTCCAATAGATAGGTAATAACAATATTTAAAAAAAACAAGTGCGAGTCGGACTCCCGCACGAAGTGTTCCGTACCATTGACTACGCAAATAACAGTAGGACCATTGATATTAATATCGGGCAAAAAGCTGCAAAAAAAGTTTGTTGTTGTTTTGTTTGTATGAGCCCCCTAAATATTTTTTAATTTTATTATTTATTATTAAAGTAAATATACAATTAAGTATTTTGTGAATATTTCAAGTGCCTACTGCCTACCTGTTACCATTTATTGATATCGAGCAAAAATAGGCAATAAATCGCGTTTGTTGTATGGGAGCTCCTCTTAAACATTTATTTTATTTTGTTTTTAGTATTTGATGTTATAGCGGCAACAGAAATACATAATTTGTGAAAATTTCAACTGTCTAGCTATCACCGTTCTTGAGATACAGCCTGGTGACAGACGGATGGAAGGACGGATGGACGGACGGACGGATGGACAGCGAAGTCTTAGTAATAGGGTTCCGATTTTACCCTTTGGGTACGGAACCCTAAAAAAAAACCATGACTGTGGTGTCGTATAATACCAGATAGGAACGAAGCTCCTTACTATAAAATGTTAATTTCATATTCTATTCGAGGTATAAAGAAAAATAATTATTCGGGTATACATTTTTATTATTGTTTTTTTTTAATCGATAAAAATAAAAAAAACTACTTACGGAAGAATCGGCAAGAAACTCCGCAGTTAATCTTTTAAAAATAATATATAAACTGTGTTTTAGTACAAAATTAGTAATATCTTGCATTAAATACAGCGTCACTAAGTCCTCACATCTTTCTAATTAATGTAATCCTGCACCGAATAATACTCTTCAGCTATTAATTTCTTTTTAATATAAACTTTAAATTTATTCTCAGACAGTTTCAAAACCGTTTGTGGGATTTTATTATATAGTTAAAATTTTGTTATTACTTCTCGTGTTATTACTATATATCAAAACAATCGGTATTCTTGTATATACATAATATTGTTATAAACTTATTATGACTACATGACTCGGACTGTCTTTATTTAATTTAAAAAAAAAAAACAATGAAAGCTGACTGACGTAAGATTTTTTGCACAATTACCGCGCTGGTTTTAATAAAAAAATACCGCTTTTAAGAAAGCACTCGAAACAATTCTTTCCCGCAACGACAGTCAGCATCCAGCCTTATTCAAACCTCATTATAGATCCCTTGAACGTCACTTCTTAGATAAATGAAATGTGTGATTTTGTAAGTAATTCTGGTTAAAAAAAAAAACCTTCAAAAAATGTTTTCTTACAAAACGTTAATGAAAGGAAAGTAGAGATGATTTTTTTGACTTTTAATCACCTTTCTGAAGCTAAACCTTTTATATTTTAATGAAAGGCGGCAATTCTTTTACGTATAAAATTAATGATAAGGAAATCGAAATTTCATTTTTTAGGGTTCCGTACCCAAAGGGTAAAAACGGAACCCTATTACTAAGACTTCGCTGTCCGTCCGTCCGTCCGTCCGTCCGTCCGTCCGTCCGTCCGTCCGTCTGTCATCAGGCTGTATCTCAAGAACGGCAATAGCTAGAGAATTGAAATTTTCACAAATTATGTATTTCTGTTGCCGCTATAACAACAAATACTAAAAACAAAATAACAGAAATATTTAAGGGGGGCTCCCATACAACAAACGCGATTTATTGCCATTTTTTGCTCGATATCAATAAATGGTAAGAGGTAGGCATTTGAAATATTCACAAAATACTTAATTGTGTATTTACTTTAATAATAAATAATAAAATTAAAATAATTTGGGGGGCTCATACAACAAAAATTACTTTTTGCCGATTTTTGCCCGATATTAAAATCAATGTACCTGCTGGTGTTACCTAGCCATCTAGCCTATGGTACGGAACTCTTCGTGCGCGAGTCCGACTCGCACTTGGCCGATATTTATTTATATTTGTATCTGTTTTGATTTGTAATATGACGTAATATGCTTGTAATAATAAAAAAAATAAGAAATAAAAAGCCTGGATAGTTTATTTGAATGGGTTTCGTACATATTTTATATTACTACTAGCTGCTGCCCGCGACGTCGTCTGCGTGCGTTCACTGCTCGTTCCCCGTAGGTGATAGCGTGATAATATGTAGCCTATGTTCTGACCCGACTTCTTAATAATATTCGTGCCAAATTTGAAGTAAATCCATGCAGTACTTTTTGAGTTTATCCCGGACATACATTTGAAGAAATAAAGGTTCACTGCTCTTTCCCCGTAGGTGATAGCGTGATAATATATAGCCTATGTTCTGACCCGACTTCTTAACAATATTCGTGCCAAATTTGAAGTAAATCCATGCAGTACTTTTTGAGTTTATCCCGGACATACATACAGACAAACAGACAAACAGACAAACAGACAAACAGACAAAAATTCTAAAAACTATATTTTTGGCTTCGGTATCGATTGTAGATCACACCCCAAGTATTCTTTTAAAAAAATATTCAATGTACAGTTTTTACTTTTCTACCATTTTATTATATGTATAGATATATATTTCATTATGTATATTACATTGTACTATAAAGATGGAATTTTGCATTTTCTAAAAATATTTCTTTCCGGTTTGGATTTCTGTCCTTGTGAGTCTCCCCACTGTGCTTCGCAGGGCACGTTAAGCCGTTCGGTCCCGGTTGTTATCACAAATACCTAATAGCTATCGTTACTCATAGTAGGAAACATATCCGCCAATCCGCAGTGGAGCAGCGTGGTGGATTAAGCTCCATTCCTTCTCCTACATGGAGAAAGAGATCGGGGGCCTTATATGAAAATCTATTCTTAAGGAGTAAACTCTAAAAAAGAATTGTGTGGTTTTATGAAACCACGGTACAGGTTAAACTTTAGTGAATAAAAACATTGACATTAAGGTAGACAGATCAAAACACATAAATACCGCGGAACACTTGCGACATGCGTCATGCGACATGCGATAGATGAACGAAACATTTTGGAGCGATAGAGTAAAAGTTACACTTTAAAAAAATAAATAGGTAGCCATACTGCTGCAATCATATATATATGATTATATACATATACTAGCTATATGATTATATACATATACTAGCTGCTGTGCCCGCGACTTCGTTCGCGTGGAATTTAACAAAAAAATTATTGTTCAGTTTGCAGAGTTATAAAAAAAATCTAAAATAAAAGTAGCCTAAGTTACACCTTATTACATCAGCTATCTGCCAGTGAAAGTTCCGTCAAAATTGGTCCAGCCATTTCAGAGATTAGCTTGAACAAACAGACAGACAGACAGAAAAAAATTGTAATAAGTTATTTTGCTATATGTACCGTGTATATAATATATATACATATGCATTTTTTAAAAAGCGGTTATTTTAATATTACAAACAGACGTTCCAATTTTATTTATTTGTATAGATATATATTGGTTCTTCCCTTTAACCAAAAGTTGACAGCGTACAAAATTACTTGATCACTCCACTTGTCCACTCAGCCACTCAAGTGTTCCAAGAGCTGAAATTTTCAATTTAACATTGTATCGGAAATTTCCATTATATTAAGAGGTTTTCACTTATAAGCTATTTTTATATTAAATCTGGTGATTCGACCCGACTTTATTTCTTGAATATGGTAATTATTTATTTATTTATTTTAGTTTAACTTGACATATTTTGATATCAGTTTATCTCATCAAATATTTCTTTCCGTGTGCCATTTAGCTGTTTTTTTATTATTATTATTTTTTAATTTATTGTTGTACTGTAATGTTTGTTCTCTATATTATTTAAACAAAAAATAAAAAACAAGTGTTCTTTAGAAGTTTAGACCACAAGACTGAAGTAAAACTTATAAAACGTAAATCTCTTTCTTTCTATCTTCACTAACTTATATCTCCCTCTCAACTTCCGTTCGCCTCGCCCGATCACACATTCCGTAACGCTCTCGTCACGCATTCACCAGCTTACTTCCCAAATGAAGCGTGCGTAAAGAAGCTTTACATCAAAAATTGTTTAAACTTATCAGGTCAATGACAAATTATGCATTTAGTTTTAACTAATAAGATAGAGCTACTAAAATTAAAAAGAAAAGATTTAGTATCGGTTTTCCGACTTCGACCCGGCCACGTTCGTTTGAATAGCTTTGCAAACATTGTAGTGAAAGTGCAGTCTGCAAAATGTTCAGAGTGCGATGAAATTGAAGACGTTTATCACATACTCATGGAATGTGTGCGGATCGAACTGGAAAGACAGACCTTGATAACTGTTAACGATATTAATGTGCTTTAAATATGATATAGGTATAGTTATACATAAAAAAATAAAAAAATCACTACATATTATAAAACAAAGTCGCTTCCCGCTGTCTGTCTGTCTGTCTGTATGTATGCTTAAATTTTTAAAACTACGCAACGGATTTTGATGCGGTTTTCTTTACTAGACAGAATGATTCAAGTGGAAGGTTTTTATGTACAATACATGCATAATACAGTAGAGGAACACTGATAGGAGTGATAGGTTTAGCAACCGTGCGAAGCCGGGGCGGGTCGCTAGTATCTTATAACACATACACGGTCGTCTGTTCCTATGGTAAGCAACTTAATGCTTGTGCTATAGGTAACAGAAGACTGTTATAACTATAATTTTTTTTGATAAATATACGTAGAAATAATACATATATAAATACAAATATTACACCCAGACTCAGGCGGAAATCGAACCCGCAACCCGCGGAACAAAAAGCAGGGCCACTACAAACTGCGCCAACGGGCTAGTAAATAGTTAATATTTAATGTAATTAAGTCATCAACTATCGTCAGAAGCAAAAACGTTGTATCATAGTTATAATCAATCTATATTCTAATCTAATGTATATAAAAGAGATTTCCACCCATACGACTATATTGACTCATCACGATATCTCTGGAACCATAAGGCGTAGAGACTTGAAATTTGGTAGGAATATTCCTTACGCCGAGTATAGGTCAACTAAGAACGGATTTTACGAAATTCCACCCACAAGAGGGGGCTGCGGGCGTTAATCTATATCTATATAATTATATAAAAGAGATTTCCACCCATTGACTCATCACGATATCTCTGGAACCATAAGGCGTAGAGACTTGAAATTTGGTAGGAATATTCCTTTCGCTGAGTAGAGGTCAGCTTAGAACGGATTTTACGAAATTTCACCCACAAGAGGGGGCTGCGGGGGTTAATAACATAATATATGGCAAAACAACGTTTGCGGGGTCAGCTAGTTTAGTATAAAAGCGAAGAGAACGATAATACAACTCGAAATTTAACACAAATTCGGCTCTTACACACATACATTACATTAAGTAAATAACTAGATACACAACGTACTAAGCATTTAATACATATACAATTTGATTTTTGATTTGATTTTTGATTTGATTTACTAGTGTTCTATGTAAAATGTACTAGAATTAGTGCTTGGGTATATAGTTACATAACATTCCATTATTCCAGGCTATTTGATTTGGATTATATATTGTAGTTACGTATTTGGATTAGAAACTTATTGAAGTAAAACTTCTTCAGGCGCATGAGGGGTAAAATTTGAGTTACCGGTAACGCGGTAGCGTCATGACGGTCAGTACTTGGATGCGTCAGTACAGGCGATCACCTGGGAACGCCGCGTAACGTTGGCATTTTTTTTTCAACAACTTTATTTTTCAATTAGTTTTTTTTTTGTATTTTAAACTTTTTTTGCAATTAGTTTTTTTTTTTGTATTTTAAATTAATAATTAATTAAGATTGATTGAGATCTTGACATCTCGTATACATATTATATATTGTCACCTAGTTAGGCTAGCTATCCGGTTCGAATACTGATAATCAGGTTTTGAAAATAGGTTCACAAGAATACGACGATTCAGCCTGTAATATCCCACTGTTGGGCATAGGCCTCTTCTCCATGTAGGAGAAGGATCGGAGCTTAATACACCACGCTGCTCCAATGCGGGTTGGCGGATATATTCCCTACTATGAGTAATGATCGCTATCAGGTGTACATGATAACAACCGGGACCAACGGCTTAACGTGCTCTCCGAGGCACGGTGGGGTGCACAAGGACTGCACAAACACCCAGACCACGGCAAACATCTGTATGGCCAATACAAATGCTGTCGTGTGCGGGAATCGAACCCGCAACGGCCCGCGCAACAGCCAATCGCAATTCAGTGCTATAACCGCTGCGCCAACGCGGCGTCACACAAGAATACCTTAGTCTGATATTCTAAAGTTGTCTCCCAGTACAAATACGCTCCAGCTTAAGTTGTATAGTAGGCGGAGTCACGGTAGATCATGTCATCACAGAAACCTTAAGGAATCAATTAAGTTTGTTTAATTAATTCCTTTGTTTTTTTTTTATGGATTATTAGGTCTTACCTACGTAGCGCTTCAAAATAGTTAAAACAAAATAGATTTGAAAGCCCCACAGTATAATTATGATTTTGAAAGGGCAACATCCACTACATAAATATCATTTTGAATTTGTTCATCACATCCCACACATTACAGAAAGTTACATCGAACTTAGTTTCTGCTTCGTCCTTACGTGAATGACCCTTTTGAAGGCATTAAAATAACGAGAATTTATAAAGTTGAGTTTATACAAAGGCAGGTGGGTCATCGACCGCTACGTCTTGTCTACAGTTAAAGATAGAAACAGACTCATTATACTAAGTCTGAGTAACAAATAGTACATTCTAAAACAATCACAAGAAACGAAGTTTTAAAATTTAAATACGCTTAAGACAGAATATTTGTAAGAAAAATCTTTCGATTTCAGCTGTAATAAATTATAATACGCTGTAATTTTATAATTTTACTAGCTTCTGCGCGCGACTTCGTCGGCGTGGACTCCGCTCCTATTGGACTTAGCGTGATGATACATAGCCTATAGCCTTCCTCGATAAATGGGCTACCTAACACTGAAAGAATTTTTCAAATCGGCTCAGTAGTTCCAGAAATTACCGCGTTCAAACAAACAAACAAACAAACAAACAAACAAACAAACAATCAAACAAACAAACTCTTCAGCTTTATATATTAGTATAGATAAACATCTTTGTCATACACAAAAAGCATCCTAAAGTCACAATTACACAAAAAAAGACCTGTGTGGTTTTATGAAACCACGGTAAAAGTGAAACTTTTTTTCAAGGAACTATGTTTTAATCACATCGCACGCCATCTGTTTTAATAGATAACTTACATCAGCTGTTTGTTGTCATTAGTGTCTTAGTTCTAGGAAATTATAAGAGATGGCCGACCGTAACGCGACATGCAACACGCACACGAAAAAGTTTGAGACGATGTAATAAAAGTTTCACTTTAATAAAATTATCCTTCTTGATAATATTAATACGGATTACAGAATCATAATATATAAGTAAATATATTATCGATTTTCACAGTAAAATATAAAGCCGCAATGAAATAAGCCCTCGTCGCGAACAGCTGACGTCGCAAAAAGTTATATTGTACTGCACTCCGCAACTTTGATATTTGTCTAGCTACTTTTATTTATATAATTTTATATACGGTGAAACAGGACCTTAGTCTTACGGTGAATTACCAACTATTTTCAAATTAAGTTTTATTACAGTCCACTTAGTAATTTTATTTCGAAAAAAAATATCAAAACTCTTCTCTAAGGTTAAGGTACTTTAATAGTTAAGCTGCTCTAGATTTTGAGCAAGATATTATATCCTGCTGGCCGATGCGGGTTCGACCCCCGCACGTGTCAAACATTTGTATTGGCCATACAGATGTTTGTCGTGGTCTGGGTGTTTGCGCAGTCCTTGTGGGTCTCCCCACCGTTCCTCAGAGAGCACGTTAAGCCGTCGGTACCGGTTGTTATCATGTACACCTGATAGCGATCTTGGCTCATAGAAGGGAATATATCCGCAAACACGCATTGGAGCAGCGTGGTGGATTAGGCTCTGATCATTCTGCTACATGGGGAAAGAGGTCTATGCCCAGCAGTGGGATATTACAGGCTGAATCGAGCGATAAATATTTTGGTTTACATTTTGGTAATTATATATTTCATTGTCTCCAGGAACTAGCAGCTTCTACACCGACAGAGAGGAATTGGCGTGGAATCCTGATAGCTCTGCTGGTCATCGCAGCTGTTCTGGGTCTGATCGTCTTCAGCATAGCGCTGCTGACCCCAGCGGGGGACGACGGCAGGGGTCGTGGCAGACGACCGACTCTTGCTGACGTTCTGACTGAACATTACAAGCCCTTTAATGGTACATGGCTTACAGGTAAGGATACTTTGTTATAACTGACCATAAAATCTAAAAATGCCACCAATATATTTAAGAACTAGCTGTGGAATTTAACAAAAAAGTTATTGATCACTAACTCACACTATTGCTCCTTATTACATCAGCTATCTGCTAGTGAAAGTCCCGTCAATATCGGTCCAGCTGTTTCAGATATTAGCCAGAACAAACAAACAGACAGACAGACAGACAGACAGACAGACAGACAGACAGACAGACAGACAGACAGACAGACAAAACTGGTAAAAAATATTATTGTCGTATATGTACCGTGTATACATCCATAATTATGCGTTTAGTAAAAAGCGGTTATTTTAATATTACAAACAGACACTCCAATTTTATTTATTTGTAATAGATGATTCTCAAAATGCTATTTACACTTGTACTTGATATTATTATAAATTATTTAACAATGAATGTATTATGGTACGTGTTTAGTATACTTTTGCGAATAAATAAATAAATTCTGAAATTTCCTGTACCAAAGGCATTACATAAATTTTTAATTTAGTTTTAATAACGTGCAAAGGTTTGGTTAACTTAACAGTTAGTATTAGATTTTGACTGTCTTAAGGCCATCTTTATCTATCTCTGATTTCAAATTCTATCTCTAAGTAAACGAAATTCATAGATATAAATTTAAAAACTCATGTAAAATCTATATATGTAAAAGAGATTTCCACCCATACCTATATTGACTCATCACGATATCACAGACGATATCTCTGGAACGATAAGGCGTAGAGACTTGAAAGGTAGGAATATTCCTTTCGCCGAGTAGAGGTCAGCTAAGAACGGATTTTACGAAATTCTACCCACAAGAGGGGGTTGCGGGTGTTAATCTATACTAATATATAAAGCTGAAGAGTTTGTTTGATTGTTTGTTTGTTTGTTTGAACGCGGTAATCTCTGGAACTACTGGGCCGATTTGAAAAATTCTTTCACTGTTAGATAGCCCATTTATCGAGGAAGGCTATAGGCTATGTATCATCACGCTAAGACCAATAGGAACGGAGTCCACGCCGACGAAGTTGCGCGCAGAAGCTAGTATTATATAAAACATTAATTTTAGTTTTAAGTAATAAAAGTTAAAAATGAAAGAAAGTAATAAAAGAAGTAATTAAAAAAAATAATAATAATTAAGTGATAAAAGCTAAAAACAGAAGTTGTTTAGTTTTAAGTAATAGGTTTATGCTTTAAGTAATAACTTAATGTTTTAAATATAAGTTGAAACTTTGCTGGCTTAAAATATATTCTTACTATTTTTGTGATATAATTGTTGTGTGATGTTTGTTTCCCAATAAAATAAAAATAAAATATGGCAAAACAACGTTTGGGGGGTCAGCTAGTATAATAATAAACAAGAAAATATGCTTAGTGTTCTAAACACTGCGATATACTGCGAATTACTTGAGAAATATTAATTACGTTCCGAAACTTTTTAAAAGGAAAAAAACGATAGTAGCAACAGTACTACAGTGCATTAAGGTCATTTGAAGAATGCAACGTTCACTGTCAAAATCAATCTAAATAAAAAACAAAGCACCTTACAAATTAAAATTTTAAAGTGATTATTATTTTTTAAAGTAAAGCTACCACCGTTTCGGAATGTAAATTGTGCAGAGAAGAATCGGCAAGAAACTCTACAGTTAGAAAGCTGAAGAGTTTGTTTGTTTGGTTGTTTGTTTGTTTGTTTGTTTGTTTGTTTGTTTGAACGCGGTAATCTCTGGAACTACTGGGCCGATTTGAAAAATTCTTTCAATGTTAGATAGCCCATTTATCGAGGAAGGCTATAGGCTATGTGTCATCACGCTAAGACCAATAGGAGCGGAGTCCACGCCGACGAAGTCGCGCGCAGAAGCTAGTAATATATAAACTGTGTTTTACTACAAAATTAGTAATATCTAGCATGAAAGTAGTTGCTAAAAGCGCCTACGTTTAGTTTATATTATACTACCAAATATCACCAAAATTATTACCTTCAATTTGCGAAAATTGCCAGATTAAGCGTATGATTGGAAAACGTAAACCATCTCTTCAAAGGGTTTCCGATCGTTTCTTATAAGAGCAGTTGAGGCGTGATGATTTCCTTTTTTTACGAAGGTATAGTAATACCTTACTAAGGTATAGTATTACCTTAAAAAGTATTTTAAATGTCTTAAAACATTTCGACATCGAAAACCTTAGGCATTTCTTGACATACACGTGTAAATCTTATAAACCACATTGGATATACAGTACTTCACTGCATATTATAAAACAAAGTCTCTTCCCGCTGTCTCTCTGTCTGTATGTATGCTTAGATTTTGATCAACGGATTTTGATGCGGTTTTCTTTAGTAAATAAAGTGATTCCAGAGAAAGGTTTATATGTATAATACATGCATAATATAGTAGAGGAACACTGATAATATTAAAGTTTCTAATGCGATGTCTTATAGCTAAATCTTTTGGAGTTCGGTAGCCAAAGATTACTAGCAAATTCTTGTTAGAGCTTATTCTGCTAATCTTGAATTGTAGGAGTTTTTTATTCATCGTTTATTTAATTATTAACCAAATTAAGTGCATGAATCTATGTTTTTTCTCTTGCTTCTGCTGATTTTGTACCTGCAAGTTTCTGTACTGCATAAGATGATTCTTTGAGTCAACTGTCAACAATGTTTAATTTTGTTTATCTCCTAATATTAGTAACTAGCCGACCCGTGCCCGAACGAACACACGAACAACGTGTGACAACGAAGTTATATTTTTGTGATGCAAATGTATAGTAAATTTTTCACCTCGCTCACACATCTCCGACTTGATTTATATATACTATTATTTTTCACTGATTTTTTTGTTCAATAACAATAAAATATAGCCTCACTCCTGAATAGTGTAGCTTTCTGTTAGTGAAAGAATTTTCATTTTTAAATTTAATTTAATCCTAATCGGCCTTCATAATTACGTTACATTTTGTTTCTTTTATATTTTTTTCTGTGCTGTTTACCATTCCTAATAAAATAATAAATGAAGCATACAAATTGATTGAAATTTATCACAAATATATACACATCTTTTTTCAATCTGAGAAAACAACATAGGTAAGCGGCTTATTTCTGAACACGGAAAACTATGTAACAAAAAAGTAAAAATATTAATAATATCTTCTTTCTGAATAAATCTAAAACAAAAACAAATCTGTTTGTTCATAAGCTCGCGAAAAAACAAAATGATTAATAATATAAAAATCTCGTAGAATATACACGCGTCTTGTATAATGCGAATACGTATTCAAATATTTTTGTATGTTAATATAATGTAAACAATGTAGATTTGCTTACAAGGTGATTTAATAGCATATAGCTAGTAAGTAAATGATCCCACTGCTGGGCATAGGTCTATTTTTTCCATGATCGAAAAGGTTGAAAGTATTCTGTATTGTAAACAAAGAAATTAATTTATGTAAAACCAAAAACTTAACGAGGATATTACGATTATATTACGATTTATGGGTGTGATATGGGCGTATTTAACACAGCATGTGCAACAAATGCAGAATAATTATGTAACTACTTTAAAAAAATGAATAAACATACATAATACGGACAGTCTGTCGGAACCTAATATGAAATTGCGTTATTTGATTCGTTTATTTACCATTTGATATGGTATTAATCTTTTTCTTAGACAAGTAAGCCTTTTTGTGCCTATTTAGACAGTCGATCTGAAGGAGTAAACTCCAGCCGTGCGTCGGAGCTGACACACACACTTTGATTTTATTTTAATCTTTTAGTTATAACCGTTATCAACCCGGTACCGGTACCAACCGTTATCCTGCATATAAAAAGAAACCTTTTCCCAGCAGTGGGATATTACAGGCTGAATCAATACATTACCCAACGATGCGGCAATATGAATTACCGCTAAATAATTAGAGAATGGCTTGTCACTCACAACGTCACTTTGAAGTTTGGACCAACGAGGTCGTAATGAGATATCGTTTGATAATGATATACTAAAGAGTAATTTTAATTACACTTTTATTGCAAAATCACGAAGAAATTTTTTTTGTGTAGTTTTCGCGAAACATTTTTTTTTTTACTAATTCTCTTGAATTTGTAATTTTTAAACATTTTTTTCGATTTTTGTCATATTTTGTTGCTTTTTTATCTAATTTTATCAAAATAAGATTATTATAAAAATATTAATATTTCACCTGTCACGTGGCTGTAGTTATATATACTACTCTGAGTTATCTGTGCTATGTTATGATTCTCTATTTTAAATAAACAGTCAGTTCTATTCGAAATTCGTTTCACTATTTTTTAAATAATTTCATGTCACAGATAAAATAATAAATTCCATTTGTAATATGAATTGAGGTGTCTATCCGGTGTTATATTGACGCAAAATTAAAAAATAAAACTATATTTAGCTGTAACTACCAACTGTAAGAGCTTGTTAAATACGGAGTTCTCGCTTTAACAAACTTCATTTGGAACTTATAATGTATACTAATTAAGTAATATTATAAAGCTGAAAAGTTTGTTTGTTTAAATGTGCTAATCTCAGGAACTACTGGCTCAAATAGAAAAATTATTTTGGTATCACCGAAAAAAGCTATATATAGCGCTTTAAGCTATTTTTTTCTTAAAATTTACGCTTGTGAAACCGCGGGGCACAGATAGTACATGTATAATGTCACAAATCCTAGCACACCTATTCAAAATTTTCCTGCTCAAAATATGGAGCAGCCCGACTGGGGTAGTACCTCGACCTTACAGAAGACCACAGCTAAATAATACTGTTTTCAAGCAGTATTGTGTTCCTGTTGGTGAGTAAGGTGACCAGAGCTCCTGGGGGGATTGGGGATAGGGTCGGCAACGCGCTTGCGACGCTTCTGGTGTTGCAGGCGTCTATAGGCTACGGTAGTCACTTACCATCAGGTGAGCCGTACGCTTGTTTGTCGACTTAGTAACATAAAAAAAAAAAAAAAAAAAAAAAAAAAAAAAAAAAAAAAAAACGTATTAAACGACCACCTCGGTTTACCTCAAACAAGTCAATTCGATTTTCCATTTTTTTATCATTATCGATAAAAAGTAGGAAAATTAAATTTATTTTACGCTTCAAGGGAAATGGCATCATAAAACTTCTTTTATCTTTATTCAAAAAGAAAACCGCGTTATAAATAATTTACTCCCAGGAGTTACACGTTTCATCGTTATTGGGGACAGAGTTGGAGATCAAACGACATTTGGGTGAAATTTTAGTATTCATTTTCTTTTACCTTCTAAAGCCTTTTTTATAGAAAGATAAAAGACTACATAGTCAATAAATACATAATAAAGCAAAAAATATACTTTTTACTTCTATTTTTTTGTATGATGATTATTGATTAGGGCCTATGCAAACCACGTTTTTTAAACGCGCCGTCGACGCGCGTTTCTAAAACGCGCGTCGACAGCGCGTTTGTATCGCGACATACGCGCGTTTGCATCGCGTCTGTATCGCGTGACACGCGCGTCGACGGCGCGTTTTTATCCTACAGAGCAGTTTGTTGGCTTTTGTATCGATTCAAACGCGCGTCGACGGCGCGTTTGTATCGCGACATACGCGCGTTTGCATCGCGTTTGTATCGCGTTACACGCGCGTTTGCATCGCGTCTGTATCGCGTTTAAAAAACGCGGTTTGCATAGGCCCTTACATACGCATTTGAGAAGATTCTCTGTTATATAACAGAGTACTTCTCAAATGTATTAAACCAGCTTATACCATATTTTACCAGCGGGTGATAGGGTTTTCTGGCGTACCCCGGGGGAGGCTTGCCTCCAGCAGTGGACTGTAAAGGCTGATAACGATGATGATAGATCAAAATCAAAATATTTTATTTAGCATAAAATTATTGCAATAATTTCTTACTGAACGTCATGAGTCTACTACCAGTTCGGAAAAAAGAAGCCTCTGACCTGAGAAGAACTGGCGAAAGGAACTCAGCGGGACTATCATTTTTTCATCTTAATGTTTTTTTTTTTCAAATCAGATTGAAACTAACAATAATTTTATAGCTTGTAATAACCTGGCGGCGATCACATCATTCCCAAGGCGTACTGTCTTCTAGAAAATCGTTTATCGAATAATATCCTTTAGTACACAAACGTTCTTTCACAAATTTTTTTAAATTTGGCAATAGAAGCTTTTTGAACGTTTTCTGGGAGCCTGTTGTATAAGCGTATACATTGTCCATAGAAGGAATTACTGACTCGGCGTAAGCGAGTTACGGGCATTACAAGTTTATATTTGTTCCTAGTATTAATGCTATGCATGTCGAAATTCCTGCAAAATTCGTCTATAAACGGAATATACTTTTTTTTTCATGCAGCACTTTTTTAAAGAGCGTGTCAATTTTATTTCGAAGTTTTACAATATAGTACACATTTACAATTAAATACTTACTAAATACATATTATAAATTTAATTTCAATATGTGTGAACAAAATTACGAGTATTTTATTTTTATTTGTGTAAGCACAGTATTTTAGACCCCACACGTAGGATATTCTTCCAAGGGTTATGTAAAGTGTTTCTTCATTAATTTGTTATTCGTGCGTACCGTCTAATTTAAACCTATTCAATCCATCATATCTATACTAATATATAAAGCTGAAGAGTTTGTTTGTTTGGTTGTTTGTTTGTTTGTTTGTTTGAACGCGGTAATCTCTGGAACTACTGGGCCGATTTGAAAAATTCTTTCAGTGTTAGATAGCCCATTTATCGAGGAAGGCTATAGGCTATGTGTCATCACGCTAAGACCAATAGGAGCGGAGTCCACGCCGACGAAGTCGCGCGCAGAAGCTAGTTATTTATAAAATAAATTAAAAATATAACGACGCAAAAGACACGTTAACGCCAAAGGGTCTTTAAGGAATATAAATTAAGCATCATATATTTGAGTGAACTGAAAGAACCCTAATTTAGGGCCGCAAAAATTTCCGCTGAGAAAGAAATCAAATGGACCCAAAAATTATTTATGGCATCCCAAACGCTTAGGAAAGAAAATCGTAAAAGTAAATTCACATTTCCACCATTTGCACCTACGTGTTGCTTATATGAGAAATTTTACAGGGTTAAAATGTATGTGTAAATAATTATGTGTTGTTTATATGCAAGATTTTACCGGTAAATTGAATTATTGAATAATTATGTATAAGGTAAGAAGATTGATTCTTTTTTTAAATTACATCCGTTCGTTTCGGCGGGTACATCGTTCCATAGCTTAATTGGCTAGAGCACCGACACGATATGTCGGGGGTGCCGGTTCGAGCCCCGCTGGATCGAAATATTGATATGATAATAAAAAACATTTTAGAATTTCCTTGTGTGGAAACACAAAAAAAATGCGAATTACATTAGTTCAGTCGAGATAATCGTCACAATGTGTCACGTGGTTACTGTAGCGGAGATATAATCAATTCTAGTGTTTTTGTTCGGTATAATAAAGTTAATTGACATTTACCGCTAATTTAATATGTATTTATTTTTATAAAATGACAAAAGTAAAAAAATGGAGAATATAGTGGAATGAGTAGGTACTTATAGGTAAATTATTATTTTTCAGATTCATAAATTTTAAATAAAAACATTCAAATACAAATGAAATACTGTAAGCTAAATATATTTTCAATAACTCAAATTTAGTTTATTAAGTTTTTGGGAGCTACGGTAGGACGAATGCTACAAAAGTAAATAGAGAAAGAACTAAAGCAATTTCGCAATTTTTTTCCCCATACTTCGCAACTGTCATAACAATGCTGACGAAAAATTTCTTTTTCGGAAATTCGACTGAAAAAATTCGAAATTCTAAACGGCATTCTTGTATGAAAAGTTCAATAAAACGTTTCGTTTGGCAGTTCTGCATTTGAATTAAATTTCAAATGATTTATTTTTTCGTAAATTTTTTACCAAGTACTTAACTAAACTAAAACTTTCGATAGGCTAAGCTTTATATCCATGTCAAAGAGTTGGTGCTTAAACAGTCACGATGTTCCACTACGTGTTGGCGGAAGTCTCAACCAAAAGCGACGATCAGTGTTTGACTAGCCTACTGGCGTAGTTTACTATGACCATGCTTTCTGCTCCGAGGGCTATCGCGGATTCGATTCCCGCCCCTAGTCTCAGCCCAGAAGTCAATGCTTGCTGTGCCAAATACTTGTAAAAACATATATTAGTTACATAAGTAAGTAAACATATACAGCTAGCTGTTCTCCGCAGTTTCACGTGCGTTAATTTGAGGGAAAAAATAGCCTATAGCCTTCCTCAATAAATAGACTATCCAACACAAAATAGTTTCCAATTCGAACCCTTAGCTTCTAAAATTAGCGCATTTATATAAACATAAGTACAAACTTTTTAGCTTCTTTGGGTCTCTATTAACATAAACTTCATTGGTAATAATGTAATTGTTTCCTAAATCTATACTAATATAATAAAGCTGAAGAGTTTGTTTGTTTGATTGTTTGTTTGTTTGTTTGTTTGTTTGAACACGCTAATCTCAGGATCTACTGGTCCAATTTGAAAAATTCTATCAGTGTTAGATAGCCCATTTATCGAGGAAGGCTATATATCATCACGCTAAGACCAATAGGAGTGGAGTCCACGCCGACGAAGTCGCGCGCAGAAGCTAGTTATATATAAATATCTTAAATAAATCTTTTCTTATAATGAATCTCATTACAAACGAAACTCCTCAAGCCATTGTAAATCACAAAAAACATTCAAGTCAAAGTAAATACAATGAAAGTCTTTTGAAATATCACCCCAATAAAATAATAATAGAAATTTCGAAACCGAATCAAAGCGAACTGAATATTCAGCACAAAAAGAGGAACGGCTGCTTGAAAAGTTGTTGAAACTGCGAGTTTCTACTCGACCCGGAGTAATTTGAACCGAGTTGCGGAAATGGGGAGAATGGACCTTATTATATATGTTCTGAGACACAACGGCACAGTGGATGAAAAATGCGTATTGATATTTGACGGGAAGATAATACGCTTCAGCCTGTAATGTCCCACTGCTGGGCATAGGCCTCTTTCCCCATGAAGGAGAAGGGTCAGAGCTTAATCCACCACGCTGCTCTAATGCGGGTTGGTGGATGGGAAAATAATATTGTTTCAAAATTTGATAAAAATAAAAAAATTGAGAAAATTTAAAATTACATTTCCATTAGATTGGCATTTTACTTTTGCTGTTCGTGCGTTTTTCTCCATCTAGGAATTTATTTACATTATAATCGACCCTGGAAACTTAATTTCGAATCGACGAATGACAGCAGAGATTGTGCAATAATTGCTTATTGTTAAATTGTCATTTCAAAGCAATAGACAAGCCATGACGCTACTGCATCAATTAGGTACATTTACTGTCACTAAACAATCTAAACGCTAGGTTTATGCATGAAAGGCATTTGCAAATTAACAATTGACATAAAGCAATTGATTGCGTGAATTTAGTGCAACATTTCGCAAATCGCTTAATTTTACCACGGCAGAATTATTTCATAGGTATTTCAAAACAAGCGTACAATGTTTCAACAGCTATGAAGTAGAAACGCATTCTTGCTAGACATGCCTTATTATATAATAAGATATTTACTAGTTATCTCATCTCGCCCACTTGCTTGACTTTGTGACGTCGAAAGGAGTTTAGAAATTATAATTAATTTTTGCTTTTTTAATCTTATAGTACAAAAAGGAATAGAAGTAAAATGAAAATAAATTTATTAAAATTAGTTCTGTAAATATCAGTCTTAGTTTTTCGCCGCGGTTCTGTATGTTTAATTTAATACATTTTCCGGAAAATGTTTATTATAAATCGTGTAACGTGGTTCATATATATTATACTAGAACAACGACTATTATACTTTTCTTTCACATATTTTCATAACTATAAAATAACTTACAACAAAAATACTCAGGATATTTGAAAATTAAAAATCTCAGTAAATTTTCATGAGTCATGACCAACATTTTTTTTTAATAGTAATCTAATCCGAGACTGGTGCTTACCACACATCAGCCAGATGCTATAACCACTACACCAATGTCTTCGAATAAATAAATTACAGTAAATAAATAAAAAGCGAAGTTTTTCATCAAAGTAATTATTAAGTTGTCTCAGAATATTTCCGTCACTCAGTAAGTATTCGAAGCGACAAAGGCACTACAACAATGGTCAAATACCGCTAATTAGGGGAAGAACTACAAAACTTTGTTAATATAAACTTGTACAAAGAATTTGTCGAAATGAAAACAAAGTCAAAGGCTTCTATTATATTGCTTTTATTGTGAAATAAAGCCTTACGTTTTACGCAAAAACTACTAAATGAAATATATTACTGTTTTCGCAATTGTATTTCTGGCGGTCAATTTACAAACTGATAACATATTTAATAAATACTCCGTCGAAACTATGCTATTAAAATATTATAACCTATACTATTCAAATTATTAAATTGTTATTTAATACTATAAAAAAATATTTTAGGTGATACACCGGCCTTTTAGACGACACGCCTATGACGTAACGACCTCGCGGAGTACTATTTTGAGCGTAAAAAAAATTATAAATATTAGAGATAAAGTTTCAAGAATCGGAACATTTTATAGAAAATTTCCTCTTCTTTCAGGATCTTTTTTTAAATTCCTTAAATATCATTAGTTTAGAAATTATTAACGAAAAACTAAATATCTACTTTTTTATCTTATTTTGTTAATAGCAATCGCAATTTTTTATGTGCTTAAAACCCTTAAAAACTTTTTTCTAGACGACATTCCGAATCGAATGGGCTATCGCACATATTTTTAGGGGCTTTACCAGCAATTGCGTTCGATATAAATTCTCCTGAAAACTTAGGTTTGGTCTTAAGATCGCTTATATAATGAGTTAAAATTCAGTTTCTGTTTAGTGATAAAACTTTGTGTAGGACTACAAGTTGTTATGTCACCACCAACAGTTAAGGATCAATACCGCCCACTACTTGGAACATTTTCTAGTTTGGAGCATTAATTAGAGCTCTGGATGTGCCTTCATAAACTGAAATTGGCAACAAATTAAACTTTCGTTACACTTTTATTCAAAATAAGATTCTGATCTGTGTTAGTTTAGATTTTAATCCTCGAAGACCAGGTATCAGTTCACAGGTTGTATACTTTTTTTTATATCACTAAGTCGGCAAACAAGCGTGCGGCTCACCTGATGTTAAGCAATTGCCGTAGCCCATAGACGCCTGCAACACCAGAAGTATCGCAAGCGCGTTGCCGACCCTATCTCCAAATCCCCCCAGGAGGAATACGCCATATTTATCACATAATTTGGTATAAATACATAAAATAAAGATGCACACGCTCTGATTTAAAACAAATTCATTGTAAAATAAGTATGTTTAAAACACAAAAAAGTGTGTGTGTAGGTACTTATGTACACACGCAAGAAGTTATACTTTATTGGCTAGCTAACTCCTTCTTCGTTGACTAGCTAACTTCAGGGTGTCAGTTTTTTGTGACAGTGTGCGCGCGCATCGTAAAAATTTATTGTCATCATTTTTCCCTAACGCGCCAAAAGAAGTACAACTTCAAAAACACATTATCTCACAAATGCGCTATGTTATTAAATATATGCTATGATATAACATATTTGTTCGTCCAGTATTTGAATTTAATATAATCAATCTTTTACTGCAAAATATGCAAAACTTAAAGATTTTAACAATAACTATCAATATCTGTCTAAAAATTTATTGGTGAAATAAATTTTGTGATCGCGTCTGTTGATAAGATATTGTAGAAAATATGAACCGGAATATTTATATTGGCTCATGTTCATTCCTTTTTCAACAATTATGTCACTCACTCACTTCACTTCAGCCTATCGTAGTCCACTGCTGGACATAGGCCTCCACAAGTTCTAGTACTACTACTAATATAAAATATCGTATGTTAAATAATAAAAGCGATTCTCAACCTCAAAATATACTTCACTTAAACAAGCTTTCAAAAACACTTTTGAACTTCACAAGTCTGTGATGTCAGTTCAACGCGAAGCTAAGACCGGCTTGAATGGAGATTCCGCAGAAAGTGACAGGTTACTCAAAAGATACTATTTTAAAGTCTAGAAAGATGTTGTTGAACATTGAGGTCAAATAATTTAATCTGTACCTTGATTCCACGTGTCTTAGGGCTGGTTTCAGCGGTGATGGTCTTAATTAATCATAAGTTATTAATTAAAATAATAGTAATCTGGTGAATGCGTGACGAGAACGTTACGAAAACTGTGATCGGGCGAGCCGAACGAAGCAAGAGAGAGAGGTGCGAGCGCACATTTTCTTTCTCTCTCATGGCCAGTTACGTTTCGTATATCTAAGGCAACGTATTGCACAAGGCAAGCATATTGTGAAGGCCTATTGCTAAAGAAGTTTTACTTCAGTCTTGTGGTGTAAAGGAAACTCGTTTTTTTATAGACTAGTTATTTTTTTAGAGTAGTTACTTTTTTAACAAACGAAAATAAAAATTTTAAATCATATATAATTTTCACCTTTGTAATATTATTTTCATAATCTGAAGCGTTTGAGTTACAACGAAATCCATGGAAACGTATCCTTTATTTATACAATATCAGTCACTCGTAACTTCTTCCACACATGGGGGTACTTTTTAGATCTAACCCAAAAGTTTTGTCTAGAACAAAAGTAATTTAAAATATTCCTTATAACTTTGGCTATCTTCAAGTATTTTTCTTGTTAAATTTCTTTTTATCCCCTTGGAGGTTGGTCTAGATCAGTGGTTCTTAAGCGGTGGTCCGCGTACCACTGGTGCTCCCAGAAAGCAATGCGAAGTGATCGCGAAAGCGGGGGAAAATACAGAGTCTCTTAAGCTTATTTATTTTGTTCGATTTATTTCTTTTCTTTGTGAAATTTCGATAGCAGAGCATATAGCATATCGTCGATTACTAATATCTACCTATAAAATTATATATGGTTATACAAAAAAAAACCCCATAACTTCAGATTTTACCTTCGAACATTTTTCTGTGAAGCAGACATTTTGAAAGAACAGATTCATTGCAAACTAGCTGCGCCACGTAATTTCACCTGCCTAATTTTCGATCATATCTACGTACCAAATTCCATTAAAGTCGGTCCAGTAATTTTTTCCTGAAAGAGTAACAAACATACATACACACCTACATACCGTCATCACCAACTTTCGCATTATAATATTAGTTGGATTAAATAAAATATTCATTAGATATAAATGCCCTGTATGTTTAGACCATGTCATGTATGTTGTGACGTGCATTTAGTAAAAAGTAGCTATTTAGATATCAAAACATTTTATTTATGTACACAAATGGAAAAGATAACGCTACCCCAAAAAGGTCCGGGGTAGTATTATACTACCCAAGTGACGCTGGGTAAGATTGCCATTAGATAAGGGCTACATTACTATCGTTTCGTCACATCAGCTGTCTGTTTGTCCATTTGGCGGCGGGTTCGTTATCAAATGGACAATTTTTGGATGTATGCCAATGAAAGTGACCTTTTGCGGCTACTCCTGTCATGGAGACTGTAGACTTCCGTTTTTAGAAGGTATAAAGTAATATGGTAAGATGGTAAGTAGTATGGTAATAATAGTAAGTAATATGGTACAACAAAACTGAAATTCCGAATATTGATCTGAATTGACAGTAAGCGCAGTTGGTAGTGCTCTACTTTCTGCTCCAGGAGTTGTGGGTTCGGTTCCCGCCTCAAGTTTGGGTATGATAAGTGTATTTTTATATAGGTATTATTAATGGTTATTTATAGAAAAATAATATAGCAATATCAGCCGGTTATTACCTATAACACAAGCTTTAAGTTGCTTGCCTTAGAAACATAACTATAACCGTGTGTGTATGTTATTGACTTAATTATTTATCATTTACTAGCGACCCGCTCCGGCTTCGCACGGGTGCAATGCGTGCAATGCACGGAACTAAATATAAAATATAAAATAATATACTAATATAATAAAGCTGAAGAGTTTGTTTGATTGTTTGTTTGTTTGTTTGTTTGTTTGTTTGTTTGTTTGTTTGAACGCGCTAATCTCAGGATCTACTGGTCCGATTTGAAAAATTCTTTCAGTGTTAGATAGCCCATTTATCGAGGAAGGCTATAGGCTATATATCATTACGCTAAGACCAATAGGAGCGGAGTCCACGCCGACGAAGTCGCGCGCAGAAGCTAGTATAAAATAAATATTTGCAATCTAAGCGCAAATAATGTGTTTATTTACGACATCACATTAGAAAACTTTAAAACTATCAGAGTTCCTCTACTATATTATGCAAGTATTATAAATATAAACCTTCCTCTGGAATCACTCTAGTTACTAAAGAAAACCGCATCAAAATCCGTTGCGTACTTTTAAAGATCTAAGCATATATACAGACCGACAGCGGGAAGAGACTTTATTTTATTATTAATCTATATCAAACAAAATTTAAGAGATTAGGTTTACGATAATTAAAAATTTGCAGATTTGGCCTCATTTTGGTATAATATCAGAATTGACTCTGTCTAAAAATGTTTAAGGCCATTTTAATTTGGCATTTTAATTTGGCCATTTTAATTTGTTTTCACCCCAATTTCGTAAAAAAAATGTAGATAGATATTACTACTATCAGGAGCTAAGAAGAAAAAAATATTATAAAAATTTATTAATTGGATAGCGTTACAAAATAAAAATGCAATTAAAATAACTTTTTTCAAATGACTTCAAAACTTGAAATATATTTTCGTGATTTGTACTTAATACCGATGCCCCGTCCATTTGCTAGCAATTAAATTCATAACATTGTTTAAGTCTCGTGAAAATATTAAAAATTTAATTTAGTTTGAGACGGCGGCGGCGGCGAGCAAAACGAGACACGCTTAGAACACCTGTTCCAAGTTAATGTTGTATTTATTCTAAATATATTTGGAAGTTGAAATTACGAAACAAATTAAACGAATAAAGTGTTTTGTATGCATTATGTTTAATATTTTGTTTTACGTGTAAATATATTTTATTGGAGGCTGTTTTCTTTCGTTTTAAATAAAAGTATTTTATATGAATTTGACGACCCCTCGTGTAATCGCGATCGACGATCGCGTGTTCGATTCCCGCTCGGAGTGGATGTTTTTTGTTTATACAAATATTTATTTCCGGTCTGGTTGTTAGTCCTTGTGGATCTCCCCACCGTGCCTCCGAGAGCACGTTAAGCCGTCGGTCCCGGTTGTTATCATATACACCTGATAGCGATCGTTACTCATAGTAGGGAATATATCTGCCAACCCGCATTCTAGCAACGTGGTGGATTAAGCTCTAATACTTCTCCTACATTGGGAAAGAGAGGACTATGTCCAGCAGTGGGATATAACAGGCTGAAGCATAACGTAGCCTATGTATTTATTTTATACGATAATTATAACAAGCCTTTATTAAAAGACGTTTCAAAAATCATCTTGAGCAGTGTGGTAAAATAAGTTCCAAATATTTTCCTATGTGGAGAGTCTCCATCTTGCCTTTCAGAGAACGTAAATCTATCCTCCTGGGTCTTTTTATCATAGCATAGACAATTGATAGCGATGGAATGATAGGGAAAATATCCGCGAACTGAATAAAGCTACAACCCTTCCTTATCTGGATAAGGCCTTTACTCTGCAGTGGAAATTTTTCAAGTCCATTCAATTGATATCTTGAGAAGATTGAACGTTATCCTAGTATACTATCTGACACTGATTTAATATATATATAAAAAAAAAACATCAAAAAATATATTACAGCTATCGTTCCTCCCGTGACCATGGTTGCTGTAAATTATCCGAAACGTCGGGAATTTAAAAAAAGTTAATAAACCGCGATAAAATCCGAAAAAGATGGTTCATTATAATGAGTGGAATTCGCGTAAACATTAGAAAACAATACAATACAATACACTCTTTATTATACACTAACAGAGAAAATTTTTACATCAAAAGGAAAATATAAACATGTACAAAAGGCGGTCTTATCGCTAAAAGAGCGATCTCTTCGAGACAACCTCTAGCATGAAAAGGACATGACAAAGAATTAGACAGTATGGAGGTGTACATGTAAATATATAAAAATACAAATATACATACGACAGAAGAGAGGAATAAACGGCTTAAATCATTGACAATAATATACATTAGCAGTAAATGAATTTATAAACTTATACCGTTACTCATGAGCTTAAATAGTGTTTCTTTAAGTAACTTTTAAAAGTGTGTAAAACAATATTGGTCTAAGATCCGGGATTAGACAAAATATTCCCTCATCTGTTAATTGGATAAAACAATTTTTTAAAGGCTGGTTTCAATATTGTGAATTTATAAAAACAACCTCTGCCACCATAAGCCTGCTGCAAATAATAATACTTTAATACTTAATAAAATTTTTTTTATCTTTCCCCTCTCATGTTAATTACATGTAGTAAGCTAAAACCGTCAATATTTTACATTATATACCTGACTGTAGTAGGCACCCATCTCTATGATTGCTATACTTACCTGCAGCCAGGTCACTAACCTCAGTCAGCAGTAACCTGGCTTATTTTCTTTTAAAGACATCTTATCTGACAATACTGAACATAACAAAGTATTGTTCAATTTGGTGCAGTCGTTTCAAAGTTATACACGTATAGACATTTCGCTTGCCCGTTTTTATTTACGTAGATAAAAATACATCTGAAAATATAAAGTCAACATCGGGATGAAGTTTTGGAATGTTGTAAGAAGTATTCTGTTATGAAGGATTCTGTTACAGGATTAGAGGATATTTTTGTCCGTCGGTATTTCTTAGGAATCTTTTTATTTCAATTTCGTTTTACTAAACTTCTGTATTGTTACCTACTAGTTTATATATAGTTATGTTACCTACTAGTTTTGAACAAAAAAAATATTTGCTAATGAAGTGTTGCCTGAAAGTGATCACCACTCCACCAATGATTTCGAATATATTTTTATAGATAACTTTTAGTAACTTGTCTTGATATTGTACATAGAAATCCATAATAAGGCGGTTGCGAGAGAAAATACACACACACATACATACATTAAAAATAGCTAACTCGAAATACCTATGATTATTTTTACAGCATGATATCATAAAATCAATACTAAAGCAAACAAATTTACTCTTATTTTTACTATGGTGGCAAACTTGCTTACGCTCCGTCTGATGGCCAGTTTTAAACATAACATGGTAATGGAACCTTCCGCTGTTCTCAACACAGCGCGTCCTCAAGATCCCCCCCCCCCCAAAGTAACATTCACCCTAACATGTTTCGTAAAGGATTTATATGTTTATTCCTAAAGTAAACAACTCTGACTACTACTGTCATAATAGAAGTTTACTAGCTGGGTAATACCTTAATATAGTTAAGGATTATATAAATCTATACTTACCAATTTCTTTGTCACAAAAAACTTAATTAATGACATTAACTCAAGATAAATCTAAATTGGTAAATTGTACCAATTACCTTCAGACAACAAAAATACAAAAGAAGAAAACTGAAAAAGTAAACTCACAGCAGGAAAGTCTTTAATTAATAAAATGTCTGAAATACTACATTTAGAATAATTAAGTCTAGTAATTAAGGAATATATCACTTTATAGTCTCAAACTAAATACTTGGATATCTTTATTCATGAATATTCGATCAGCGCGATCGACTCGGACTTCAAGGAGGTTGTTGCTCATTTGATTACGTTTATAGGTTTTGATAGACTATCGGATTACTCCTATATCCTCCTATATTAAATAACTGCTACAAGAATAATTGTGTTTGTTACTAAACACAAAACCGACTTTAATTTACAAAGACAAATAAACACATATTTTTATATAACTAGGTCGGCAAACGAGCGTAAGGCTCACCAAAAGGTAATCGATTACCTTACCTTATAGCCGTCTGCAACCCCAGAACCATTGCAAGCGCGTGGCCGACCCTACTCCCAATCCCCCCCTCAAGGAGCTCTGGTCACCTTACTCACCAACAGGAACACAACACTGCTTTACAACAGTATTATTTAGCTGTGATCTTCTGTAAGGTCGAGGTACTACCCGAGCCGGGCTGCTCCATAATTATATTGAGCAGTCAATTTTCTGCTGTGCCCTATCTGAGTTGAAACAAGTCGAAAGATATTTAAATACGCATACTCATACGCATCGGGACAGCTAGAAAAATACCCAACAGATCATACTAACAAAATAGGACCACATGATAAGCACCAATTTTCTAATACAAAAAAAATTATAAACTGTGCACCCAATAAACACTTCGAAGATATCAAAAATACAAAAAAAAAGTCGAATTGAGAACATCCTTCTATTTTTAGTATATTAATAAATGGGCATCTTTCTATAAAAACCCTTTTTACACGAGTTCTACAAATTGTGTCATAAGAATATAATATAGACATACTTTCGGCATAAAATTTCGATTACTTCTCGTTAGTGACATCATTATGAGGTTCACGGCGAGGACGATAATATTGTTAGGAGTTCGTCGTTTCAAGTGAGAAACCTTCATAAAAATTCTGCGACACGTATGTATTCTTTTTTTACGTGACTTTTGAGTAATCACTTGAAACGTCAAATTTTGCAATAGGTATATTCAATTTTTTTTTAAAGTGTCCCAATTGGTAAACAAATATGGCGTACTTACGACCATAGACAATTAGAGTAATGCTAGAGTAATGTGTAGTTTAGTGAAGTGACACAAAGAACAAATGAATGAACAATTTTAAAAACCCATAGATAAGTAAAATTCATTTTTACATAAAAATATTTAACGATACCATATTGCTGAAATTATTTCAAAAACTGATAATATATTGAATAATTTTGTTAATACAATAATACATTTATGTGGTATGTGCTTATTATGTTTTAATCAACACATATACTAAAAATATAAATAAAGTTCTTAAACCTGAACTTGAAAAATGTAACGGGTTGCTGTCTGTACATTTAAGATACATGAGAAAAAATATTATTGGGACCTTTATCAACGCAAATAGCACCCAAGCAATGATTGTCAGAATTTTGTCTATTTGTCTGTGCGTTTGTGCACGCTAATCTCAGAAACTGCTTATTCGATTTAGATGTGGTTTTTACTAAAATATTGTGGCAAGCTTAGCTTTGTTTGTTTCGTGTCAATTGATCCATGAATAAAAAAGTTATGCCAATTTAAAGAATCACGTTGAACATGTAAAGTCACTATTCCACGCAGACGAAGTCGCGGACAGCTAGTATATAATATAATTCACGATCACGACGATCACGATTCAGCCTGTAATATCCCACTGTTGGGCATAGGCCTCTTCCCCATGTAAGGAGAAGGATCGGAGCTTAATCCACCACGCTGCTCCAATGCGGGTTGGCGGATATATTCCCTACTATGAGTAACGATCGCTATCAGGTGTACATGATAACAACCGGGACCGACGGCTTAACGTGCTCTCCGAGGCACGGTGGGGAGACCCACAAGGACTGCACAAACACCCAGACCACGGCAAACATCTGTATGGCCAATACAAATGTTGTCGTGTGCGGGGATCGAACCCGCAACCGCCACCACAACACACACACTGTTATTATATATCGCAAAATATATAATAACAAAGGTAGGGCACAGTAAACTGAGGTAACAACTTTCCTCTTATGATGATCGCCGCTTGGACTACGAAGAATCAAAAGTATACAGAACCATTTAACATTTGACTTCGACGCGCTTAACACGTCCGTATATTCTG
The DNA here is from genome assembly GCA_905220545.2 of Melitaea athalia. Taxonomy (NCBI): domain Eukaryota; kingdom Metazoa; phylum Arthropoda; class Insecta; order Lepidoptera; family Nymphalidae; genus Melitaea; species Melitaea athalia. The sequence goes on from HG992201.1 coordinate 1,012,354, forward strand.
ATTACGACGTCCTCGTCTGCTCAGGGCGAGCAAGATAAAGGGCTAACAGGTATTTATTATGAACGAATTGTGAGCTTACTATATTTTAACAACTGAGGTAGGGCACAGGAGGAAATTTCTTGCTCAAAATATGGAACAGCCCGACTGTAGTACCTCGACCTTACAGAAGACCACAGCTAAATAATACTGTATTCAAGCAGTATTGTGTTCCTGTTGGTGAGTTAGGTGACCAGAGCTCCTGGGGGGATTGGGGATAGGGTCGGCAACGCGCTTGCGATGCTTCTGGTGTTGGAGGCATCTATAGGCTACGGTAATCGCTTATCATCAGGTAAGCCGTACGCTTGTTTGCCGACCTAGTTATATTAAAAAAACACCTTTAATTTTTGTAGCTATTACTGGGTCGAGGATTCAACTAACTATAGTATTATACCATAATAAATTGTTCTGTATTGTGACAGTTTATAAATAGTCCACTGCTGAGTTCGACTGTTGATACATTTTCTTACCGGACCCCCAGCAGAGTCAATATTCCGAATCGACGATAACTTTACAATAACTAAAACAGTACAATAACTTATTATTTACAGTAACTATTGAACGTTAACTAATTAAAAGTTTATGGGCCAATCGAGTGGAAGAGAGATAGATGTAGCGCAAGCATATAATGAGCGTAACGACACAATGAGTCATCCTTTTTCGTGCATGCAGCCGGCGTTTATCGATTTATTAGACGTTGTCACGTCAAAACTTTAGTTTGAAGTGCATTGAAGTTATTGATTATACCATCTCAAGTTAGAGTGAGAATAAATGACAATGTCTTAAAAGTCTGTAAGTGGAAACTAACCATTTCCAACTTAGTGGATAGTAAAATATCTTTTGATTCCAAGAGAGAGGGATTGTTGAAAATTCGTCGAGTTCTGGCAAAACGCCAATGTCGAAACGGCCTGTCCGCGGCAGATGTTTGAGTATTGTTGATTTGATTGGATATTTCGACTGTGATTGATAACTTAATTTAATTTACTTGAACTTTTTCTGATAATTTCATGATTGTCATATTCTCATACTCTTAATTGGATGTGTAACATTTAACAATCGCTCTGGTGTAGTGGTGCGAGTAGTCGCCTAAAACACCGACGGTTTGCGGGTTCGATTCCCGCTCGGAATGGATATTTGTATTTGTAATGATTTTTTTTCCGGTTTGTATGTCTGTCCTTGTGGGTCTACCCACCGTGCCTCGGAGAGCACGTTAAGCCGTTGTTACCAGTTGTTATCATAAATACCTGATAGCGATTGTTACTCAGTGGTGAACATATTTGCCAACCCGCAGTGGAGCAACGTGGTGAATTAAGCTAAAATTATAATTCTCCTACGTAGATAAAGAGGTCTATGCCCAGCAGTGGGATGTTACAGGCTGAATGCGAATGCGATATGTATGATTCCGCTGCTGGGTATAGGCCTCTTTCTTTCCTCCTTCTTTCTTTGGAATTTGATAATTTTACGTCACCTAAAATTAAAAACTAAATATTTAATTCAATTTATTTTTGCACTTAATTAATTCTAATTCAACTTCAATAACTTCCTGCATTTTAAAATCCGCTTCCGTTGAACGAATGATCAGCTTGCAACTTGACAGAAAATGGTCACCACTGGGCGCTGCCCAAACACATTTACATTGTAAAAAGTCTTAAATTGCTGATTCGTTGCCAAGTTACAGATTTAAATTGCTCAACCTCTCACTCCCTTGTGCCTTTAATTACATCGTCTGTGGATACCGGTGCAGAAAATTTATGTTTGGAAAAACCTGGGACTTTTGCCAGAGTAACTATTTTCTCACCATCTCCTTTCTTCTCTCTTCTGCTTCTCTAACTGTCAATTATAATTATTGTTTAAAGATTTTATCAAAAATAAGAAAAAACGCTTATCTTTTAGAGTATTTATCTTTATCTATACAAATAAATAAAATTGGAGTGTCTATTTGTAATATTAAAATAACCGCTTTTTATTAAATTTATATGTAGGTATATACACGGTACATATACCAAAAAAATTGTAATTTTTGTCTGTCTGTCTGTCTGTTTGTTCCGGCTAATCTGTGAAACGGCTGGACCGATTTTGACGGGACTTTCACTGGCAGATAGCTGATGTAATATGGAGTAACTTAGGCTACTTTTATTTTTGTGTGCCGCCGAGTTGCACTTGCACAGTTATGGTTTATAAATATTTAATACTATCATTTTTTTTTTCAAATTAAACCGCAGAACACATCTAGTGTAGTGTAAATGTTGAGATTGTGATGGGTTCAATGTCTTTTGACTCACAATTATTTCCAGTCACTTCAATCCATTTTTATTTGTCTCTAAGGAACAATTTTACTGTTATCGTTGGTAGCTAGCTCAGATTACAATTTTAAGTGATCCACTGCGTGGAACCCGTTCTTACGTACGAGATTAATATTTAAGTTCTAACATGGATTAATTTTCTATATAAATGAAAACATTGCATGGTAATAAATCCAAAATGGATTTTTTAAAAATGAAAAATATTATATTTGTTTCAGTACCATCAGATTTCTCGGGATAGTTTCTAATTTTTTTATAGAGATTAGAAAGGGGAGGGAATTAAGTTATTTTCTTTCACTTCACTCTGCGCACATTAACTAAGTTTGTAATGTACCTAATGTTAAGATGTAGCTATTTTTAAATGATTCATGTTTTGCTTCCTTTACTTTTTGCTTTTTTATGTTTTGTGAATTTGTTTTGCCTAATAAGAAACTTTGTGGTAAAAGTAACGAGCTTAAATTGTATTAACACAAATTACGTAACTTTGCAAATTTTGTATCACCATAATGTTTTGTTAATAATGTCGTTTTTTTATACCTTGTTCTGAAAATTGGTAGCTCAACCTTACAAAAGATCACAGCTAAATAATACCTACTGCTCTCAGGCAGTGTTGTGTTCCTGTTGGTGAGTAAGCTGACCAGAGCTCCTGGGGATAGATAGGGTCAGCAATGACAGCAATACGCTTGCGATGCTTCTGATGTTTTGCAGACGTCTATAGGATACGGTAACCACATCCCATCAGGTGAGCCGTACGCTTGTTTACCGATCTAGTTGTATAAAAAAAATAATGAACACAAAGTGTAAGTCCTCCCGTGATCATGGTTGCTGTAAAGTGTCCGAAACCTTGAGCATCTAAAAATTAATTATTTTTAATTATATTTAATTTTTTATGTAATTAATTATAATAAATAAATAAATATATACCAATTAATGAAACTAAAACTAAAAACCTTTAAAAAATTTAACATAATAACTAAAATATATTACTAAAAGGAGTCCCTTTAGCCTTTAACTATGGACATCTTTTTTTTTGTCACACTACCATGGACGCGCGGTCTCACGGACCGCTATATTCATGGTAAAATTATTAATTGAATGCTTGATTTTTTTTTTTGTTTTTTATTATTATTATTCTCTAGAGGTCTCAAACTTAAATACTTCACATGTATTTAATCAAAACTTATTTATTTTTTAAGAATTTTAAACAAATAATCATTTTAAGGCACTTTCAGTCTAAATTTTACGTGAGATCACTTATAGGAACAAAAAACATTAAACTTTAAAGTATTTTGAACAATCAGCTAAAATATCTTAAAATCTAAGGTTCAACGAATATAAAAACAGAAAATCTACTTCTTAAAATAAAACCAAAAAAAAAACTGACAATGATCCAATATTGGTAATATTATTGGCAGTCTTTGCATAAGGGCTTGGAACATTGCAGGCATATCGCTTGTTTGCAATTTACAAAAGCGTAGTTAGTTTTTCTTTTTAATTTTGACAGACACAGCCTGCACGTCTTTTGCCTAGAATCATTCATTTCCTGGTTAGAGGACTCTCCAAGAGGCATAAGTTTGGACGCTGTAGCAGTGGCGATTTTTGTGGTCTTTTTTAGCTAGTAGTATTTGATGGATTATTTTCTGTCATTTTAAACCAATCTAACCTAAAACAAACACAATACCGAAATTAATAATAATAATATATTAGTAATTTATTTATTTCAGATTTACACCCATACAAGGGTTAGTAGCATTTTATAACTCAAAAACTAATGCCAGTGCGACACAAAAGCGATTTGATTTTTGACTCAATATAATTGTACTTACGTACAAATAAACTGATTTCATTTTTCCTTTAATACAATTCTCGATATTGACATTAAAAATCATACTAAACTTCAATTAAAATAAAAATAAAAATCTAATTAATCCATTCAATTAAAATTACAATTAGAAACAAAATTAAAATCCAATCACTACTAAAATTCAATTAATCACACTTAAAATTATAATCAAAGTCAAAATTAAAATCCAATCAATAATACATTCAAAATTATTAAAAGCATAATATAATGTCAAAAAATAAAATAAAATAAATTAACAATAATTCAAAATTAATTAAAATAATTGTATTGGAAATATGGATCCGAGGTCTCACAGACCGCAATCGAAGTTTAAAGTAAAATTACTTACCCGATTCGCAGCAAACGACGTAACTTCCTGCTTCAACAGTCGTTTCGTTACTAAAACCTAAGCTACTGAGCGCGTCAGTAGCGAGGGGGGCGGGGAAGTGTTTGAAAACGAAAATTAAAAACTGCGAGCGGTCTATGAGACCGCGTGTCCATAGTTAAAGGTTAGGCAAGGTTCCGAAGATACTGGCAGCGTTCCCCCTTTGAATAGCTAAACTAATTCTTTGTCCTAGGTAGCTGCCAGCTCTTCGGTCCCCTGTGATGTCGACTAACCTTTTAGCTATTTCTTTAAAAAGCCTTAAGGCGCTAGGACCCCACGGACCAAGGGTCTCGACACCGATTGGGACAAAATCATATTCGGAGCCTAGACCCCTGTATTTGCAAGGTTTAGTTTTTTCAGCCTCTTCATAAGCGATTTATTTATGTACTTATTTATGTACTTATTTATGTACTTCTACAACTCCGTGCGTCGAATCGTTAAAGCTAGATTGACGTCGGTTTCCAATTAAGGGCTAACGTCATATACGTGAGCAAAATCACTGATTTAACGAACTGTTACCGATATGTGGGTATTACGTTCTACTTAGGGAACTTCTGATATGAGGAACTTTTCGACTATTGGAAAATCATACTAATCTTCTTATATACCTATAAAATTCTCGTGTCACAATGTTAGTTACAAAACTCTACCGAAACGGCTGGACCGATTTTCAAAGCCCAGCCCAGAACCACCCCAAATCACTATTCACATCTATACATCTTATACAAGCATTTCTTATGATAGTAGAAATTTAGGACACAATTATATAAATAAAAATCAAGTAAAGCCGCATACATTACTAGTATTAATCATCTACGAGTCTAATACATTTTAGAAGTAAAACTTCGTTACGCACGCTTGACTTGGGAAGTAAGCTGGTGAATGCGTGACGAGAGTGATACGAAAAGTGTGAGTAAGAGAGAGATGCGTGTCTCTCATAGTCAGTTACGTTTCGTATATCTAAGACACAGTGTAGGCCTATTGTGCAGGCCTATTGCTAAAGAAGTTTAACTTCATTCGTGTGGTCTAAAGCACTCGTTTTTTTTTTTTGTTTTTTTTTTTATATAACTAGGTCGGCAAACAAGCGTACGACTCACCTGATGGTAAGCGATTATTCATTATTTACCGTAGCTTATAGACGCCTAAAACATAAGAAGCATCGCAAGCGCGTTGGCGACCCTACCCGCGCATAAAGCAGTAGTATTTACTATTTAGCTGTGGTCTTCTATAATTATTATTATGATTACATAGTGTCATAGCTAATTAAACACTCAAATAGCAACTGAGATACCGTACCTACTATTTTGCATAATATGCGCGCTCATGTACATAACAGAGTTATAACTTTGTTTAGTTACTCAAAGTTACCATCGCATCACTTCTCTGAAATATTAAACACTAAATTTGATTACATGACGCATTCAAATGAAATCAAACTTCCAGCATTCTGAAAATATTTATACAGGTTTCAAGAATATTTAATTCTTATTAAAAAATAAGGAAATTTCCTCGATAAAATATAATCACGAAGTAACCTCTAATTTTTATATTTTTTCTTTTTATACTCGATATGGTTATGACCATTACGACAAAAATTTGATAATTAATTACATTTAAATATCAGTAAAGGCTATGCTTAGGCATTTAATGTAATTACTTTTAGTTTCGGAATTATATATAAAATAACATATTTGTCGTTTTTTACATTCGTAATGCGCTCAAAACTATATATTGTTTATTTTGTTTCATCAATTAGTCACGGGCGCGCGGGTGAAATCTGATTTTTTGCTCGCGTTATGCGCCCTCTTAAACATTTTACATACTATATATACTATAATAGAATGTATATAAAATTGCAATTTTTTCTATGACGTTGATGATAATTGGGATATTATTTTTGAAGTTGTAATGATCTACTACTATGGCATGGTAACCATTCACCATGTTTATGCTTATCCTGGTCACGGCACCAAATTGTAATAATACTACCCTATGGATGGTAACCAATCATCATATTTATGATAATCCTGGTCACGGCACCATTTTGTAACGATACTACCCTATGGATGGTAACCATTCACCATGCTTATGATAATCCTGGTCACGGCACCATTTTGTAACGTTACTACCCTATGGATGGTAACCATTCACCATGCTTATGATAATCCTGGTCACGGCACCAAATTGTAACGATCTATACTATGGGGTGTGGTGAGAAAGACCCCAACATATATAAATTTATAACATCCTGGTCACGAAGAACCAAAATGTGACACTATCATGGTAGTGGCGTTACAAGCTAATATTAAGCTTAAGAGGATATCAAATATCTTTGGCCTTATGAATGCGATCGTCTAGAATAAGGAAGGACTCTACGTTGTGTTTGATTTTTGTTTCAGAGTAACTTAAGTTCTTATTGTGGTATGCCGAAGGAAAGACATAGTATATGTTATTAGAAGCCATGATTTATATAAAACTCTAACTAACATCCTACCTAGCCATTAATTTAAAATAACATCTGCACAATGACATTAAATTACTGAAATTAATTTATCCTAAAATTTAATTGAAAGATATTTACACTTACCAGTGATATAAATACTATAGATAACTAACTCCTGGAATACTATTAAAAGGAAAGAAAGATATTAAACTTTATAACACCTTATAAGTAACTTATTTAGAATTAATAAGATTTAGTAAATTTGAACCATTAAGAATAAATAGGAATAAAACTTGTCGCGTTATAGGAAAATAAAGTAGGGGGGTTGTAGGTGGTAGTTTTAGGTAGTTTATAGTAGCTAGCTAGGTTAGAAAATAATGAATAGGTTACGCGAACAGATAGAAGGTAGGTAGGGGTTCGAACTAAGATGCATTAAGTACCTTAATTTTAGCCTATTATTTCGTCGGCTGACTCAGATCGCAAATCGTACTGTAGGTAAATAAGAAATAGAATTTAGGAAGATAGTAATTTAATAAAGAAAAATAAGAGGGCTGGCCTGTTACTCCCGGCATGTAAACTGACGGGGAATGAAACCATGTTGGTCCCACTTCTCTTCGTGTCTTCCTTCGACATCAATGTAGCCGTGTGCAGTCCTCACACTGATCCCTCAGGATTGTCGCTCTTAATACTGGATTCGAGATCCCGTGCTGCTGCTGCCAGATGACGTCAAGGTCGATAGCACTCAGGGTTGACCTTAGGTACGGTGAAGGTCGTCGGTAGTCCAAGGTGCTGGTTATAGTCAAACCAGACAAGTAACAGAGACCTTGCTTTATTCCACTTGTAGGTAGTTGTAAGTTAGTAGTGATTTAGATCCTGGATAGGTAATAAGAAAAATCTTGAACTGAAAAAGGTAGATAATTCTTGAACTGGAAAGGTAGATAATTCTTGAACTGGAAAGGTAGATAATTCTTGAACTGGAAAGGTAGATAATTCTTGAACTGGAAAGGTAGATAATTCTTGAACTGGAAAGGTAGATCCTGGAACGTAGAAGGTTCCGTGTTAGGGAGAACACAACTATAGGCCCAGCGTCTCGTTAAGAAATACTAATTACAATTTAATCTTTTCATTAAAACTCGAGAACACCAGTTAATATCATTTAAAACTTACCCCAGCGGGATTCAAATTAAAAACGAGGTTTAGGCCTCGTGACTCAGCAAGAAAAATGAAAAAGAAATGATTTAGCATCGAGGTTAGGCCTCGAAGTTTCCGCAGCCAGGATGAATTGCCAAAAACGCAAAAGCAGAGACAAGAACCCTGCTCCTTCGTTCAAGAGCGTTCTAGGTTTTAACGTCTATGGTTCATACAGCCAGTCTGTATTTTTATAATTAGTTAAGATATTTTATTTATTATTAGTTTTATGAGCAAATTAATTTAAAAATTGAGTATTAGTAATTCTACAATTAAATTCATTTTATTTTAGCAATATTATTAAGTTATTAAAACAATTATGTAATTAGGAATGCGACATCTATTAAACTTAAGTAGAATTAAAAATGTCAATAAATTAGGAAGCGTTGCCGAAGTAAAGTATAGATGGCGTTACACGTCTCAATAAGATTAGAGTAACGTACTAGCAAAACGTTACAGTACCCCGCCAAAAAGCGTAGGATTTTGCCTACTACAGCAAAATCCGACTAGACTAACTATCCATTAAACTCACTGCATGTTAAATTAAAATACTTAGTTGCAGACATACATACCACCATGCTTGACAACTAAACTTACTACACTTCCATCCTCTATCATACATACATCACATCACATACATTCTTCACCTCTCATGGTAATCTTTTAGTCAGTAGTAGCGACACAAAGATCCTTACACACAGAGTAAACAACTGCAGCACTATGTTGTTCACACAAGAAGTTAGTTTGAGAGTATTAAATACTTAGTCTATTTAATACAGCATAGTTTAGGTAGTAGATATTAAAAAATATTTAGAGTTTAAGTTAACTTCAAGTTAGGTTTATTAAGGTTAATTAATTTAGGCAGAGTTTATGCTTTATAGTTTACTAATTTAATATCTTTAATATGCCAGTCACCTAGAGGTTTACCTGACATATCAGCAAGTGTGTAGACAAGTGGAGACTTTTTACCAATCACTTTACATTTAATGAATTTTTCAGCAAGTTTTTTATTGAAATATTTATCTTTATCGCTTAAATAAAATGTTTTCCTCCAAACAATATCCCCAATATTGAATTCAATAGACTTTTTACGCAGATTATACTTATTAGAATTTCGACTATGAGCTTTTAATAATGAATACTGTACTTTATTAAATATACTAGAAAGAATACCTAAGTTCTCAGCATAAGAATCTCTAGGTTGAAAAATAAGATCCTCATCATTATCAGTGTCAATGTAGTGCGAACCACAAGCGACCAGTTCACGCCCGTACACCAGAAATGATGGAGTATAGCCCGTCACCTCATTTACAGAGCTATTAACAGCAAATTGTATCTTTGGAATCAGCTGGTCCCAGACTCTTTGATCTGAAGAAATAAACGTAGAGATAGCAGTAATAATAGTCTTATTATAACGTTCAACTGTGTTAACATGAGGGGAATATTTAGGAGTAAAATGTAATTTAGGTACTTTATATTTGTTTAACATTTGCTTCAGTGTAGCACTTACAAATTGTTTACCATTATCAAGTATAACTGTAGAAGGTATACCATGTATTAGGAATACTTTTTCCTCTAGAATCTTAGTAACAATTTCAGCGGTAGCACGCCTAATTGGAAATAGTAAGCAATATTTACTGAAACAACAAGTAACAACAAGAATAAAAGAATTTTGATTTTTAGTAGGGGGTAGAGGTCCTACTAGATCTATACTTATAACCTGGAAGGGTCTAGAACATTGCTTAGGCCTTCCCATCTCACCTAAAGTAGCATGATTTTGATGTTTATGGGATATACAAGTTTCACAAGAAGTAACTAACTTAACTACATCAGCATGCATACGAGGCCAGTAGTACCTTAGACTAACACGTTTGTAGGTTTTAAAAATGCCAGCATGACCTGCAGTAGGGTCTGAATGATTTTTTAGAATAATATCAGTTCGAGCTTCGGAGGGAACCACTTCTTTCCACTCGAACTCCCTATTAAGAGGATTTTTAGTTTGCATGAAGCGAAATAAACGATTATTTTTTACTAAATAATTTGGAAAAGATGTAGGAGAATTTTGACAACCATTAAATATATTTAAATACCAAGAATCCGTAGTAGATATTACATTAGACTTAGTATCAATTGTAGAGATCTGACATGTACGGGATAAAGCATCAGGTATGATATTATCAACACCTCTGCGATGTTTAATTTCAAAGTTAAATGCTGATAATCTTACACCCCATCTAGCTAAACGACCGGTAGGGTTGTTTAAGTTAAGAAACCATTTGAGAGCTGAGTGGTCAGTATACACAGTGAACTTTTTGCCGTTATCTAAGTAGCATCTCCAGTGTTCTAGAGCCACTAAGACAGCGAGAGCTTCTCTTTCAGTGATACTGTAGTTACGCTCAGGCCCAGACAAGGTTCTACTCATATAGGCTATAGGGTGTTCGACACCATCGATAGTCTGCGTTAGAAGTCCACCTACACCATAATCACTGGCGTCGGTGTGTACTTCAAAAGGTAGATCAAAATTAGGACATGATAGAATTGGAGCAGAAACTAGTAATTCTTTTAGCTTAGTGAAGGACTCTTCAGCCTTATTACACCAGACAAAGGGATTAGATTTTTTATTAGTTGAAGTTAATTTATTTAAAGGACCAGCAATAGTACTAAAATTAGGCACAAATTTACGATACCAAGAAGCAATACCAAGAAATCTTTTAACATCTTTTTTATTCTTAGGTGTAGGATAATTTAAAATACTATCAATTTTAGCTGGATCAACATGAAGACCATTAGAGTCGATGACATAACCTAAATATTTTAGTTGATTACGGAAAAACACTGATTTTTCAAAATTAATTGTTAGATTGGCCATAACTAATTTTTTATGAACTTTAAGGAGAAGTGAAATATGCTTTTCAAAACTAGAGCTTATGACTATGATGTCATCAATAAATATAAAGACTGAGTTTTCAAATTCAGGACCATAAAACAAAGTATCGACTAGTCTCTGTTGAGTAGCAGGTGAATTAGTTAAACCGAAAGGCATAGTAACAAATCTAAATGTTCCACGGTGAGGAATATAAAAAGCAGTTTTATTACGGTCATTTTCAGCAATAGGTATCTGCCAAAAAGCCTTTGATAGATCAATACTACTTAGATATTTAGCATTTTTGAGGTTATCTAGAATTTCAGAAATGTAGGGTAATTTATATGCATCTTTTTTAGTAACAGAATTAAGTTTGCGGCTATCTAAACAGAATCTAAGTGTACCATCCTTTTTTGGAGTCAGTAAGACAGGTGAAGACCAAGGACTCTCACACTCTTCAACGACACCAAGAGATAACATCTCATCCAGTTGTTCGGAGAGGATGCGTTGTCTTTCAGGAGAAAGTCTGTAGTATCTCTGCCTTATAGGTAAAGAATCGCCAGTATCGATATGATGTGTTATTAGATGAGTCCTACCTAACCCACGTTTTTCAGTAGAAATATTACTAAACTGTTCTATAATATTATCAGCAGTTACACGCTGGTCATGGGACAAGTCACTATAAGAGTGCAGCAAAACATTAGTTTTTAATACAGAAGTTATTTCACTAGTGATATATTCATTAGTATGAAATGAAATACAATTTGAAAATTTAGGAAATAGTTTAAATTTTGTCCAGAAATCAATGCCTAAAATTAAATTTGATGTTACAGATGGTATGACATAAGCCTTGAGTATATGAAATTGTTTTTCAAAAGTTACTGGCAAATTAATGTATCCAATAGCTACCAGACATTGGCCACCAGCTGTAGTAAATTGCTTTGTGACGTCAGTATGAAGTGTTAAACCAAGAGAAAGTAAATAAGAATGAGAATTATTACCAATAATAGTGACTGAAGAACCAGAATCCAGTAAACCACACAGATTATGGTCACGGACCTGAATAGTAGCATACGGCCTAGTATCATCTTTAGGGGGTTTATCGAAGATTGATGCAATGAAATAACTAGAGAAGTAAATCCTGACTGTACTAAGCCAATTTTTCCAGTCAGCCTCATCAAAGTTGATAGATGTTTTATTATTATTATTAGTAACAGCAGTTTCATCACAGCAACCCTCAGTAATTAGTTTTTTTGGTTCTGCTTAGAATGACATTTAGTGCAATTAGGGTAAGTAACATTCATTGTACCGCATTTAAAACAAATGGGAAATCTTTCAGCTTTACACTGAGACAGGGAGTGTTCAGCAGTACGACAACGAGGACAATAAGATTGTTTTCCCTTAGGATTAGAAGTGGAAATGGCAGAAACCGTAGGTAAATGTAAGGAAGAATCTTTATGTTTATTATTAAAACTAGAGTTATTATTCTGATTTTTAAAATTAAATTTGTTAAGGTTATAATTTTTAGAAGTATTATATTTTTGAAGATAATAATTAGGTTTGTTAGAATAATTATAGTCACTAGATTTTGAATATGCTAGGTCAGGAGCTAATGTATCAGATGAGATCCGAGGAGGTTCTTTAAATTGAGAAGTTAGACATTTAATTTTCTCATAATTTCTACACAGTGTTCTTAGATTATCAATAGTAGTGATGGATGAAGAATTAGAAGCCAATACATCAGAGTAACAAGGTCTAATATTATGTAACAAGATATCTAATTTATCCTGTTCGGTAACAGCCTTAGTCAGTCTAGAGAACAATTTCGACATTTTAGCCAAATAAATAGTAATATTTTCAGACTCGCCCTGCGTTCTATTACGGATTTCAGACATCAACCTATAGTCGTGATCAAAATGACTGAAATCCTCTTTAAGTAAGGTTACCAGCTCGTCCCAAGAATTCACAGAAGAACCAACACTGCGATACCAATGCAAAGCATCACCCGTAAACAATTCAGTAGCGAAAGTTAACAATTTACTAGAGGGTATGTTTCTGACCGAGCTATACTCATTCACTCTCTGCACAAACTCATGCACGCATGTCCTGCCATTAAATTTAATTTTTTGTAGTCCACTTAGATGCTGATGGTCACAATGCATTGACACATTTGTAGACTCCATAGTAGGTTGCAAGCTAGCTAAAGACTCTGAGCTGGTAGTAGGGTTACTCGATTTACCCAACATATTAATCTTATTAAGCAGCGGTGAAAAACTTTTAGTTAAAGATTTAATTTTATCCGAATATTTAGCATCCGAACAATCTATACGCTTAATGCGATGAAATAAATGGTGACACAAAGCTCTAGTACGTTCAAAAAGATTTAAATCAAACTTTTCCTCTAAGTTCTTAACGCGAGATAGTAGTTCCGATAGGGATGTAAGTGCACCAGAAATATCAACCTCGGGGTCAATACCCGACTCACAAACATCAGTAGTAGGTATTATTGAAGTTAACTTATTAATTTGCTTGCGCAACCCGAGTACGGTTGAAGCAGGTTCCTCGCCTCTGATCAGTACTTCATAAGACAATTCGTTTTTGTTTAGCAAAAAGAATTTGATGGGGTAAGCCTCCATGATATCCGATCAAAATTATGAGTACTACTTTACACAAAACAATAAGAAAACTTAGGTTATAAAAATTTCGAATAGTTACAATTTTAAAGGTTATGAAAGTTACACAAAAGTTAAATAGTTAAGATTGTTGAATAATAGATCAGCTATTTACGTATACGTATCGTTAAATGGTGTTCCTTACAAGTACACTACCTATTACCCACATATAATTACGCTAAGTGACAATTGCAATGTAAAACAACGATTGAAAAATTAAGATTCTAAAATAAAACTAATTGCAGGTATGTTAATAATTAATTTTGTAGAAATAATTTAAACTCACTAGATATTACTAAATCTTCGCGAACTAATACGTATTACAAGAATTATTAATGTTTTGCAGCAATTATTAAAGTTTTAAAGACAATAGGTTAGATAACACTTAAAAATTTTGACGTTTAGCCTGACAATTCGAAACAACAGAATATTGTAGCAAAATATTACTTAGAAAACAAGAAAATATAGTGACAATTGGATAATAATGAAGAAAATAAATGAGTACGTACCAGTTCGCTCGGCGGTCAGTCACCTTACGTTCACACAATGAAATATAAGTAGGTAAATTAGATTTACACAAAGTACGACTGCGACCCGAGTAGGCTTTAGAAATTACACGTTAAGGGCGCCACTGTCGCGTTATAGGAAAATAAAGTAGGGGGGTTGTAGGTGGTAGTTTTAGGTAGTTTATAGTAGCTAGCTAGGTTAGAAAATAATGAATAGGTTACGCGAACAGATAGAAGGTAGGTAGGGGTTCGAACTAAGATGCATTAAGTACCTTAATTTTAGCCTATTATTTCGTCGGCTGACTCAGATCGCAAATCGTACTGTAGGTAAATAAGAAATAGAATTTAGGAAGATAGTAATTTAATAAAGAAAAATAAGAGGGCTGGCCTGTTACTCCCGGCATGTAAACTGACGGGGAATGAAACCATGTTGGTCCCACTTCTCTTCGTGTCTTCCTTCGACATCAATGTAGCCGTGTGCAGTCCTCACACTGATCCCTCAGGATTGTCGCTCTTAATACTGGATTCGAGATCCCGTGCTGCTGCTGCCAGATGACGTCAAGGTCGATAGCACTCAGGGTTGACCTTAGGTACGGTGAAGGTCGTCGGTAGTCCAAGGTGCTGGTTATAGTCAAACCAGACAAGTAACAGAGACCTTGCTTTATTCCACTTGTAGGTAGTTGTAAGTTAGTAGTGATTTAGATCCTGGATAGGTAATAAGAAAAATCTTGAACTGAAAAAGGTAGATAATTCTTGAACTGGAAAGGTAGATAATTCTTGAACTGGAAAGGTAGATAATTCTTGAACTGGAAAGGTAGATAATTCTTGAACTGGAAAGGTAGATAATTCTTGAACTGGAAAGGTAGATCCTGGAACGTAGAAGGTTCCGTGTTAGGGAGAACACAACTATAGGCCCAGCGTCTCGTTAAGAAATACTAATTACAATTTAATCTTTTCATTAAAACTCGAGAACACCAGTTAATATCATTTAAAACTTACCCCAGCGGGATTCAAATTAAAAACGAGGTTTAGGCCTCGTGACTCAGCAAGAAAAATGAAAAAGAAATGATTTAGCATCGAGGTTAGGCCTCGAAGTTTCCGCAGCCAGGATGAATTGCCAAAAACGCAAAAGCAGAGACAAGAACCCTGCTCCTTCGTTCAAGAGCGTTCTAGGTTTTAACGTCTATGGTTCATACAGCCAGTCTGTATTTTTATAATTAGTTAAGATATTTTATTTATTATTAGTTTTATGAGCAAATTAATTTAAAAATTGAGTATTAGTAATTCTACAATTAAATTCATTTTATTTTAGCAATATTATTAAGTTATTAAAACAATTATGTAATTAGGAATGCGACATCTATTAAACTTAAGTAGAATTAAAAATGTCAATAAATTAGGAAGCGTTGCCGAAGTAAAGTATAGATGGCGTTACACGTCTCAATAAGATTAGAGTAACGTACTAGCAAAACGTTACAAACTTATTCATTTAGAAATAACTATCACCTATACTGTTTAACTAATAGATCTGACGTCTCCTTAAGAATGTGTAAATTATAATTGCTAATATTTTTAGTGAATCTAGATAGCTAAAATAGAAATAATGTTAAATAATTATATTCATTCTATAATGGCATTGATTAATTGAATAGTGTCTAAGTTTCTTTTACATGTATTTTTAGATCAAACCTGATATAATAGATAGCTTCTGATATCTCTAAACAAATGAAATAAATATCAATAGATAAGTAAATGAAATAATGATTAAATACATATTATATAGCTATTAATTATCTTGAAATAATTTATTCAGTTAATAAATTATCTCAGACAATTGTGAAAGATAAATTGTAGTGTTTGTTTGTATGTGTTATCCTGTTAGGATAGGGTTTATAGGTATTAAGGAATTAAAAGGCCGGGTTCAGCTGAACCCGGGGGGTCGCAACCACCAAATCCCCTCCGACCCCATCCGATCCACACCGTGCTGAAGGCTCTAAATTAAATTAGGCACAACGTTGGTGCTATTAAATCAAAAGAAGGGTAGTAGGTAGGAAAACGAGAGAACCCAATTCTCTACAGTAAGTTAGATGGAAATATATCCTGTCTAACAAATGCTTGTTTCATACCGTTGCAGTACAATCATGCAATGACTGTATTTGAGTAATCCCTTGGAATGCCATATAGACATAACCAGTGAATTACTAGAGTTGATGTAATTACCAAGCTGTAAACAGACATGGTACTAAGATGTGTTCCTCGTGAACAAAAGGAGATTGTGTCTACTGATCTTTCATTGTGTGCTTACTAGCCACATACGGGAACTTCGGTCACACAACTACTTTGAAATTCGATCACGAAACCTACTACTTTTGTCACAATAGGATTGTATAGTGTAAGTTCCCATAGGAAGACCTACTGAGTTACGAGTCTATAGTCCGCTATAGTGTCAAGCCTAGCCACCATTGTGAGATGGGTCAAACAGCGACTAGCGACTTGCGACAACGCAACCTTTCGAGTGTCCTATAAGGAAATTAAGAATAAATATAGGTATAAGACCAACATGTAAAGTGGGTGTATTGTGCAGGTTTGCCCTTGCATGACTCACAGCACTCACATGAAACAGCATTCATTAAACAGAATAGGTTGTTCAATTGAAACACTGAACCAGTAATTAAGTTGTTAAACATTTGAATATATCAGGCTCTCTCAGGAACTGATTGGATTTATCAAGGACATGGAAGTGTCGAGAGATAAATAAAACAATTAAAATATAACATACTTCATTTACTCAATCAGAATCTCTGAGAGTATCTCATTTTCACAATGAAAAGAGAATGTATATTTAATAGGTTTTATAATCCATCAATGTTTGTATGTTTGTACAACACAAGAGGGCTTGATTAAGGCTTGGCTTAAATCTCAGTAAATCCGCCTTTAGGACTTAACAGAGACCGTCCACAAAAATTAGCAATAAATTAATTGGAAAAGTGAATATGTTTCTCTATTAGTCTAAAATAGAACTTCATACCACTGTCCAAATATAAATTACTAACCTTTGTTGCAGTTCAAACAACGACCATACACTAGGTGTCTGGTGAAGTTTGTCCATATCTCTTATCATAGATAAGGAAACGTACGTATAGTATTTACCAAGAACATAGTTCAATTAGGCAAATACAAACGCAGAGGTTGGTAGGAAGTACACGCAACTTTCTTTACTAGATAGCCCAAGTTTAGGATCTACCTAGCATCGATGACGAGATGAACTGTGGCTTAGACGGGCCAAGCCTTATAGGGAATACCTATAATAAAACACTGGCGAATACAAACATTTATGGATTCACCTGGACATGGTTTATATAGTTCAATGAAAGTCATCGTAAGAATGAGACACTCCAGTCTACCAGATACCTCGTCTTGACACTCATTTAAGAACATAAATTCTTAGATCAATGTTCAAAACTACAAGAGTTTGTGTAATGTCAAAGTTCAGTGTATAATTACCTCATCTTAGAATGTATTCAAGAGCTAAAAGCATCCTTGAACCCATTCAAGACTACAACCACCTTGTTACCTCGTTCCAACATATATTTAAAAACTACAAGTTCTTAAATTAATGTTTGAACTACGAGAGTTTGTGTAATGTCAAAATGAAGCCAAATATACATATATATATATATATACATATACATACATACATATACATTCAATAGAAGCATATTTATATGTAGAGAATATTCAATAAGATACGACAACTAATCATTAGTTTGTTTATAGGTCATATTATAGAAATATCTACTACTCTATCTACTTCCAAGGTAATGACTTCATTAAACAACACAGTAAAATTTCATTTCATTATTCAAATACACCCTAACGAAATTCTATTTAACCCTTACTATAGCCATATCTAATATGATAGTTTTAACCAAAGCTTCATTCAATTTATATATGTAATTTAAAGTTAAACGAATGTAATTTCGTTTCATTCTATCAACATCATATTGTGATCACTTATTTAAGCTAGATTTCATTTTATCAGTTAAATTCAATATAATTATGGTCATAAGGCTTATTTCATAATAATTTCATTCAATAATCAATCAATAATTAATAGTATCAATGTAAACCTTTTCATAATAATTTCATTCAATAATCAATCAATAATTAATAGTATCAATGTAAACCTTTTCATAATAATTTCATTCAATAATCAATCAATAATTAATAGTATCGATGTAAATCTAGATAATAATTCATTAGATTAAAAATCTCCGTAAAAGTTATAAAAAATCTGTAAAAGAAACACAACATGAATCATTTTAATTCTACATCAATTGGTGACACGCATGTTTATCACATAGTGTATCAAAATTGTGAAATTGTTTTACATGCAAATATATAAAATATAAATGTGCATCGAACCACAGGAGCTCTTGACCAAAGGAACTGCAGACTCTACCCAGGTTTCACTGAATTTAATTAGCGGATTATAATTAAAACTTTATAATAAAGAATTGCACTTAATAATAATCAGAAAAAATAAATTAAAACTATTTCGCGATCTACACTGAGCTACATTGCCACACTCGGCCAGCTTACGCTAATGAAATCTCTGATCCAACCTAAAAATACTTTTTAGGTATTCTATGTTTGATCTAGGTCAGAAATTCCATAGCTTCGCCTGCCGAGGGGCTCCTAATACCGTGCTCCGAACCCCGAACTCAAAATCGAATGCCCCTCCCGACGCCCGGACTTGTGTATATCAAGACCAGCGTCTCAGTTCCCCCACCCTTACACCCCTGCATAGCACGCCCTGCAGTGTTGCCATCTACACGGCCATTGCCATGTTACACGGAAATTTGGATATATTCGGTGATAACCGCGGTACACAGCAGTACGTTCATTGCCGTGTCCAAAAATACGACAATCCAATGTGTAATTGTTCTTTCCTAATAATTTAATCGATAGTTTATAAGTCATTATAGTGCAACACAAAAACAAGAACAAGAAATAAAATTGTTACAAAAAAACAAGGAATAAAGTTATTACTTCCTCAATAAATTGAACTTTACTGGCTGTAAGCACTTTATCCGATCCAAAGGAAATTGCGTAAATCAATTAAACAAAAACTCAACAAACAATATAAAGGGAAAAACAAATATACATTGAATAAAGCCGAAGAAAAAAATGTTAGTTACGATAAATTTGTATGACGGTTGTGAAGAATAATGTATTATTCAACCGATTTCAAAAGGGAGTTATTTAACCGACTTCGAAAAAGGAGGCAGTTACTCAATTCGACCGCATAAATATACCCTTTTTATGTATGTTCAGGGACAACTTCGCCGTTCATGAACCGATTCTTACAATTCTCCTTTGTTTGAAAGGAGACACCCCAAGGGTGGCACCACGATAAGAAAACCAGGACATGATAACGGAATCCCAGACAAACCGAGGGGAACCCTCGAAAATCGCAGCGACGACCAGTGCGTTTGTCAACTCTTTCTCGTCCACCCACGTTGCATTACCTGTCAGTACACTCGAAGTCAGTTTTCTCGTTTGCTGCTAGCAAACACAATTATTTATTGTCATTTTTAATCTTACGTGTTAATGTAAAGTAATTACACGGCAATTTTGTAGTTTTTATTCCAAAACACGGTAACTTAAAATCTTGTGATGGCAACTCTGGCGTCCTGTGACTCCAGCAAAAAAACGTTCCCACGCCGAGTCTCGAACCCTTAGGGCCGATTCCACCGTTTGCATTGGAAACTAAGTTTAATAAAACTACGTTTTGCTTAATCGAATTTATAGTTCGATTCTAATCTTGGTTTTCGTTTAATTATTATTACGAATCATTTGTATGGGAATATAGCGAAGTGTTGTTTTAAGACTTTTTCAGGCATTTTTTTTTTTAAAATTTCTCTCCGTAACAACCATCCTCATACTTCAAGGAACATAAAAAAAGAATTAGCGCAATCGGTTCAGCCGCTCTCAAGATTTGCGCTTAGCAACATATTCAGCTATTCATTTATATATATAGAGATACACTACTATAAACTCGAGTATCAGAATATATCATATGACAACTTGACAAGATTTGTTTTTAATAGGTTAGATCGTTAGAAGCTCTAGACAAAACGTGTTTACACAGCTAAACGCCAAAAATCGGTCGTTTAGAATTTAAACTCAGTTATTCTCTAACTGCGTTTAGTTTATGTTGGTGAAATGCAATTTCCAGCTCTAAACTCCGTTAAACGCGTAAACCGAGTTTACGTCGAACTAATCGCGATTATTTCAATCAGTGAAACCGGCCCTTAGAATGTTTCACCTTATCAAGGTTTTAACAAATCTGTCAACACAACAAATTTAAGCTTGTCTCGAATATATTTAAATTTATCACCTAATATTTTAAAACGATAGCTAAACTGTTCAGTTCCCAGCAAATAAATCTTTCTCAAGTACAACTTAAAATTTGAGACCCTAATGAAATAGAACAATTTTTGTTCATTAAGATGACTGAGTTATGTTTACGTGTCAACTCACATTTCGATTTATGCGTTTGTTATCTCAAGTATAATTTAAAATTTATGGCACCAATAACTTAGAACTGAATTGTGTTTATGTGTTACGTTACAAAGTGAAAACTTCTTTTGGCGCACCGCACACACATTTTTTCGTAGGTAGTAAGTTAGGCTGATCCGTCACACTCTGAGGTGAAAGGCTCGATCGGGAGAACTCGGGACCGCCGAGTGTACCCGAGCGAGGAATATACAGACAGCTGCTCTTCGCTGCTGAACGGTTATATCCATCTAGAACGGGGATTGAAGGCGGCAACACAGCTGTAGTAGTGCTTGTAGACGCCTAACTACACGTACTACTACACCAGAGGGGTAGACGCATAAATTGTAATAATTACCGGGTATAAGATTAAGCAAAAGTATTAATTAAACTTTACTATTTACTTTTGTAAGAGCTTATTCTAAAGCCCTTGGAAGGCATTAAGCCGTTTTCTCATTATCGGTTAAAGCTCTGCGGTTTCCTCGACCAACTAAGCCTTCTAATAGATTTTCAGTACCATTGCACTTGCTTTGCCATTTGACAAGATCATACTTTATACTGAGTATATGGCAATAACGGTACGGTCCCCATGATAATAAACTGATATTTTGCCTATGGACGTCAAATATATCGTAGAACACAAAACTTTTTAAAACTGTACTATGTGTGTATATGTGTGTGTACGTGTGTGTGCGTGTGTACGTGTGTGTGCGTGTGTGCGCGCTTGCGTGCGCGCGTGTGTGTGTGTGTCTTTCGTAACATTACAAATAAGATTCTTTGAATAGAGATATTCATAGAAATAATTATTCCCCTTCTAAAAAAATCGGTTAATAATAAAAGAAGCAGTATAATGGAGTGTGTAGGTGTATATTTAGATATTTAACACGACTGAAACTGAACATCTGGTTCAAAAGTTCGACAAAAGTTGTTGAATTTTAGGAAAGTACAATTTCATCGAATAATGTAAATGTTAATATTAATATAATATAAGCGGGAAACTTTGCTAATTTTTTTTTCTATTGGTAAAGTAAAATCTAACAGGTAAACTAACTGAATATATTTGCATTATCTTAATAAAGTGTTTTTTTTTTTAGCAAATTGTGATTGAAATGAAGGAAAAGATTAGTGAGAGCTAGCCTTTGTAAGTCTTTATTTCCTGATTTTCTTGAATAAAAAATGATCTTTGATAAATTCATAATGGTTAACAAAAACGCGAATAGTGTAGATTATATAGAGAAAAATCGGCAAAAAAGCGGCAGACTTTTAAGAAATGGCAATTACGCTTTTTATCATTTGTATTATGAACTAGCCGACCCGTGCCCACTTCGTTGGGCAAGTTTTCACCTCGCTCGCACATCTCCGACTTGATTTAGATATACTATTATTTATCCCTGAATTTTTTGTTCAATAACAATAAAATATAGCCTATATCACTCCTGAATAGTGTAGCATTCTGTTAGTGAAATAATTTTCATGATTGGATTAGTATTTGCGAAGATTACCCCCTATAAACAAACAAATATTAGTATAGATAAACCTTATTCCAAACAATCCTTTAAATTAAGAGAAATTCAAAAGATTACTCAAATACTTGGCCAAGTTTAAACCCAGAGGGATCTTTGACTCAATCTTGGGTATCAAACAAGCATGCGACCCACTTGATGATAAGCGGTTACCGGAGCCTATGGATGCCTTTTTACTATCACAAGCCCGTTGCTAACCGCAAACTCAACCGACCCCAGAGCTCTGGTCACCTTACTCACCCCAGGAACACAACACTACTCAAAAGAAGTATTACTTTGCTGTGGTCTTTTGTAAGGTCGAAGTTTTTACCCAGTCAGGCTGCTTCAAACTTCTGCCAGAATATTTCCTGCTGTAGCTTATCACCAACCTTTCATAAAATCCCACAAATCTTTAAAAACTTTAGTTTTTGGTCTTGAGATATTCATGTTATAAAACTTTCTACCAATTTTGTCCTGTTGAACAAAGACTTGAACAAGTTTCTCAACTTATTATCCCTCATATCAAAGTTTAAGTATCTTTGGGTTGTACATATGGGTCATTCGACTCTTGACAAATGTGAATGTGTGCGTGTAATTGTATATTACGATAATTCGTGTGACAGTCATGATATATTTTTAACTGACTTCATAAAAGGAGGAGGTTACTTTTTTATCTATGTTCGGGGTTAACTTCGTCGTTTATGAACCGATTTTGATAATTCTTTTTTTGTTGGAAAGGAGATATTGCTAGTTTTGTTTGTACCATGAAACCAGGATCTGGTGATGGAATCCCAGAGAAATCGAGGGGAACTTTCGAAACTCGTAGTGGCGACTAGTGCGTTTGTTAATATTTTTCGTCTACTTACGTTGTATTACTTGTCGATGTAATTGAAGTCGGTTTTTTTTTATTTTTCTAGCAAACACAATTATTATTCTGCATTTATGCATTAAATAATTTAAAAAAAAAGTATACCTTTGCCGTGCTATATGATAAAAAAAAATTCTTGGGTTAAATATTTATTATTTATACGAAATATTTCAGACAAAAAAAATGTATAAAGCACTGTGGATTTATAGAAGATTTTTTTAAGTGTTATGTTTAATAGTCAAAAATATCACAGGAGAAGTAATAGTGACAAGCTTGTGTTAAATGAAAATAAAGATTTCACAAGCGTAGGAATTTAATCAAACGTTCATCCTAATACCGCTTGCAGTAATGTGGTACTTAACGTACTTACGATTTTCTCATTACCGGACACAGAACAGAGAGCGTCGGAAATTGTATAAGCAAGATTTTTTTATGTCTTCGTCTTGAGATATTTATGTATAAAATTTTCTACCAATATTATCCTGTTCGCCTTTGAAAGAGATACTTGAAATGAAAGAAACAAAGGCTTGAACGTTTCTCAACTTATTATCCTTCACATCTTAGTCCAAGTCTCTTTGGAACTTGTAGGTATAACTCAATGGCTATTGCACCGTAGATCACATCCATACTGTTCGGCAGATTATACAAAAGACTGAAAAGTATAATCAGCCGCTGCGTATGGCATTTGTGGCCTACGAGAAAGCCTTAAAAACGTATCCGCATTACTTTATAAGGATTTCGATGCCATTTTCACTATACTCTGCTCTAAGTACGAAATTCTGCAATTTAATTCCTTAGTAAAGTCTACTTAAAAAGCCATAAAAGTAATAACAAGCACGAGTGCCATCTAGTATCCAATATCATAAGACATTAACATTAAAAATAAATTAATTTCCTCAAGAAATTGACGATAAAGCCATATTTACTGACATGGCTTACTTTGGGGGTTAGGAAGTTTAACCCCCTTCATAAGAGAAGCCTACGCACTTATTTAAGTAATTCCATTTCATTTTTACTCAACTTACGTTATAGAGCTTAAAAGTAGCTTAGTTGGGTTTAGAAAGTGTAGCCGCGCTTCATGATGGTAGCCTACCTACTTAATATAAGAAACTCGTATTATATTTTCAGATGTTTATTTCTTAAGAACTTAACAGTATTAGAATTAGTGTGAAACATCACTAAATGACAATAAACCGGGTTTAGTGGTTCGAGTGACCTTAAAATCGACTATTAGACTAAGTTAAGGTAGCTGAATAACACTAGGTATCTACATTACAAACTTAGGAAATGTGTTAAGATGTAGCAATTTTGTATACTGATTGTTGTTTGCAACCATAACTTTTTTTTAGGTATTTGTGAATTGTTTTTGGATACAACTATTATTATATGAATGAATAGCTGAAGCCAAGAATGCTGGCAGCATTTCCCCGTTGAATCGCTGTGCCGATTCCCTGGGCATAAATGCACCAGTCCTTTTGATACCAGTGTGGAGGCAATAAGGCGAGGAATTATTTCTTAAAAAAAAAATTTATCACTGCTACTCCAAGGTCCAAGTGTTTCGACTGCAACCGGCACAAACATGTAATTTAGGAATTAGTGACGAAAATTTGTACCGTTTAGTCACAAAAATTACAATTTCACGAAAATTATAATAAAAATAAATGGAATTTACATAGAAACGTTTAAACAAATTAGTATTCCAGTCAGCTATTGCCGTGTCCCGGCTGTGGCAGGCAACTGATACCAGGGAAAAAAGTTGACATGTGAATAATATACGGCCTTATTGTAAAGCGTTTTATTTTAAAATTGTCTGTTACAAGCTCTTATGTAACACTAGTTGTAAAGTTTGATTTTATTCGTTTGATTTCGTTATTTAACTGTCAGTTTTATTCGGTTTTAAGTAACCGTGGTGGTTACATCGTTCCATAGCTTAATGGCTAGAGCACCGGACACGGTATGTCGGGGGTGCGGGTTCGAATCCCGCTGGATCGAAATTTTGATATGATAATACATAAAAAACATTTTTGAATGTAATTGTCTTTTCGATTCAATAACCTTCTTTAATTTGTGTTATTTCTTACAAAATTGCTGTTTCGCTTATATCTAAAAATTCCGGACTGCACATATGACGTCTTTACTTCTGCCTATGTACATAATTATATACTTACAATTATCTCAATAAACTTAGTGTTAGATCAGCATTGATTAGATTTGGTTTACCTCATGACCTTCCCTTACACGCCATCTCTCACATACAAGTAATCTTTGAAGCTGGTTTAAAATATAACTATTTTTTCTGATTGCTTTAAGAACCACCATCACCAAAAAATCCATTAAGGATCTTATCAAGATTAATTAGGATACATGCATACGTAAATACGTAATCACCAGTAAATCCATTAAAGATCTTATCAAGATTAATTAAGAACAATAAAACATGCATACGTAAATACTTACTGTTCGAAAAACAACCCACCATCAGCATTGTGGTACAAGAGACATAAGTAAAAGTACATATACAAAGATTTACGTGACATCATAATAAAGCAACGCAAACCCGTCACAGGTGTCCGGTTAATCTCAATGTTCGCAGACAGGCAACTTAAATCTCTATACGTCATATTGTGTGAAATTTTCCACAACCTCCTCCTTTTTTGGAAGTCGGTTGAAAAGTAAATATATAAAGATTTACGTGACATCACAATAGATCAATGTAACCCCCTCACAGGTGTCCGGTTAATCTTAATGTTCACAAACAGGCAATTTAAATCTCTAGACGTCAAATTTTCCACAAGGTACCGAAGAATTGTTTTGTTTGTCTCCCTTTAAATGGTACATCACAATTTGTACACCTACACCGACATAATACCATCTCCTTTGCCCCTAGGTTGCCTGGAAGAGACCGCTTTTCAGCGATAAGGCCGCCATTTGTACCTTATGATACTTTGTTAAAATCAATCTGATATGTAGGTATTATTTCTGTTTTGGTGTACAATAAAGTGAATTGTTATGTTATTATTTTTAATGTTATGATTGTTATATTTTATCTCATACCCGCTATTATTTTAACAATTAAGGGCGACAAAGCCAGCCCTGCGGTCACCAACCCGCCTGCCCAGCGTGGTGACTATGGGCAATACACATGAGTTCACGCCATTTTTGTCCTCATGTCATTATGTCGAGCATTGGACTGCGATAGACTGAAGTGATGGTGATGATGATGATTTTAACTAATTAATCATAATTGATTCAGTCTGTAACATCCCACTGCTGGGCGTAGGCCTTTTTCTCCATATTGGAGAAGAATCGAAGCTTAATCCATCACGCTGCTCCAAAGCGGGTTGGCGTTTATTTTCATTGAGTACATCTATATTATTTCCAAAATTTTAGGTTCCAAATAGTTCCATAACAAACGGACTCTCACTAATGAAACTTCTGCATACGAAACATAAAAAATCGGCCAAGTGCGAGTCGGACTCGCGCACGAAGGGTTTCGTACCATTGACTAAACTAAATATAATTAAATTTTCTGTAAAATATTTATTTAATTGTAACGCCAACTATGCCGCTATTAGAAAACTTATTAGTCTATCGGCGAAGTTTTCCTAATTTCTGATAGATGGCGTTGGAGACTAATAAATAATTATCGCCCCCCTTAAATATTTATTTTATTTTGTTTTTAGTATTTGTTGTTGTAGCGGCAACAGGCATCACATAATTTGTGAAAATTTCACCTGTCTAGCTATCGCCGTTCTTGAGATACAGCCTGGTGACAGACTGACGGACGGACGGACGGACAGCGAAGTCTTAGTAATAGGGTCCCGTTTTTACCCTTTGGGTACGGAACCCTAAAAAGGTGCAACAATACGCTACACATACTTTCAACAGATTTCATTGAATAAAAATTAAATAAAAGGCATCGAGAGCTAAAAGTTAAAATTGTTCGCGTTTTATTCTTTATTTATTTTTTAAAAAATGTAGTGAATGTAATAATCCTTTATGCGTTTTTAAAACACCGCTCGTTCGTTAATACGAGCTTAACGCTCTTGTTATACGAATAGCAATTAAATTTTCATAATGTTTGCATTTAAACTTGAATAAAATACATAGCTTCGCTAAACTTATTTTACACTAGCGACCCGCTCCGGCTTCGCACGGGTGCAATGCTGATACTAAATATAAACACACATTAGAAAACTCTAAAACTATTAGTGTTCCTCTACTATATTAGTCATGTATTATACATAATTATAAACCTTTCTCTGGAATCACTCTATTTACCAAAGAAAACCGCATCAAAATCCGTTGCGTAGTTAAGAATTTTAGCATATATAGGGACAGACAGACATCGGAAAGAGACTTTGTTTTATAATAATTATGTAGTGATATATAATGCACGTTTTCGGAGTACAGATTTATTACAACATCAGATATCAATGCATTATTGGTGTCGCGGTGGATTGGTTTGGTCTCGTCAAAATGATTGCATATGCACTGATTTAGTGATGAACTTTCATTTACCGATATTTTTTTAACTGGGTACTTATAGTAACTGAGGTAGGGCACAGCAGGAAATTTCCTGCTCAAAATATGGAGCAGCCCGACTGGGGTAGTACCTCGACCTTACAGAAGACCACAGCTAAATAATACTGTTTTCAAGCAGTATTGTGTTCCTGTTGGTGAATAAGGTGACCAGAGCTCCTGGGGGGATTGGGGATAGGGTCAGCAACGCGCTTGCGATGCTTCTGGTGTTGCAGGCGTCTGTGAGCTACCATCATGTGAGCCGTACGCTTGTTTTCCAACCTAGTTACATTTTTTTAAAAAATTGTATAAACTAATTGAAATATAAAAATAATAAAACATTTACCAATTGTAATAGTTAGAAATTCCATTAATTTCAACTTAACCACGATATCACGAGAATCGTCAGCTTGTACATCGAAGTAAACTTTAGCTAACTAATGCTTTAGCGTTATAATTTCGACTACTAAACTGATTTCAAACTAAAGTTAATAGACAAAGTTTTGGCACAGTGGTCACAGCAATTTTAAGGGTAGTAGTCGCCGGTTTACTATCAGTTTATGAAATAATTATGTATGTTTATATTGTGATCTATCGCTTCTCTTCAGCCTGTAATATCCCGCTGTTGGGCATAGGCCTCTTTCCCCGTGTAGGAGAAGGATCAGAGCTTAATCCACCACGCTGCTCCAATGCGGGTTGGCGGATATATTCCCTACTATGAGTAACGATCGCTATCAGGTGTACATGATAACAACCGGGACCGACGGCTTAATGTGCTCTCGGAGGCACGGTGGGGAGACCCACAAGGACTGCACAAACACCCAGACCACGGCAAACATCTGTATGACCAATACAAATGTTTGTCATGTGCGGGGATCGAACACGCAACCGCCCGCGCAACAGCCACAAACCAGTGCTGTGACCGTTACGCCAACGCGGCGTCATGTAATATGTATATTATATTGTGATCTAAGATATGGCATTTTATTTTTGGTACAATTTGGTACAAATAAATCATAATTTACGTTAGTTTTCTTTAAAAAAACATTGACAAAGTTATGTCATGGTAGTTATAGCGGTCTAATAATAATTGCACATTTGGTATTCGCTTATGATGTTTAATCAAACAAAATAAAAAAATCCAATACAAGGACTCGGTAAATAAGAATCTTTATAATAAAACAACTTTTTCGGATTATATCGCTACGTTCTTCGTGACCGTGGTTGCTGTAATGTATCCGAAACGTCGGGCATTTAAAAAACTTATTAAACCGCGATAAAATCCGAAAAAGTTGTATCATTTTATTGAGTGAAATTCGCGTAAACATTAGAAAATAAGAATCTTATTTACATTAAGCGCGGGTGTCCATAAGGCAAAAGTAATAGCGGTCCTTTTTTTCACTATTTCTCCTTAAGGTGCTGTGATATTTACGAACCTATAGTAATAAAAATATAAAGAAGTTTGTCTGAAAGCGCTACTATCGGGAACTACTATTTCGAATTTAAGATTTTTTTATTTTTTTTTGAAGAAAGCTATAAAATATTTTAGTATGTTTTTACGTGGGTAAAACCGCATAGAACAGCTACGTTAGCTACGTAGATGAAATACAAACTCGCGATAAATAAGCCTACACTCAGACTGCTGTATCCACACGTTTCAACAGATTACCGCTATTTTGGTACGTACTTTGCACAAAAAATATTCCACGCAAAAGAATCCGCTGAATATTTATTCATATTTATAACAAAAAGTGCCCGAGAGCGAGCAAAATATTCCAATTAATCTGTTACAACACGCTCCTGTAAATGGTGCGAAATTCACGTTTCTGCCCAAACCCGACCTGGGACCAGCGATTTATGGCCTGGAAAACGAGCCCGGGCAAATTGATGGCCGCAAAATGTTAACTGGCTTAACCTGCCTAATCGTGTCCTAACCATTTTGAAATTCAGAAAATGAAGGACGAGAATATTTGTGGTGGCACGAGTGGCCTGATTTATGGCACGGCGTTTAATAGGTACCTTTGTACTTTACAACAAAACAGTTGGAGATTCGCCGGGCTGTTCAGCTTTGAGGAGTTATTAGGATGAAAGCTTCTATTTGGACATTGAGAAAAATTATAAAATGGTAAAAATTGATAAATGATTTTTAATTGACTTCAAAACTAGAAAGAGGTTCTCAATTTTATTGATTTTTAATGTGTTCCACTTCATAACATTTTACTTAGTGTACCGATTTCAAAATCGAATGATGATCTTTTTTGACTTGAAAACCGATTCCAATTATGTAGTCCCATTTAAATTTCAGCGAGATTTCTCTAGCACTTTTTGAAGTTTATTGGAGTTTATTCCTTAAGAAACGATTTTATTTAAGGCGCCCGGTATGAAAAAATATGAGGAGTAAAATCTACTGAAGGAATGAGCTCGTTACGTTTCTCGTAA
Organism: Melitaea athalia; assembly: GCA_905220545.2. NCBI lineage: Eukaryota > Metazoa > Arthropoda > Insecta > Lepidoptera > Nymphalidae > Melitaea > Melitaea athalia. The sequence continues at coordinate 1,042,484 of HG992201.1, forward strand.
CGCCATCTATCTTATCCATCCATATATCGTATAAACACGACGACGATTTTCTAGTAACACCATTATTCCACCAGATGGTGTTATTTGATTCGTTTATTTACCATTGGATATGGTATTAATCTTTTTCTTAGACTAGTAAGCCTTTTTTATTCCTATTTAGACAGTCGATCTGAAGGAGTAAACTCCAGTCGTGCGTTGGAACTGCCACACACACTTTTTTTTGAGTTAGTGTATCATACTATACTTGCCGATGTAATTTTAAGTCTGCATGGTTTTGTTTAAAAACAAATATTATTATTATTATAATATCAGAATTAAATTGGTTATTAGAATTATTAATTTTGTTCAACCACAATTTCAATTATTATGAATTTATAATGAATGTGATTGTATAATAGAATTTGAAACCCTTTGTTTCGTATTCTACAATTGGAAGTCGATTTAAATCAAATGATTTTCATACTCTTACATCAAGTTTAATTAATTCAAGAGTTGATTTAATTATTATTACTTTATTAATCTCATTGGGGTAGCGCACGACAGGAAATATCTTGTGAGGTATATAAAAAAGTGAACTTCGTTTTCTTGAAGTTGGTTATAAATCAAAAAGAAATTCTGGTATAAAATTTTACACCAGAATTTCTGTTTGATTTTTAACCAATCAAACAGAAATTCTGGAATTAATAAGAAAGTCAACAGTTATTCTTTTCAAAATTGTTAATATCAATATGTACAACTCTCAAAAAGGTATTATCAATAAAAGTCAAACATTTAAACGTGAGCCAGCGAAATCTACTAAAAACTTCTATTGTGGTCTGGTAATTGAATTTCACTGAAAAACCGAACAATACTTTTGAACGTCCGACCTACACGTGCGGGAAATTTAGAAAAGTATTTTGAATGGAAGTCTTTTATATTTCAACGTTCTCTTTTATTTTCTTTTAATAAGGACCACCTGCTCTTTATATCGCTTTATTAGCGTTGTTAGGAAGTATTCTGTGTACCTTCAGGTTAAAGTTTTGAGTTACAGGGATAGAAACGTACATTTTAATTATTGTACTTTGCAAAAATAGACATAAAATAGCTATGCCCCGCAGTTTCACCCGCGTTATATTGAGGGAAATCACAAAAAGAATTTTTCAATTCGAACCAGTTCAGTTCGAACTAGTTCCTGAGTTTGGCGCGTTTAAACAAACAAACACATAGACTTTTTAACTTTATAATAATTATTAGTTTAGATAAAAATTAATCGCTAAAGGTATTTCTAGGGGCTAACTCGAAAAAGGTTGGACCATTTGTAATCGATTTATTTTAAAGTTTTCCAATACCTTATGAAGGTCCAATAGAATTAAAAACTAAGATAATTTGCCCATTGCAAATACGATGGCATACGATTGCCTGCTAAATGTGTGGTTTGAATGGCGGTTGCCCAATATACGAGTAAAATAGGTTGGGCAGGAATTTTCGAGCCAACTCTTTCGCGAATGATCTTTGACAAACTGAAGAAGATAATTATTTAATTTTTATCCATTAAACAGATGGGTGAAGTTCGTTTCTAGTTCCGATCTACTAATATCCAGAAAATTGGTAAATATTAAAAAATATATCGATTACTTTCACTGCACGCGTTTGAAAGTACTCAAGACAGGACAGGACAGCGTATGTCAGAGGATTTTAAACTACAAGGATTGTATTTAGTCTTCATTTTTTTTTGAGTGTACTCCTTGAGAATCGATTTTCATATAAGGCCCCCGGTATGAAAAAAATATGAGGAGTAAAATCTACTGAACGAATGACCTCTTTACGTTTTTGTGTGCCATATTACAACCCTTTTGGGTTCCGATAGATGGCGTTGTTTGATTCGTTTATTAACCATTTGATATGGTATTAATCTTTTTCTTAGACTAGTAAGCTTTTTTGTGCCTATTTAGACAGTCGATCTGAAGGTGTAAACTCCAGTCGTGCGTCGGAGCTGACACACATACTTTTTTTTGTTATTATATAACTTTCCATTAATCATATTAAGCAACATTAAGGTATTGGCAAGATAAAAGTACATAAGTAATATTCTTAGTGATGCGTGTATTGAGAATAATGAGCGTAGCAAGTACATACTGTAACCAGGATTACTCACGCTATAATATGGCGGCGTTTCCGGGCAGCGTGCGGGTGTAGAGGAAGTCAATTCGACCGGGTTTAGGTTTGGTTTATATTGCTTTTGTCCGTTTATAGTAAAGATAGAATAGATTTGAGTTTTAGCTATGTGTATTTTAGTATTTTTCCTTTTGCCGTGGTATATTGTTTAATCATTTATAGCTTATAATAATAATAATAATATTCTTTAGTGTACACCAAAATACAAACAAACAGAGTAGTAACTAAAACAAAGATGTATAAAGGCGATCTTTCGCTGAAGAGCGATTTCTTCCAGATAATCTTTGGGCACAGGACACGATATAGTAGCGAAAGATAAGAAGTAATGTTAAAAACATTGTACTTTATACACTGGTGATAAAAGGCCTAGTACATTTTTGCCCAGAAAAGCGGTATTGCGATTCAACGGGGAAACGCCACTAGCACTCTTGGCACCACTCCACAAGGATATGATTTATATCGCAACTATCTCTAAATAATTAGTTCTTAAGTTGTAAATTAATAATATTCATAACATTATAATATTTCAAAATTATTAAGGTGCGTCTGAATTGTATAAGTAAACTAGCTGCTGCCCGCGACGTCGTCTGCGTGCGTTCACTGCTCGTTCCCCGTAGGTGATAGCGTGATAATATGTAGCCTATATTCTGACCCGACTTCTTAATAATATTCGCGCCAAATTTGAAGTATATCCATGCAGTACTTTTTGAGTTTATCCCGGACATACATTGACTTTCCTATCATTTTATTATATGTATAGATAATACAGCAGGTAATATCAATAATATCCTGCTCAAAATATGAAGAAGCTCGACTGGGTCAGTACCTCGTCTTTACACAGAAGATCACAGCTAAACCAATACTGCTTTCAGGCATTATATTGTGTTCCTGTGGTGAGTAAGGTGACCAGAGGTCCTGGGAACGATTAGGAGGTACTTCTGATGTTGCAGGAATCTATAGGCTACGGTAATCGCTGAGCCGTAGGCTTGTTTGCCGAGCTAGTTGTAAGTACAAAAAAAAATTACATGCGTACAAAGTACACACATGTAGAAGGTGAAACTTCTTTGGCAAACTAATTGAAAAAAAGCCAACATCACGCGATGTTCCCAGGCGGTCACCCATCCAAGCACTGACCGCGCCCGACGTTGCAACGTCACCGTCCCGCGCGTTTCATCCGTGAAAAGCTTAGCCTCATGCGCCTAAAGAAATTTCACTTCAAAAAACAGTACGTACATCAATCCTACATGATCAAGAGATTCATGTATAAAAATCGTTTACTGAAATTGATGACCTACAAGCGGAATCGGGACAGCGTCGGTCGAAAGTTTGTTAAATCTTAATTAAGACTCCATCACTCCCGCGTCACTCCGTCGCTTGTGAATAACGGACATACAGTGAATTAAAATTACATTCACTTTTTTTTGATAAAATGTTTACTGTATTTTGTTTTACCATTGCATTGTAGCGAACCTGGCGAACTTCGTACCGAATTGTTTTTTCGACTATTTCGTGTAAATTGATAAATAAAATATAGATTTATTAATAATGTTAAATATTTATGAATCAGTCTAAACAACTGTTGGCTAACCTAATTAATAAATAAAAATCTTGTATTTCATACACCTTCAGAAAGACTTACTTATTTTTAAGACAATGCTTTCTTGCTATAGCAACAAATAAACGAAAATTCCTATCAAGTTCAGCTTGACGACTTACGTGACCTAAGCTTGTTTAAAACGAAATTTACGACATGACTTAATCAGTCTAGACTCCAGACTTAGTATCACAAAGACGGTATAGTAGAGAGGAAAGGTAGCATCGTTAGTTACTCTGTATTTTAATGAAGTTTTTATACAAAGACGACGCATCAGCTCAACTGTCACAGCACTACATTTTTATTAGTCATAAAGGTGTTTGCCGTGGTCTGGGCGTTTGTACATTGTGTTTCCGGACCCCCGCCACAGGAGTAAAGTTCTAGTAAGGGCCAATGAGTGTGAGGCCGCGGGCACTAAACTAAAAACTTGCGACAGCCGAGCGACGGCGACAGTGGACGACGACGCACATTGGGCGGAAACGATCAGTACATCTACCATGAGTTTCCAGAGACGATACACGTTAGCGAGTGTAGTTTTCTATACGGAAGAAAGATAAAGATATATATTAGTAACTAATACGCAATATAACTCATTTAACCCTTGGCATGCCTGGTGGTAAAAAGTTACATACTATGCCTGGTGGGTCCCTCAGACCCGGATTTTAAATTGGGTATTTTTATTACATTTTCTATATATTTTTATTTATTTATTTTTGATTTCTAATTCCTTTTAAGTGTATAAGCAATATAAAATAATAAAAAATACATAATAATCGAATTATCGTTATTTAAATATCGTTAATTAAACTATACTTATTTTTTTAACAAAAATAGTCCTTAATTTTTGGTATCATGTTATTTGCATAACAATATAAGATATCACAAATCAGACTTTATGTCACGTAAGGCACTAACATACGCTTATACAAAATTATAAAATAATCAGCCTTCTTCACTCGTAGTAACATTTTCTTGGGATTTGGTTTCGTAGCATTTTGCGCATTGAAAAATTGAATGTTCCAGGCAAATGTGGCTTTTGCATGTCACACATATATACTATTTTGCGATATTTTTTGATTGGACAAACGTGGCATCTCCGTTTTAATCAAGGAGCTGTTTTTTTTTCATTGGTGTACTATCTTGTTCACCTTCTTTTGCGAAGATCAACAGAAATGCGACAATTATTTGTCTTTTCTTGATTTTAAATGTGGTTCAAGAAGTTCAAGATCCAAACTTTTTATGAAACTTCTGCAATTACTCTTATTTTCCGGAGAGTTAAGCCTTTGGATAATCTTGTTCCAGCTTGTTCAAAATTCCAGCAGTATTGAGCATCCAAGAGAACAATGTCAATGGCAATCTTCTTGAGTTTCGCGATACATCATAAGATCGAATAAGCTTATCAACATTGTCTACGCCACCTTTACTAAAATTACATATAATATTATTCTCTTCTAGCAGTAAATTAGATATATCCTCGTCACGCAGTTGCCTTTCCATGTTGAATCTAAAAAATATATAAATAACTTTTAGCACACACATTAAGAAAGTAAATAAGATAATAATACTTACGTTATAAAGTCTTACGTAAAAATTTACATAAATAAGTAAGGTTTAGCACACAAATATCAACAATAACAAGCAAATAAATAAAATAATACTTACATAACAAAGTCACGCCGTATGCCTGGTAGGGTCTGAGAGACCCGCACGCACTTTACAGATATGCTTCTTAGTCCAGAGCACGCTGGGGACTGAATAATGCGAGTGGAGATGTAGACAAGTTCATAATAGCCAGCTACTGAGAGAGGTAGCGCGCAAAATTCAAATTTAAGTGAACAACAACGATTTACATGTCTCTCTGGGTCTGACAGACCCTACCAGGCATGCCGAGGGTTAAAACTATAAGTCTTATCGAGTGCTCGATAGACTCTATAGTAAAATTTAGAAATACTCATAATAGGTATGGTATAGTTAAATATTCCAGTTGCGTTTCTACGTTTACTACTGTAGTTACGTCATGTGCGCTTGTAACAAAAACTCATGGTAGACCTACAGAACTACACGCGAGGCAGTAATCATTTGGATTGCTCATCTGTCGCAAGTTTCGTGCCCGCGACCTGAGCTGAATATTTTTATATTTATTTTAACATAAATAAATATTATAAAGATTTTTATTTTATCTGGACATGTCCCTACATTATAGTTTCTTAGATTCCTAGAAAGAAAACCCTATTAATTTCAAATACAGGTTGTTCACTAGATGCCTCTGCCAGCATCGCCGTCCGCGTGGATTATACAATTTTGACTGTTACGCTTTCTTAAAATATAGCCTATGTCACTCAGTAATAACGTAGCATTCTATCAGTGAAAAAAGTGTGTGTGTCAGGTCCGACTGGAGTTTACTTCTTCAGATCGACTGTCTAAATAGGCACAAAAAAGGCTTACTAGTCTAAGAAAAAAATTAATACCACATCAAATGGTAAATAAACGAATCAAATTACGCCATCTATGGCGTTATTAGAAAACGTCGTAACGCCATCTATCGCGGCCATCTATCACACATTTATACTCCTCATTTTTTTTTTCATATCCTTATATGAAAATTGATGCTTAAGGAGTTAACTCCAAAAATCCTTAAAATTGGAATATTACATGATAATTAACCATCTTTCCTCTTTATAATATTAATGTACATAAATTATTTATTTATTTTATTTTTTTACGTGACAATTCATTTTTGGTACTTACACATTTTTCTTCCAAATTATTTGTTGTAGCTACAAAGACTTTGTCTACAAGGAATGTTCTTGTAAAAAATGTGAGATTGCTTGAAATTTTTCGTTTACACGTGCTAGCTAAACTTTTGTGTCATGTGTCGCCTGAAAGCGGAGTCGCGTAGGGGTGATTGATTACGACCTCACCCGAGCAACGTACAGACACATCTTCCAAAACTTCTTTATTATTAATCTCGTCTCGCTAAAGTTTACTAAAAGTTACAAGCGATGTTCATGGTAAATGAAGATATAGTGATTGAGGACATACGTTTAAGTTTATAAAGTTTTGCTACGGTTATTTTATTAAGGTTTTACTAATAATTTTTATCAGTTACATAAGTTACTGGTAGGTTCTGTCAGCCGGAGAAATAAAAGTCTCTTAGACCCTTAGACTTAGCGATTACAAATTTTGGATTCACAGGTTGCCATAATCACTGGCAGCTCAAGTAATATTTGATGAAATAATAGAAGAAGAAGAAAGAAGAAATACACTTTATTGTTCATACAAGCTTACATACAGGGGTACCTATGTTAAAAATAAAACTTACGAAATAATATTTTAAATAATAGATAAATATATCGGAAACTTTTTTCTGTCGGATAACGTTATCCGTTAGACAACATCATGAGCGAGTGATTATACTTTATTAACCGACTTTCAAAAAAGGAGGAGGTTAAGGTGTTGCGTGTCATGTGGTCCCATTTAAATTTAATTGAAATCTGACAAGTACTTTTCCAGTTATATCTAATAATGCGTTTTTACTTGACTATTTATTCGTCGACCTACGTTGTATTAAACCACATAACTTTTCACTGGGTTTATCGATTTTGATGATTCTTAATTTAATCAAAAGTTAATACTTGTCACGTAGTCTTGTTTAAATTTGATCGAGATTTGATAAATACTTTTTGAGTAATCTTTAATAGCGCGTATTTACTTGACTGTTTTTGATCTTACGTTGTACGAGTATTACTTGTCGATGTAATTAGTCGGTTTTTTTTCGTTTGTGAGCAAACACAATTATTACTAATTAATTTACCTAACTAAATATTTATGTTTCATTATCTATTTATGTTTCATTATCATTTTATGTTTCATTTATCTATAATGATATTACTAATATAGCAGTAAAATATTTAACTGATAGAAAAATCGCGTAACCTTTGACTAGTCCATTTGTACAGTTGCTAATGAAACTAGTTAGCACTTTGGGGTTGTGGCTAAGATTTATTTACTTAAATATAATTTCTACAAAAATGATGCGAGGATTGGATCGAGATTTATTTAGTGGCGTCAAATGGGACAGTTTGTGAAGATAGATGTATGATTTGGATGTTTGATACTCTTTCATAATAGAACTACTGAACCAATTCTAATGGTACTTGACTTAGTAATTATTACAGACGTTGATCGATTCATAAGCTACTTTTTATTCAGAATTCCACATGGGTTTTGGAGTTGTTCATGCAAAATCTTGGAAAGTCTCTAATATCTTTATTTCTTTGTTGCAGATGAGGAACTGGTGTTTAGAGACAGATGGGGAGGACTGACCCTCTTCAATGTCAAGAACTTCACAACTAGGCTGCTTATGAATAATTCTACATTTGTAAGTATTCCTTTTCCACCACCACTACAGCCTATCACAGGCCACTGTTGGACATAGGCCTCCACAAGTTCGCGCGCCGACATTATGACGCGAACTCATGTGTTTTGCCCATAGTCACCACGCTGGGCAGGCGGGTTGGTGACCGCAGGGCTGGCTTTGTCGCACCGAAGACGCTGCTGCCCGTATTTGGCCTGTGTATTTCAAAGCCAGCATGGATGGTTATCCCGCCATCCGTCGGCTTTTTAAGTTCCAAGGTGGTAGTGGAACTGTGCTATCCCTTAAAGTTAGTCGCCTCTTATGACACCCACGGGAAGAGAGGGGGTGGCTACATTCTATAGTGCCGTAACCACACAGCACAAGTATTCCTTTTCATAAGTCGGAAATATAAATACAATAGATTCAAGTCAAGCCGTGACAAATATTGCTAATAAATTACAGGATGAATGAACATTGTTTCAGCGCCTTTCACTCGAGGGGCGTGATGGATGTGTCGTTACTTTACGAATATTTTCATAGGATAAAGTATTAATAAAATCGAAGAAACGTGTATGCTTTTTTATAAGACTCACTTCTTGAGATGATTTTACTCGCAATGGATCTTTTTTTTTTTCAAATTTAAATTTGTTCATTGAATAAATTACTATAATTATTCCTATTTTTTATTACATTGCTGTGGTTGAAAAAGGGTTCGGACCGCTTGGTACCGTAGTCTATGGACTTTTGAAAAATTAAGAGAAAATCGCGTTATACACTCTACTCCTTGTCTGGTTACATTAATGACCACAGGAAAATAACAATACATGGGAGCAGTATTACTTAGCTGTGATCTTTTGAAAGGTTGAGGTATTTCCCCAGTCAGGCTGATCCAGTTGCTGGGCTTGTTTCCGGTTGTGCTCTAATTCAAAAAAGTCTTACTACTTTTGGGCCATATATAAACACTCATCAGGAGTGAATACACAGCCACAATCGTTGCTATATCATCCACTGTAAGCACAGCCATAAAAATCCTCGTACAATGTTATGAAGAAAAAATACGAGATATAAAAATTATGAGTCGATTTGGCTTTAGCTCAAATTGTCCTAGGAATAAAATATCAAACCAAATTGCCAAATATTACTGATAGAATTCTACTGCTTAGCATCTAATCCAGACTTTATTGTACATCATTTTGAAAATAAGGAAATGCTTTAGAAATTCTACTAATTAATTACTTACCTAAACTCGCTATCGCCTTGCTTATAGGTATCGTTTCTTCTATTGTACTTGTGTGGTGTGAAATAAACTATTTTGTTTTTCATGTGGACTTGTTATTTCATCTTAGTGTCGTGTATAGTAGACTTTTAATTACAACTGAACTTTATTACTTCATTCTAAAAAGATGCGATTGTGCTTTTGAAGCCTATTTGAATAAAGTCTTTTTTATTTTGATATCTAAATTTGTTGCTAACAACATAATTTATCCTGTATAAAATGATCACATTTCGTAAAGCTCATTTAAATTCTACATAACTTCTCTATTTGTGCAAAAAAGAACTATCGCAAAAATCATCAAATACAATAGCATTTGTGCCAAATAATCCATTAAGATTCTTTAATACCATCAAAACATTTTTATTCTGTTGCCAGCATCCCTACAGTCAACTTTTCCGTGATCAAGAGAAACAAACAAACGATGAATATTTGAAATGATTACGTAAACGACTGCTTCTTACACCGTACACGAAAATTTTATAAAAAATATGACGATTTTTCTATGACACATTTTTTTTTATATTAAGACTAAATTTGCTGTAAAATCTTTCCATAATATAAGATAACTACGAGTTATATCACTACATATTATAAAACAAAGTCGCTTCCCGCTGTCTGTCTGTCTGTATGTATGCTTAGATCTTAAAAACTATGCAACGGATTTTGATGCAGTTTTTTTTAAAAGATAGAGTGATTCAAGGGGAAGGTCTATATTATGTATAATACATGCATAATATAGTAGAGAAACACTGTTCATTTTTGCAACCGTGCCAAGCCGGGGCGGGTCGCTAGTAGTACCTATATACAATCATGTGTGTAGAGATGAATGAGCATGAATGATGATGATGTAATGAGAATGAGCTATACCGAATTCATTTATTCCTCTTTTTAATCGACTTCTAAAAAAGGAGGAGGTTCTCAATTCGATTGTTTCTTCTAATGTATGTTACCTCAGAAGTTTTGACTGGGTGGGACAGATTTCGATTATTATTTTTTTATCGAAAGATGGTTTGTGTCATGTGGTCCTACTTAAATTTAATTGATATCTGACAAGTTATAGAGTTATATCTAATAATGCGTATTTACTTGGCTATGTTTTCGCCTTCCTACGTTGCATTAATTGTCGATGTAATTAAAGTCGTTTTTTTTCGTTTGCGAGCAAACACAATTATTTTATAAACATAGTTTAAATAGCAGAAGATAGATTTACAACTGAACTGAAAGTAAAGCCTTGCATACGTCGCTCGACTTCCAAATATACATATACTCGTACCCAAACAAAAGATATTTTCACATATTTTTGGAAAGCAAAAACAAAACGCATTAAAAATATATTTCTTTCATCAAGCGGTGTCACAGATATCACATCGGAACATAATGAGACACTATCGAGACCTACACGTTCGAACATGTTATGTAACATTTTATCTATAATGAGTTCTTTTATCTATCTTTGTTAAATCCGTTGAATGGTTTAAAATCCCTTGAGTTACGTTCGGTGCTATTATTTCCATTCGCAACGGAAATGTTTTATTCTTCTCATTCTGTTGTAGAAAGATAGATGATAACAGCTTACAGTTGTTCACGAATTGTAAAGTTATAATGGAATTATTACATTTGTTGCAAAAATACAATATTTTCGTCAGTTGTAACAACAAAGTTGTATATATTTTTTGTATTTTGCAAACTTGTGGACCTGACAGATGTGTAGACGATTTTGGTGATTCTTTTATTATTCGAAAACTGTTGCTGGTCCTATTAAAATTTGAGTGAGTTATGTCGAGTAGCTTTTCAATTATCTATACTAATATTACCTAATATTATAGAGCTGAAAAGTTTGTTTACTTGTTTGAACGTGCTAATCTCAGGAAATACTGGCTCAAACTGAAAATTATTTTTGTGTTGGATAGCCGATTTTTTAATAAAAAAAAATTGCCTGCGTACAAAGTACACATGTCAGAAGTGAAACTTTTTTGACAAAGTAATTCAAAAAAACAAAAAACCAATGTCACGCGGTGTTCCCAAGCGGTCACCCACCCAAGTTCTGACCGCACCCGACGTTGCTTAACTTCGGTGATCGGACGAGAACCGGTGTATTTAACGTGGTATGGACGTTTAAAAATTCGTGACTGGTGACGCCGTGAAGCGTTTGATCCGTAAAAATTTTACCCCTCATGTACCTAAAGAAATTTCACTTCAAAAAATTGTGTGTGTACTTATGTTTGCACGTAAGAAGTTACACTTCATTGGCTAGCTAAATTCACGTTGCTAACTTCTTCTTCGTTGACTAGCTAACTTCAGGGTGTCGGTTTTTTGTGACGGTGTGCTCGCGCATCGTAAAAATTTACTCTCATCAAGCTATGTAATATATTAATACGTTTACTCGTCCCTAATGCGTATTTGAAGTCGGTTTTTTTTTTTTTATTAAGAAGAAATGTAATTTTTATTTCTTTATCTGTGTGTATACAATTAACAGCACTTTAGAAAACACTGTACGATCAACACTATAATTATGACTACTACATATCAACAATTACAACTACTTGCTTTACTTTACTTAAGTAATTATTCTCATAGGGTACAATAAAGTATATTTGTATTGTATTTTATTTTATTGTACTGTATTGTACCTACTCTAGAAGTAGATTAAACACAATGTTGTCACCGCAAATCTTGACCTCGTAGAGTGGTGGCATGCATTTTCTCATTTAATGGGAATTCACATTCTTTCAGTGAAAATAAGCTCTTCGGTGGACAAACGCGAGCAATAAAACTACGTGTTATCTTGTAAGCTTTGTATTTCTACTAAAGCACCAAAAGATTTATTACTAAAATAATGTTTAAACTTTTGTTAAATTTGCTAACCATAAAAATAACTATAACTTGATTAAAAATCGAATAATTTCAAATAGTTAAACACCTGATCGTTGCTCATAGTAGGAAATATATCCACCAAACTGCGATGGAGCAGCGTGGTGGATTAAGCTCCGATCCATCTCCTTCGCTGAGAAAGGGGTCTATGCCCAGCAGTGGGATGTAACAGGTTGAAGCTATTATATTCAGACACATACAGAAGCCCTTAGCTCAGCCATTCAAATCATTCAAAAATTGATTCAGATGTGAATAAATAGCTGTGATACAGCAGGAAATATCCTGCACAAAATCTGTTGCACCCCGACTGAAGAGTTATGTTGACCTTACAGAATATCACAGCTGACTAACACTGTTTTCAAGCAGTGTTGTGTTCCTGTGAGTAAGGTGACCAGAACTCCTGAGGATTTGGGAGTAGGGTTGTCATCACGCATTCCGTGTTGCAGGCATCTATAGGCTGCGGTGACCATATTTTCACATTTTTTCATTTGCACATCAGGTGAGCTGTACCTACGCTTGATTGCCGACCTAATTGTATATTTTTTTTTAAAGTGAAACTTTTATTACATCGTCTCAAACTTTTTCGTGTGCGTTCTGCATGTCGTTTTGACAGTCGGCCACCTATTATGATTTCATAGAACTAAGACACTAATGACAACATACAGCTGATGTAAGTTACCTTAATTTGCAAAGATGGCGTGCAAAGAGTATTTATACGATGATTGTTCCTATTTCATTTAGGTTCCTTGAAAAAAAAGTTACACTTTTATCGTCGTTTCATAAAACCACACAGAGGTTTTTTGAAGTTATGCTTCGTTTGGCGCGTTAGAGAAAAATGATGAGAGTAAATTTTTACAATGCGCGTGTGGATATGAGAGTAGTTCAAGCATGCATGAATAGATGCCGCTAGTTTTGCAGACAAGAAAGTAGTCTTTATCATTTCTAAGAGATGGCGTTGTGGACTAAAACTCTTTATCATTTCTAAGAGATGGCGTTGTGGACTTATCTAATTATTAAGTTGTAGGTTTTTTGGAAGTATTATAATACTCTAGCTTGAAGTATAACTTCTTAAGTGCGTTTTTTTTTTAGGAATCAAATTCGAATGAAATTAGTTAAAATTAGCACGGACTCGTTAATCACGGACGCTTGTAATATAAACACGAAAGGGCTGTAATCACAGCTCGGTTATGTGTGGAATAGTAATTAGTTACCGAATTTAGATCATTGGTTTCAAGCTATTGTATAAATGTGTTTAGAAATGAGCTCTAGTTGGAAACATTTGCGTTTTGTCATCTGTTTGTGACATTTTTTTTGAAGTTATACTTCTTTTGGCGCGTTAGAGAAAAACGATGAGAGTAAATTTTTACAACGCGCGTGTGGATACGAAGTAGTTCAAGCATGCATGAATAGATGCCGCTAGTTTTGCAGACAAGAAAGTAGTCTTTATCATTTCTAAGAGATGGCGTTGTGGACTATAACAAAAAAGTAGTCTTTATCATTTCTAAGAAATGGCGTTGTGGACTTATTGTTGTGAAGTATTTTAATACTCTAGCCGTGAAGTATAACTTCTTACGTGCGTACATAAGTACACACACTTTTTTTAAATATTACGTTTTATTGTATTTAAGTGTTTCTAACAAGTAGTTTTTGAGTTATCCCTAATAATGCGTATTTAATTGACTTTCGACTACCTTCGTTAATGGTCTTCTCATTTCATTACTAGTCAATGTAATTTGAAGTCAGTTTTGTTTTTGAGAACTAACATAGTTATCTTTTTAAATAATTCGAGACAGTTAATTTATTTATGAAGGTAACTATCGTATGAGCAACATTGGCTTACCCCCTAATATATTTGTGTACAGAGTAACCTTTCCATGGATTATGTCAGAGAAAGGTTAACCTTTCCCAAACCGAGATTAAGTGTTACGTGTTGACCCGGCACTTAAGTTCTATTTAATGGCTGTATTTAGTAATTCCTGTATAATTTCAAATTCTGTGGAAATTTTAAAATATAAAACTGTCAATCAAAGTGAAAATTCTTTATACTCGAGTGATTTTTAAGACCACTTTTCACATATCAAAGTTAGTTAAGAACCGCTGAAGTGCTCGACAGCTACTTTTTTAAAGATTGTCAATACATCTTTTAAAGACATATATTTGACACTTAACGAACTTCGTACGATCATTTTTTTTTTCGTGAATGTATCGAATATACAGGGTGTTAGGGGAATGGTTAGCCATAGAGGTATGTTGGGTAGGGGGGGTCATTTGGAACCTATTTAGGCTAACTTACCTATATGAAAAGTGTTACGGATTTTTTTTTATGATTATTTTTTCATTTTTCGAAAAAAGTGCCGAAAATTAGTGATTTGACCATCATATCTTTTTTGTTTATTGATATAACAACGCCATTCTTTTTTTGTTTTGATCATCAATACATTGCGCATGTAAAATAAATGTGATTTAATTTAGAAAACATCTACAAAAAAAATTATGGGCCAAAGAAATCTTGACAGAGACAAAAAGTAAATCAAACCTTCAAGTTTAGGTATAAATTAAAAAAAAATTAAAGCCTCCATACAATTTAAAATAATTTAAAAAACTACTCTAGTTAACACTGTTTTAAATAATATTACTTTCATTCACCTACCTTACTTACTTTTTTTTTAAATGATGAAATAACGAAATGGTTTCTACCTGAACCCGCACTCTACGCTGACAATTATAACAATAATTGTTATTACGCAGGGCGGTATATCCCTGTATAGCACATGGTAAACTACCATCTTGACTTTGACGACATGTTGGCGCAGCGGTCAGAGCACTGGCTGATGCGCTGGCGGTCGTGCGTTCGATTCCCGCTCACTGCAGATATTTGTATTGGTCATATAGATGTTTGTCGTGGTCTGGGCGTTTGTGCTTGTGTATTGTGTGTGTTTCCGGACCCCCGACACAGCAGAAAATCCTACTGGGGGCCGTCGAGTGTGAAGCGTTTATTATTAAAAAAAAATCTTGACTGCTCTCATCAGGCGAGGATTTACATCCTTATTTGAAGATCATCCTTTTTTCTACAATAATTGTTATTACGCAGGGCGATATGTCCCTGTACAGCACATGGTAAACTACTTGCTGTCTCCTTTTATCTTGGAATTTGGGGTATGAGTTTCCACGGGCACCACAAATGTCTCTCATAGGGTGAAATTAATGCCGGTAGGTATCAAAATAAAACAAATCATAAATTCGAGTAACAAATTTATTCTATTTTTATAAATACAGTGAATTCGGTCGTGAATTTTCATAATCTACATTACTAGAAATAAGGATGATCTTCAAATAAGGATGTAAATCCTCGCCTGATGAGAGCAGTCAAGATTTTTTTTTAATAATAAACGATTCACACTTGACGGCCCCCAGTAGGATTTTCTCCTGTGTCGGGGGTCCGGAAACACACACAATACACAAGCACAAACGCCCAGACCACGACAAACATCTATATGACCAATACAAATATCTGCCGTGAGCGGGAATCGAACGCGCGACCACCAGCGCATCAGCCAGTGCTCTGACCGCTGCGCCAACATGTCGCCAAAGTCAAGATGGTAGTTTACCATGTGCTATACAGGGATATACCGCCCTGCGTAATAACAATTATTGTTATAATTGTCAGCGTAGAGTGTGGGTTCAGGTAGAAACCATTTCGTTATTTCATCATTTAAAAAAAAAGTAAGTATGGTAGGTGAATGAAAGTAATATTATTTAAAACAGTGTTAACTAGAGTAGTTTTTTAAATTATTTTAAATTGTCTGGAGGCTTTAATTTTTTTTTAATTTATACCTAAACTTGAAGGTTTGATTTACTTTTTGTCTCTGTCAAGATTTCTTTGGCCCATAATTTTTTTTGTAGATGTTTTCTAAATTAAATCACATTTATTTTACATGCGCAATGTATTGATGATCAAAACAAAAAAAGAATGGCGTTGTTATATCAATAAACAAAAAAGATATGATAGTCAAATCACTAATTTTCGGCACTTTTTTCGAAAAATGAAAAAATAATCATAAAAAAAAATCCGTAACACTTTGCATATAGGTAAGTTAGCCTAAATAGGTTCCAAATGACCCCCCCTACCCAACATACCTCTATGGCTAACCATTCCCCTAACACCCTGTATTAAGGTAAACGTCTTATATCTTGTCTTATATATAAGTATATTTCAAATGAGGTAGGGCACAGCGGGAAATATCCTGCTCAAAATCTGGAGCAGCCCAACTGGGGAACTACCCAAAAGATCACAGCTAAATAATACTGCTTTCAAGTAGTGTTGTATTACTGTTGGTAAGTAAGGTAACTAGAGGTTCTGGGGGAGATTGGGGGTAGGGTCGACAACGCATTTGCGATGGTTGTAGACAGGTTGTAGTGTTGCAGGTATCAATTTTTGTACATTGCTGGAATATTTATTGGACAATTCAGTGTCAAAGATGATATTCAAGTCCTGTTATAATATGAGAAATACGAAATTTTGTGAGATTAGATGTTTGTAGTAACAAACATCTAATCTCACAAAATTTTGTATAAAGAGTACTTTCAAGCAAAAACTACAGAACTGGTTTTAATAAAACTTCGTACGTAGATAGTTTGATATCCAGAATATTCTAGGCTTCTCCGTCCCAAAATTTCCAGAGAATCAGATAATATGCAGGTGAAATTACGAGGCGCAGCTTGTATTGGATAAATATTTGAGCCAAGAATTGACACCAACTATATACAAAGAAAAAACGTCCCGAGTTCGAAAAAGAGTAATAACTCAACGTCAATGTCGTGGACGGGAATATATTGACACGATTTATTTAAATTCTTAGGGATGTTTTGTATGGACTTTGAAAGAAAAATTTTTTGTTCAGTTTTTACATTCAATATTGGAAATGTGCTCACCTAATGGTAAGCGATTACCGTAGCTTATAGATGCCTGTACCACCAGAAGCATTGCAAGCGCGTTGTCAACCCTACCCCCAATTCCCCCAGGAGCTCTGGTCACCTTACTCACCAACAGGAATACAACACTGCTTGAAAATAATTTATTTAGGTGTGATCTTCTCTTAGGTCGAGGTACTATCCCAGTCGGACTGCTCCATATTTTGAACTCCATATTTTTAAATATTTTAAGAATTTCGACATTTCTCTTTAGTATTGTATACCATAACACTGATTAATATCTTTGGTTTTACCTTTTTCCCCGCTTTATTCTACTCACGTTCTTTATCTTACTTTTTTCTGAGGTCTCTCTAGACGGTCGCTTTTTTAGTGATAACGTTGCCATAAAATATGTAAGTTTTTTAACTTATTCCTCTTTTCTTTTTTAAACTATGGTGTATAATAAATTATATTTCTATTTGTAAAGTGAAATTGCAGAACTTGTTTAAACATCTTCTGCTCGAATGGCTGACTAGCCTATTTTATTAGTAACATTAGCTTTTACTAACATTCAGAACGTAAAGATAAACATGGCAAGGATTTTCACATCTAATGGATCAGTTTGAAGAAAATCTAATATAAAAAAAAATCTTGTGTCACCACTTCAAATGGCTCTATCTACTTGTTTGTCCCACTATAAAAAAAATACACTTGCATTTACATACAAACACATATACGAATAACACATATACATATATACCTATCCATTTGGTCTGCTAATGTAAAATGCGGTTCATATCTCAAGCCAGTGAGTCAATATTTGAACTACAATTAGTGAGATAACAGAGATTTATGATAATTAATTGATGACAAGCTTTTATTTAAATTCCGTTGACCTAATAACTGTTTTGTAATTGATGGTTTACTTTCGAACTACTGAAACCATTTATTTATACAATGTTTGTATTATTCTTAGTATAATTATGCGATTGTGTTACAGATTATACAATTATCAATTTAAAATTTCTACCATTTCTGTTATAATACAAGATACGTGGAACGTTGCTACTAAAGTACGACTTTTATCTATGTCAGACTTTGTCAAAAAATTTGTAATTTTTCTATTTTATCGAATATTTTGTTTAGAAAGAAAATGAAAGTACATAACTTTAAGCTACAAAGAACTGAGATAGTCCAGTAGAATTAACTCGTAAAAGTAGAATAGTGGTTGTTAGTGTAAATATTACAACAGATGGCGCTGATTGTAATTGATTACATAATGTTAGTGCGCAAATCTCATAATAGATGGCGCTATGAAAAAGTAAATCGCGCTTATGATATTTTTCTGTAATAACATTCATATATATGTTTTTTACGGTGGTTAGGTACAAAGGTGTTTCATTATGTAATGAAACACCTTTGTCTATATAGTATTTTTTATTGTATATAGTATAGTGGTAGTATAGGTAGTTTGTATATAGTCTTTGTTATTGTATATACTATATAGTATAGTGGTCGTGGATACAAAACTTGACAACTCTAAATTCTCAAGTGGTGGTTTGCTTTAAAATTCGTCCCGTGCTTGGTATTTATTCTTGGTGTACCACACGTGCACCTGGAGAAGTTTTTACTCATATAATTACACATACCATTTGGTATGGGAGCAGAGAAAGATTAAGTTTCAACTGCCTCCTTTATAAGTGACTTAGAAGGTCAAGGCTTTGACCCAGCTATCGTAGATTTATAGGCTATTTTAAATGCACTAAAGTCGTGTAAGCAATAGCTTAGGGGCTGTCTCCACGAGCGAGCGTATCGCCGGCGATAGTATCGTCGTGCCACCTATTTCTATACACTCTCTATGGAGCTGTCTCCACGAGCGAGCGTATCGCCGGCGATACGCTCGCTCGTGGAGACAGCCCCTTAGTGGTTTTAACCAGGAGGCGTAGCCAGGATATATCTTGTTCAAAATTTAGAGCACCACGACCGAGGAATTGACTCAACCTTGATGATCACAGCTAAATAATACTTCTTTCAAGTAGTGTTTCTGTGGTTATAAAAGTAGCCAAAGCTCAGATGAAGGGTAATGGGTTAGGTACGTTCACTATTAATAAAATTAAAAAAAAATTAAAATAATGTTTGCTCATATTTTTGTTACAGAGGGAATTAAACGCAGTTGACTTCAAAGTGTCAGCAGATTTGAAGTTCGTCCTCCTCATCTCCGACGTGAGGCCTGGCTGGAGGCACGCTCGCCTCGCGAGATACCATGTGTATGATGTTATTACAAGGTAACTTTCTTGAGATTTATTTTTAAAAAAACATTGAAAAAAGGTGTACTTATGTACCTACACACGTAAGAAGTTATACTTTGCTAAGCTAACTTCAGGGTGTCGGTTTTTGTGACGGTGTGCGCGCGCATCGTAAAAATTTACTCTCATCATTTTTCCTTAATGTGCCAAAAAAAGTATAACTTCAAAAATAATTTCTTGAGCCAGTTTACTTGGTGTCCAAATTCAAAATAGAAGCATAGGTATCAAAATATGAAATTAAGAAATGAAATGAATATGTTTATTTCGCCATAAGGTATATAGTTATATACATATTTAACGAACGTCAAAAATATTGCGTGCGTACAAAGTACACATGTCTGAAGTGAAACTTCTTTGGCATAAACTAATTGAAAAAAAAACTAATTGAAAAATAATAAAAAAAGTAAAAAACTAATTTAAAATACAAAAAAAACAAATTGAAAAATAATAAAAAAACTAATTTAAAATACAAAAAAAACTAATTGAAAAAAAAACAAAAAGCAAACGTCACGCGGTGTTCCCAGGCGGTCACCCATCCAAGTACTGACCGCGTGACGTGTTGCCGCGTTAGCGGTCGCTCAAATTTTACCCCTCATGTGCCTAAAAAGTATGACTTCCAAAAGACAAGGTAGCAAACAATTTAAGAGAATTATCAAATTAATGTGAAAATGATCCGTTAGTCCCTAAGCTCAAATCCGATATCGTATCGATGAATGGAAGAACGCTCTTAACGAGATTAACCGTCGGGTACTTTCAGAAACCTTTGTCTGTCGTCATGGCAACCACTGGAACGTAATCACACTTGTAACCAAACACGTGCTACAATAACAAGATAATACGATTGTGTGGTTTTTGAATTTCGCTCAAGTCTCGAATTATCGTCTAACTTTGTAAATTAGATTGTGTACTTTGAAGTTTGAAGTGTTATTTGGTTTAAAGGTTGGATTATACATAATATTTAGTATAGGATAGGAAGGTAGGTGTTGGGTTTATTGCAGATACAATGAAGTATTTATTGAAGTTATACTTCTTTTGGCGCGTTAGAGAAAAATGATGAGAGTAAATTTTTACTATGCGCGTGTGGATACGAAGTAGTTCAAGCATGCACGAATAGATGCTGCTAGTTTTGCAGACAAGAAAGTAGTCTTTATCATTTCTAAGAGATGGCGTTGTGGACTAAAACAAGAAAGTAGTCTTTATCATTTCTAAGAGATGGCGTTGTGGACTTACTGTCTAATTATTAAGTGGTAGGTTTTTTGGAAGTATTTTAATAGTCTAGCTTGAAGTATAACTTCTTACGTGCGTACATAAGTACACACACACTTTTTTTTTAATTTTAAAAATGGTTCCTTCATAAGAAAAACGATGATACATTAGATGATTAGAGCAAGAGCTGTTGGGGGTACTGATCCCCCCCACAGATCAGCCCTGTGATGATGGGATGATCCCCCCACATGGCAAGCATTTGTATTGGCCATACTAATGTTTTCCGTGGTCTCGGCGTTTCGCGTTTGTGCTTGTGTATTTATGTGTGTGTTGCCGGACCCCTGACGAGGCGTTACAAAAAAAATACCTTAATAGAAGAGTGGGCGCCTTCAAATTAGCCGCGCGGCGGCAGCGCGTCTGCAGCGCTGCTGACGCGCGACGTTGTAAATGTATGTAAATAACAACGCGCGACAGCAGCGCGACAAATTTGAAGGCGCCCTTACGTGTATTATAGGTGTTTTTTTTTTAATTCTTTATTTTATTTAGGGACCTTTATAAGTAAATGTGGGTCCCATCATAACCTTATTCTAAGTCAGGGTTTCTTAGCCTTTTTCTAGTGATGGACCCCTTCAAAAATTTCAAAGAGTCTACGGAGTACGGACCCTTTACAAAAAAAAAAACACAACGATGCTTTACTTCAATCACCTTTTATTGTTTGCGATCAAACTTTACATAAAAATAACTATGTATTGAATTTTAATTTTTTTTTTTTTTTTTGTATCTTTTAAGTTGTACACAAAGTGTGTTAGTGTGATGGTGCGAGTCTTAGAACCAATGGTGCAGGTTCGATTGCCGCTAATGTTACTTAAAAATATTAGTCTTCCCATTAATTTATAGCATTGGTTCCGTTTGGATAATATTTCATCTATACTAATATTATAAAGAGGTAACGTTTATAACTTTGTTTGTATATACGGGGTAATCTTTGCAAATACTGATCCGATCATGAAAATTCTTTCACTCACAGAAAGCTACACTATTCAGGAGTGATATAGGCTATATTTTATTGTAATTGAACATAAAATTCAGTGAAAATAATAGTAGGTGTTACGAATCGCGCCATCTCTTGACGAACTGTAGGTACCAACTAAATAAACATCGATGTAAAATAGCAGCGGACGGCGCGCCGAACGACTATGTTCACGACGTTTACCAAAGTATACTTCATTTAAAAATTCATTATTATTCCGTAATAGTTAAATTTAAAAAACTTGAAACATATCAAATTACTGTAAAAATCTTTTAACGCCCAACGAAGTGGGCACAGGTCGGCTGGTGTCTTAATAAAAGGCCTTTGTATCGCTTGCGAGTTGCGGTCTTCATAATGGGTTTAAAATGTCGACAACGAACGATAATGAAATAATTAAATTTAAATCCTTTTTAACCGACTTCCAAAAACGGAGGTGGTTCACAATTCGATTGTATGTTTTTTTATTTTTATTTATGTTACCTCAGAACTTTTGAGTGGATAGACCGATTTCGATTATTTTTGTTTTAATCGAAAGGTGTTGCGTGTCATGTGGTCATATTTAAATTTAATTGCGATCTAACAAGTACTTTTTGAGTTATCCCTAATGTATACTTAATATTATAAAGAGGTAAAGTTTATAACTTTGTATATACGGGGTAATCTTCGCAAATACTGATCCGATCATGAAAATTCTTTCGCTAACAGAAAGCTACACTATTCAGGAGTGACAAGATAAAAGGAAAAAGATAAAAATATATAAAGATTTTAAATCAGCAGGATTTGAACCTGCGCCCTCTGACGTGCCGTGTCAACAATTCAATCTAATCAAGCATTATTATTTGCCTTAGAAATTAATTGGTGATTTTAAAACATTTATATTTATCTGATTTTCTGAAAATAGTGAGAGTGTATTGGAACATATCAAATTTCACCGTACCCTTCTTATGTGAAATGGATTATAACGTCCAACGAAGTGGGCACGGGTCGGCTAGTTATATATATTTTAATACGTGAAGCAAAAACTTTGTACACCTTTTTACGAAAATTGCGCGGACGGAGGAGTATAAAATTTCGCACACTTATAGTTTATATAGAGAAGAGCAGAATGCTAATTTTTTTTCGTAAATTATGTGTAAAAAATACATTAAATCAATAAAAAAACATTACACACACTACCATGTATTTGACACACACGCGTATATATACTATTTTATTTATTATTATAGAAGTATAATCTTTGACAACAGAGCCTTAGGCCTCATTTACGGAGACGCGGGGCGTCGTGCGTAGCGTGTGGCGTGGCGGAACGCACTAAATTCAAATGTAGGGCGTTGGATGAGTGCGTTTACGGAGAAGCGATTTTACACGCGTTCATTTTCAGACATTTTGACACACGCGCGACGTTACGCCACACGCTACGCGCAACGCCCCACGATTCAGCCTGTAATATCCCACTGTTGGGCATAGGCCTCTTCTCCATGTAGGAGAAGGACGCAACGCCCCGCGTCTCCGTAAACGAGGCCTTAATAATGTTCAAACTTATAATTTAAATTAATTGCGGTCGAGTTTTGACCACAGGGCGACCAGTAGAAATAATTTCTGCACTCGTATATTACCTGTCTTGAAAGTTTTCTCAGAAACGTACTGAACAAGAAGTGCATGACACATCTTTTGATTTATAGAGCTCGTGTGACATCAAATTTACTGTTTTATTTATTACGTACTTTCGTCATTGTAAATGTAAATAGTGAGTGTATTGGAACATATCAAATTTCACCGTACCCTTCTTAAGTGAAATGGATTTTAACGCCCAACGAAGTGGGCACGGGTCGGCTAGTTAACATTATAAATGTGAATGTCAGTTTGTTTTTTACGATTTCACGCGAAAACTACTCAACCGATCATCATGAAACTTTGTATACATATTCTTGGAGGTATTAGAAGTAACATAGGATACTTTTTATTTAAAAAAACCAATGCGAGCGAGGCTGCGGGTAAAATATAGTATCTAATAATTAATATTTAATTTCATTTTGAAACTAACGATGTCTCAGTGACGTTGCAGACGCCATTATACTAAAAAAAACATAGCTTGATCTCTGGGACATCTGTCAGTAATATGAAGTTCTGAATTTAACAGTGCGGACAAACGTACCAGTTAATGTCATACTTGATGGGCATGCTGTAATTAGCTCAGCATGCCCATAAAGTATGATATTGACTGGTACGTTTGTCCGCACTATTAAATTCAGAACGTCATAGGCGCGATTTTACTGACAGCTGTCCCAGAGAACAAGCTATGTTTTTTTAGTATAACTGAATTTAAACTTTTTTTCAGTAGGTCCCTGTTGTATTGTCACTTTGGAAACGCAATTTTATACTTCATATTTGAGAGTATTCCATAACAAGTTAAATAAGAAAAAGTTTTTATAGTGACAGTGAAATATCAAAACTTACACTCCTATGTCGATAGATTTATAGTTATATTTCAATACATATTAAACATAAATGAGAATCGAAACCGCAGGCTTTAGATTTGCAGTGATTTGGTCACCATTGTGATGACAGCGGTTAGTAATTGCTCTTCGAAGTAATATTCTATTCGATTTCGTGAGCTGTAGACGTCTATTGATTTAAAAATCCATTCTTCAAATTCCCTTCTTAAATTTTTTGATGATTTGGAGAACAAAATGTTACTTAAGATTCAAAAATATAATTAACACAGATATATTAAAGAGAGAGGGATTAAGGCCGGCAACGCGTCTATTGATTTTACCAGTGTCCATAGGGACCATGAGGCTACGGTAACTGCCAGTTTACCAATTCAGTGGTATAATAAATCGCTACCAGCTATTTGGGATGTAGATCCTGCAGAGAAAACCGACAAGAAACTCCGCAGTTTGTCTTTAAAAATATATAGTATCATCATACGATAAAAATATATCCGTATTTGTATCAATAATCTTTCTCACCAGGAACAAAATCCCAATATCTCCGATCGAAGATGACAGATCGGCTCCGCTGCTGCAGTACGCCGAGTGGGCGCCGACTGGTTCAGGCCTGGTCTTCGTGTACGACAACGATATCTATTACAAGCCCAAGGTGCTGAAGGCTCTGGTCTGCAGGATCACAAGCAATGGTAAGATCAGAGAGAATAATTCAAGCTCTCACACACACACACACACACACACACACACACACACACACACACACACACACACACACACACACACACACAAACACGCACACGCACACATATGATCACACGATTCAGCCTGTAATATCCCACTGTTGGGTATAGGCCTCTTCCCCATGTAGGAGAAGGATCGGAGCTTAATCCACCACGCTTCTCCAATGTGGGTTGGTGGATATATTCCCTACTATGAGTAACGATCGCTATCAGGTGTACATGATACACACACCCACACACACACACACACACACATAAATACGCATACACTATTGCACACGCTTTCAAATAATAAAATAAAACTTCTCGCAAAAATAATCTGTCATCGACCTTTTAATATGATACAAATTTAATATGATATATTAAATTTTAATTGACACATCCACATCCCGAAATAATAACTTTATTAAGCGCGACGAAAATGAAAATCAGAGTGATTATACAGATGAGTTGGATGAGACAAAATTAAGTAAAATGATGGTAAAATTGTGTTTGTTATCAAACAAGAAAAAAAAAGAATTTAAATCAACAACTAATAAAGAAAGAGAAAATCGTCACTTATTAAATACGCATTATTATGAACTAGCTTCTGCGCGCAACTTCGTCCGCGTGGAATAAGACCAATTCTGTCATACATGATTTGTGCGAAACTTTAACCGTTTACGCAGCGGAAGCTCTCAAAAGGAAAAAAATCCCGATTTTAAAACATTCTTCATTGGTGCTACGCTCCTATTGGTCTTGGCGTGATGATATATAGCCTAAAGCCTTCCCCGATAAATAGGCTATCTAACAATGAAAGAATTTTTCAAATCGGACCAGTAGATCCTGAGATTAGCGCGTTCAAACAAACAAACAAACAAACTCTTCAGCTTTATTATATTAGTATACAGATAACTCAAAAAGTACTAGTCAGATCTCAAAAAAATTTAAGTGGGACCACGCGACAAGAAGCAGCTTTCGAACAAAAGAATCATTAAAATCGATACACCCAGTAAAATGTTATTAGGTAACATAAAAAAATTATTCAAATTGTGAACCTCCTTCATTTTTTTGAGTCGGAAATGAATATTGAAGTTTCATTAAAATCAAATGATTGAGACTTGAGTTTTTTACCGGGAAATTAAAGTCCTTTAATAAATCTTTAGGAAAAAAAGTTTGTTAATTTTTTAAGGGAAATTCATTAGGAAATGAAATATTCAAACCATTTTACGCTTGATTGAGACATCAATCTTTTGATCCGTTTAAAAATATGGTTTCGATTACTTTTGGTTTTGAGGAAGAAATCATTTTTATTGGCCGTACAGATGTTTACCGTAGTCTGTGCCTTTGTGTTTGTTATGCATTTGTGCTTGTGTTGTGTACGTTTCCGGACCACCAATACAGGTAAAACTCTCCAGGTAAACACTGCTTGATGTATATATATATAAATGAATGTTTGTCTGTATGTCCCCTTTATAGAATCGTAAACTATGCATTTGATCATGTCATGATCTTCAGCAGTGTTGTGCATGAGCCCATAAAGGTTTCTGAGTTGGTACGACCAAAAAAAATTGCGTGCGAACAAAGTAGGTAGGTACACATGTCAGAAGTAAAACTTCTTTGGCAAACTAATTCAAAAACATTTAAAATACAAAAAACTAATTGAAAAAACAAAAAGCCAACGTCACGCGGTGTTCTAAGGCGGTCACCCATCCAAGTACTGAACGTCATGACGCTGCCGCGTTACCGGTCACTCAAATTTTACCCCTTATGCGCCTAAAGAAGTTTCACTTCAAAAAGTGAAACAACGTGCGCAGGGTACAGCTAGTGAGTAATAAATATATGCTCGAACGCTTAATGTTTTAACTAGGTATACCTACATATTGAAATAGCTACATAGTTACAGTGTGCAAGGCGTCTGTTTGCATTTCGCTCCCGTGCCTCACAAAGGTAATCCTGCGTTAGATCCGAGTTACATAAAGAGCTCTTCACACCTAACACGACGCAGTTAACGCAATCATGGCCTTGTATACACAATGCCATTAATTAATGATTACAGCAAACGCGTAGCGATGAGAGATGATTTAAGGAGACTTCAAAAAAAGGACTTTCTCATATTTATTATGAGGGATACCTCATAACTTTTTTACCGATTTTGGTGGTTATTTTGTTATTCGAAAGCTGGTGCTTATCTTGTCCCTGACGAGTGCTTTTGAGTTATCCCTAATCATGCGAATTTCATTGACAATTTTTTTTTCTACTACGTTATATTACTTTGGAACCGTTTTTTTTTTTTGATAACAAATACACATCTAACACAGCCCTACTGTAGTGTGTAAGTAGACGTTATATTATAAGTAATAGTGTAAGTATGTTAGAGTATGCACTTATATATAAAATGTATAATGTTTTATATGGGAGCTCAGTAATAAATCAGTTTCGTCGTTTTCATATCTCCGTTGACATAACCTTACGCCTACAACGGTGCGTTTATTGCCATCAGTGTAATGAGCTCCTAACAAATTTATCTTTCGAAACATTGTATTACGACAATAAAAGTCCCTGAAAAGCTACGTATCTGATTATATTGGGATGCCAATTCTTACGTTTTCCGTGAAAATTGCGTACCTCGTACTGGCAAATAAATTGATGGAAATTGAGCCCTTTTTTTGTAAAAGACTTTGTAAAGAATTCGTTATACCCACAGTTGGCTAACGAAATAGAATTTCTGTAGGTTCGTTTTATTTTTAAACCGAATAAAAAGACATATTAAAATATATATATATATATATATAATTAGGTCTTATATAATATCAATTGTACTGTGTTACTAACAGTTAGAGGAAGTTTGTGATATGTATGTTCATTCATCAAGCTGCGTCACGCCGAAAACAATTACCTAACTAAACTTAAGTAGCTAACCCAGCCATTTTCTATCGCCATACTATTTCGTGAATAGCCAATTCTTTATTTTAATAAAAGAGTGTGAGTGAAATGGTCAGAGCTCCTAGGCAGGGTTTGCGTTAGCGTCGGCAACGCGCTTCGATGCTTCTTGTGTTGCAGCTGCAGGCGTCTATAGGCTACAGGAACCGCTTACTATCAGGTGCCTGTACGCTTGTTTGTCGCATTTTTCGTCATTAATATTGAGTAAAATCATTGCAGGTATCCCAGGAGTCATCTTTAACGGCGTCCCAGATTTCTTATACGAAACGGAAGTGCTAAGACTAGACCGGGCGCTCTGGTTCAGCCCTGACGGCCAGACTCTCATGTACGTGACCTACAACGACTCCGAGGTCCAGCAACACAAGTACCCGTGGTACGGACTGGACCAGCAGGAACCGCCCGCTTACCCAACGATAAGAACATTGAGGTATCCTAAGGTATGTTTATTAACAAACACATACCATATTAATGTCTGCTTTCGGTAACAGCCACCCAGTGGCGGATTTACAAATATGCCGCCAGTAGGCTATTCAATTTTGCCACCCCTACCAAGCTCTAAAACTCGATACCCTATATCCTAGTACAGTCTAAAACTGCCAAGCGATTATTTCGGCTGACCTTGTGGGCATGGCCTTCGCCATTCATTTTCTAGATCTATATTATAGAATTTGCCGCCCTAGGCTCCAGCCTACTCAGCATACTGTTTAAATCCGCCACTGCAGCCACCTAATATAGATACACTATTTTGTGTAATAATTAATCCAATTAAATTAATACTGCACCCAGCTTGAAAGTTGGGTTACTCCAAAATGCGCCAATGGGCTAAACACTGTCCTGTAGAACTTATTATATCAGAGTGAAATTATAAAAAAAGTAAGTGAAGAAAATGCCTGACGGTTCTCCCGTGGAAACAAAGATCATTCTCATGAACTATTGTGTGTATGGCGTTCATTTGTTTTTGTATGTCTGATTTTTGAATGAAATTTGAAATTAATTAGAATAGAAACATCGATTCGAGATACGAAACGTGTTACATGAGTACAAAATTCCTCTTCCCCTAAGCCTTAGGCCTAGGACCTAATAGAATGTTTAACTAGCTGTGGATATTTGTTGAATACAGTATCCAACAGATTAAAGTTTAGATCACGATCACGATTCAGCCTGTAATATCCCACTGCTGGGCATAGGCCTCTTGCCCATATAGGAGAAGAATCGGAGCTTAATCCAACACGCTGCTCCAATGCGGGTTGGCGGGTACATTCCCTACTATGAGTAACGATCGCTATCAGATGTACATGATAACAACCGGGACCGACGGCTTAACGTGCTCTCCGAGGCACGGTGGGGAGACCCACAAGGACTGCAAAAACACCCAGACCACGGCAAACATATGTGTGACCAATACAAATGTTGTCGTGTGCGGGGATCGAACCCGCAACCGCCCGCGCAACAGACTGAAGTACAATGGGCGGACTTATGGCTATTTAGCCATTTCTTCCAGACAACCCAAATATATATTTCCTACTATGAGTAACGATCGCTATCAGGTATACATGATAACAACCGGGACCGACGGCTTTACGTGCTCTCCGAGGCACGGTGGGGAGACCCACAAGGACTGCAAAAACACCCAGACCACGGCAAACATCTGTGTGACCAATACAAATGTTGTCGTGTGCGGGGATCGAACCCGCAACCGCCCGCGCAACAGCCAGTCGCAATCCAGTGCTGCGCCAACGCGGCGTCCATTAAAGTTTATGACATATTAATCTTTTTTACCAATTCTACTATATTTATTAAAGATTTCTATTTACAAATATGACTCTAAAAGTTACAATTGATTAATTGAGGATAAAGAGGTCCTAATGGATGGATTCCCAATAATCTGCCAACCCGCATTGGAGCAGTGTGGTCGATTAAGCTCTGATCCTTCTCCTACAGAGCGAAAGAGGCCTATGCTCAGCAGTGGGATATTACAGGCTGAAGCGTAGATCCTAATGGCTTAATCTGAATCCTAATGTTAAAGTGTATTCGTAAATATGCTGGATAAACTTTAACCACAGTGGAAACATGCCCTAAGCGACTTTTGGCACGGCTTCCTAAACAATATGCGACCAAATATTGTTTACTTCTCGTCCCTTACTTAACTTTGTAGCTTAATTAAGCTACCGTTATTTGTTAGGTAAGAGGCTTACATAAGTGAAAAAGTAATTAGCTTGCGTTATAGCTATAAAGTTGTTAAATGTTGTGATTAAGATAACTTCTTCTTACACTGCATTATTATTATGGATTTTAAGGTAATGCATAATATATAGGTACACTTCAATTTATTTATTATTTATTTAAACGTTTTAGTACACCTATACAAATTAAAATAAAAAATGAAAAAAAAAGATTAAGGCGCATTAGTTACACAGTAATATATCTACCAGAAGTATATTTATGTCACCTAATTTTCATACTCGTTTCTCAAAATGTCTTGTTTTGTGTCGAGACGTGCATCGAATATGTTAAAGTGGATCTAAATATGGTATGAGGCTTTGAAAAAAGGTTTTTTTTTCTTCTGTATTTGCTAACTATATCTAATCTATACTAATATATAAAGCTGAAGAGTTTGTTTGTTTGTTTGTTTGTTTGTTTGTTTGTTTGTTTGTTTGTTTGAACGCGGTAATCTCTGGAACTACTGGGCCGATTTGAAAAATTCTTTCAGTGTTAGATAGCCCACTTATCGAAGAAGGCTATAGGCTATGTATCATCACGCTAAGACCAATAGAAGCGGAGTAAACGCCGACGAAGTCGCGCGCAGAAGCTAGTACTGAATATATAACTAAAAAGCCACTAAGCTTGCCTACCGTAGGAACAGATGATCGTGTGTGTATGTGTTATATTTATTATTTAGCCGTTATTATATTATTTATATAATCTGATGATCATTCACAGATATATATTTTTCCCCAGATGAACACAAATAACCCAGTGGCGACGATCTATGTCGTCAGCATCAAAACACCAAAGTTTCTATTTCCTCGCGCGATTCAGTTCAATCCTCCAGTTGACGAGAGTAAGTATTTCACAAATTATTTGCTTTATAAATAATAATACATTTATTAACTGAGGTAGGACATAGTACAAAATATCCTGCTCAAACTCTGGAGCTGCCCGACTGGGGAAGTACCTCGACCTTACGGAAGATTACAGCTAAATTATACTGCTTTCAAGCAGTGTTGTGATCCTGTTGATGAGTAAGGTGGCCAGAGCTCCTGGGGGGAATTGGGGGTAGGGTCGGCAACGCGCTTGCAATGCTTCTGGTGTTACAGACGTCTATAAGCTACGGTAATCGCTTACCATCAGGTGAGCCGTACGCTCTTTTGCCGACCTAGTTGAATAAAATGATATACATAAATAAAATGTTTCTAATGTATACTTTAGTATAAAGTCAAAAGTATCAAGTAAAGTAACTTTTACAACACTTGCTTTTTTTTAAACTAAGTTATAGTCTACATAATGTGTTCCACTCGAATTTTTTTTTATGCTAAAGTCGATATTAAAATTCCCGATTCTTGATAAATTCTCGTATTTCAGTCTAAGGATTTCGTTTAAGCATATTTTTTGGTTTGGGCTAAATACAGATAATAACTCTTATCTTAGCTATTTTGTAAAGGAACGATCTTCTATATCTATAACAGTATTAGTAAATATTTTCACAATTGTATAATTAAAATTTTCTCCAGGCTGGTACGTGCGCTGGTCTAGTTGGATATCAGAGCGGCAGATAGCTGTTCTGCTGCTTAATAGGCCACAGAACATTTCTATCATCAGCATTTGTAATGCGGTTCAATATAATTGTCAAGATGTAAGTAAAAGCTTGGTCTTTTTTTTTATTGTTTCTTATTTTTCAGCCAATGATAAGTGGACAACTTGATGTACAGAAGTTATGTTACTATTTACAGTCCAAGAAAACTTACTAATATCATACTTAAAGTCACGAAAGTAAAAATTAGGAATGGATAAACGGAAAATTACATCAAAGCTTTCTTATTTACCATATTCATGTAGAATTCGCAGAGAAATTATCATTTAGCTTTTGTGAATCTATTGTACGATTCGGATAGGCCTGTAACATCTCACTGCTGGACATAGAAGTCTTTCTCCATGTACGAGAAGGATTGGAGCTTAATCCACCACGCTGCTCCACTGCGGGTTGGCGGATATATTCCCTACTATGACTAACGATCGCTATAAGGTATGATAGCAACCAGGACTGACGGCTTAACGTACTCTCCGAGGTACGTCGAAGAGACCCATAAGGACAGACATCCGAACCTGAAAGAAGTATTTGTACAAATACAAATATCCATCCGGGAATCGAATCCGCAAATCGTAGTTGTTTTAGGCGCCTACTCGCACCACTCCACCAAGGCGTTTATCTTATACTATTAAACGAGCAATTCTTGTATATATATATATTTTCTGAATCTCTGAATCGGCTCCAACGATTTTCGTGAAATTTAGTATGCAGGGGATTTCGGGGGCGAAAAATTGATCTAGCTAGGATTCATTTAAAAAAAATGTCGTTTTATCCCTATTTTTAGGCAATGAAAAAATATCATTAGAATACGAAGCTTAATTTCACTACTGATAACATAGCTGTAATGGCGTAATTAGGAAATCGGTGGGTGTCAAATCGTTTTGACCCGGGTTCGAATCTCAGTCTCCAGATTAATTTTTTTTCTTTTTTTTTTAATTTCACTCGTGATTTATTATTTAAATAAAATTGAAATATAAAAATACCGAAAAAAAAAAAAAAAATGAAAATACCGAGCTAGGCTCGGTCACCCAGGTACTTACCTACTTACTTACCCAGTACCCTACTGTAACGTAAGCCTCATTCAGACAAATTAATGCTAAAACGTCAAGAATAAAATACGTCAGAGCGAATAATATATAATAAAATTTAGAAAAACAAGACAAAATTAATGGACCCTCTCGTTGCTACGAAAATAAATCAAGCGCAGAGGCGAGGTCGCGGTTGCCTTGTTTTATTTTACACTCCACCGGCTGCTTATTTCGCTTTTCTGATTATTATTTTTAGACCATCGATGATACGGTTCATAAATTATTATCAAATTTGACGATATTTCATGCAAAATATTTCGCTCAGTACTAAACAGGATACAATAAATATTTTACTGATGGGTAAAGGACTTTTTCTTATTTAACTTAAATAGAAAAAATGTTACGACTTCTATACTGAAAATTCGAGGATAATTTCAGTACCAAGAACTTAGTTACTAAAGCTACATTTAACATCAAAGTTTAATTGCTTGGTATAGATATTAAAATACATTTTGATCTATACTTAGACATATGACATATATACAGATGACAGATGTCGCTATCAGTTCACTACATCAGCTCCGCGTATTTTGTTGTATTAAAAATCGAGAAGTATTGCATAATAGTGTTTTAATAAGTGCAAGTGTTTTAATAAGTTGCATTTCACAAGTGTTATTGTTATCCAGGTCATATAGTGAGAATATATCATACTAGACTTATATTCAAATATAGACTTATATCGAACGGCTTTTAGTGTAAAATGAAGTTTCCGAAAAGTTTAAAATTATACTTGTGAGTTCTACCACGAAGATAAATATAGTAAATTAATGTAATCATTAAACTATCTATCATACACAAACTAATAGTGTTATAAATAGTGCCAAATAGTAACTCATAATAAACAGCTGTGAACTGCGGGTGCTTATAAAATAAATACAAATTTGCCGCAACGGTCGTCATACGGAATCTTACATACGAACTATTCATTAATTGACGTCAGTGTTGTCCTGGCCTAGCGGTGAATGCATTGGTTTTCTACCGTACATTCAGTGATTCCGAGTTCAAGACCAGCAAACCACAAAAAGTTGAAATTATAATTTTAAATTTTGTATATTATATTCGTCTTGAATACCACTTAATTATTACCTATCGGGTCCATAGTACGACTTCAATAAAACTTAGAGATGAAGTTTAGTTGTTGCAAGTCGACGCTAGTTGGCGGCGCTGGTACGTTGACGTGCTCTAAGTGTAAGCGTCATTATCATCATCAATGCATTGACCCTACCACGAGCAAACACGATCCAGGTCTGAGTACGGGTACCGCGTGGGTCTGTCCGAAGTGCTCGTTGGATATGCCGAGGCAAGTTAATACTGATAACACGCCGGTGAGGGGCCTGCGTACTACTACGTATCAGTCTGAGTCGAGTGGAAACATTAATCTCCGTAGAGGTGCTTCTTGCGCTCAATCACCAGGCGATAATGAATTAGAGGGTTCCTTGTCTCCTGATACCGTTAGACAGATATTTGCCGAGGAGTTTTCTAAAATTAAACATGAACTCACCTCAACTTTTATGGATAGACTATCTTCTGACTTAAAAGGGTTAAGAGAGGAGTTTTGCAGTTTGAAAGACTCCGTAGCCTTCATTAACACCAAATACGATGAAATCAGTACAAAGCTCAACAAACTCGAATCTAATATTAAACAATTGTCATCGGTAAATTTAGAGGTACAATCGACTAGGTCTGAGGTTGAGAATTTGAAGGCTGCGTGCGATATTCGAGATCAATGGGACAGACGGTCTAACATTGAAATATTTGGTATTCCGGAGAAAAAAGGCGAAAATCTTATAACACTGTTGAGGGATATTACGGAAAAGGCTTCTTTTCACTTGGATCCTTCTAAAGATATAGACTTTGTTACTAGAGTATCATCTAAGAATAAAGACAAAGATATGACGAAACCAATAATTGCACGCTTCATTAGTAGATATAGAAAAGACGATTGTCTAGCACAACTGCGAAAGCTGAAGATTACAGCAACGGACTTAGGTTTTACATCTGGAAAAATACCTATTCATTTCAATGACCACCTTACTAGTAACAACAAAGCTCTTTTGAAACGTGCTAAATCTATCACCAAAGAAAAACATTATAAGTATGTATGGGTTCGGAATTGTACTATAATGGCTAGACATACAGATACCAGTCATATCATTCATATCAACAGCGAAAAAAATTTAAACAAGCTTTAATAAATGTAATATGTAAACACTTGTATTTTGTGAGTTGCAGGTCATTTCTCTTTCTTATTTGTATTTTAATTTGTCTCATGGTTGCGTTAGGATACATTTCTTTTATGATGTTGAAATGTTGTTGTACTACTGAGATTCAAATATTTGGAGTTAAAGTATTACATAATACTTTTTATGTGTGCGTGTTGGGTCGATTTTCCAATGCTCAAAAAGGGTTTATTCATCATAAATATATATTTAGTTTTTGTTGTATCTTAAAATATTCTTATATATTTTTATTATATTATATTTTTACATTACATAAGCGTTTTATTACAATTACTTATACTGTGGCTGTAATATACTTGATTGTTAATGGTAGAAATGGCTATGTTTAATAATTTATTGGTTTATTATCAAAACGTTCGTGGACTACGTACAAAAACCAATTCCTTTTACAGTAATCTTTTGTCGTCAGAGTACGATATAGTTGCTTTAAGCGAGACATGGCTTCATCCAGGTATATCCGATATGGAGGTATTCGATAGCCGCTATTGCGTGTACAGAGCAGATCGTAATTACGACCAACGTGGTGTTACCTTGGGCGGTGGCGTTCTTTTAGCTATCGATAGAAACATCCCGGTTCGTTCCTCTCGTGCTATAGACACATTAGGGGGTATTGCTGAAATAATTGAGGTTACTGTAGAAATTAATAACAAGGTATTACATATTTATTGCTGTTATTTCCCCCACCATACGCAACAGTACGACGCTTTATGCGAGTTCTTTGACAAAGTTTCTGCTGCCGTCACGGAAAACTCGGAATCTGATTGCTTAATATTGGGTGATTTCAATATTTCACATGCGCGCTGGCAGAGTACCGACTCGTCTATAATGAAATTAGAAAGAAATCAATACAATGATAAGTTTATTGCTGCTCTAATGTCATTCTTAAGCTTCATAGACTTAAATCAATTTAATGGTATTTTCAATAATAGTAATAGAATTTTAGACCTGGTTTTGAGTAATCTTTGTTGTGAGTCAGTTCACTGTAGCGATGCTATGGTGGAGGAAGATCTGCACCATCCTGCATTGGAAATAAAAGTTCACTACCCACATGGCGGGTTAGAACCGCAGCCACGGATTGTGCGACTGTTTCATAAGGCCAACTATGAGGATATAAATAGAGCGTTGAGTACTTCTGATTGGGAAACAATGTATGGGACAGATTCTATTAATGATGCTGTGGAGATCTTTTATAATATACTGGAGGAAATAATTGTAAAATACGTCCCACAGAAAAATTCTAGACTTAGGGATCACTATCCTCCTTGGTTTTCTAGATGTTTGGTTAAAATAGTAAAAGAAAAATCCAAATACCATAAAAAATGGAAAATCTACGGCCGACTAAGTGACTATGACTCTTTTCGCTTACTACGAAAACGGCAGAAAAAAATACAGGAGAGTTGTTACAGAAGTTTCTTGCTTGCTAATGAAACGAATATTAAAATTAATAGTAAAAATTTCTGGAGTTTTGTGAAATCCAAAAAGGCCGCTCCAGGTATTCCCAATTCTATGACGTATAATAATATATCTTTCACTAATGGTAGCGATATTTGTAATATCTTTAACGAATACTTTAAATCTGTTTATGAGCCAAGTTCAACTTATTCTATTTCCACGAATTACCATAGTGCCAATAATGGTTTAAATAATATTTGTCCAATAGGTTCGATTGATACATCAAGGGAAAACATACTAAAATATTTAGGTGCATTAAATATTGCTAAAGGATCTGGTCCTGATGGAATTCCTCCAGTATTTTATAAAGCATGTAAGGAACAACTCGCTAATCCTTTAAGGTTTCTATTTAACAAATCTCTCATGAGCGGTATCATGCCTAATAAATGGAAGGAATCTTTCATCGTCCCTATTTTCAAATCAGGTGATAAGCATAATGTTACTAATTATAGACCCATTTCCAAAATTAATACAATTGCTAAAATGTTTGAAAAAATTATTTACGATAGCATTTTACCTCAAATTAGACCGTTTATCATTCCTGAACAACACGGATTCGTTTCTAAAAGATCAACTGAAACTAATTTATGCGAGTTTATTCACAGAATTGGCTTTGCCATGGACCAGGGTTTTCAAGTTGATGTTATATATACAGATTATTGTAAGGCTTTTGACAAAATATCGCACGAAATTATACTAAATAAACTTATGGCGCTCGGAATTCATGGTGACCTCCTGCGTTGGATTGATTCCTACCTTCGTCATAGAAGTCAGGCAGTAACCGTCAAGGGCTACTGCTCGTCTTTTGTGCCCGTTACATCTGGAGTACCACAGGGTTCGCATTTGGGGCCATTGTTATTTAACTTATATATTAATGATATAATGTGTAATATTAAGACATCCAATGTTCTTCTTTATGCGGACGACATGAAAATTTTTTCTATTATCAAATCCCAAAATGACTGTTTGCTCTTGCAACATGATTTGAACAATATTTGTTTATATTGTGATTCAAATAGTCTTAATTTAAATGTAAAAAATGTCATGTTATAACGTTCACTAGGAAACGACAACCTATAATATTCAATTATAATTTAAATAATGAAATTGTAGAAAGGGTTTCCGTTGTCAGAGATCTGGGTGTATACGTTGATTCTAGGCTAACTTTCGATTTTCACATAGAGTATATCGTCAATAAGGCCTACCGAATGTTAGGTTTCATTCTGAGAGTATCTCGAGAATTTAGGTTTGTCTCGACTTATGTACTCTTATACAAATCATTTGTGCTACCTATACTTGAATATGCTTCAGTAGTTTGGAATCCCCAATATAAAAAATATATTAATAAGATCGAAGAAATTAACAAAAAATTCTTGAAACATCTGGACCGCAAAAATAAATTCCTTTTAAAAACCAACTTGAATGATCAGCCTATTCAAACATTATATGCTCGACGACTGGAAAGGGATCAGTTCTTTTTATATAAAATTATTAATAACTATATTGATTCTCCCTTTCTCTTACGTAACATTGATATAAAATGTCCACGTATAAGTGCTCGATCTAAAGAGTCGTACCATATACCCAAAACCAAAACCAAGTATGGTGGCAACACGTTCATTCCACGCGCAACCTCATCTTATAATAAACATTTTAAAACAATTGACCAGTTCTGTTACTCACTTAATTCTTATAAGAGTAGGGTTAGAGAATTGACTTGCAACAAATCTGGGTAACGTGTATGATTTATTTATTTACTTTTTGTTTTTTTTTTTTGTATTGTATTGTTTTGTAATATTTCCTTCTTTGCCTGTAATTTTAGTTTGAATTTGCTTTTTAATTGTTACTGTTAAAATTTTCTTTTTTTTTAAATTTTTAAACAATAATGTATTTTTACTTTACTTTTAGCGAAAGCTGATTGTGTTTAAAATTTATTTGTGGACACAGTTTTGGTTTATGTTTTATGTTTATAGATTTAATTGTGTGTGTTTATTTTAACTGTTTGTGTTCCTTAAAAATAAAAATAAAAAAAATAAAATACTATTAGTTTTAAGGTTTCAATTAACTCAGTATAAATACTGTACCACCAAATTATAACTAAAAATAAATATTAGTTACTAATAAAATTAAAATTTCTTTTCAAGATTATATAAACGATAAAGAATTGTGGGTTCAGTAGCATTGTATTTAATGCAAGACAGATATAACAATTATTATGATAAAAGAGAGTTTTTTTTAAGCGGTAACTGCGGAGCTACTTACCTATTCTTTTCTGCAGAATCTACTTGTACGTTCCGAACCAGTGGTATTTTCACTTTAACTAGTAATATATTTATTAAAAACAAATATAATTTTAATTTACAAAATGATAATTCAAATGTACTTTTGTAGCTCACTTAAATTTATTAATTTTTTATTATGATTCAATGATATTGTTATTTCCAGATTTATAGAGATGAATCAGATGGCACGCGTTGGTCTGGTCTCGGATCAGATCCAGTGGAGGAGGACTGTGGGTGGTGCGGAGGGGGTGCCCTCGTTGGAGGAAAGAGTGGCGTGTTCACCACCGCGCCCATTACGGACCAGGGAGGTATATGGAGACATGCCGTCCACCTGACCCAGGATACCAGGACAACCATCACTCAAGGAAATTTCGAGATTACGCAATTGATTGGATGGGATGAGAGACGAAGACTTTTGTGAGTTATTTATTTATGTATTAAACGTTATTTCCCGTTTGTAATATTATATTTTTTATTACTCAAAAAAAACCCAAAACGTGAAAACTTTTTTAATATGAATGTTATTAATTTACTAAAAACTACTTACTACTTAAAATTTACTAAAATTATATACATATAATAAAGCAAAACAATTAATACGTTTTCACTTAAAAATTAATTAAAAATTAAAAAATAAATAAATGGGAGTATTAATTTTTGTTATATAATCTATATATATAAAAGAAAGTCGTGTAATCGTGTTAGTTACACTATTTATAACTCAAGAACGGCTGAACCGATTTGGCTGAATATTGGTAGGGAGGTAGCTTAAAACCAGGAAACGGACATAGGATACTTTTTATCTCAATTGGACCCGGTAGGTGGCGCTGCTCGGTATGTAAGCAATCAAATTTGGTAGATGTTTTCCGGGCAGGACAACTTCTGCCGGGTCCGCAAGTGAAACATAAAATAACTTCTTAACAATGACACTTCCAGTTGCGTATATTTCTGTTAACTTGTGCATAGATACTTTAATCCTACTCTACATATTGTTAATTCCTTGTCTCAACTAAGAATTGTTTAAATTGTATTGCGATTAGAGATTGCAGCCCGGTATGTTTTTCAACGCGGCCGGGCCCGGTTGCATTCGTCGCCAACCCGGGCCGGCCGGGTTATGTGTTAGCGATGAAACCTAAGTATTTTATGAAAATTTTCTCTATATGAATGAAAAAACACAATGATTCAAGGTTAATATTTATTTCAAACTGGCTTATGAACAATTATCACAATAATCAGCCTCACTCAAGTCTCAAAATCGCACTTAATACAGAATTTATTACTTTTACTTATGGACGGAAAAGTAACATTAGTATTAGTAATTATTAATTTTAATAAATTTGGATAAGCAGGTTTTTCTCTTTACTCCTTATAGTGTCTATGTGAAAACATAGTATTTAAATAATTGTGTGTGCTCGCAAACAAAAACAACCGACTTCAATTACATCGACATGTAATACAACATAATAAGACGAAAAAATAGTCAAGTAAATACGCGCTATTAAAGATTACTCAAAAAGTAGTAATCAGATCTCGATCAAATTTAAACAAGACTAGAGACAAGTATTGGCCTTCGATTAAAGTAAGAATCATGAAAATAGATAAACGCAGTGAAAAGTTATGCGGTTTAATACGAGATACGATATGGCACAGTCAAAACTCTTAATCAGTCAAAAGTACTATTGACTAGCGAAATCAGTCAAAAGTAGGGGGAGGGGGGGCACTTTGATACACGGGGCACATTGATACTCTACTCATATTTCATAACCGATAAACATTACGAACACCGGCACATCACTAGAACGCTCAAGGACAAGCACTATAATGGCAGTTGTGACGGCCCTCGCTGAAAGTTCGCCGCTCGGCTTCGACAGGTGTAAACGTGTGTGTGCTGCCACTTACTAAAATTTTACGCGATATGTGAACATGTATTACAGTCAAGTTATTAGTAGTTTTTATGGTTTTATTTTACCAAAGGTAAGTGATTGTATACAAGGGCGACTTTAAATAATGTTTTAAGCAAAATATTCAAATGTAAATTAATAAATTAATTTTTTGTAAAAAAACGTCTATTGGGGCACTTTGATTCAGTAAGGTGCAGGGCACAATGATACGTATCAATCTGCCCCTTTAAAAAAATTCTTATGATTTTTTAAAATACAATGTTTTCTTTTTTTTTTGTAGAAAATGGTCCGCACATATAAACCCAAAACTAACAGAAAATACATTAACAAAGAGAACGTAAAAGATGCTATACGCGAATTACTGTCAAAGACTTCATCCATACGCAAAGCGGCTAAAAAATATGGAATCAAAGCTGCAACCTTACAACATCGCATAGAAAAGTTCAGGCAATCATTTGGAGCAACCAGGACTTCATCTTCTACACATACAGCATCTTTATCACCAGCAGCAGCACCGTCTGTGGAGGTCACAAGCAGAATCGTCTTCATCGCATGGTGAATTACCATCATCAGATTCTGCTGGTGCACCGTCATCGAACATCTATACCATTATACAAGCTTTTTCAATAAAACAAGAAAAAGCATTGACTAAATATTTATTAAATTGCAGTAAAATTCACTACGGTCTTACCCTGAAGCAGCTTTGGACTTTGGCGTACGAGTACGCGGAATCCTCTGGGTGTAAATATCCTAAATCCTCGAAAGAAAACAAATGCGCTGGAAAAGATTGGGCAGCAAGCTTTAGGAAAAGGAATCCAGAATTGAGTCTCCGAAAGCCAGAAAATACAAGCGCAGCAAGAAGTTTTGCTTTTAATAAAACTGCTGTAAACCAATTCCACGACAATTACGAACGTGTAATGAGGAGATACAATTTTACTCCCGATCGTATAATAAACTTAGACGAAACAGGCATAAGCACAGTCCTTCCTACCCCTAAAGTTTTGGCTGAAAGGAAACAAAGACAAGTAGGACAAATAGTTGCTGCTGAACGCGGGGAGCTAGTGACTAATTGTGTTTTTTTTTTCATTGTTATCTATACTAATATATAAAGCTGAAGAGTTTGTTTGATTGTTTGTTTGTTTGTTTGTTTGTTTGTTTGAACGCGGTAATCTCTGGAACTACTGGGCCGATTTGAAAAATTCTTTCAGTGTTAGATAGCCCATTTATCGAGGAAGGCTATAGGCTATGTGTCGTCACGCTAAGACCAATAGGAGCGGAGTCCACGCCGACGAAGTCGCGCGCAGAAGCTAGTTTGTAAAATAAAGTTGATTTGTGATCTCATTCAATCATATGTTTTTTATTTGTTCATTTTAAGCTATAAACCAGTAAAGATGGTTGAACATTTTATAGTTCTTCTGGTTTTCAACTAAGCATCAAACTGCCCCACCCTATGTATCAAAGTGCCCCGTGGGCGGGGCAGAATGATGCAAAACCGTTTTTTCATCAAATCCAAAATAACTTTATTACTGATAACTTTTAGCGGGTATTTCATACCAAAAATTTAAACTGAATAGTTGAGCTATCCATACATCAAAATAATTATTGAAATATGACGCTTTAAGTCCGTCAAATTGGGTTTTGAATTTTTGTGCATCAATGTGCCCCCTCTCCCCCTACTTTTGACTAGACAAGTTGGTCAAAAGCAGGGCTGCCAGATGCAAAAAAAGTGTGATCGTACGCCAACTACAAAAAAATCGTATGCCAAGGAAGTTTTGAAATAAAAAGATCGTACAGCCTTTTAAGTATTAAGTTCTTATTATAAATTATCAAAATTCGTTTATTTTTAGAAAATAAACGCAATAAAACTATTTGTTAGATAAATAAAAAAGTTCTGTAGTCATTTTTTTAATAAAAGAATTTTTGGTTCGTTCCTTCTTATTAATTTGCTTGGCTAATAATGTGCCCTTAAGTGTACCATTGGATAAACTGTTTTTACGTTTTTTTTTTTTTTTTGATTAAATTAACTTTTCTGAATGTTCGTTTACTATCTGCACTAGAATGGGGCAAACATAACAAATTTAAAACAAATTGAGCCAGTGTCTTATAACTTTCAAATTGTTTTTTGATT
The DNA here is from genome assembly GCA_905220545.2 of Melitaea athalia. Classification (NCBI taxonomy): domain Eukaryota; kingdom Metazoa; phylum Arthropoda; class Insecta; order Lepidoptera; family Nymphalidae; genus Melitaea; species Melitaea athalia. The sequence goes on from HG992201.1 coordinate 1,085,200, forward strand.
ACGCTCCAAAACTTGCTGGTATTCATAGTATTAAGTAATAATAAATTTTATCCAAAGTACCTATTAGGTTTTTGACAAGTCACAATTATTACCGAAAGAAAGTTTCGTAAGAATGCAAACAAATACAGCAGAGTCTTCATTCAAGTAAACCATTTCATCACGCGTTAGGTAGTTGGAGAATGCCCCGAAATTCATGCTTGTCGGTGGATGACGTTTGTTTTATTATGAAATATTTCCAGGTATATAAAAAATCGTACATTTTGCGTACGATCTTGGTCTAGCGATCGTACATGAGTAAAAATGCCAAAAAATCGTATGAGTACGATTTAAATCGTATATCTGGCAGCCCTGGTCAAAAGTGGTTTTGACTGAAAATTATTGGTTATTAGTACTTTTGACTGCAAATTTGCGGTTAAAAGTACTTTTGACTGACGCTCTCCGTCAAAAGTAGTTTTGACTGCAAAAAAGCGTCAGTCAAAAGCACTATTAACTCTTAAACTCTATTAACTCTTAACTAGTTTAGTTTTAAGTGCAAATTAGATAGGTTAGGGTTATTTTTTTTTTTTTTGTTTCTGTGACAAAAATATGCCGATAAACAGTCTAATATTGAAATTAGATAGGTTAGGGTTATTTTTTTTGTTTCTGTGACAAAAATATGCCGATAAACAGTCTAATATTGAAATTAGATAGGTTAGGGTTATTTTTTTTTTTTTTTTGTTTCTGTGACAAAAATATGCCGATAAACAGTCTAATATTGAAATCAGATAGGTTAGGGTTATTTTTTTTTATTGTTTCTGTGACAAAAATATGCCGCGACCACCTTACTTTTTAAGAGTTTTGACTGATACAACCAGTCAAAGCCACTTTTGACGGAATCATTTAGTCAAAAGTACTTTTAACCAGCTCCATTGGGTAAAAGTACTTTTAACTGTAATTTTAGTCAAAACCACTTTTGACCAACTTGTCTAGTCAAAAGTACTTTTGACTGATTTTTTGCAGTCAAAACTACTTTTGACTGATTAAGAGTTTTGACTGCAACAGATATAACGATACGATATACGGTCGAAGAAAAAGTAGTCAAGTAAATACGCATTATTAGATAACTCTAAGTACCTACTTGTCAGATTTTAATTAAATTTAAATGTGACCACATGACACGCAACACCTTTCAGTTAAAATAAAGTTCATCGAAATCGGTCCACCAAGTCAAAAGTTCTGATCTAACATACATTAAAAAAAAAAAAAAATTCAATCAAATTGAGAACCTCCTCCTTTTTGGACGTCGGTTAATAATAAAATAATAACGCAGCTTAAGGTACTAAACGTGTCATAAAGACTTAGATTAGATAGATAGATAAACTTTGGTAGCTTTGTTAATAATTGTTATAAACAAAACAAATTCTTGTTTGCTAAAAGTAAAGTATGTTTTTTCTTAAACTTTGGCTAATAAGAGCTTAGACTAGTGAGTGTTACTATTACTAATTGACCAAATAGCGAAATCTTATATGATAGGTGTACTGTAACTGTAAACAACCAAACTTGTATAGTCGCGGTTTACGTACCGGGTCCGGTGACCGGGCTCGGTAAGAATGGCCGGGCCCTAAAAGGGCACCGGGCCCGGTTTGCAATCTCTAATTGCGATGTACCCAACGAATAAATTGTTTAATTTTAGTTTTTGTAATTTGTCATGTAAGTGAATTGTATTCTTTTGAGAATTAAATGATATTTAACCTTATTATTCCTTCTAGGTATGTAATAGGAACGGCACCAGACAAGGCGGGCGAGAGGCACGTGTACCGAGCGTCGGTCCCGGCGGACGGCTGGCCGCCGCCGCCGGCCTGCGTCACGTGCCCGGGCGCCCAGCTCGACACCACGGTCGAACCCAGCACCGAAGAAACGGTGAGTTACAAGAAGCTATTGAATCAACTTTACGATTCAGCCTGTAATATCCCACTGTTGGGCATAGGCCTCTTCCCCGTGTAGCAGAAGGATCGGAGCTTAATCCACCGCGCTGCTCCAATATGGGTTGGCGGATATATTCCCTACTATGAGTAACGATCGCTATCAGGTGTACATGATAATAACCGGGACCGACGGCTTAACGTGCTCTCTGAGACACGGTGGGGAGACCCACAAGGACTGCACAAACACCCAGACCACGGCAAACATCTGTATGGCCAATACAAATGCTGTCGTGTGCGGGGATCGAACCCGCAACCGCCCAATCCCCGAATCAACCGCCCCGAATCAACTTTAACAATGACATAAATTTTTAGGTAAACGCTTTGCTTTTAGTATTTAGATTTTTGTGAAGTGTAGCTCAGAATTACTGCGTCATTAATAGGGTTTTAAAATACTGCCAAATAACGAATAAATCTTTTTTTAAATAAAAAATAATTTGTTATTTTTTTATGTATATGTATTTGTATTTTTTGTCATGTTAAACAAATTTATACCAGCTGAAATGTTAAGCTATCGACAGATTCGTTGTATGAATGAAGAAGAATCAGCGAGACATGAATGTTCCTCGTTTAAACATTATCTAACTATCTTTTAAAAGTAATATAGTAAAAGTAGTATAGTAGACGACGCGTTGGCGCAACGATCACAGCACTGGTTGCGCTGGCAGTTGTGAGTTCGATCCCCGCACATGACAAACATTTGTATTGGCCATACAGATGTTTGCCGTGGCCTGGGTAGTTGTGCAGTCCTTGTGGGTTTCCCGTGGGGGGCCGTTGAGTGTGAGGTTTTTTATTATTATTATTATTTTATTATTTAACAGGTATATGACAACGCGACGTCCTCGCTGCCCGCGTGGCCGACGTCGACAGTGTTGCCACACGTAGCTGATGAGAACGACACTCTACCAACCGACTGTCTGTACAATCGCGTCATGTTTAGTAAAAACTTCTCCTATTTCGTTCAGGTAAAGTATTTAAATTCCATTATGTAGTATTGAAATATTATGTCTTGTGTATTTTTTCTCCACTGGTGACAAGAGAGCTGGTGCATTTTTTGCCCAGAGAATCGGCATAGCGATTCATCGGGGAAATGAAATGCTGGCAGCATTTTTGGCACTATCTGTAAATATTTATTTCTTAAGATAAGAATTGTAAATATGTAAAATATTGTAAAATTTCGGAATTGTTTAGTTTCTTATTATTTTCTAATGTTTACGCGAATTTCACTCATTATAATGAAACAACTTTTTCGGATTTTATCGCGGTTTATAAAGTTTTTTAAGTGCCCGACGTTTCGGATACTTTACAGCGACCATAGTCACAGGAGGACGTCGTCGTCTAGGAAGCACGAAAAATCCGAAAAAGTTGTTTCATTATAATATGTAGTTTTTCCTAATATCTCTTCCCCAATTAAAGAGGCCTCAAACTTAATAATCTGAATTTAAAATTTGATAAAAAACTAATCATTTCTTTTTTTCCTTTATATCTAAAATGTTTCTCGATTTATGTAATTAAGATCGAAATTCATCTTTTTATTAAAGATAATTTCACAAATTCTCATTTCTATTGCGGAGAGTCCCATTGAATCAGGTGCATAAACGTTAAGACTTCAAATTCGTAATTGGTTGGTCGAAAAATCAGTACTGCTCAATTTTTTTCGAAGTTTTATCGTTTGAACACTCAATTCTATGAGACTTTCCGCAATTGTCAATTTGAATCTCCTGATTTTTTCATCACGTTCTGGTGTAATAGGTGCAGGTGCCTTGTCGGCGGCGCCTAAACACCGACAGTTGCGGTTTCGATTCCCGCTTGGAATGGATATTTGTATTGATACAAATATTTATTTCCGGTCTGGTTGTTAGTCCTTGTGGGTCTCACCACCGTGCCTCGGAGATCACGTTAAGCTATCGGTCCCAGTTGTTATCATGTACACCTGATAGCAATCGTTACTCATAGTAGGGAATATATCCGCCAACCCGCATTGGAGCAGCGTGATGGATTAAGCTCCGATCCTTCTCTTACATGGGGAAGAAGCCTATGCCCAACAGTGGGATTTTACAGGCTGAATCGTGAATCGTGATGTTTCGGTGACGTTGCAGACGCCCATCACATAAATACGTAATGTTCGTGATGGTTGTCAGGAGTGCCTGGGCCCCGGTCCCCCGGCCACGTTCGTGTGCGCGGCGGGGGGCGCCCGGCGCGCGGTGCTGTGGGACGGGGCGCAGCTGAGGAGCAAGTTCGCAGCGCTCGCCGCGCCGCAGGCCAAAGTCTTCAGGGTCGAGGTGAGCATGCAGCTCAATGCATCAATATGTTCTTAAACTATTCAAAGTTTTATTACTTTTGTTAGCCATTTATTTTAGTATTTTATTCGCCACGTCTAAGCAGCTACTTATCTAGTTGTTTGGAGCGCATTTTAAAGAAACTACCTTTTAGTAGGTTTCTAGTTCTTAAGTAATTGAAAATTATTTACTGCTATGATTACCGGGTATTTTAATTTGTTTATAAAATTTGTGATTGAAAGTGACCTTACATAATATATTAAGTTAAAGTCACTTTTCAATTTGACGACTCTGTATGAAATATGACAGGGAGAAAAAAATAGCCCTTGACGAGTTTCTTGCCGGTTCTTCTCGTTACAAGGTCTCCCGCCGTAGGATTTGCGAACCGATGGCGTAGCTTCATTGACGTTCACAAGTGCTGTATCAGCCTAAAATGAATAAATTATTTGAATTTTGAATTTTTATGGTCTGCATGCAAGCATGAGGATTAGTTTTTTTTATAACATACACACAGTTATCTATTCCTAACACTGACCTAACTTTGCTTACTGTGTAAACAACTTAACGCTTGTGTTGTAGGTGAACGCTGGCTGACATAGCTACATTTTTATAATTATATAAACTAGCGACCCGCCACGGCTTCGCAGGGGTGCAATGCTGATACTAATTAAAAAGTATAAAATAAATATTTGCAATGTAAGCGCAAAACAATGTCTTTATTTACGACATCACATTAGAAACCTCTAAAACTATGAGAGTTCCGCTACTATATTATGTTTATATCATACATACAAACCTTCCTCTGGAATCATTCTATTTAATAAACTACTTATACGTACTTTTAAAGATCTAACCATAAGACAGCGGAAAGGGACTTTGTTTTATACTATGTAATGATTAATACATAATATATCGCACTAAATGTGTACCAAATTATAGGTGCAAGCGCACAGAGAGGCGCGCGTTCGACTCCTCCTGCCGCCCGGCCTCCGGGACACTGATGACCTTCCACTGCCATTAGTTTTACACGTGTGAGTTGCATTATTAGATACTTTTGTGCGTATTATTAGGGACCAAAAAGTACTCTTCAAATCTTGCTCAAATGAACACTCTTCATACGAAAGCCACCGGCTTTAAATTAAAAATAGAATCATCAAAATCGGTTAGACATTAAAGAATTCAGTCGAAACTTTTTTTAAGTCGTTTAAAGACACATTTCCTAGATTAATGATTTTTGACCAGACGCATTTTTTTCCAACACCAAAAAGATGTCAAACAAACCTATGCTTGTTGGTAAGCAGATGCCAGCCAATGGACACCTCTAACCCTTTATTGTCCCCTGGACTTCTGTCTACTCGTTTTCATATCTGCAACCTGTATTGGTTGTATTCATATAAAATAAACACAATAATTTTTTTATTTAATTGTGTTTTTATCTGAAGCGTTCTGACGTTCGTAATCCGTAGAGTAAGTCTTTACCTACATTATAATTATCTGACTCTGACAGACTAAGAGTTAGCATTCAGTTCAATTTTCGAAGATATGTCTCAATTATTGTACGGTTAATTTTTTATGTCTTCTAGATCAACTTTTTATTAATAATAATAATAATAAATGTAAAACAAATTCAGGTCAACAGAGCCGGGCGGACAGTTGGTAACGGAAAGATGGCGACCAGACTGGGGCTGGTATCTGGCGACGGCAAGGAACTTCATAGTCGCTGAGATCGACGCGAGGGGATCTGGGGGACAGGTGACTAAAACACTTACTACACTAACTTTAATTTTTATTACAAATCTGGCAAAAGAGCATACGATTCTGCCTGATGGTAAGCGTATACCATAGTTTATGGATATCAGCAACAGCAGAAGCATTACAAGCGTTATCAATCCTATCCCAGACCTTTCTTTAGAGCTCTGGCCACCTTACTCACCACAGGAACACAACACTAGTTGAGAGCAGTATGATTTAGCTGTGATCTTCTGTAAGGTCGAGGTACTTCCCCAGTCGGGCTGCTCCAAATTTTGAGCAAAGATATTTCCAATGTCCTACCTCAATTACCAAAACGTTTTAATTTTTACGGGATTTATCGCGGTTACCATTTTGAAATTGGTGATATACGGGTGACATGAATCGTGACCAATGTGTCTGAAACGCCATTATGATAATATATTAATTTTGAATTAATTACCATGTTGTAACTTTATTGTTATTGCAGTTCAATTTTCAAAGTTCAGTCGTTAACTCGTTAACGTTATTTAATTTTGGAAAATTTCTTTTGTGAATAGCACTATATTATGCTATATATGTTATGATGTATGTAAGCTATAAACTCCGAAACTACTGAACCAATTTTTATCGAATTTTGTAAGCACCTGTAATTTGGTCCAACTTGGGAGATAGGGTAGTTTTTATCTCAATTGGACCCGGTGGGTGGCGCTGCTATTGGTATGTAAGCAATCAAATTTGGTAGATGTTTTCCGGGCAGGACAACGTCTGCCGGGTCCGCTAGTATAACTATATATTTTATACATAATACTTAGCCTAATTTGTACCTTAGTTAACCTTACATGGATTTATAAATAAAATGTATGTATCTAACCGTTTCAGGGCGAAGAACTCAGAACTGAAATATATCAAAGATTGCTCTCAGTCGACGTCGAAGACCAAATAGCTGTTCTCTCGTGAGTACATAAGATATACATATTTCTGTCAGTAATATAATTTATTTAAATACGAAAATCATGATCAGTATTTGGGATAGCTTCTGTATACCGTCCTTTAAAGGATCTGGCTCGATGGTTTTTATTCTCCTAACCACTTTTGGTACGGCTAACGATTACCCCATAAATCGACGGGCATTAATCTAAAGGCTTACCTTGGTACTTCCAGGGACCACCAGTGGTCAGTAGACCATTGGTTAAGAACTATCGATGAAAAATAATATGGTAATATTAATTTCCTGCCATAAATAAATTACATTTTATCTTAATATATGAGCTACTACTCTACTTGCGTCTACTACGTAAAGCCGTCTAACAAAAATTTGAGATGTAGGCATCGGGAGACGAAATAATACAACGAAAGTTGTTTTTCTACTGAATATATATATTTTGAAGAAAAAACAAGTGTTTTATAGTATAATGTGATTGTTATATAACTGTATTAAGATGTCACACATCTAATTATATACCTGTTTAATACAATAGAAACGGCATCAATTTACAGTAATCTTTATATGTTGTGTTATTTCCATTTTAATTCATTAATTTTGTATGAAAAATGTGTAGTTTTAAGAATACTATTGTAAGTACAATATAATACACAAAACAATTCCAATGTATCTGTGAAGTGCTGGAAGAAGTGGAACTTTTTGTATTTTACCCACATTTTTGCTATTAACTTCTCATATAAGTTAATGTATGTTTTTAATGAAAATTTTTGAAATTAAAATACAATTTTAAATTTTCTTTACCTTTGTGCATAAGCATAAGTCACTAGACTGTTACTACTATAACAGAACATAAATGTAACTACTAGCGCCATCTGTCATAACTTATGTATAAGATTTATGTGTATAGCACCCGCACCACGTGATTGCACCCATTGATAGCAGTGACGTACAGCGGCATTAACCCGAACGAAAAGTTATGACACTATTGCATGACCTGTATATAAGACCGTGATTATTATTGTGGATTACGTCTTACACTATTCAATAAACGCTCGGAAGTCTTTTCTCGCATTCGTTGACTTCAGACGTGGCTCATCGGATTGAAATTTATAAATTCAGACCAGGCTGTATGGACTATTAAAGTATTTTGCCTTTCCCTATCTATATCCATACTAATATTATAAATGCGAAAGTAACTCTGTCTGTCTGTCTGTCTGTCTCGCAATCACGCCAAAACTACTGAACAGATTTAAATGAAATTTGGTATACAGATAGTCTAGAGTCTGAGAAAGGACATAGGCAACTTTTTAATGTGAAAAAAGGGATGTAAGGTGTTGAAATGTTGGAATGAAAATTTGTATGAGATATAATGTTCGTGTTCGTAACTGTCAAACATTTAATGTTCATCCCGTCGATATGGTAAACTCTCCGATAAAATTAAAGAACGTATTTAAATAAAGGTTTCGAATCGACAACATATATCCACAATATACGGATAGTGGCGTATTTTACATTTTAAAAATGTATAATAATGTCAGTAATTAAAACGGATTGACATAATATATATTGGTTGTCAACGAGGTTGTCAAATATAAAACGTAGTGGTTATACAGGGTGTCCCGCGATAAAGTGCAACCCCGAAAAGGGGTGAAACTAGACCATAAATTATCGACAAAAAACATAGAAAAAACTTTAAAAAAAAATATTTTATTTCTTATTGACGAATTAAGATTTTTATATCTTACGTAGACTCTATGTACAAAAAATGATGATTTCTTCCAAAGTAGTGGGTCGATTACTTTAAAATAAAATAAAATAAAATATTACGCCACGTACTTGGCGGTAAGGATAAAATAAAAATTAGCTCGCAAAAAAGTGGCATTATGTCTTTAACTATGCTTCTTGTGAAAAAAAATCAATTTTTTATTACTGTTTTTTTCAATGATCTCTAATTTTCTCAGAATTATGCCCCCAATACCAGGAAATTTTATGATTTATTATTATTTCTTACCATATTTCCATTCAAATAAAAAAAAATTACGCCTGTATCCCAAAAAACACGTACAAAAATCATCATTTTTTGTACAAAGAGGCTACGTAAGCTATATAAAAATCTTAATTCATCAATAAAAAAAATAAAATATTTTTTTTAATTTTTTTTTTTCTGTTTCTTGTCGATAATTTATGGTCTAGTTTCACCCTCTTTCGGGGTTGCACTTTATCGCGGGACACCCTGTATAATATACTCTTTGGTCAAATATTTATGCGTGCGTTCAGAAATTTATTTAGTGTAAACTAAGGAAAATATATCAAGCTAATTAAATCTTATACTATTAAAAAAAAGGAAAGCATATTTTTCCCTCAAATCAACGCAGGTGAAACCGCGGGGCACAGCTAGTAATTATATAAAAGAATTCGTGTAATCGTGTTAGTTACAAGGTTACACTATTTATAACTCCCGAACGGCTGAACCGTTTGGCTGAAAATTGGTAGGGATGTAGCTTAGAACCAGGAAACGGACATATGACTTTTTATCTCAATTGGACCCGGTAGGTGGCGCTGCTATTGGTATGTAACTACTACTATATGGTATGAAACTACTGAACCAATTTGTATCAAATTTTGTAAGCATCTGTAATTTGGTCTAATTTGAGAGACAGGGTAGTTTTTATCTCAATTAGACTCGGTAGGTGGAGCTGCTATCGGTATGTAAGCAATTAAATTTGGTAGCTGTTTTCCGGGCAGGACAACGTCTGCCGGGTCCGCTAGTTCGGGATAAATTGTAAAACATTCAATAAACGTTCCGCAGATACTTGCGCGATAACCTCAAGATGGTGGACGGGTCCCGCGTGGGTGCGTGGGGGCGCGGGCTGGGCGGCGGCGCGGCGCTGGCGCTGGCGGCGGGCGACGCGCGCAACCTCACGCGCTGCCTCGCGCTCGTCGCGCCGCTGGCGGACCTGCGACACCACAGTGAGTGACGGTTCAGCCTGGAACATCCCACTGCTGGCCATTTTTTTAAATAGATGATGGTTAGATAGGTGATTTAGATAGATTAGATTAGATTATTACATTTAGTTAGATTTAGATAGGTGATATCTACCGAGACATTAGAATTTACCTTACATGAAAATCGATTCTTAAGGAGTAAACTCCAAAAAAACTCTCTTCAGACTCGTACTGGACGGAGCGCTACAGCGGCTGGGGCGCGGGGTCGGGCGCGTCGCTGGCGGTGTGGCGGCGCGCCGGCAACCTGCCGCCCCGCCGCCTGCTGCTCGCGCACGCCACCGCCGACCTGCGCGCGCCGCCGCTGCACGCGCTGGCGCTCGCGCGGGCGCTCATCCGCGCGCAGGCGCTCTACACGCACCAGGTGACGTCACATACACATATTGTAATGAAACAACCTGCCGCCCCGCCGCCTGCTGCTCGCTCTACACGCACCAGGTGACGTCACATACACATATTGTAATGAAACAACCTGCCACCCCGCCGCCTGCTGCTCGCTCTACACGCACCAGGTGACGTCACATACACATATTGTAATGAAGCAACCTGCCACCCCGCCGCCTGCTGCTCGCTCTACACGCACCAGGTGACGTCACATACACATATTGTAATGAAACAACCTGCCGCCCCGCCCCTGTTGCTCGCTCTACACGCACCAGGTGACATTACATATACATATTATAATGTACACAGAGAAGGGACTGAGAACTCCCGTGACCATGGTTGCTGTAAAGTATCCAAAACGTCGGGCAAGATGTCCAGGCTATAAATAATTACCCTATATCATTATAATGAAACAACTTTTTCTGATTTTATCGTGGTTATTAAATATTTTAGATGCCCGATATTTCGGATTCCTTACAGCAACCATGGTCACGGGGGGACTAAGTCCTCTCTCTGTGTACCTTATAAACCGCGAGAAAATTCGAAAAAGTTGTCCCATTATAATAAATGAAATTCGCTTAAACATTCGAAAACAGTATGCAACTACATAATAGAAATAAGAAATGATTTAATCCATACTAATATTATAAATGCGAAAGTATCTCTGTCTGTCTGTCTGTCTGTCGCGCAATCACGCCAAAACTACTGAACAGATTTAAATAAAATTTGGTATACAGATAGTCTAGAGTCTGAGAAAGGACATAGGCTACTTTTTAATGCGAATAAAAGGGTGTAAGGGGTTGAAAGGTGGGAATGAAAATTTGTATGGAACTATGTTCGTGTTTCGTAACTGTCAAACATTCAATGTTCATCCCGTCGATATGGTAAACTCTCCGATAAAATTAAAGAACGTATTTAAATAAAGGTTTCGAATCGACAACATATATCCACAATATACGGATAGTGGCGTATTTTACATTTTAAAAATGTATAATAATGTCAGTAATGAAAACGGATTGACATAATATAATTATATTGGTTGTCAAATATAAAACGTAGTGGTCATAATATACTCTTTGGTCAAATATTTATGCGTGCGTTCAGAAATTTATTCAGTGTAAACTAAGGAAAATATATCAAGCTAATTAAATCGTATACTATTGAAAAAAATGAAAGCATTTTTTTCCCTCAAATCAACGCAGGTGAAACCGCGGGGCACAGCTAGTATGAATATATGAATACACCCAGACCAAAAACAAAAATTTAAGCAAATACATTAGAACCGCCAGGGTTTAGGTCATCAGTAAAAAAGTTTACCTTAAGTAAAATATAATAACATTGTTTTCTTAAAGGTATATCCCGATGAAGGTCACAACTTCGAGCGTTCGTGGCTTCACGTCCACAAAACAATGGAACAATTCTTCGACGAATGCTTTGGACCTGTCGAGCTAGCTGACTGGGATACGGGCGGAGTGGGCGGACTCTTTCCTTTCCGAGACTAATAGGCAAAGAAAGACTCATATAGGGAATATCTGGTTAAAGCTGAAGCCATTCCAAAATGATTTCAGAATAATATTCAATGTAAAAAGCCCTTTTTAACAATTGAAATAAAGAAGGCAACCGAAATGACATTGAAATGCAAAAAACAGCATTGCAATAACTTGAAAGAACATAAGAGTGGTGTTTATAAAATGTATGAAAACTTAAATTCTAAATTACATTACTCAACATGTGAGTATGATATTGAGTAACTAAAAAAAAAAGAATAGTAAACTCATGTTGATTAATAATATTGATGAACAAATTAAAGTAAAATGAATTCCGTTTTATGTAGATATTTAAATTAAAATATTTATTATTAAAAATAATAAATAATAACATCGATAAAGGACTGCCACTAACACATTTTTCTTTTCATATTTTGCATTATTAAAAATTTAAATAAACAAAGCTAGAAATGTAATTGCACCAAATAAAAATTTACAGAGTATATATTTCATTGATAACGATGGTTATTTATTTAAATTGTATGGTGCATTATTAAAATGAATTCATTGAAGGGATTCGTTATTTTAGCCTAAATACATATTATTATTATAGGTAGATGGAGTTAGGCGAAATGTATAAAAAAATATGTCTCCTTAAAAAACTTGATGTATTAATAGATTGATAAATGTTTTCGAGATAGATTGTGAACAATTGAATTGAAGCAGTTCCGCTAATATTTTTCTTACAATTGTTTATTGATAAAACTCGTCATCAACTTTTTTTGAAGTGAAACTTCTTTAGGCGCCTGAGGGTAAATTTTTTACGGATGAAACGTCACGAAGATGTGCAACATTTTGTTGCAACGCTTTTGTCGAACAAGCAAGGTTTTGTCGAACACATTAATACACATTAATATCAATAGTATTACATTGCAAACTAACTAGTTGGCGCTGGAACGGAAATCTAAAGCTTTAGATTTGTATAAATATAAGCGAGACTGAAAAATTAGTTTGCCAAAGAAGTTTCACTTCTGATATGTGTACTTTGTACGCACGCACTTTTTTTGTAATTGGTAACTTATTAGGTATAATAACATATACCTAATCTCTCTACTTTATCAACTAATTGAAAGTATATTTATGTAAAGTTTACTAAATTTAATGTCATTATGTTTTTAGTAATTATTATTTAAAAATCTGTCGAAACAGAAAAATCTATTTCCACACAGTAGAATGAAAAAGATGGAAAACTTATTTAGTTTTGTTCCGAGTCTGGCGAACTCTTTTAAAAATTGTCCCGTTATAGAAAATTGTTCACAAACTGTCAATAGGGGTTTATCTCCAGTGAAATTTTCTTATGATTATATTATAAGGAATGAAAACAACTATATTTTAGTGTAAATGTAACTTCATCTATATTTCTATGTCGCTTTCGATGTTACTGTAAAGAATCTTGTAAACGATCGAATTTTAACAAAAATTGGTCGATCAAAACTTACATTATAGTCAATATTTGTCAAAACTTACATTATAGTGATAGCTCCTGGAGGGGATTGGGGATAGGGTCGGCAACGCGCTTGCGACGCTTCTGGTGTTGCAGGCGTCTATAGGCTACGGTAGTCACTTACCATCAGGTGAGCCGTACAATTGTTTGTCGACTTACTAACATAAAAAAAAAACATTATAGTCAATATTTGTCAAATCGAAGATCAGACAAATGTATAAATTCCTTTTTTTCCGAATCTAAATTCGTTATTCTCCTGTTTGACAAACGTTGACATGAAACTTAAAATTGTTGACAAACATTGACATGACGTATATCAATAAAATACGTTAAACGATCGTTTGGCAAGCGTAGTCGTACAGTTTATTTATTTATTTATACTTTATTGTACACCACAACTACATTCTAAACATTAAACACATTTAAAGGCATTTACAGACTGTGAAGTACAATGGCTATTTAGCCATTTCTTCCAGACAACCCAAGTTTAGTTTGATCGTTTACAGGATGCTTGTGAAATGTAGCTTTAATGTGTATATTAGAAGTTGTCTGAAAAGCATGTGTTAATAGTCAGAGTATTTCTGGAGTCAGTGTCGCTGGAGTTTGTCGAAGAAAATAAAAATATTATAATATTGTAGAGCGCTATTACATTATATATATTTATAATTATGTTAGCCATTATTGTTTAATTATTTAATAGATATGTGTTAATAGTTTTTTCTGTATCTTCATAGTTGAAGTTTAGTAAGTTTCTTCTCAGACACTTTTTTATTCCGTATCTATTTAATTTTATAATTTTAAATTTAGTTTTTATATATCTATACAAGAATGGTGTCCAGTGATAAAATTGGTGTTTTGATTAGGTGGTTTTTGTTTTAGGCACGGCAATAGAGGTTCTACATCCTCGATTATTAATCAACAAGATAAGAGATGTACTGTAATGACGCAATACCAACTGTCTTATAAAAACAACAGGCAAACAGTCAAAAGGTTAGCCTCATTATATAGCTCTTCTGTTGGGTATCTTCCCCGCTTTTCCAGCACAACTTAAATTATTGCTGTCTGTGCTCTTTCTACTTCCAGCATAATTGATACAGCAGTGTACACATTGTATAAAAGTTTTTTGTCTGCTACCTCCCGCAGGTTTCTAAGTGCTGGTATAAATCTCCTCACTGTTTTTGCTACCGATTTAATTTGCCGTTGCCATTTTAGGTTTTCATCTATGATGATACCTAGTTATTTCTTTTGCGGAACTCGTACTAATGTTTCACATGTGCAATTAATATTTCCAGTATCTGTTGTGTTACATGGGTAAGAATGCAATTTCAGCGTAAATTTTTTTCAAGGCTGTGATGTTCTTCTTATACTGAAGCATACAAGTTTTCATTTTACGGCATTCACAGCCAGAAAATTTGCTTCTAAGGTGATGATAATTATGAATACCCTGTTTCGCAAATTTCTAGGTTTCTTCTCAATTAGTTCCGTGAAATAAAATGGTGGTATCATCAGCGAAGGCAAATATGTGGCCGTTTGTGACTTGTATTATACATGTTTTATTCATATACGCTAAAAATAGGGTCGGGCCTAGGGTGCTGCCTTGGGGTACACCATGAATTATGTTTTTACTCTCGCTACTTACACCAGCATCTTTAGCAATTTAGTTTTGGTTCTGCAAGTAGTATTTAAACCAGTCTAGTGGCATTCCTCGAATTCCTAAGTTTTCTACTGGTCAGTAGTAGTGATAAGGAAATGGTATCAAATGCTTTTTGTAGATCTGAAAATACTCCAACACGCATATTATGGAGACTAATTCATACAAAAACTATTCATAACTTTTTTTATGATTAGTATTTTTAATTTTTTCTTAAATCTAACTTCTTGTAGCTTCCTTTTCTAAATTATTTTCTTTTACAAAACTTTAAAATCGAAACTATAAACGGTATTAATATAATAATAATTTTCTCTGACAAACTTTTTCGAAACTGAATATACATATATACAAATATAAATCATAGAACAATAAAAAAACATTAAATGTTGCTAGTGTAAATAAATCATAAGAGAAACTAATTTTTGAAATATCAATGTTACTAGTGATAAAAAATCTATATATATATAAAAGAGATTTCCACCCACTGACTCATCACGATAATATTTGGAACCATAGGGCGTACAGCCTTGAAATTTGGTAGGAATATTTCTTTCGTCGAGTAGAGGTCAGCTAAGAACGGGTTTTACGAAATTCCACCCACAAGAGGGGTTGCGGGGGTTAATCCATACTAATATTATAAATGCGAAAGTATCTCTGTCTGTCTGTCTGTCTGTCTGTCTGTCTGTCTGTCTGTCTGTCGCGCAATCACGCCAAAACTACTGAACAGATTTAAATAAAATTTGGTATACAGATAGTCTAGAGTCTGAGAAAGGACATAGGCTACTTTTTAATGCGAATAAAAGGGTGTAAAGGGTTGAAAGGTGGGAATGAAAATTTGTATGGAACTAAGTTCGTGTTTCGTAACTGTCAAACATTTAATGTTCATCCCGTCGATATGGTAAACTCTCCGATAAAATTAAAGAACGTATTTAAATAAAGGTTTCGAATCGACAACATATATCCACAATATACGGATAGTGGCGTATTTTACATTTTAAAAATGTATAATAATGTCAGTAATGAAAACGGATTGACATAATATATATTTGTTGTCAAATATAAAACGTAGTGGTCATAATATAATCTTTGGTCAAATATTAATGCGTGCGTTCAGAAATTTATTTAGTGTAAACTAAGGAAAATATCAAGCTAATTAAATCTTATACTATTGAAAAAAAGGAAAGCATTTTTTTCCCTCAAATCAACGCAGGTGAAACCGCGGGGCACAGCTAGTAATATATATGGTAAAACAATGTTTGCGGGGTCAGCTAGTATGTTAATAAAAGAAACAAATTCATACAGAAAGCTTACACGATAAGTGTATATAACCTCTTTTCTTCTATCTTGTCATTCTTTAGTAATAATTGGGTATAAACGTTGTTGTTTTGTGAATTTGTGATGTTATGTAGCCAAGCGCCTAGCCTCATACATAAAATAATTACTGCATATAGTAAGTATAATTTTTAATCATACAAAAAATATGAATCGAAAAAAATTAAGATCATTTTAGAATGTTGCTTGAAACCAGTTATTCTAAATTTTCTATCGACCGAAAGATTTAGTAATTTTCGTATATTATATTATAATAACTAAATATATTGTAATTATTTTAAAACCAAAGCAAATTACTTCTGTTAATTTTTTGCACACTAATGCATCGGCTAACTTTGATAACTCAGCGTTCCAATTTACGCTAGTTGCTAAACCAAGTAATATTAACTATTACTCGTCTACATAGCAACCAGTTGCTACTTGCAAACATTTGTTTCTCCTTGGCTACTTCTATTAATAATTTATAGATTCCTATTCCAGTAATTTATTAAAATAGCGAATACTTTAGAAACGAAAAAGTTACTCAAACAGATCTGTATTCTTTGAAGCGAAACTTCTTTAACTTTTTCTTCTTTTTAATCCTTGATTTGAAACTCGAAGAAACGAAAAATGCGTCACAAAAATGCACGTAAAGGTATAGGAGAGAATGAGATAGAATACATTACTGCTCGAAACGAGATTATGATCTTTTTATAAGACCGTGGTCATCGTTGATAGAAGAAATCGCAACAATTATTACCAAATAGCACTTACCGTTATAGCACATTACCCCTTTCAAGTAATTTGACTAATTGACTATATTAGTTACTAAGTTAAAAGTCGCCAACTAGCCAACTTATTGCTTAGTCACTCAAAACTAAAAGCTGACTTAAAAATCGGTCGGTAGAATGACGGTAATTTATAATAAGTATAAGTGTTAATTTGAAAACTTTGTTTTATATTTATTGCAAGAATAATAACGAAGCAACCAGCAGAAATATTAACAAAGAGAAACTCAAAGGTATATTATGAATAAAAAATAATATCTTTACATATTTGAATGTATTATAACTTACATTGAAAGTTAGTAAAAAATGTAATCGCAAAATATCAAGATAATTATGACTATTAGGTAGGTACTTTTATTTTTTAATTATCATATTTTTAATCTCGATCGCGTTCAGTATCTCTAAAACAGAACTATCTCTTACTGAAAATTTCGAGAATAAAATCGCAATATCTAAACAAACTAAATAACTTACCCGAAGAACTAACCATCTGGTAGCTATACCTAACCAATCACAAAAAATTAGCTGGTATCTAGTTTATAGATATTTCAGTTCATAGGTCAAATTCAGAGGTTTTTAGTTCGAATCTTAAGACTAATATAATTTATTTACTTTTGTTTAAATATATTTCATTGCTCTATTTCAAATCTTCACCTTTTTCAATCTACACTAGCTTCTGCGCGCGACTTCGCCGGCGTGGACTCCGCTCCTGTTGGTCTTAGCGTGCGTAGCGTGATGATATATAGCCTATAGCCTTCCTCGATAAGTGGGCTATCTAACACTGAAAGTATTTTTCAAATCGAACCAGTAGATCCTGAGATTAGCGCGTTCAAACAAACAAACAAACAAACAATCAAACAAACAAACAAACTCTTCAGCTTTATTATATTAGTATAGATTAAGTTAGCGAAATCGACATACATAATGCGAATGAAAATATTCCATCTGAATTTATGATTGAATGATAAAATCAAAATTAAAATAGCTTTATTCAAGTAGGCTTCAAACGCATCGTCGAATCATCATCTTACAAAATAAAATTTAAATTACTGTTAAAACTGAAGCTACCACCGCCACCGATTGGAAATGTAAATTCTGCAGAGAAGAATCAACTAGAAACTCCACAGATAATCTTTTAAAAAATAAACTGTCTTTTAATATTGGTAATATCTTGCATGAAATACAGTGTCACTAAGTATATCATACTAAGTATAGAATAACATAGGGCTCTTCATAATTTGCATTATATTGCAAATAATCTTAATATTGTTTATGATATTAATGTTAAATATAAATGTGAAGTTAAATTCCATTATGATATATTATTAAAATATTAATTCATTATAATTATTATATTATGAAATATGTATTTTTAAATGCTCAGTGGATACGTTGTTTTTATGTTGAAATGTTGTTTTATAAAAAATTGTTCGAATCTATTGTTTTATTTACCCCACCTTATTGTGCCTTACTTGAACTGATCGAAGAACTTAAATGATTGTGTTTTCTTGCAAACGAAACACGATTCAGCCTGTAATATCCCACTGTTGGGCATAGGCCTCTTCTCCATGTAGGAGAAGGATCGGAGCTTAATCCACCACGCTGCTCCAATGCGGGTTGGCGGTTATATTTCCTACTATGAGTAACGATCGCTATCAGGTGTACATGATAACAACCGGGACCGACGGCTTAATGTGCTCTCCGAGACACGGTGGGGTAACCCACAAGGACTGCACAAACACCCAGACCATGAAAAACATCTGAATGGCAGATACAAATGTTTGACATGTACGGGGATCGAGCCCGCAACCGCAAGCGCAACAGCCACAAATCAGTTCTGTGACCGCTGCGCCAACGCGTCTTTAACTTAAATTATCAACTAATTTTTTTTATCACAAAGCGTACGGTAAGCCTGATGGTAAGCGGATCAGCAACTCTAGAAGCACTGCCAGCGTGTTGCGTGTGAACCTATCCCCAACCCTCCCTAGGAGCTCTGGCTATCTTAATCACCTCAGGAACACAACGGGAGCAGCGTTTTTATCCCATTGGCCAAGTTTTAAGACCATGTCGTTAGCACGTGGAATGTATTTTCTTCACGTGACACATACAGGACTCCCTGTTCGTTATTTAAGTTATTTATAAAAGTGTGTATTTTATGACATATTATTAGCATTATAAACATTTTTAAAATCATATCAAATTTTTTTGATCCAGTGGGATTTGAACCCGCGCCTTCTGACGTGCCGTGTCAGCGCTCTGCCAACTGAGCTATGGATCCACATCAAGCTGGGTCGAAAATATGAGGATTTTGGTTTTTAAGCAAACCTTGGCGCCGTCTATAGCGAGTTCTTTACAGACCCCGCTACTCAAAGATTTCATATTAAAATGAATTCTTTTGACAAGAGACGATACCATGCTATCTTTAATTAACATCATGTGTGGGTAACACAAAAATAAAAAATAAAACGAATATTAATGCATTGTTAGAAAATTTATAGGGGTTTGAAGGTAAGCGCTTCCAGTATTTTACATTTTTTTGAGACTAAAACACAGCCTGGAGGCGTGCAGTATTTTCCTCAAATTCTGTTACGGCCCAACTAGGGCAGTGCACAGTTACAGAAGATCACAGCACGTAGACATAATAATTAAGATGTTTGGTAATTTCCTTTTGAGGTAATTTTAGTTTCGTATTTGTTTACGACGGGAAACGAATCAGTAAATAAAAAACAGTTTATCTCGTCAATACTTTACTTACTAACTTACTATACATTTTTTTTCTTGTAAATATTGCACTAAAGTTAACGTTCATACAAAAATAATAGGCACTAGAATGACAAGCATTTTGCAACATATAATAACACTTCTTATACTATTAGCGTAGTTAATTATATCCGTTCACTTTTTAAGTGAAATATGATTTTATAAATAGGCAAAAACTTCAATTTTACGAGGTCTCATCTTTGTACAGTTTAAAACGAAAACTTGTAGAAAATGATAATGTCACAATACTTTGACTGTTGCCTTGGATGAAATTACTGATCTTGCACTCGACAGTCTGACTGCACCTGTATATAAGCTATATATACCTCTATATAGCAGCTCTAGTTAGTTATTTTGGTTCGAGCCGAACCCAATTATACCTTTGAAGCCTTTGAGCTGTTCTTCATATTCGAGCATTCGAATTCTTAAATTGACACAAAACCGTTTTTTGCTTAATTAGATACAATATATACACTCTAGTGTTCAGATTAACAAAATGCGGACTCGAAGCCTTTGAAATGTCTATTTGAATAAATATATCGTAATTTTTGGACAACTTGACAAGTCAGTGCCAGATAAAATTATTGGGTCACTAATTTGTAGTAAATAATATTAATAAAAATTTATCATATGCGAAGTCAATACAACGTATCAGCAGCGAATTGTAACTCTTTGTCTGCAAATTTAACCTTCTAATCGGTCAACCGTATCGAAAAAAATTTTGATACATACATTCATAATTCACGTAATACTTTAACAACCATGATATTGCTTGATTTACAAATTTTATTATTTAATTACAATAGATCATAATTATAAGGAAATTAATACTTTATCACTATTCGAGAACTTAAACGGACCATGTTCACACAGATATGTGTCTTCTTTGGACAAGAAGCGTGAGCAATTTGGACCCATGGCTAATGAGAGCTGATGATGCTATTTGACTCCTTCCTCCTTCCTTTACTCCTTCCACAAAATTTCTATAAGTTATATTTGTGATTGAATGTAATGAATGTACCTAAACATTTTATGAAATAAAAAAGTTTAACAATTTTTTTCTTCATAGTTTCTGATAATGTCAACAACTGAATATAACCACTGTATGGAATTACGAACAATTCGTTCTTCGTTAGCCAGGTTTCTTCTCTCCGCCAGGAGGGCTCTAGCTTGGTCTGAGTCGCGTGACGCGGCACGGGTTATGTGAGCAGATTCCACACGTAACGACGTGTTTAGTCTGTGGAGATCAGCTATTTCTTTTTTACGAGCTGAAACATACATTTATAACGATAAAATTGAAAGTGTAATGTCGCTTAAAGTAATTTTAATTCAAAATGCGAATATCTTTTTCTGTATTAAATAAAGTACATACCTATTTCGTATTCTTTATACGCTTTTGCAATAGCATCAACCCCTGTCCAAGTACATGATCTTTCAACCTGACAGCTGAAATCTTGAACTTTTTCAGAATCATCAACGAACATTTCGTTGACACCAGCCGCTGAGTTTTGTGGTTCGTCCATTGAAGTTGCTGGAGTTGTAGTTGCAATGGTGACACTTTGTGTTGTCTTTAACGAAATTATCTTAGAAATACTTGGAATATTTATATTGGGGTAATACTTTCCTAGGTTCGTTTGTTTTTGTATGTTTTCACTATCGAAACCAGGATTAAGATCTCTTTTCCGGGTGTCTTGACCACTAAAATGTTTGACGCTTCTGTCCGCCATTTTCGATAGTCTATTTAATTCTGAAAAGTTCTTTTCTGCAAGTACTTTTATACTGTCCCCATCTTCGCAGAAAGAATCCAACCTTTTTTTGATTAAATTGTTATTTTCGTTAACATGTTTCTTTATTTCCGTTAGAATTTGTAATTGACCCTTTGTATCTAGCTCAACAATTTCTTTTTGAAGTCTGGGTTGTTTGAGTGTTTGTCCCGATCCATCAGTACCATCTCTACGTTTTCTCTCTTTTACTATCTCTTGCCAAACTTTTTCGTAATCTGAAAAAACACATAGTTCTTAAAAATTTATGCAAAGAATACCTTACCTATACACTCTAGAACAAAAGAAAACATTGAAAAATCATCATTAAATATACAAAAGATTTATTACAGTATTCTTCTTCCTTAACCTAATAATATAATCATGACCTTAAATAATTTAAGTATAAAATAACCTTCTTTGTATTGTGGAGATGCTTTAATCAAATTTAAATTTGACAAAAACTTCCGTTTCTTTGTTTGATCCACAACTTGTTCTGTTTCTACTAAAACTGTGTTTAATTTTCTCAAACTCGAATTACATCCTTTCGACTGTTCTGGAACAGTCTTTTCATTCAGTAAACAATCTATTCTTCCGGCAGCTATGTATGCCAACGCCACTGCATCGCGTTTTAACATTCTTTCTTGACGATCCAGTTCTCTTTCTGAAAGTAATTTAGGAAATAATTACTTTAAATATTTATCTACAAAAATTTAGAATTAATATTTTAATTACCTATACATTATTAAAGAACAAAAAGACATACCTTTAAATTCATCTTTAGACGCTAGCCTAAAATGGGAGAGAAATTCGGCTTGTTTGCTGTTATTTTCCTTAGTATCATTCTTCGCCGAACTGTCCCCGTACTCTTCTATTATAGAATTATAAGTTTCTAATTCATCCTCTCCATAATCACTATCGCTGTCGGTACTATCAGCCTCTATATTAATTTTGGTACTTGAAAATTCCTTGTAAATTTCTGCTTTCATTTTTTCTGGTGTGATTATATTTTTTAAATGGTCCAGAGATTTTTTCGATTCAGTCTTTTGATTTTCATTATTTTGGTTGAATTTCGAATCTCGATTTGACAAATACTTTAATCTACGTAACCTTTTTCTATGTTCGTAAATATCTAGTGAACTTATTTCGTCTAATTTGGTTAATTTAGGCCTTATGTTTGTTATAACTATCTTTGGTTGTAGCTTAGAGTCCATTTGATATGGACAAGCAATGTATAGCTTATCATTCGTTTTTGTTTGTTCAAAATTTTTCTGTAGATCCCTTTTAGTTTGCCCTACGATCTTCGGATATTCGCCTTTGACGAATGTCTGGTTCAATTTATTATCCGTTTCTACTATCATGGGAACTTGATAAACAATTTGAGGATTCATTATAACTTTTTGATTTAAAGTTTGAAAAAGCAAGTCAGACTTACCATTTTTACCGGGAAGTGTTTGCAACACGTTATTATTTGATTTTAAAACATGTATTTCTTTACCAACTGGTATATTCTGACTTTTATTTGCTGCTTTTACATCATTACTGGGAGCCACCGTAGAGTCATTTTGCTTGTTTTCGTTGGTCGCTACTCGTAGTTTATTACTTTCGTTACTAACTTTAGAATTATTTTTGATCATCATTAAATTTGCTGGAAATTGTACATTGCTAAGATAAACAAAATTTGGTTGTAAAGCAACATTTTTCATTTCAGCTTGATTTGGTTTTTCCATTTTAGGTTTTAGCTTTAAGTCTTGTTCTTGTAAAGTTCCTTGTGATTTCTCCTTCACGACAATCTTATTACCATAAATTTGATTTTCAGTAATTAAATTTTCGAAGTCATTCTCGTCGCAGTTATCCTGATGCATGCGTTTTAATGAAACAACTTTTGAAGATGTATTATTTTCATTGACATGTTCTTCTTTACATTTTTTTGGTTGACTTGATGGTCGTGAAGGAGCTTGCAGGTTTTTTGAATCGAAGTTCGTTTTTTGTAATAATACTTGTGGGTTTTGTTGTTGGATCGCTAAGAGCATTTTAGGGTTAGACGGATTTTTATTTGGTATGAAGACAATTTGATTTTTTGATTCATTAAATGGCGAATCGGGTGATTTACTTTGAAAATTAGATTTGTTCGATTCTATATTAATCGGATTAAATAATGGACAGGCTGTTGTATTTGTAGATGAGGAATTAAATATTGGTTCTTTACTGCCATTGGATATTTCTGGTTTTACTTCTGATGTTTTATATTGATTATCTGTTTTATTAATCACCTCTGCTGCATTAATTAACGTACTAATGCTATTATTAGGAGGTGCCATAGCCGAAATGTCTTTGATATCAGATTCCTTAGGTGCAGTTTTAATAATAATGTTGCTTTGTATTTCAATTTTAGGTCCATTTTCTTTTACATTTGGTGTGTGAAAAGCTGGATTAAAAGTTTTTTTTGATAAATTATTTTGAAACAATGAATCTGGCGGATTATTTACACATTTCATGTCAATTTTACTGATAGGTATACTGGTTTTTAAACTAAATCTTTCAGTAACTTTCTTTTTTATGTCTTTACTCCCAACCTGTGAGGGTATCGTTACGATAGCTCCCGATCCTTGAGTTATTGACGTTACACTCATTTTTGCCTCCGAAGTTCTAGTTTTATTATCTTCACTGAGAGAAACAGCAGGTATAATTTCAGGCATAAATTGTTCTTCGAAATCGGTCTCTGTTTTAGGTAAACTGTTCCGCGTTATCGTTTCCTCTACTGTGTTTTCTTTTTTCTCATTTTCTTTCGAAACAAAAGTCGTATCTTTAGCTGATGTGACAGGAAAGGGGATAAAATCTGTGTTATTATTATCTGTATTAACAGCCGTAGGTATAGTTGTTGAACTAGGTTGAACAAGTCCTGAATACGATACGGGTTGAAAGGCGGAATATCCAGGGACTGAGTACATATAACCACCATAACTTGGATACCCTGGTTCGACTTGTTTTGTAGTTGTCACACTCGGATTTGGATTAGGTATTGAAGACGGTGAGATTTTAGGAGAATGAGAAATAATTTTTGGAGGTATAAATGTGGGAGGGCATTGCTTTTCTGGAAACTGTTGTTCTTCGAGTTTTAAAGGTTCAGCAGGTTTAATTACTACAGCTGCACTCGATATGGGATTCGGTTCTACCGTCGTTTTAGGACGTTCTTCTTCAATTGGGGTTGCTAGTTGACTCGTTTTCCCCGGTCTTGCTGTAAACACAAAAAATTTCAATTATATAATTGCACTAAATTTGGAACGTAGCTAATGGTATAGATACTGAAATTTGATAGAATATATCTTAAAATAAGATGTTAAGAAAGGTAAAATATTACAAAATAAAACATTTACTGTTTATCACAAGCAATGCAAATCACTAATTACACTATTTTTTTTTTAATTTACATAAGAATCAATTTGCACCTTTTAAAAAAAAATTATTAAAAAGCAAAAAAAGCAGTAAAAAGTGCAGTTTCAAAGAAATTTTCACAAATGCATACGAGTTAGTTGTAGTATAATTCAGAATCAATAATAATAGTAATATTTGCGAAGATTTTATACTTTACGCATATTCTTTAAGTGTTTTTTTTAAGTATAAACTGAAACCGGAACCTACATACGTTTACTATGCTTTGATTTACTTTTAATTCGATTAGGTTGGCAAACAAGCATACAGCCCACCTGACGGTAAGCAATGACTGAAGTATTTGTAGTCGGAACACTAGGGCTTTGGAGTAGCAGTGCTTAAACAATTTTAGTAGATTTAACTCCCCGTCTTATTCAAAGGCCAAATGCCAGCATTCTTGGCAGCATTCTACGCGAACATGATTTATATAACTATTTGTAAATATTTATTTCTTAGGGTTGAGACACTTTCCCAGTCAGCCTGCTCTAGATTTTGAGCAGGATATTTTCTGCTGTGTCCTAAGTTTTTCCAATGCGTATTAAAAATCAGTTTAAAAGGTTTTAAGTAAAAGCGTTAAAAGCTGGATTAAGTGGAACTATTGTACTTTTTATGCGGTTTTAAATATGTCCATAATTTCTTTCTCATGTTTAGTAGCGAATTAAAGGGCCGTAGGAAACCATGTCACTTATATCTTCTGTGAACTATAATTGTTTACGTGATAAATACAAAATACAATTATTTTACCTCAATAAGAAGATTTTTTTCGCGAGTCGTCGATTTCGAATTTGGTTAAGTTTTTATGTCATCACTTCAGCCAATCACAGTCCACAGCAGGCTGGCTATAGGCCTCCACCAGTTCGCGCCAAAAATGGCATGAAATCATGTGTGTTGCCCATAGTCACCACGCTGGACAGGCTGCTGATTATTTATTTGTGTTTGTAAAATAAAAAAATGTACATGTTGGATTTATTAATTAAAATCTGAATCATTGCAAATCATATGATCAATAACCATACTTTTTACTCGTTGTAGTAAGTTGCAGTAAGAAATTTCCCGTTGAAAATATGGAGCAGCCCGACTGGGGTATTACCTTGCCTTACAGAAGATCACAGCTTAATAATACTGTTTTAAAGCAGTATTTTGCAGTTGTCGCTGTTGGTGAGTAAGAAGACCAGAGCTCCTGGGGAAATTCGGGATAGGGTTGACAACGCGCTTGCGATGCTTCTGGTGTTGCTGACGTCTATAAGCTACGGCGCTAATGGCTTACCATCAGGTGGGCCGTACTCTTGTGTGCCGACCTAGTTGTATAAAAAAAATACATTTCTAACTATTTTAATTGACCCAAAATTAGTTTGTATTCATTTATTTTTCGAGTTAATTTCTTAAGTAACGGTATAAGTCGCGCAGTATGAAAAAAATAGGATTGGTTCAAATTGTGTGAAACAACGGAACAGCAGTGCCGCTGAGAGTTGCCCTGAGAATGACGCTTTACAACGTATTTCAGCTGTAGCAAGATATACCTACCAATTGCAATTGATTTTAGTATCTAATAACTTTATTATTTTAATTAGTTATTACTAAAATTATTTAAAAGACATTTTAATTTTTAAACATCGCGGTAATCATTCTCAAGGAGTAAACTCCAATAGCTTGTCGGAGCTCATATGAACTTTTGGCTTTACAACTTTTTTTGTAGTAGGTACTTGCCAACCAGAATTTTTGGATTTTACTCCTTAAGAATCGATTTTCATATAAGGCCCCCAGTATCAAAAAAATATGAGGTATAAAATCTACTGAACGAATAACCTCGTTACGTTTTTTTGCCTTTCACTTTTCAGGCGTGAGAAAACTTCGTCGATAGACGACGACGTTTTCTATTAACGGCATCGATCGATCGATAGATGGCGTTATTTGATTTGTTTATTTACCATTTGATATATTAATCTTTTTTTTGTGCCTATTTAGACACTCGATCTGAAGAAGTCCAGTCGTGCGTCGGAGCTGACACACAGACTTTTTTATTTTAATTTACTGAATATATTATTTCCTAAATAGAATAGAAGCTAGGGGCATTTTCGAAGTTATTCGTGGAGTGACGTGTTCTTATAATTAGCAAAGTTTGAAACTAAGGAACATGGTCAATTAAAATTATAGATAAAGTTTATACAACACAATATGTATCGTAGTTTCTGTAAAAAATCTGTAATCTGGCTGTAATGCAGAGGTTGCCTTGGCTTTTGTAACAATTGCCTACATCAAGTTCTGATCATAGTTTAACCCGTGTTTATCGTCATCAAAATTTGAACATTTTATTCGTGAATAGACCTATACTTAAATTATAAAAATCGATTACAAGAATTTTATGATTATTTAATGATGTATCAGGTTTTAACTTTATTCAATAATATTAATAACACACACCTTATATTCAATGGTAACCAGTTAGATTCTCTGTCTCCTGTGACGAGGTCTAGAAAATAAAGATATGTAAAACAGCCAGATGACGACAAATAGATGAGATCGAACTGCAACCGATGAGATCGAACTGCAACCGTCAGCGCAAAAAAGATCATGCAGGCCTACCAGTACGATAACCAAGGATTACTGCAGGTGGAGCTCGAGGAAGCCGAGGCGGCCTTATACAACAGTGAAACCCGACAGATACTCAAGGGCAAGATGTCGGGTAGATATATGGCAGCATATAACAGCACAGCAGGCTTCGTAAGCGCGGTCGAGTCTGAGGGGAATGACGAGGGGCCACAAACCTTCGAAACACCTAAAGGGGACCCGGTGGTGGTAGTGGCCAGATGCACGAAAATAATGCTGGGGGACCGGATGCTACGGATGGCGGAAACCGTCTCGGGCGACCGGGAAGGCTTACCGACCGTGCCCTGGGGACTGCCGTCGCTGGAGTGGATAAACGGGGTACCGGGATGCGGCAAGACAACTCGTATAGTCGGGGACTTCGATGAGGACACGGAGGTCGTTATCACGACCACAGTCGAGGCGGCCAAAGACCTAAAAGAAAAACTTGCGCACCGTTATGGTAACAAAGCCAAGCAAAAAGTGCGCACTATGGCCTCCGTCCTAGTTAATGGTTTCCGAGAGGGCTTAAAAATCAACCGCCTAACGGTGGACGAAGCCCTCATGAACCACTTCGGAGCCATAGTAATGGCCGCCCGACTATCGGGAGCTCAGAAAGTAGTCCTCATCGGAGACATAAACCAGCTGCCGTACATCGACAGGGACAACCTGTTCGAAATGCGGTACTGCAGACCAACCCTGACAACAACCATCTCGTGCGAGTTGTCATGCACGCATCGTAACCCCAAAGACGTCGCCCTTGCTATCAGCGAAGTTTACAAGACTGTCTACAGCTCTAGCACAAAGATCCGATCTTTGCGAGTGGAGAACCTCACGGGCGCGCGTATTCCTGCAGGAAGGGACCGCACCTTATACCTGGTCTTTACGCAAGAGGAGAAGAGATTGCTGACTGACCAGGGATACGGGTCCGGTGAGGGATCGCGCGTCTTAACCATCCACGAGGCGCAGGGCCAGACCTATGAGGACGTCATTGTCCTCCAGACGAAGACAAGGAGGCTCAAGATCCACGACAGCGTTTCGCACGCTGTAGTCGCGGTGACTAGACACACCAACACCTGTGTCTACTACACCGACGACCATGACGACGCAATTGGTCACTTTGTGGCGAGAGCAGCGGAGGCAACAGATAAGAAAATCCTCGAGCACAGTCTCAAGATGGCGATTCATCATAGGGATGCTGCCGTCATTGAGTGTGTGCTCGAAATGCTGAAAAAAGTCGGGGTGTGAGGACATTGCTATATTCATTGTATGTGTAAACAGTGTGTATTTATTTAAAAGGCGTAGATTAATGTAAAAAATATATATATATAGAATGTAATAGGTAGATTGTAAGTAAAAAAGTAAGTAGTAAGTGTATATTGAAAAAAAAAAAAAAAACTTTACTAACAGTAACATAGGTTAAGTGTATATTGTAAGTAGAACATAAGTGTACATATATGGTAACTAGGAAATAAGTGTACATATATGATAACTAGCAAATAAGTGTATATATATATATGATAACTAGCAAATAAGTGTATGAACATAACAATAACAATATGCTCAAGAAACGATGTGCATACTATTTCCATAACAGGATTAATTAATTATTGTAAAGGAAAAAAAAAAAAAAAAAAAAAAAAAAAAAAAAAAAAAAAAAAAAAAAAAAAAAAACCCGTCAGCGTCGGACCACGTCCTAATCTTACTACGCAGTCACAGGACTGTCGATCTGTAGTTCTAATGTAAAATCGCCTCCGGTAGTGATAATTAAAGCATGCATGTTTAACAAAAGGCATGGGCACTTTGAGCCCATGGATGTTTAATTAAATAAAAAAAAAAAAAAAAAAAAACCGTCAGCGCAACAGTCCAACACATAAAGCCAAGGACATTGTGAGCAATGACAGGGCCCATAGCTATTCTCCCACCCTAAGTAAAGTGTTTAAAGTCTTAATAAGTCCAAACGACCAAAATTAGTTTACAAAGTATTTGTCTGATGACTTCGTTTTATTTCTGCGAGATCGACTTGTAATAACTTAGTAACTTTTTAATAAAATATTAGGTCAATTGAAAAAACAAGTGCCATTTATACCGACTATAGTTTGACAAGGTTTCACGTGATTTATTTATTACATGTGGTTACACAGGTTAATTTCACAGATGGCTCGATTTCTGTATAATAGATACCTCTATATTGCAGCCGATGGTTATAGATCAAATGTCTTTAAAATATTGTACTACAGGAGTACCACAAGGATCACATTTACATCCTGTTCTGTTCAATATCTTTATCGATGACTTGCCTGAATACTTTTGTAATTACATGTTTGCCGATGATCTAAAGAAAAAAAAAAGGATAGTGGCTAGTGATAAGAAGCCTTAATGTACTATCCTGATCCTCTACTTAATACTATCTTAACGAACTTTGAATTCATGCAAAAACTATGGAACTTAATATTAACAATTGAACTTTAGCAGAAAATTTTTTTGCTATTCTTTAATAAAACGACTTTTCGTTGATACGAAGTATTCGAATCTTCTCTATTACACATACAAATGCAATGTTTACTAATCTATTAATATTATACCTATGGTCTAAGAGACGTGGAAATGGACGACGTGGAGATGGATAAATAAATTTCGTAAAGATGTATATTTAGTGTAAACATTCTCTTCTTCCAACCTCCTGGGGAATTGGGGATAGAGTCGGCAACGCGCTTGCGACGCTTCTGGTGTTGCAGGGGTCTATAGGCTACGGTAGTCACTTACCATCAGGTGAACCGTACGCTTGTTTATCGACTTAGTAACATAAAAAAACCTCTTTTGTATCTATAATTTTATATTCAATACGATTTTTTTTTCTTTAATAACATGCTTTTTTATTAAAAGTAAATTTGTAGATATGTATTTTATTAATTCTGGCTACTTGATATAGCTTTACACTGTAATTTAATTCATAGTAATTGAAAATATTAAGATTACTAGCTTCTGCGCGCGACTTCGTCCGCGTGGAATAGGAGTACCAATTCTGTCATAAGGTTAGGTACATGATTTGTGCGAAACTTGAACTGTTTACGCAGCGGAAGCTTACAAAAGGAAAAAAACGCCGATTTTGAAACATTCGTCATTAGTGCTACGCTCCTATTGGTCTTAGCGTGATTATATGTAGCCTTCCTCGATAAATGGGCTATCTAAAGCTGAAATAATTTTTCAAATCGGACCAGTAGGTAAACCCTGAGATTAGCGCGTTCAAACAAACAAACAAACAAACAAACTCTTCAGCTTTATTACATTAGTATAGATTATTTACGTACATAACGAATTAATGTTTGTACTAGACACTCAAATAGGTACCTACTCATAGTGGACTTGTGTCTGCATTTTGCGTTTCTGTACCCTGTACTCAGGATCCTTAACCCACTGGAACAGGTGGAAGCGTTTATATCTTACAAGTTTAATCTTCTTGCAGATATAGTTCGGTAAGAAACTCAATCGACATGATCATGAATAAAAAACGAGTGAAAAGCCTGAGGACTGTCTAGTGGAAACGGTTCTTTATTTTTGTGCAATATATATATATATTATATTTGCTACTTCATTTAGAGTAAAGTTACAGTATTTTTGAAGTGACGTTCTTCATTTTAGAAAAGACAGGCGAAGTAATGACAGAAAAGAAGTATAAAATAAAACTACAAATTAATAAAACTTTTATATTTATTTTTCAGTACGTTTTCCCTTAACTCTAACAGATTTTTCTTTCTCTTCTTAGCGTGATAATATATAGCCTATAGCCTTCCTCTATAAATGGGCTATCCAACACTGAAAGAATTTTTCAAATCGGACCAGTAGTTTCTAAGATTATCGCGTTCAAACTAACAAACAAACTCTTCAGCTTTATAATATTAGTATAAATAAAATGCTATGTTAATAGTACGTAAATAGGTACACAGTTTTCTCTATCACCACCAAACCGAATCAACTTCCCGTTGGTGTGGTAATTACCCCTTGGTCTCCAGGTGGGAGTTTGGTCGCGGTTGGTGAAAGTGAGTGGTGGTGGGTGGTGAAAATGTTAAAAAATGTATTTCTGTCCTTTTCTAACGCATTAGGACATCTGAAAAGATCTCAAAATTTCTGTTATAGTAGAGGATACGTGGAACATCGACCTTCACCGATCTGATAACTCGATGAGAGATATTTTTTATCAAATATAATTTATAAACAAATATGCCTATGATAATTTGCCTATCGAAAAGTGGTCTGAACGGAACTGAGGTAGGGCACAGCAGGAAATTTCCTCCTCAAAATATGGAGCAGCCCGACTGGGGTAGTACCGCGACCTTACAGAAGACCACAGCTAAATATAATACTGTTTTCAAGCAGTATTGTGTTCCTGTTGGTGAGTAAGGTGACCAGAGCTCCTGGAGGGAATTGGGGATAGGGTCGGCAACGCGCTTGCGACGCTTCTGGTGTTGCAGGCGTCTATAGACTACGGTAGTCACTTACCATCAGGTGAGCCGTACGCTTTTTTGTCGACTTAGTAACATTTTAAAAAAAAGAACATTTTCTGTGATGGCTTAGGATTAAAAAAAATAATTTATACTTATAAGCGTTTATTAAATATTTATAAATCATAATCTTCACGCAGACGCCACTCCGAAGAAAAATCCGCCGACGAATCCAACTGAGAAAGAGCTGTTGTTCTTAACGAACCGAAGCAACTTATCTATAATGTCCTGACTCCTTCCCAAACCTTCGCGGATTCGTTCCCAGTTTACATTAATATACCCTAGCTCTGTTGCGAAATGTAGAAGTATTACACTCCCTCCGAGACCGAACGCTGCCACTTTACCCACCCTGGCAACCCCCAAACCAGCGAACCACCCCCCAAACGTTCCCAATATTAAATCTTTGCTGTTATATTTAGATAATTTCTCAACTGTTTCATCGTAAAATGTTTTTTCTTCTTTGTCTTTTAATTCGTCTCTTCTTGATATATTACGTAAATCGATGTCCGGTATCGGCTTAGCCATATATTAACATTTTAATTCAAGACCTTTCCAAAAATTATTGCAACGTCTTCTGTTTATAATGAATGTATTTGAGATTGGACTTGTGAGATTTGACAGAATAGTTTTTTAACGATATTTTGACATAAACATAACTTTTTATTGCCTCGTATTAGTTTTTTAGTGACAGAATATTTACAGAACACGTCTGTTTATCGATAGTTCGTATACCAAGTTACGTACATATACGTTGTACCTAACAGACTTAAACAAGAGGTTTTCAATTGGACTGTATTTTTTTATTTTTTTATATGAATTTATCACATAACTTTTTAGTGGGTAATACCGATTTTGATGATTCTTTTGTTATTCGGAATGTGATGCAGGTCATCTGGTCCCATTTAAATGTGATCAATATGTGACGAGCAGTTTTTGAGCTATCTCAATTAATACGTACCTATTTGAAGTTAATTTGAGTAAACTATATTATTAAATATGAAAATTGATAACAGTTAATTATGAAATTTTTAGCGATGATTTATTATTTACGTGTAAGTCTGGTTTAAGAAAAACAACTTAGTTCTAAATACAAATAAACCAAAAGCGTCGTTTTAGTTTCATATCTTATGTTGATCACACCAATTAGAAAATCCCGGGGGGATGGGGATAGTGTCGGCAACACGCTTGTGATGCTTCTGGCAGGCGTCTATAAGCTACGATAATCACTCACCAACATACGGATTGCATGCTTGTTTGTCTCATTTGTAAAT
Organism: Melitaea athalia; assembly: GCA_905220545.2. NCBI lineage: Eukaryota > Metazoa > Arthropoda > Insecta > Lepidoptera > Nymphalidae > Melitaea > Melitaea athalia. The sequence goes on from HG992201.1 coordinate 1,118,550, forward strand.
TAAAAACTCCTGCTGCGCACCAAACCCATAGCTTTAATATAATAAGTATTCTCGATATAATAAGTAAAAAACATTGTTGATTTTCGTGTAGCAATGGTCATATTCTAGAAATAATTTATCGATTCGATTAGCATTATTAGAAGGGATAGTGGTGCGATACCGTGTAGACTGTAGGCGCTCATACAACGGCGAATTCGGGTTCAATTACCGCTCGGGATGGGTATTTATATTTGTACAAATGTTATGGGCCCCGTAAACGATCAAACTTTTTTTTTTTTTTTTTTTTTTTTTTTTTTTTATGTAACTAGGTTGGCAAACAAGCGTACGACTCACGCGATGGTAAGACCGTAGCCTATAGACGCCTGCAACACCAGAAGCATCGCATGCGCGTTGCCGACCCTATCCCCAATCCCCCCAGGAGCTCTGGTCACCTTACTCACCAACAGGAACACAATACTGCTTGAAAACAGTATTATTTAGCTGTGATCTTCTGTAAGGTCGAGGTACTACCCCAGTCGGGCTGCTCCATATTTTGAGCAGGAAATTTCCTGCTGTGCCCTACCTCAGTTGTCAAACATGTTTGATCAAACTTCATGTTTCATATAACAAACATATCAAAAAAACCCGCAGCACCGCACACGATCAAATAATTTGACAAACACGTTTGTCAAACAGAAATTTAATATGAAGTTTGATCAAATATTTGATCGTCTACGGGGCCCCTTAGGCGTTGATTAGTCACGTGTGAGGCACTGATATTTTAATTTTAGTTGAAACTGTTGAAAGGTATACACTAACACTAAACACAGTCGATTAGGTACACATTAACAGGTACAAATCATTTCGTAATAGTATAGTTTAATTGGTTTCATGATTTCATCCATTCCCGACAAAATTCAATATGGTTTTGAGAATGGTATAATCTAGTTCTAAAGGGGTTCTCATAGGTCCTGTATTATTTATAATTCATAAAAACGTCCATCCATTTTATTCCAAATAAATTGTTGTGCTAAATATAATCGTTTGATTTAAAACTTAATGATGGCGCTAATTAAAAAGTTAATCTTAACGCAAATGAGTAAATGTGCGATTTTTGGTCTGCAGGTGAATCTTCAGATGAATAAATCCTGTTAGGGACATAGTTTTGAATATCCAAATCATATAAATACATATTATAAAAAAGTCGCTTCCCGCTGTCTGTCCCTATATAGTATACCTATGTGCTTAGATCTTTGAAACTACGCAACGGATTTTGATGCGGTTTTCTTTAGTAAATAGAGAGATTCCAGAGGAAAGTTTATATGTATAATACATGCATAATATAGTAAAGGAACACTGATTATTTTAGAGGTTTCTAATGTGATGTCGTCAATAAACACATTTTTTGAGCCTATATTGCAATTATTTATTTTATATTATTTTTGTATCAGCGTTGTACCCGTGCGAAGCTGGAGCGGGTCGCTAGTCGTAACTATAATTAACTTACTTGACACATGGTTTTCTTTATTTAATAAAGCCGAGGATAAAGTAGATAGGTAATGTCTACCGAGACATTAGTAATTTAATATTTTGACTAAGTTAAGGTTGCTTATAACACTGGGCACATTACGCAAGTTTGTAATGTACCTAACGTTAAGATATAAATTCTTATTTTTTATTTTATTATTTAATTGTTTGCTGCCTTAACTTTCTATTGCATTGTTTAGTTTTTTTTTTTTTGTAAATGATTTATTTATTTTTTATTTCGACTTTCTTTAAGTGTGTACAATAACACCTTATGACGAAATAAATATTTTTGATTTTTTGATTTTTGACTTTGTGTCACTTTATAGGTGCCTACGTGTGTAAGTCAGCTTAATATTTTTCACATCACTAGTTTACATTATGAACAGTAATCCACCATTATTTTAGATAAAATATATAAATAATAAGTTACTGTTAGAGAATTTTTAAGGTATATACATAAGTATAAAATATGGAGCAGCCCGACTGGGGTAGTACCTCGACCTTACAGAAGACCACAGCTAAATAATACTGTTTTCAAGCAGTATTGTGTTCCTGTTGGTGAGTAAGGTGACCAGAGCTCCTGGGGGGGATTGGGGATTGGGTCGGCAACGCGCTTGCGATGCTTCTGGTGTTGCAGGCGTCTATAGGCTACGGTCTTACCATCAGGTGAGCCGTTCGCTTGTTTGCCAACCTAGTAACATAAAAAAAAAAGAAAAAATAAAAAATAAAAAAAAAGTAGGCCATCAGAACTTGTTTTACTTATATGAACTGCAAATTGGATTCGCAGGTTGCAAACAGAAATATCAAACGATGAAGTACAATTTAGGACCACCTGCGGTTTCTTCAGTTGCCATTAAAACTATATGATACAGTTATTATGTACACCTGATAGCGATCGTTACTCATAGTAGGGAATATATCCGCCAACCCGCATTGGAGCAGCGTGGTGGATTAAGCTCTGATCCTTCTCCTACATGGGTATAGAGGCCTATGCCCAGCAATGGGATATTACAGGCTGAAGCGTATTAATTAAAACTATCTGAAATATGAAGGTAACCAATAGTTTATGAATTTATGATACATTATTATTTTTTAAACTTTTGTAAACATGTGAAAGTTGTAGTTATATGTATATTACATAGTATTAATTGGGGTGAACCCCTAATGATATATTTTTCCTACTGCGGTTATGTAGGTTGGGTGGATGTAATTTGTTGTATCTTAAAAGTACTCATGTCAAAATGAAGACCTAACGAACAATCCATTATTATATTACTGGTTTATTTTACAATAAAGCTAAGTACTTGTACGTGTGCTAAATACTTTACAGTAATTAGTAGATCAATATAATTTTTGGGAAGCGTTATCGTTGAACATAGATTCTTAATTGATTTTCTTAAAACTGAATTTTTTACATTCAATAGTGTTTAAATGTCACTGTGTTTGTGAACTAAGTTAGTAGACTCGAATAGATTTCAACATTGCAATGTACATAGTAAACAATATACGTAGTATACGGTATACAGCACAGTGTACAGCACACGCTGTGTACAATGTACAGCACATGCAGACTGCAGTATACAGTGTACAGCGCACGCGGTATAAAGTGTACGATGCACGCAGAGCACAATGTACAACTCACGCAGTATAATGTACAGCGCACGCAGTGTACAGTGTATAGCGCACGCAGTATAATGTACAGTGCACGCAGTGTACAGTGTACAGCGCACGCGGTATAAAGTGTACGATGCACGCAGAGCACAATGTACAACTCACGCAGTATAATGTACAGCGCACGCAGTGTACAGTGTACGCAGTATACAGTGTACAGCGCATACAGTGTACAGTATACAGCGCGCGCAGTGTAGTGTACAGAACATAGTGTACAGCGCACGCAGTGTACAGTGTACGCAGTATACAGTGTACAGCGCATACAGTGTACAGTATACAGCGCGCGCAGTGTACAGTGTACAGCACATAGTGTACAGCGCACGCAGTGTACAGTGTACGCAGTATACAGCGCATACAGTGTACAGTATACAGCGCGCGCAGTGTACAGTGTACAGCACATAGTGTACAGCGCGCGCAGTGTACAGTGTACAGGGCACGCAGTATACAATGTACAGCGCACGCAGTGTACAGTGTACACTGTCATGTCACCGCGTCGAACAGTGTAGGTGTGTCTGCTTCACATGAGTAACATTTCTCTGAAACTGCACACATCACAAACGCCAACTACTTCTACCTGGAAGCGGGGACGAGGGTAGGGAATAAAAATAAAAAGCAACAGCATGCAACATGTTAATTTCACTGAATGTATTTTTCAATAAAATCATTATATTTTTTCACTTGTTAGGTATTGTCCATGTCTAACTAAATTATGTACAGGGCGCGCTTCGGCGCCTAAATGCTCTGCCTCATTACAAAGTGAATTGTGAAAAATATTGAACACCTATTAAAAGCTAAAATTAATAATAACTATCTAAGTTATACGACGTACAAAGAGTTTTTTTTTTTCATAATTTTATATTTATAAAATTCGACATTTCGGGCTCCGTCGGCCGCTCGGGGAATACTGCGAGGGGTCGGTCAAGTCTTATCACGAAATGCAGCAGATATTTAAAGCCTACCTTATTACGAACGAAAATAACAATAAAACCGTTCCCGAGCGACCGACGCACATCGTCTGTACAGTCAAAGTTTTCTCGAACGAAAATAGTCTCGAAGGCATCCGTACGTGTACGGAGACGATTTTCGAACGATTTTTGAACTTTCGTCATTAAATTAAGGCGCTCCGTGCAGCGACCCACAGACATCACACCAACCCCCCCCCCCCTCCCCCTCACCCGACCCTTTCGCATACCCGCCAGTCCCAACCTGGGACGAAAACTCATTCTGAGTGAGTCTGTCGGGTCTCTAGGAGACTTGCAGGCGAACGGATATGATAAAGGTTTTTAGTTCGCTCATATAAACAGATATCAATTTCAGAAAGTTTTAATAAATACCAGCGATATAATCATTGGGAGCGGACGGCGTCACTAGGGACGACGGATAGAAATATCTGAGTATATATAGTGAGCGTCAAGCTCGAGTCTAGCCTATTCTACGCGTTCACATAGCACGCTGTAGGAACTTTTCGTCTATTGCACACGAGGTCGCCTTTCGATGGGAGCGAACGGCGGTGAGGAAAAGCAGCGCATTAGATACACTTAGGCCATTATGATTTATTACAAAGCATTCGTGGATTACGAAGACATTTCAACACGAGTACAGACAGTACTAGTGTGAAATCGTATCTAAAGGGGAGCGGGGAGGGCCACGGCAAACTTATTGACTAGTATTGGCCATTAGCCCATGGAGGGGTCCGGGGCGCTCAGACGGGCGCGGGCGATGCGGACTTATTGACTAGCATTGGCCATTAGCCGGTCGAGGGCTGCGGGGGGGCTGCGGAGAGGTCGAGGGGTAGGCGGGGGGTCAGACGGGCGCGGGCGGCGCGGGGGCGGGCTCGGGGGCGGGGGAGGGCGCGGGCGCGGCGAGCGACGCGGGGGGGTTGGCCGCGGGCGCGGGCTCACCGCCGTCTTCGGGCTCGTCGTACGCGTAGGGCCGGTAGGGCCGGTACAGGAGGGGCGGCAGCGCGCGCGGCACGCCGTAGGGCAGCGCGTGGTGCGGCGGGTGGGTCGAGTGCGGCGGGTGGGTCGCGTGCGGCGGGTGGGCTGGGTGCGGGTGGGTCGAGTGCGGGAGCGCCGAGAGCGCCTCCCGCGCGCGCGTCTCCTTCTCTCTCGCGACGCGGTCTCGCTGCTCTTTCTCGCGTTGTTCGCGTTCTCTGCAACGAAAACAACGAACTCGGTTAGTTCTCTGTTTTATATTTCATGCAAAATCCAATTTTATATTTAAATATACAAAAAAAACATTTTTTTTTTTTAAGTAACTGCGAAGTTTTTGCCGCTTCTCCTCTGCTGAGTTAACATTCCGAATCGATGGTAGATTCACTTTTAACGGTGAAAAAAAATTTTAATTTGTAAATTGACGATTCGGAAGAAGCCTATTTGAATAAAGTTATTTTTTATTCGATTTGTTTTAATAATGCTTAATATGAGAGGACCACGGTCTACTCTGGCATCTACTTATGGCAGGCGATTTTTATTTAAAGGTTATAAACATACAAGCTCAGCAAACAAAACTGGCGACGACTTAAAAAATTGAAAAGCTTTCTCCTCCTTTCTCCTCCTTTGACTACAATAACATCAGTTTATGGATTACACGACAGCTTAAATAACCAGACCTTTCGGACTCACCTCTCCCTTTCTCTTTCTCTTTCCCTCTCCCTCTCCCGCTGCAGCGCGATCTCCTTCTCCCTCTCCTCGTGCAGCGGCGGGTGTGGCGCGTGGGGAGCGTGTGGTGGGTGGGGCGCATGTGGCGCGTGTGGCCCGTGTGGGCCGTGTGGTCCATGTGGCCCGTGTGGCCCATGCGGCGCGTGTGGCACTAGAGACAGAGGCGGCGCCAGCGGTGGGTAGAGCGCGTAGGGCGGGAGCCAGCCCACGCCCACGCCCATGCCCACTCCGCCTCGGAACACTCGCTCCAGGTACATTTGTTCCTCAGCCGCTAGCCTATAATAATAACATTCTTTATTGTACACATCAGTGTAAACAAACAAGTAACTATGCAATAGATTTGCAAAGGCGGTCTTATCTAAAAGGGCAATTACTTCCAGGCATCCTTTCGGCATAGGACACGATAAAGTAGCGGTTAGGAAGTTTTGTAATAGTCATTCAATTAATTTATCTTAGTTCTATTAAAGTATCGAAATTCAGAGCCTGTAAAGCTAAAAATCGAGAAACTTCAGCAGCTTCAACGTTTGGGCAAGAGCTGGTGCGAGAGCGAGAGTCACGGCACTGACCGTTGCGCTTGCGATCGCGGGTTCGATTCTCGCACATGACAAACATTTGTATTGTTGTATATTGGCCATATAGATGGACGTTTGTTCTTGTGTATCATGTTGTACAGTTATCCGGTAACGTCTACATGATCGCTAGTAAGACTAAATCACCTGTATTGCAGGGCGGCGCTGGAGTACAGCGAGGGGTGCGCGTACGGTGAATACGCGGCCGGCTCCAGCAGCGGGAACGAGGCCGCAGGGTGGGATAACCTACCAAATCGTAAATATTCTTTAACTACTTATCTTATAAAATAAGAAAAAGACTGATGAAGGTGGCACGTGGCTAATAGTGTGTATACGGCTTATATTACCGTCGACTAAACTAATGAGCCTCAAAAATTTTGCCTTTGTTTAAGAATATTTTTAGACAAATCATTAATTGCTGTGTGGTTACGGCAGTAAAGAATGCAGCCCTGCGGTCACCAATCCGCTTGCCCAGTGTGGTGATAATAGGCAACACACATGAGTCCAGGCCATTTTTGCTGCGAACTTGTGGAGGCCTATGTCCAGCAGTGGACTGCGATAGGCTCATTTGATTGGTTTTTATACAAGATATCCCCAGGCAAAACGTCATGTTTCAAAAATTCAAGGTTTGTCCAACTGTGAGAAGCACCGTACAGCATAATGGATATTCGCGTATGCTTTATTGAGGTAGGGACTGTCAAAAGATGACAGGTAAATAATAATGCTTTCAAGTGGTCTTGAGTTCCTGTGGTGAGTAAAGTAGCCAGTGCTCTAGGGGTGGGTATGGGGCACATACCAAGCTCTAGTTTCTATTAACGTAAAATTAAATCCAGAATCAAGTAGTAATCCTTCGTAACTGATATCAGTAATAAACAATTTTTTTAAATTTTAAATTTAAATTAAATAATGAAATAACTTTTTCGGATTTTATCGCGGTTTATTAAGTTTTTTAGATGCCCGACGTTTCGGATGCTTTACAGCAACCATAGAGTCCCGGGAGGATATCCGAAAAAGTTGTTTCATAACAATGAGTGAAATTCGCGTAAACATTAGAAAACAATATCTTGTATATAAAATTATCGCGTCACAGTGTTAGTTAAAATACTCCTCTGAAACGGCTGGACCGATTTTTATGAAATTTCGTGTGCATGTCGGGTAGGTCTGAGAATCGACCAACATCTATTTTTCATACCCCTAAGTTATAAGGGGGTGGCGATTAAGGGGGTTAATCTATATATATAAGAGATTTCCACCCATATATTGACTCATCACGATATCTCTGGAACCATAAGGCGTAGAGACTTGTTTGGTGGGAATATTCCTTTCGCCGAGTAGAGGTCAGCTAATAACGGATTTTAAGAAATTCCACCCACAAGAAGGGGTTGCGGGGATTAATAACATATATGGCAAAACAACGTTAGCGCGGTCAGCTAGTAACATATATGACAAAACTACGTTTGCGGGGTCAGCTAGTATTAAAATAAATATATTACATAGTTTCTACTGACCGGTCATCGGGCCGGTAGGGTTGGAAGCCGCTGGCGGGCAGGTGGTGGGGGGAGGCCCGCTTGGTCGGCGCGGGCGGCGGCTTGTCCTTGCTCGCGTCGCGCTCCGAGCTCGCCGCCGCGCCTGCACACTCGCGATGTCAGCGCCGACGCGGAACACGGATGTTTTGTACTGAGACTACCTTCGTTACTTATAGTTACGGCCAATTTCAATATTCTATCATCTTTGAATTCGGCCTTGGAAACCAGGGATAGATAGATTATTTATTGACAACCGTTGTAAGTCGTATTATCGATCAGTTAACATTATCTATTATTGAAGTCAAACTTCTTTACACACGTTTGACTTGGTGAGAAAGCTGGTGAGTGCGTGACGACAGCGTTACGAAAAATTTAATCGGGCGAGGCTAACGGAAGTTGAGAGAGAGATATAAGTTAGTGAAGATAGAAAGAGAGTTACGTTTCGTAAGTTTTACTTCAGTCGTGTGGTCTAAACTAAAGCACACTCAGTAAGCAAGGAGCAAGAAAGAGAGGTGCGTGCACACATTTTCTTTCTCTCTTTCTCTCATAGCCAGTTACGTTTCGTATATCTAAGACACAGTGCTGGATTATTGTGCAGAAGTTTCACTTCAGCCGTGTGGTCAAAAGCACATTCGTTTTTTTTTTTTATGATGAAATTTAACTATAATTTCATTCACTTACTAGAACTTAGTAATTTCTAAGCATTTTCGTAGTCGTTTTTAAGGAGTACGCTTCAGTTAGGTGCGCAGTCCAACATACACTATTTTACTACATGTTGTTGATAGTAGACACATGCACAAAGAAGTAAAGGGCAAAGTTTAAACCGAAATACATTTCAAGCTACTATGATACACACATATACACTAGTGATCATAGCACAAGATAGTTAATGTTATCTGATCGAAATCTCAATAAGGCTGTTTATTTCAATAAAGATACACGCTCAGTACAAAACATCCGAACACATCAATATGTTAAAATACAATTTTACAAGTAAAATTTACACTTTAGTCACCTGAAAGAAACGGTTAGTGCCTTAACTAGCCGCATCTCATACTCTCTACGGTAAATAATTAATATACAACATTAAAGAACGCCTTAAATACAATGTTAAGTTAAATTACATATCTATCTAACTTACATTCGTATACATTAATATGTAAAGTTAATGTACTTTTATAAATATGGACAAATCAACCCAACAAGGGTATGTTGGCGACACACGTTAATTTCGAAAATTTAAATTAAAATTGTAAAAATAATAATAATAATAATAAATAGCGTTCGACTAACGGATACCATTACAAATATTATAAATATACATAATTAATATTCAATAAAATATTTTCAATCAAATCATTTAAATTTTTTCCAATTTTCTTAAAATATTACCGCGTTTTCCGCTTATTTTATATATGGGAACTTTATGAATTATTATTTCCCTTTGTTACTGTACAAACTCGAGAACGACTTTGCCGATTTATTTTATTCCCAAAATAATTATTAATAACAAAAAAAAATTAATAAAGTATCAGTGATTGTGTAATTTGTGTAATGTAATTTATATTAGTAATTTGTAACTAATATGGAAGTACTTTATATGAGTGATGTCTAAATGAAATAAATTTTCATCTGATTTAATTTCATCGAGATGTTGATAGTATGGTGGAAAAGTCGATAATATTTAATATGTTTTTATTAATTTTCAATTAAATTTTTGACGTTAAAATCTCATTAGTCGATCGCTACAGAGGGTGGGGAGGGGGGGTTGTAAGCGTGTCACTCACCGTCTTTCTCGGGGCCGGCGTTCTTGGCCAGAGTGCGAAGGGCCGCGGCAAAGGGCCCGCCCTTGTTTGGGGCCAGGTCTGTCCGCTTGGCGATTTTGTTCGCACTCACGCCTGTAAAGAAGAGAGAGTCTATGAGTTTTCTTTTAGATAGAGTCATCTGTCGATATCAATAAATATGATTTGAATTACTAGCGGTAGTTTTACGCAATTCATATCAAAATTAAAAGTAGGGGTAAAGGGCCTATGCACACCACGTTTTTTAAACGCGCCGTTGACGCATGTTTGTAGCGAAACAGACACGATACGCACGCAAGTCAGACGCAGCCTGTAGACCTTTGCACACCTGTATAAATTCAAATACGCGTTTGAATCGATACAGACGCACGATATGACGATAACAATATCGATACAGACGATAACAAACTGCTCTGTAGGATAAAAACGCGGCGCGTTTAAAAAACGTGGTTTGCACAGGCCCTTACGTTACTCAAATGCATATTTAAATGTCGTTTCAAGAATTAAAATTACATTCGCTATTAATAAACTAATTATAGTCAATGTGACCTACTCCTACTTGGAGAAAGAGGCTGTGCCACATCCAACCGGATGATACAGGCTGAATCGATTAATCAAAGATTAACTTTGATTGATGCTAAAACCGATTCGGAAAATACGAGTAGATGTATATATAGAGTTTATGTCCCACTTCAATCTGTTATTGACGTGACAACGTCTAATAAATCGATGAACGCCGGCGGCATACACGAAAAAGGATGACTCATTGTCTCGTTACGCTAATTGTTCGCTTGCGCCGCATCTATCTCTCTTCCATTCGATTGGCCTATGCGTCCGAGGAGATGTTATGTTATGAGTTATGACGTTGTCACGTTAAACTATTGTCCGTAAACCAACTTTACAGACAACCAATATTTTTTATTCAGCATTGAAAGAAAGAAAGAAAAATATATTTATTGCATTGCTATTGACCCTAGCGGCCCTCACAACCTCACAGGTTTGGGGGACCGGGTACTGAAGCCTAGCCATAGGTAAGCTCTTTAGGAGGACTCAAAAACGGAGGTCCCCTTAAGTTCTCTCCTAACGAGATCGCATCTTAGCTTAAGACGAATTTGGAAAGGACTCTATATCTAGTAGGCAATGTTGTCTTCTTCGTTTCAAAGTTCACTAAAACAGAGTTCACTTCACTAAAATAGAAACCTTACTAGTAACTAGTGATGTTCCGGATATCCGTATCCGTATCCGTATCCGCGGATATCCGCGTGAAAAATGAGATCCGTATCCGTATCCGTATCCGCCACTTTTCTCGCGGATCTTTTACGGATCTTTTATTAATTTTCAAATTCAATTGACAGGATAAAATGCTGCTAAATAACTTATATTATGTGATTAAATAGTATAATTAAAAAAAAATTCCATTAAGAGTATTTTTTATTTCTTAAAATCAATTATTTCACACCTTTAAATGCAAATCTATATTCTAGTAAGTAACCATATTAATAGTATATAACTCAAAGATACTAAATCAACTATCTTATGAGATCATTATTACACATAAAAAGTTTATTTTTTTATAAATGTATGAAAATGAAAAACAAAAAACTTTTATATTGAAACAATTTTTTCGGATTTTATCGCGGTTTATTAAGTTTTTTAGATTATCCACGTTTCCTGGACCTAGTTGCTACACAAAAGTAATACGCGCACAATGAAAGTAGGGTTGCCAGATCGAATGACCCTACTATCGCGAGAAAAAAACAATTTTTTGGGATTTCGGGACTTCGGTCGGGAGAAACAAAATAAAAATTAAGTAAATATATTAAAAACAACAATATTTAACATAACTGTTGTATCTTTCGCTGCCGATAGAAAAGTTTACATAAATAAATACTAACAATAATATGATCTGTTTCTTTATAAAATTGTTCCTTTTCACTGAAAAAGAAAGTTTTCAGCATCTGATATATGGATTACTGCCATAGAATTTATCTTGTATTCGGCTTATGAGCTGGCTCAAAAGCTTTCTCATTACAGCATCTATGTCGAGGACAGTACATCCATCATTCTCCAATGTCAATACTGAAGGAGCGTCTGTTATATGTTGACGAAAATTCGGAACTTAAAGTTATTGTTTTCTAAAATGGAGTTGCTTTGGGAAGTGAATTTTATAGTTTGTTGGAAGTCGGTAGGGTATACAAAAATTCGGAAGAATCCCGCCAAATCCCAACTATCTGGCAACCCTAAATGCAAGTCGAAAACTGTCCTGCCCATCGTTGCGGCGGGCGTGACATTAATTATCGTTTCAAGGTCACGAACCGACACCGATTGAGTGAGTAAATAAAGATCCGTATCCGTATCCGTATCCGCGGATCTTGACACTAAATATCCGTATCCGGATCCGTATCCGCGGATATACATTTTTGACGATCCGGCACATCACTACTAGTAACATAGGGTATGCTCTCTATGTCCCGTACTAATTTACAATAACTTAGAAAAAATGTTGATTAAACTTTGTAACATGTACATAGGTGCAATAGAATGAAAAATAGTAACAGATATGCATTTGTCACATCAATCGTCTCTGCGTGGAATAATCAATGATTTGTTTTTTTATTTTATTTTATTTTCTTGGAGTTTACTCCTTAAGAATCGATTGTCATATAAGGACCCCGGTATGAAAAAAAATTGCGTGCGTACAAAGTACACATATCAGAAGTGAAACATCTTTGGTAAACTAATTGAAAAAAATCTAATTGAAAAAAAGCACCAATATTGAAAAAAAAAGCCAACGTCACGCGGTTTTCCCAGGCGGCCAACCATCCAAGTACTGACCGTGTGACGCGTTACCGCGTTAGCGGTCGATCAAATTTTACCCCTCATGCGCCTAAAGAAGTTTCACTTCAAACTAATTATGAGGAGTAAAATCTACTGAACGAATGACCTCGTAACATTTTTGTAACGCCATCTTCAACCCTATTTGGGTCCGATAGATGGCGTTATTTGATTCGTTTATTTACCATTTGATATGGTATTAATCTTTTTCTTAGACTAGTAAGCCTTTTTTGTGCCTATAATATACTAGAAATCAGTCGATCTGAAGGACTAAACTCCAGTCGTGCGTCGGAGCTGACACACACACTTTTTGTGCGGTGTTTTAATTCAAACTATTTATTTTATGACTATTTAGTACGACTACCAGCAGATGTACGTAGGTACATTAGTACGGCATCGCTGCGTCCCATCGACCCGTTTACAACTAGTTAAATCGTGTTCACTTTGTTGAATATTAAAAAACGCACCGGAGCGCGACGTCTGCTATCGACAGGTCGCGGTTTAGGGAGTTTGCGTTTTTTGTTCAAAACAATTAAGCAGCGTAGTAACTGCTATTATCAATATAGCTAGGGATCCCTAGTACATATTTTTCACCTGATTAGTATCAAGCTAATTTCCCGGGAGTAGCTTCATTTTGATGAGGCGAACAAAAAGTTCCTCTTCGAAAACTCTCGATTGTGGTAGATAATAGAGTTAGCAGGAGATAGAGCAGCAGTGAGCGTAGGACCGGGATAACATCAAAATTATTACTAACCAGCTGGTTTTTTTTTTCTTTTAGTTAATTAATATTTATGTAATTTGATGGTAATATTGTCCTCCAAATTGCGTGGTACGTTATCCCGGTCCTACGCTCACTGCTGCTCTATCTCCTGCTAACTCTATTATCTACCACAATCGAGAGTTTTCGAAGAGGAACTTTTTGTTCGCCTCATCAAAATGATAGCTTCATTCTCCCGGAAAATTAGCTTGATACTAATCAGATGAAAAATATGTACTAGGGATCCCGTACTAATACATTAGAGATTCAAGTTAATACATAGGCTAATTTTTATCTAGAAAATATAACGGAATCGTTAGGCGGATAAAACTACGAGGTACAGTACTAGGCTGTGAAAGGTTACATCACGCGGATTTGATTGCAGGGCACATCGTGTAAATAAAATATACAACAGTCGAAGGGCCCCTCGCTAACAACGAACCGACAAATTGTTTCCGCTCCAAACCTTTTAGGGCGTCATTCGATCAGGACGGGGGGTTAAGTTACCGGTAGTCAACTTCTTTTATTTTTAATAAAACTGTAAATCCTCAACGTCATTATTTTACGTTACTTAATACTGTTTACGCAAAAAAAATATATAAATATGTATATACAATTTTTTTTTCAAGGCACAGTGGGAAGACCCACAAGGACAGACATCAAAACCGAAAATAGATAGTTGTACAAATAGAAATATCCATCCCGAGCGAGAATCAAACCCGCAAACCGTCAATGTTTTGGGAGACTACACGCACCTCTAGAACAGAGTGGTTGTTAAATCGTCGCACAGTGGGAGGAAACGATCAAAACTACGTGCGAGGCAGTAAATCTAATAAAAATGAAATCATTTTTTTTTAAATACTCGTAATTTGTCTGCTTTCTTGTACCACTGCTGCAGAAATTCACTTTTTAGGGGTAGAAACCACTCCTATCAACCCGTGTTGACTAAAAAGTGAATTTCCGCAGTGCTACAAGAAAGCAGATATATACCTAGTCAGGTCATAAATTCTGTCACAAGTTGAAAATGAAATAGTTGAGACAAGTTTATTCATTATATAACCTTTTATATATCACAATGAACTTAACAAAACCTAGATTATTATGATAATAAAGTTTATTCAAAACGACCTCTGCGATTTTGAATACAGGCCTTCAATCTGCGCGGCCAGTCGTCTATCGCAGCACGAACGAGGTCCATGTCAATATCAGCGACTACCTTAATCAAAGATACCTTGACTGACTCCAAATCAATATGAGGCTTTGAGCAGGCCTTTTCCTCCAAGTATTTCCATACCTTGTAATCTAACGGACTCAAATCTGGACTGGAGGAGGGCCAGTCTTCGTGCCGGATGAAGTCGATTTCACGCACCGCCAGCCAGTCTTGTGCGCTCTTCGCTCTATGAGCTGGCGCCGAATCTTGTTGGAATACCAAGTACCTGTTATTGTACATGGTATGAGAAACAGGTTCCACAAGGTTCGTCAGGACTGTATTTTGATACACAACTGCATTCGTTTTTACACCTTTCTCACAAAAATGTACCTCAGTTAAGCGCCAATAAGAAACTCCCAACCATACCATGAGCGAGGATGGAAAATGACCTCGTTGGACACGCGGAATACGGTTGCTCGCTTGTTCACTACTGTGTGCGTACACCTTATCATTTTGTTTGTTGTAGCTCTCTTCTAGGGTAAAAAATTTTTCATCTGAAAAAAGAATTTCCCGATATTTTTTCCCGCGTACCGCTTCAACAAAGCGCGGCATCTCTTCAGTCTCAGGTCCATTGAACGAGCGTTCAAACGATGTCCTGTTTTTCTTCGATATGCTAGAAGCCCTAAATCTTCATTTAACACCCTTTTCACCGTGGTTCTGCTTAACCCCACCTGAAGGGCCAACAGTTTCTGTTTACGTTTGGGATTTCTTTGAATTCGCGCCTTCACAGCTTTTATCAGTGCTGGAGTTCTAACGGAGTGAGGGTGACCACTTCTTGACCTATCATCTACACTAGTGTCTTCATTGTACCGTTTGATGGTACGATACACGAATCTTTTGGTCATATTCAATTTTTTCAGTATGTCAAAAATTTCAATTGGCGCGTAACCGCAACGAAGCAACGCAATAACTGCAACTCGGTCTTCTTTAAGCGTCCACTCCCTATTTATAAATGAGTAGAATTCTAAAAATTACACATTTTTGTTTTCATGAACAATTCTAAATTCGAATTCAATAAACTTTTTTTGTGGCCAGCATTCTAAAAAAAAGTTTTTATTGTGTGACAGTACTTATGACCTGACTAGGTATAATGACGAGTATTTAAAAAAAAATTGATTTCATTTGGATTAGATTTACTGCCTCGCGCGTAGTTTTGATCGTTTCCTCCCACTGTGCGTCGTCGGTCCCAGTTGTCATCATAAATACCTGATAGCGACAATTAATCATAGTAGGGAACAAATCCACCAACCCGCAGTGAAGCAGCGCGATTAAGCCCCCAATCTTTCTCCTACATGAAGAAAGAGGCCCAGCAGTGGGGCGTTACGGGTGTTACAGACGATGAATTAAGTCGACAAATCAGCGTACGGCTCACATGATGGTAAGCGGCACGCAAAACGCATCGCTTACGCGTTTTGAGCAGTAATGTATTCTATCTCAAATCTCCTAAACATTTATGTGTTTCTTTCTTTATGGTGACGCATTTTCGTTTCATCGAGTTTCAAATTACGATTCTAAAGAAGTTTCACTTCAAAAATATCACAAGTAAAGATGTGCGGCAAGGCTTAATGACAGTAACGCAAAGTGCGGACGGGCGCGGGCAAAGGTCGCTGCTGGTCAATCACTCAATTGACCCCCTTCATTGCCCGACCACGCTCATTCGTTTGTTTTCGTTTAAGTCATCGCGTTCACTAACATTTACGACAGCCGTTCATATCTAAATGATGACAATGTGACTAGCCCGTTGGCGCAGTTTGCAATGACGCTGCTTTCTGCTAAAGGGTTTGTGAATGCGATTTTTTTTACACACACAGTCGTCTGTTCCTATGGCAAGCAACGTAATGCTTGTGTTACAGGTAACAGCCGACTGATATAACTATATTTTTTTTAAATAATTATATAATACATAGAAATAATACATATATATATATATATATATATATATAAAATACAAATATTACACCCAGACTCAGGCGGGAATCGAACCCGCAACCAGCGGAACAGAAAGCATTGCCACTACAAACTGCACCAACGGGCTAGTCTTGAATCTCCGAGTCTGAGTGAATGATAAAAACATACTAAACTGCTACTAACTCTGTCATATTTATGACACCATTGTCACCTAGGCGTATAATAAATAACCTAACCTACCCTCAGAACTAAAAAATGTACAAGAATAATATTTTATGAAAATCTGTCGACGTTTCGGATGAGTTCGATAACAAAACCTGTGAGAGACGAGATTTTAAAAGTATCGAGGTAATTAATCGAAATAAAATATAGCCAATATTTAAGTTGGACAACGTTACATAATATCTGTGCAGAATTTCCTTTAAAAATCGTTAATCGTCGCAGTTGTTTCGAAGATTAGCCCGGACAAACATCGGGACACGAGATTTTTATACATATATATAATATAGATATAAAGAGAAGATTTATATTTCTTGGTGAATGTTTGTAATAAATAAACTTTAAAACTGTTATAATATTACTTTATAACTTGGCGGCATTAGCTTTATTTTAACCTCTTGGATAGATTATTTAACCTAGTCAATTTGGTCACGACTTTCTAATTTACTGCGATATAATTGGTCAAGGAGCGTGGCTAAACTAGTCACTATTTTATAAACGCGAATAGACTATATACTCGTATACTCAAGTCCTAGGCATGAGGGTTAACTATGGTTAACCCGTCAATTGAGTTCGTGTATTAAACTGACCCGGGCTATTGAATCGAGTGACTCCTCCTACGACCAATTGTTTATATTATTATTTAAAGAATGGCTATACGGACTTATAATATCATCTTCGCTCTGGTGTGATGGTGCTGGTACCGTGTATGTTAACACCGGCGGTTGCGGGTTCGATTTCCGCATATATCTGCCCACCCGCAGTAAAACAGGGTGATAGATTAAGCTCTGAACCTTCATCTACATGAAGAAAGAGGCCAACCTTCCGTGGGATTTTTAAGAAGCATACAAAAAAAATTAGCCGCATTGGTCGAGCCATTCTTCAGTTATGCGCTTAGCAATATTCATTTTTATTAAATAGATGAGAACACTTAATATTTTTTTATCTTAACGTGCATCAAAGTAGGAATTACTCTGGTCAAAATCTGAAACAGTTTGACCTAGGAAATACCTCAACCTTACAGAACATCACGCCTAATTTGCACTTAAATAGTGTTGTGTTCCTTTGGTGAGTAAGGTGGCCAGAACTGCTTTAGAGGGTCAATGGTATAGGGTTGGCAACGCGCTTGCCATGCTTCCAGTGTTACAGGCAGCTGTCTATAGGCTACGGTAAGTGCTTACTATCAGGTGACCCGTACGCTTATTTGACACCCTGCTTATTAAAAAAAAACCTATATAAGCCGGAAGAAAGAGCGTGACAACTTAGGCGAGAAACTTCAAATGAGATTAAGAGGAAAGGGTACCAAACACACTTTTGAAAAATAGGTATTTGAATAAAATGTTCCTGTCTCCACTGACTTTTACTGTAGGCCGCCCCGCACACCCGCCAACCCCGCACTGCTTTGTCTATGTGTTAGTGCCGTGGTGTTAGTGTGCGTGTGCCGCTTCTCGAATGCTATTTTTCTGTATTTTGCTTGTTTTATTTCATTAGCCCGTTGGCGCAGTTTGTTGTGGCCCTGCTTTCTGTTCCGCGGGTTGCGGGTTCGTTTCCTGCCCGAGCCTGGGTGTAATATTTGTATTTATATACATATTTATGTGTATTATTTCTATGTATATTTATAAAAAATATTCATATATACATATAGTTATAGGAGTCGGCTGTTACCTGTAACACAAGCATTAAGTTGCTTACCATAGGAACAGACTAACCATATAAACATATTTAATAATTTTTTTCTGTTTCGTTCTTCTGTAACTCAGCTTACTTTTATTGGATTTCGTAAACTACTTAGTACTTATTATTTTGAATTATTGTTTGTTAATTCATTGGATTGTTATCTACATAACTGTATTTTGGTAAGTAATAATTATTGAAATACTTAGGTATTTTATTTATGAATTAGGTATGTAATTACGTGGTTGAGGTGTATGTAAGAATGGGAGTTGAGATACATACATATAGTGTACATGATAAATGTATTGTAGCCATACATACATAGTAATTAATATGTTTGTCTTAGTATAATAATAATAATATACTTTGTTGCACATTTAAATAAAGAACAAAATTTACATTACCAGCAATTATATAGTCACAAATTGTACAACCAGGCGATCTTATTGCTAATAATTGTGTTTGTTCGCAAACGAAAAAAAAACCGACTTCAATTAAGTACCTACATCGGCAAGTAGGTAATACGTAAGCCGACGAAAAAAATTAACAAACGCACTAGTCACTACGATTTTTGAGGGTTCTCCTCGATTTCTCTGGGATCCCATCATCAGATCCTGGTTTCCTTATCATGGTACCTAAGTTGGGATATCTCCCTTCCAACAAAAAAGAATTATCAAAATCGGTTCATAAACGACGAAGTTATCCCCGAACATACATAAAAAAAAAACAAAAAATATATATAAGTACGGTCGATTTGAGTAACCTCCTCCTTTTTTGAAGTCGGTTAAAAAGCAATCTCTTCCAGACAACCTGCTAATGAAAGGGATATTGCTTTTCAGATGGGCAGGTGGTATGTAAATATAAATAAGCAAAAAAAGAATATATAACAAACATACATAGGTACATACACACATACGTACGCAATAAAATAATAATAATAATAGTATACATATAAGTTGTAATGTCTCATGTTTGTCGCGGTTATTAATACGCGGTTATATTACATACCTAATTGGGACGATATAAAAATGTTTAAAAATAGTAATAAAAAAAAACAAATGAGATTCTGGTGACATAATATACAAAGAGAGACTGGTTGACTAATCCTAAAATTTTATGCCTCCGACTGCATATTATGTAGGTACGGTGTTGCATAAAATTTCAAAGGACTACCGTATTGATATTTTTAAGTGTACAGTTGTACATAATGTTTGATATTGTTCTAATTTATAAATTATTATTTTATTTATGTCTTTTTCGTTAGGCAAATTACGCAATAATACCTAACAATAAGCGCTTTATTTGCGAAATACAATGAAATATAAACGATGAACATAAGATAAAAATTAGTACATTTCAAAAAAAAAATTCAAAATAAATGTGGAAGAACAAACTATAAATAAAAAGAAATAATAATAATTATTAAAAAAAATTGAAACAACTGAACTCAGAATTAACAATAAAATAAAGATATTTAAAATAATAGTCACTAATAAAGGTGGCAGTGTGTCTCACAAAAAGATAAGTCCTCGGCTTCAGTTAGGGATAAACCCTAACACAGATTTTCAGGACCACCTATTGATTTTTTATTTAATTATTTTGTGGTTGATTAAGAATTTTTTACCGACGAAGAAAAACAGAGGAGGTTCTAAAATCGCCACGTATATTAAAAAAATATTTTTAATATTTGACCATGCATATCTCTTTACAGAGTAGTCCGAATTTGATTTTAAAAAAATATTGGAAATACTACGAAGTTACTGCTATTCTATTTTGTGGAGCCCTAAAGGAATCATTTACTAAAAAATTGGTAATTGTGTTTGCTCACAAACGAAAAAAAAAAACGACTTAAATTACATCGACAAATAATACATGATAAGACGAAACAATAGTCAATACGCGCTATTAAACATTACTCAAAAAGTTGTAATCAGATCTTAATCTAATTTAAACAAGACCACATGACAAGTATTAGCTTTCGATTAAAATAAGAATCATCAAAATCGGTAAACCGAGTAAGAAGTTATACGGTATAATACAACGTAGGTCGACGAAAAAGTAGTCAAGTAAATACGCATTATTAGATTAGATATAACTCTAAAAGTACTTGTTAGATCTCAATTAAATTTAAATGGGACCACATGACACCTTTCAATTAAAACAAAATTGATCGAAATCGGTCCACCCAGTCAAAAGTTCTGAGAACATACATTAAAAAAATACAGTCGAATTGAGAACCTCCTCCTTTTTTAAAAGTCGGTTAAAAAGAACGATGCTTTCTGGAATTCAATAGAACCAATATTAGAAAAATTTTACTATGATTGCCATATGAGAAAGGAAAGGAAATAATTAAATAACTCTTTACCTACTTGAACTGAATAAATCCTTATTTTGAAATTTTGTATCTTTATTTAGTTAACCTACTTTTCCTAGTGTCTGTCCGTCAGTCTTTCTACAGTATCCTTCTTTTGCCTCTGTAATAAGACTACCGTTAGCCAAAATTATAGTCAAACCAAAAACATAAACAACATAATTATTTAAATTATTTACCATAATTATCATTTTTATTTGTTAGAGAAATCCTTCTTTAGCCCAGGTTTGCACAATGTTACAATGAAAACCGCATCCAAATAAGGTTTTATTGTAGTTTATGAAAAGAGAGATTATTTAATTTTGTTTACACGAATTTTTGAAAATATCGACAAAATATTACATCACTAGTGTATCTATATAATTATCGACTATGAGGCATCACTTCGCTGGCGTGTATACGTACTGCTTTGACCCTTCCCTCCCCCAGACCTATCCCACAAACAGCAAGAAAGGGACAACTGAAGCTCAGACCACTTTAGGTAGATAATTTTTGACCAAAACAGCATTTCGTATTCGACTGTTTTCTCCCCGAAACATGCCAATTTTTTTTTTATTTTTTTTTACGTAAATAAACAAAGCCTTCAGCTATGCCGCTCCGTTTTCTTTTTTTTGTAAATATGAATTATTATTTTTTTATGAGTGTCTGAAAATGTACAAAAAATTAGGCAATATTTCTAGTTTTTGAAGACTCCTACTACCTAATGTAATAAAAATTTGAAAAAAAACAAAACGTAGGGGCATGGTCATGGCAGGTAAAAGTGTTATGTTACAAAAATATTTGATCTAGTGTCATTATCCAGGGAGAAAACAGTCGAATACGTTTGTATGGAGAAAGAGCCGGTATCCTTTCCTCTTAAGGCAGGGAAAGCTAATTAAATTTTAGTTCAAGAAGTATATGGATATGTACTAATGGACGACTTTCCACTAAGCGGCTTTATTCCAAACTGACAGAGGATGGCGTAAATATATAAAAGCGATACATACAGGTTTCATAACGATGCCTTATCGATAAGATAGACTGAATTGAACTGAGTCAGCCAGAAAGCGTCCGAATGCTGAGCAAAGGCATACTTTTTTGTTTTGTATCCAATGTTTCTAAATTGGATCTTCCTTTTTGTGTGCAATAAAGCTTTAATAAATGAATAAATAAGGCCTCTTTTTGAGGAGAAATCGAAATCGAAGCTTACTCCATAGCGATCGTGATCTGGGGCAGGTGGTAAAATGATGTTTCATAAGATTATTTTAAAAATCTTTAAGATATCAGATAGAGCACGGTATTTGATAATTTTATTTATTTATTTTATTTATTT
This sequence comes from Melitaea athalia, assembly GCA_905220545.2. NCBI lineage: Eukaryota > Metazoa > Arthropoda > Insecta > Lepidoptera > Nymphalidae > Melitaea > Melitaea athalia. The sequence goes on from HG992201.1 coordinate 1,140,570, forward strand.
ATTTATACTTTTGCACACCAATACATACTCGTAATTGACAAAATAAAGAATTACATTTTTAAGTAGTAACACAGTTGCATCAGTTGCAACAGGCGGCCTTATCGCTAATGCAGCGATTTCTTCCAGGCAACCTTTGGGCAGAGGACTGATATAGAAAGTGTGGGTAGGGGCGAAAAATATATGAAAGAAATAAATATAAATATATATATTTATATCTAAAATATAGTACACATACTTTCAAACAAACATACATACATACTTATATACATACATATATATTATATATACATACATACACAAATAACTAAACACATATACATATAATAAATAAGTAACTAAAACGAAGGAAAACAAAAGACAACATTAAAGTCAAATAATATAAATAATAGTAATGACATTATTCAACATCATTTATGACGACAAATACATTTCTTTGATGAGTTTTTTAAAAGTATTCAATGATTGTGCGCATTTCATAGTGAGTGGTAATGAATTCCACAACCGACAAGCTTCAACAGTAAAGGATTTCGAGTAAAAGTTTGAGGAATGGTGCGGGATCTTTAAGATAAGGTTATCTTTTGAGCGCAGAGGTCGTTCGTGCGTGTCACAAAGGAACTCAAACTGCTGTTTAAGATACATCGGTGTAGCTGGACTAAACAGGATAGAATATAGAAGAGTCAGGATGTGGGTATTCCTGCGAAATCTGATAGGAAGCCATTTGAGCTTTTTACGAAAATCGGAAACGTGGTCATATTTACGCAATCCAAATATAAACCGAATACACAGATTCTGTAAACGCTCAAGTTTGTTTAATTGTTCCTCGCTTAAATTAACATAACTTGTATCGGCATAGTCAAGGATCGGTAAAAGGAGAGACTGTGCTAGCATAACTTTAGTGGGAATAGGGAGAAAGTTACTTAGCCTTCTTAGAGATCCTACTGCAGCAAACATTTTTCTACTTAACTCATTAATATGATATGTCCATGACAGATGTTGGTCGAAAGTAATGCCTAGATTTTTAACCTTATCACTTATTGGAATAGATGTACCATTAATAACTACTGATGGAAGTTGTGACCAATCAATGCGCGATATGAGTTTCTGACTACCGATGACAATTACCTGAGTCATTTTAATCAATACTTTTCGAATACCAATCAGCTGTTTACGTTCAAGATAAGCGGCTCAGGTGTTAAATTTTATTGGATGACAATTTTTTTGTGAAGGAATCTTTTTTTTTCATAAACTATAATTTTGGAGATTGTTTTTTATAGTAAAATGAATAGCAGAAGTGGTGCCATCAATACACTAGATCGTATGTCAATAACAACAGTAGACAATATGAAACAATGTAACTTTCAGCTGATTTCAAAGCAAGGCAGCGAACAGCTAATAACTTTATGTTAAAACTAGCTGTGCCCGCGACTTTGTTCGTGTGTATTTTAATAAAATAGTTATTGTTCAGTTCGCAGTTATAAAATAAACTTCTAAAATAAAAGTAGCCTAAGTTACTCCTTATTTCATCAGCTATCTGCCAGTGAGAGTCCCGTCAAAATCGATCCAACCGTTTCAGAGATTAACCGGAACAAACAGACAGACAAAACTTATAAAAAAATGTTATTTTGGTATATGTACCGTGTATACATGTATACATATGAATTTATGTAAAAAGAGGTTGTTTTAATATTACAAACAGACACTGCAATTCTATTTATTTGCATAGATTACCTACTCTAATTTTCTCGCGACGTTCATTTAGTTTTATCCAGTCACATACCAAATCACGTAGCCTTTTATATCAAACTTTATTGTATCATATATGTATATCTCACTCTCTCTTTCTCGCACACGAGACGAGCAGCAGCCCTTACCTGCAACAACAAAAATTTATCATTACAAAGAGTTTACATTCAAATCTATACTAATATAATAAAGCTGAAGAGTTTGTTTGATTGTTTGTTTGTTTGTTTGTTTGTTTGTTTGTTTGTTTGTTTGTTTGTTTGTTTGAACGCGCTAATCTCAGGATCTACTGGTCCGATTTAAAAAATTCTTTCAGTGTTAGATAGTGCATTTATCGAGGAAGGCTATAGGCTATATATCATCACGCTAAGACCAATAGGAGCGGAGTCCACGCCGACGAAGTCGCGCGCAGAAGCTAGTAAATAAATAAATAAGAATACGACGATTTGAATGTAGGTATAGTCATTATGAAACCAATAAGAAATATTAGTATAATAATGGAAAACTTAATTAAACGTAAGCATTTTTTTACTAGTGGTGCATTTATAAATTTATAGTGGTATATTTTTTTTGTGTACAAGTTCGAGGGTGAGTGCTACCCGCTACTTTTCATTTTTTTAAAAAGAGTAACTGCGGAGTTTCTTGCCGATTTTTCTTTGCAGAATCTATATTCCGAATCGATGGTTGCTTTACTTTTTTTTTAAATAAGTGCTTATGAAGCCTATTTGAATAAAGTTGTTTTTGATTTTGATTTTGCTCACGTACACACGCACCTACGCACACACAAATACGCTCTCACGCACACACATATGCTAACGCACAAAATTAATGTCAAAAATTATTTTATGCAAGGGTTCAAAAACACTCCTGAATCGTAATTTAACAAATTAAAATTATATTACTTTTCGATAAAGTACTTAAAGCCAAATGTTAACTAATTGTACATACATTAACGTTACACGAACATTGTATGTGTACAATTAGTTTATCACTCGAACGCTTGTGTTGATGGATCTGCGATATTTGGCCTTTGACAAGGGCTCCCATTGCAAATTGAATATGGCCGGGGGGTGACAGCAGTAACGACGGGATGTACCCCGTGTCGCTCGCCGGAACAATATTATTGACGGTCTTGTTAAAAAAAATAGGGCCACGACTTAATAACCGAATCCCAAAACAGGAGGAGGTTTTATTCTACTGTTTTTTTTTTTTTAAATCCATATCTGTTACCTCATAACTTTATACGAGGTGTAGGTACCGATTTTGATGATTATTTTGCATCCAAAAACTTGTCACGCGATCCCATTTAAATTTAACCGAGATCTGACAATTACTGATTACTGTTATTTTTCAGATATATTATAATAATAAAAAACATGGCGATACAAAGTTCACTTTGTCAGATTGTTCAACATATAACGTACAGTGTTAATATAATTATCAATATCAACGTCTAGAGTAACCGAGATGATGAATATCACGACGGCTTCAACATCTCAAAATCCTAAGTAACGGGTGGCACCCGTTCGAATTGTCTACATAGATTAAGTCGCTGGGGGCGGAGGGTGACTCCTCTCAAATTAGCGCTCGAGACTGAATTAATTACCGCTCGCCGCTTCGTTGACGACCCTCCAAAGGGTTGCCGCACGCGAGTGAATATTACGAATAAAGGGACTTGCTAACGTTTCCACTTTGACGTCGTAATGTTTAGATGGGAACTATACGAGGTACGTTTACGTAGATACTAGGGCTCGTACGATATGACGAGGTAAGTCGGTATCCAACACATAAGCTTGAGCATATGTTTAATTTGTGTCTGTAAGTTGTTTGTAGACCCGGCCCGTTAAGTTTTAAACACGAAGATGTACTTAAAGTAATTCTAACCACATTTAATGAGTTTAATCCTACTAATTAGTTTGTAAAGAACGGTGTGGCAGGAGGTATCTTGTTTAAAATCCCGAGAAACCCGACTGGGAATGTACCTCGACTTTTACAGAAGATCAAAGCCAAACAGCACTGCTTTCAAGTAGTTCAGCGTACCTGTGGCTAGTAAGGTGGCCAGAGTTCTTAGCGGAGAGAGGTTCGAGGTAGAGTCTAGCATCGCTACAATGCACTATTGCTACGGTTTTCTTTTACCATAAGGTGGAAAATACACATTTGTTCGACAAACTAGTGATAGTGGTGGCATATAATAAGTTTATAGCCTTATTATTATTATTAACCTTTCGTTGCTTTATCACTCTTGCACTACTGTGTCCCACGGTAACATCCCCTCACCACCATGGGTAGACTGGTAGAGAACTCTTACAGAGATAAGTTCGCCCTTGCCAACATTTTTTATAAACATGATGTATAATTATTATTTTAAATTGCAATAAAGAATGTATACGAGTATATTCAAGAATTAGACGACGACGTTAGACGACTTATTAGATGACGCGTTGACGCAACGGTCACAACAGTGGCTTGTAGCTGTTGCGCTGGTTGCGGGTTCGATCCTCACACGCGGCCTACATTTGTATTGTCCATTAAGATGTTTGCCGTGGTCTCGGCGTTTGTGCTTGTATCTTGTGTGTTTCCAGACCACAGAAGTAAATCCTAGTAGAGGCCATTGTGTGTGCAACGTTCATAGAATTGGTATGTAGTGTACATGGTTTAAAATTATTGTCTCTCGCTTGTGACGTGTATTTACACTACGTACGACGATGTGTCTTTTATGTAAATTAATCATTAAACGATCACGATCACGATCACGATTCATCCTGTAATATCCCACTGCTCGGCATAGGCCTCTTCCCCATGTAGGAGAAGGATCGGAGCTTAATCCACCACGCTGCTCCAATGCGGGTTGGCGGATATATTCCCTACTATGAGTAACGATCGCTATCAAGTGTATATGATAACAACCGGGACCGACGGCTTAACGTGCTCTCCGAGGCACGGTGGAGAGACCCACAAGGACTACACAAACACCCAGACCACGGCAAACATCTGTATGGCCAATACAAATGTTGTCGTGTGCGGGGATCGAACCCGCAACCGCTCGCGCAACAGTCAATCGCAATCCAGTGCTGTGACCGCTGCGCCAACGCGGCGTCAATTATTAAAACTTAAAGTGAAATAAACGTTTGTGTCACACGTGTCGCTAAATATAAATAAAATATAGACCAACGCAGTTTTTATTGACATCATCAGTCGAAACAGTACAATGAGTTTCTCAGTCTTTATTAAAATCGTAGCTTTATTCTATTGATAGACAAGACTCGTTTACCTATCTCAATTTAATTTTTTACTTTTAAATTAGCTGATACCGTAATTTTTTTTCTGATGATATAGATTTTTTATGTATTTAAAATATATATATATTTAGATGCAGTCATTCCTAAGTTAGACAAGTACAAATATTTCAGCTATTCATTTTTATATTTATAGAATAAACTAGTAAAAATAGATTCACATCCGGCTCGAAGGACCGGAGGACAGGAGGAAAATAAGAAAATAAAAAATTAAATAAAAAAATGGTTCCAAATTTAAAAAGTTCATAACTACAAAAACACAAAAGGGATTTCCCGCCGCTCATCGGGGCCGCCCGAACATAATCGCACCATACATTGCCCTCGAACCGTAGCGGTAAGTGCTCACATATTTACCACTCGAGTGCGAGCACAACAAGTGTATGTATAACAGATGTTCACGCGCATGCGCACCACGAACGACTACCGGCTACGGAACAAGTCATAAGCGATGAGCGTTTAAGTTTTTATTTTATTTTTAAGTGTTTGTATAGCATAGCTTAATATCACGTAGATCACGTACTCCTACCGACATATAGGTGGGCCACGCATTACTAGAAGGTCGTTCAGACGGATACCACCAAGATGTTACGATAGTTTATATTCATTTATCCAAATAAATAATATGTAACTGTGTATTTTTAAAATAGATATTTACGGTTCTGCTTGCGTTTAACGTCCACATCTACTTATCTGATTTACTCGTCACAACGTCTTCTATTATGGACTGTTATTCATTTCAATATCTTCTCTCACCACTTCAGCCTATCACAGTCCACTGTTGGACATAGGCCTCCGCAAGTTCGCGCCCGACATTATGACGCGAGCTCATATGTTTTGCCCATAGTCACCACGCTGGGCAGGCGGGTTGGTGACCGCAGGGCTGGCTTTGTCGCACCGAAGACGCTGCTGCCCGTCTTTGGCCTGTGTGTTCCAAAGCCAGCATGGATGGTTATCTCGCCACCCGACGGCTTTTTATCTTCTCTCAGATACATTTAAATACTTTTTAACATAAATATAATATAATAATATGTTTGTAATTTCTTTGATATCAGAGATCGATGGCCATTCGCCTATAATCATAAAAAACCTTAACTTTTACAGTGTTTTATTAATAGAAAGATTATGTACAGTTTCACCCACACAACAAACACTCGAGCGATCCATTCATTTCACGGCACACGCCAAGTATTTCCATTACAAACCGCCACGCCACCGCGCCACCCCTCGTCAAACAATAACGACAGAAATATACCACTTTGCTGCCTACGCCGCGAGTGCCTCTCAACGCTGAAATCCGAGGATCGATTATCATACTATGTCAAATGAAATAAAATTATCTATATTCAAGTAAGTTTCAAAAGCACTTTTGAATCATCACAATAAAGTATACATTAATATTAAAGCAAATAAATATATGGAATGTGAAAATTCGACCGAGTCGGAGTGTAGATTTTTCTACACTCAATATAAATAAATGATTTACAGACAAATACGGTTGTCTGCTCCTAATACAGACAACCGGTAAGAGGTATATACTTTTTTTCAATAAACGTACATATTAATAATCCACAACGCTTCGAGCGAAAAACATAGCCACGTAAAACTGCTCCAAATGGCTTGTCAATGAAAGAAAGATGAGCCACATCTACACATCGACTAATCTCTAGGCACTCCGTTCTACTTCATCGGGATCAAGTCGATTACAGTCAGTATCGCTACCCTAGCCTCTCGAACCCACCAAGATCTATACAATAAAGGCGGTACCAATTTACCGAGACCTCTCAACCTCACGTCCATTACACAACACCGAAACGAACTGTACGTAGGCGCGTATGTTTAGAGATCGAACGAAATTGGTCGTCGCTAGTGTAGCGACATTATTCTTGGCTTCGAATCAATTTATATTCCGGCGCCTCGATGTACATTCTCATTGGTCTTTAGTGCGACGTAATAAGGAGTGTTTTCGTTCGAAATTGTTTACTGAGATATTACGTCGGACTTGTTAAGGTAATACGTGATTCACGACATTCACAGGGTGAGATTTCGCTTTGTAGATTTATTTAGAGGCATTCGTTACTGTTTCATTTAATGCGTAACGCATTTCGATAAAAATAAGAGCAAAATCTTTAACAATAATAATATTACTTTAAAGTCACATTCGATTCGACTCGAGACAGTAAGATAATAATGTACTTTTATAAAATTATTTTGTAAGCAATTTTCTATCGTTGTTAATTTTCTAGATGACACAGTTATTTCATTGTGTAGAAAAGAAATAATCAAAACTAAAATAATCAGTTATTGATGTAACAGCCGTTGGACAAAAATAAACAAAATCAGATAAATCGCACAAAATAATCAAACAAATCGCTTCCTCGAATTGAACAAAGATAAAATCAAGAAGTATATTATGTACTGTAAAGATATATAACATAAAGAAGCCTAAAGGAGCATCAACTATCGATGTAAATAACAATATTTCGCTTTACGACGTATCCTCCGCTTAGCGGTTCAACGCACCCGTCAGGGGGTGGAAGGGTGAGGGTGATATTTTTTTATCGCCTCCGACGATCCGCGGGATAAGGACATCCGTGCTATTTTATACGTTTATCCGGAGCATAGGGTGACATTGCGTTTTAGATTCAGGATAAGAAATATCACGATATATCTAAATATAGATTCATTGCAATAGGGAGAGATTAGTTATAAATGAATATTAAGTTTAAATCAGATGTGCTCAGACGGAGGGACGCTGACCTCAGCAATTAATTAGATGTAAGTGATAATAGCGGGGAACGAGGGCTTAACGTAAGCCCTGAAACAGGGGTGTCACCGGAAGGTGAGGAATATTATAGTAATTATTACGCAAACCAACAAATTCAGACTGAGCTCGTGCACAAAACTAGGGACGCAAGAACTTACTACATTAATACTATAGTAATAAATGACATTTCGAACTAGGTACACGCATTAGTTGGAGTCGTGTCACGTCACCTTCGTGTATTTTTATGTTGTGTGTGAGCAGTTTACACAATTTGCACAGATACAACACACAGTTGTGTTTATACATTTTTTAAATAAATAAACACTAAATGTGTAATTTGCTCCAGTGCTTTTGCTCCAATGAGTAGTAAGTGAGACCAGTTTCATATTACGTCACTTAAAATATACAAGCTTAGTTCAAACAAAAACTAAATTACACTTTTTAACATAACAGCGTAACAAAGAAAGGACGAAGAGCACAGACCAAACAAAATTTTCTCTATTTTATGTACAGATTTCATCATAAACACACATTGCGTCTATTTTAAATCTTTCGGAAGCTTCGAGAAAGATCACAGGTGTCATCCGAATGCGTGAGTGATGACACGCATTATGTAGTAGAGATGCTCAATCTACTCTCGGTCGTGTCATCCCAAGCCGGCCCATTATGTCGAGCGTTGTTATTACCCTCTTCGGCGTTGCCATCTTATACTGCGAATCCTTATAAATATTATAAATAAGAAAGCCGACGAATCCTATACAGAAATATTCATGACACCAATCCTTATGGAGTTAAGACTGCGTGTAACTTTAAAATATTTTTTCTACTACTAACTTGAAAGACTAACTTGAAAATTCTTTTTAACGCTTCTTGTATATTAACGTTATTACAGTGATCAGCAAATTTTTCCATAAAATGGTAAGTTATTATTAACAACAGAAATCGATTAAATCTCAAAATTTCATAACTCTATAGGTAGTCAAAAAATATTAGCCATAATATAAAAATAAACATTTTCAAATCTTTAAATTATTTGTAGATTACGTACTACATATTACCCATGATTACAAACTTAATTTTTATTAAAAATGTCTTTAAGAGCTATAAAAAAGCCATGAAATAAATTGTCTGCTAAATTCGTTAATACGATACGAGCGTTAAAAGTTAATACATCATATTATCATCATATCCCATAGAATAACGGCGGTTATAATCATCGAGAACAAACAACGCCTGCGGGTGGGCGGTATAAATCGCGACTCGGTAATTGTCTGCGCGGGGCGAGTGCGACAAATCTGACGGCCATTTCCGACCGGATCGTGTTACAAACCTACCCCCTCAACACCCCCTACAACCCCGCACCCGCCTTATCCCCACCCGGGTTTCTGATTCACGGCGCGTACTCGAAAAAAACAGACGACGAGCGTTCAGATTTATATTAACAGTAATTATTTTTTAATGAATTTCGATTTTTTTTCTCAATTTATGATTCATCGAGTTTCAGCGTATCAAGTACTTTCCGTGTTTTTTTTTTAAATACTACAGAGGTGGTATACAAACGTACGGCCAACTTAATAACAAGTGGTAACCCTTAGCGTATGAAGTCCTAGAATACATAAACTGTAACGCTACTTGACGGGTTAAGAAAATCGTAAAGGCGTTTGATACACAATTAAACAAAATATATTTAGCAGTATATATGTAAGTTTCTAAACTTTCAACGGGACTATGAACACTTATTTTTACGAGATTTAACACACAGTAAAATAAAACCTTCAACTAGCTCGTCGCTTATGACAAACATCACGCTCTATATGTCGTCGGGACAGAAGCGTGCGCGCGCAGGACACTAGGGTGAGCAACTACCGGGGCATCGTGTAGACAGTCTGTTTACAGTAAACGTACCGGCGAGTGGATGCTAAAATATCGCTTGGACGATTACAAACTGGTGACTGAAGGCGTATTAATCTTTGATTTATACTGAAAATTATTTTCAGTACAATAATTATGTTTGAGAAGCTAGTTTTAATTGAATTGAATACCCTTTCATTAACCCGTTAGAGCAGTTTGAAGTGATCTTGCCTTCTGCTCAAGGATTACGTATTTTGATTCCCGGCCAGAGCCTGGGTGTAATATATATTTATTTATAAATTAATTTTTTGTTATTTTTTTTTATCTTGCTACGTCAGCCGACTGTTACCTACCTAAAACACAAGCACTACCCAGGAACAGAGGACTGAATGTAAAAATGATAATATTTTAAAATATCATTGGTAATTTCAGACAGAATACATATATTTATACAGAACAACGGCAGTTCTTATCGTTTCACAAACCGTCACAGGAAATTGAATCAATCCACTCCAACACGGCCTGTAACCTATTTCATCGTAATAGGAGGAAATACAACTTGTAATAGAAATAAACGAAATAATGAAGCGAAGCAATTTCATCGTCTGCGTGTTTAAATATACTTTCATCAGGCTTTATGCTTCAAGAATAATGAAATTCAGAATTTCGTGGCAAAAATAATAAATTTTTATTTAAGAACAAGGTATTTGCTCGCAGCTTTACTGGCTTGGACTACACGTTTTTTTCTTTTTATACTTCAAAAGTAGCTAAGCTGTGTAACTACGGCAGTAAAGAATATAGCCACCCCTTCTCTTCCCGTGGGTGTCGTAAGAGGCGACTAAGGAATAACACAGTTCCACTACCACCTTGGAACTTATAAACCCGGCCGATGGCGGGATAACCATCCAACTGCTGGCTTTGAAATACACAAGCCAAAAACGGGGAGCAGAGTCAGCCCTGCGGCCACCAACCCGCCTGCCCAGCGTGGTGGCTATGGGTAACACATATGAGTTCACGCCATTATTATCGCGAACTTGTGGAGGCCTATGTCCAGCAGTGTTGCAGAGTTACCGTGGCCTATGGAATTTTGCAAGACCAGAAGCATCACAAGCGTGTTACCGAACCTACCCTCTACCTTGCCTAGGAACTCTCTACCTCTACCTTACTCACCACAGGAACATAACACTACTTGAAAACATTATTATTTAGCTGTGATCATCTGTTCCATTTTTTATTCCGTTATAAATATACCCTATTTCACTTAGTGATGACGTAGTAAGTTATATTAATAGACAAGTCTACCCTCGCTTTTTCATGCATGTTGAGCTGCTATAATAAACGCTACACACCAAATCCCACTCGAATACCCCATGGAGTGAATCCGGAAATAAAACACAAGTAAAAAAAGAAACAACTAATAATAAAGACCAAGATCCGAGAGAATTTTTGCCTCGAGCAAGGATTGAATCGGTACGTCATAACATTTCATTTAGGTTATGTTAGTGGTTTGGGCACGGCAGGAAACATCTTGCTCAAAACCTGGAGCAACACGACTGAAGAAGTACTACAACCATACAGGAGATCACAGTCAAATAGTGCTGTTCTCAAGTAGTGTTGTGTTCCTGTCAGGGCCGGACCGTGAGGTCAGGGGGCCCTGGGATAATACTAATTAGGGGCCCACCAAATCTGACCACGATTGAGATGAATTATAATGGCAGCAGAACATTTTACCGTCAGTTCGAAGTAATATAATAAAAAAGAATTATAAAATTATTGATTCTTTCGCATTGTCGTCTATTTTTGACTGTGAATTGACTTAGCTGGGGGCCCCTTGAATCCACGGGGCCCTGGGCTGAAGCCCAAAAAGCCATATGGTCGATCCGGCCCTGGTTCCTGTGGTATGTATATTAACCAACTCAACAATTACTTTTAAAAACCGTTAACACATTACTCAACCATTATAAACTCATTGTCAGTCATATTCCGCATGAAAACCAGAACCACTAAAGCCACGTTTCGTTATTCTTTTTATATATTTTTTTTCTTTTGTTGTATTTATTGTTGATTAGTGTGGTAATTTTAATGTCTACGACTTATGTGATAGCCCCAAATATAATCTCCTTTCTTTCTTTTCTTCCTCTCAACTAATAGGCGAATATAATAACAAACAAACGCCACATCTTTACAAGTAGTACAGACGCCCGCGCCGGACTCTAGTGAAGCGACATCCATCACCGCGGGCCGCTGTCGTCTCGACGACGTGCCAATTAACCCGTCACACGGGTCGCGTAGCGACGTTCCTCTACTTATCGATAATTTAAAACAATTTAAACCCATTGACTTTTATTTACGTGACTATTAAATTCTCAAACGGTTCTAAGGACTTGACTGTTATCGGTAAAGTGACATGAGAATAAAAACCCTAGACACTCTTATATGTAACTAGATGACCCTGCGAATTTTGTACAAACATATTATTAATTTTATTTCGTAAACTTATCGATCTTTTCAATTTTGTTTTACAAACCTACAATAACGGACACAAAAAGAAATAAATAATTATCTAATCCGAAGTCATTCGAAAGCTATGTGCATATTGTATACATTGTGACGATAAATTTTTACTTATAAACACATAATATTCATTAGCACATTTCAAATCAGATTAACCTAATATTACCCAAGTAATATTAAAAACAGGAATCACAAAAGACATCAGCCAGCCAATAAATAAATAAATCCTGTCTTCCTCATTGCGACATCAACCTTGGCCATGCATCATATATGCATACAGGGCATAACACTGCGAGGACAGCCTCTACTCAGGCGAGATCGATCGAGTGCGCGCAGGTCGCCCTTCGAAGACACTTGCTACAAGTAATTTATTGAACACTCCTCTGTGCTCTGGGCTCGCGTAGGTTGAGATCCGGTGGGAATTTCTTGGTGAAATCACGTGTATTTGTCAATTTCTTTAATACAATAATTAATGTCGTGTTTGAATGCATTGCAATGATTCGTAAAGACCCTCAAAAACAACTTATAGACGTGGCTCAGAAGTGAGATCGGTTTGTAATTTTTCGAAAGAGAAATATCGCCTCTTTTGAAGACCAGAACAACTACACTTCTGAACAACTACCCCGGTGCATGATGGCGTTAAGGAGCCCAAGGCTGTTAGGACAGGTTATCCTGCGGCCTGTAGAAGCTCAGTAGTAACTTCGTCATCCGCCGGGGCTTTACCGTTTTAACGCTGTTCGAGCGCCACACTAATCTCGTCTACTTCGATATCCAGGATGTCATCGGAAAAATACATATTATATGGTAAGAAATCCAGAATTACACAAGAGCTACTATTATTCTAAAATTCACAAGGAATCAACAGCTACGAGACGAACTGACTAAAAACTGCTGACACTGTTACTACATCCTCTTTAAACGTTTTATAAATTATAGTCCGGGATCCCTAGTAAATTTTTTTCACTTGATTACTATGGAGCTAATTTCCCGGGAGTAGCTTCATTTTGATGAGACGAAAAAAATTTCCTCTACGAAAACTCTCGATTATAGTAGATAATAGGGGTAGCAGGGGATAGAGCAGCTGTGAGCGTAGGACCGAGGTGAATTACTTATTATAAAACCAAAGGCTATGAAACATGATCTGGAACTCAATAGTTGACTACAAAGCATAATATTCACCAATCTGACCGGAACCTACGCTCAAAACGCGTGAAACCACAAGGAAAACCTAGTATAATAAAACCACTCCCCCCATCAATGCATATCTCATTAAAAATCAATTAGCCCGAGTTTTAATCCAATTGAATTTTATGTATATTTTAAAACAATATGAAAAGCGGACCGCGTGATTGAATAATTAATAATATATAAAGTAATTGAGCCTGTTAATTATTATTAATAATATATCAAATCAATAACATAACACTTTTGTATTGGCAAAACAGAAATTTCCCGTGCTCTGAGCGTTTGTGCTTGTGTATTGTGTGTGTTTCCCGACACAAGAGTAAATCCTAGTTAAAGCCGTTAAGGCCTCATTTACGGAAACGCGGGGCGTCGTGCGTAGCGTGTGGCGTGGCGGAATGAGTGCGTTTACGGATAAGCGATTTTACGCGCGTTCATTTTCATACATTTTGACACACGCGCGACGCTATGCCACACGCTACGCGCAACGCCCCGCGTCTCCTTAAATGAGGCCTAAGTGTGAGGAGTTTATTATTTAAACTAACCTACCTGGGTGCGGGTAGTAGGGGGCCCCGACGTTAATCATCGGGTGGGGGGCCCGGTATTCCATATCGCACTTTTTACACGCACATCACTTATCGACAACACACATCACTATTGTACTACTGACCGACGAGGTCGATACGTTCATTTTTTACACAGCACTAGCAATTTCCTGTGAGATTTTTTTTTGGTTTTATTGTACACATCGCGTACGCCGTCCGTTGAGTGCTAGGGATAGATGTATAGAAAGTATTGAGCTACGGATAAATTGTGTTTCTCGTATATCAGTATATTAAGCCAAGCCTTTATTTAGCCACGCTCATGTTACACAAAATATTACATTAACACGCCCTTCCTAGCTATATTTTACATTGTACTAGCTGACCCGGCAAACTTAGTAACTACATGTTTTTTTTTTCATAATTATATATTTTTTTTACTTCTTTATATATTTTTTTCACTTTGTCCTGACAATAACGAAAGAAACAAAATAATGCTTACGTACAAAGTACGCATATCAGAAGTGAAACTTCGTTGGCAAACTAATTTTAAAAAAAAACAATTTAAAAAACTAATTTTAAAAAAACTAATAAAAATAACCTTTGTGGTTTTATGAAACCAGGTAAAAGCTAAACTTTTTTCACATTATAGACATTTAACTGAATTTTTTTGGAATGATATTCCATTAAGGGTGTAAAAATCGCTTTATCAATAATACCGCGCGGCCGACCGTCACGCGACATGCAACACACAGAAGAAAAAGTTTGAGACGATGTAATAAAAGTTTCACTTTAAAAACGAATTTAAAATACAAAAAAAAAACAAAAAGCCAACGTCACGCGGTGTTCCCAGGCGGACACTGTCGTTCAAATTTTACCCCTCATGCGCCTAAAGAAGTTTCACTTTAAAAAAATGTAATACGCTGCAGTCGTTAGCAAGTCATGCGGTACATTTTGGCGATTAATTATTGTACCAAAAAATAGTTACAAGGCTAATTTCTTTTAAATCTGTCAAATACATTAAAGCCGCGTCGCTTGTTCATTTAGATCGCTAGTGATGTGAAACTTTTCGATCTATCTATTATTATCGACGCTTCATTGTGCAGCGTTTTATCGACGTTTTGTTTTGTCATCCGTGATTTAGCCGGGACGTCTGGTGCGGGGCATTATTCTTCACTCGCGCAAGAATCATTATACAGCATGGCCCTCATAAATATTTTACGATCATGAGAATAACTAAACTAGTTAGACTCATTATTTATACACTGTTACAAGTTTTATTATTATTATAATTTATGTTTTATTGACACAGCTTTTGATACTAATAATTTACATATTAATGATAAAGATGTGTAGATTACGTGGCGCTGTATTTCATATTAGAAGTGGTTACATTTATAATGATGGACAATTCTTTTTTAAACAGTAACTGCCGAGTTTCATGCCGATTCGTTTTGCAAAATCTGTTTTTCGAATCGATCGATGGTAGCTTCAGTTTCAGACGAATATAATTATTACTAGCGACCCGTCCCGGCTTCGCACGGTTGTAAAAACTATCAGTGTTCCTCTACTATATTATGCATGTATTATACATATAAACCTTCCTCTGGAATCACTCTATCTACTAAAGAAAACCGCATCAAAATCTTGTTGCGTAGTTTTCAAGATCTAAGCATATATAGGGACAGACAGACAGCGAGAAGAGACTTTGTTTCATACTATGTAGTGATAAAGAATTATGTATATGAATTACAAACAGTGAATGATTTTATAACCAATCGGAATGTAAAAAATATATGTATAAGTGCAAAATCAAACGTCTTCGAAACTTGTACGCGACAACTACAGAGGGATGTCCCTCTTCAACTTGTACGTGATCGGATAACAAGCGGTACACGTCGAACGCTATTGATTTCGTTATTACTACGGTTTTCCGGCTACGTGTTCGACTTCATATATAGCATTGCGAGCGATCCCGCCCGTGTTAGAAATAGGGTCACCAATGTTTAGGTCAGGTATTCCGAAACTATTTTGCGCAAGACACCTATTCAAAAAAATTAAAACCAAAGACCCCTGAATTTTACGTATTTCCTGTTTTAGAGGGAAATCCCCTCATTAATTTCAATATTACACTTGTACAAGCTTACTAAATATGTAAATTTTATAAAAAAATAGTGATATAGTAATTACTAGCAATTATTCATTTGAAGCTTCTTCGTACCTACGTTAAATAGAACTGGCGTAGTATATCTCGGAGATATCGATTTTATACAAAAAAAAATAATACAAGTTTTTAACGATCAAAAAGGTACTTTAAAATGGAACAATTACGACGAGCACAATACAAAAGCGTAAGAGACAGACACGTTAAAAAACTTCGCAATTTGAGCGAACGTAAGGCATAAAACCGAACGCCGATAGTAACTAGTAAGTCGAGATTTTTTTATCAAGGTGCGATGTTTATTTACTTAATATAGAATTGACTTCTACTTCCGTTGACTTAGCGCAATCCAAGATATTTTTCGACTCAGAATACGTATGACAGAACCGAGAAAATATTAAGAATAAAATAACGCGGGTTGTTAATAAATTACATTAAATTTGTACGTTTTGATATTTAAAAGATTAGTCATAAAAATATAAGAAATAAATTCATAAAACTTTTGTAGATAGTCTCAGATTCTAATGAGTCCTATCCATCTATTTTATCCCGTACATACAGTTAGTTTATATTCAACTCGTACACTCTTTTAACTTTTACTCGGTTTTCATGTTAAATATCCGTCTCGAAGTTCATGGCACTTAAGGTCAGAGGTTTTTAAAACCTTAAAGTCGACTTACTATCGGAAAGAATGATATCAGATAAGTTACTATGATTTAATGTTGGAGTTCGTAACTTATGGCGCCATCTGTTGTTAAATAAAAAATTGAGCTAGCTGGGGAAGCTCTCAAAAGGAAAAAAACCCAATTTTGAAATATTCTTCATTGGTGCTCCGCTCCTATTGGTCTTAGCGTGATGATATATAGCCTATAGCCTATAAGCCATCCTCGATACATGGGCTATCTAACACTGAAAGAATTTTTCAAATCGGACCAGTAGTTCCGGAGATTAGCGCAAACAAAAAAACTCTTTAACTTTATAATATTAGTATAGATTAAAAGTATATTTATTAGGTAATGTAAGTTTAATAAAAATTATAAGTAAACGCAAACAAATCATCGATACTATAAGTAGCGGTGATCGGTTCGCGGCCCTCGACACTCGCAGACGGCGACGACGCGGCTAATACCTCCATTATTAAAACATAAACTCCCGCACTCCGCGGCCGACCCCAGCCGAGGTGTCGAGTCAAAAGCTACGAGCGATTTTAAACAAACATTTAACACACCTATTCGATCATAGATTGTGTACATTCATGGCGTTATTTTCGTTCTACTAATTTTTTAACATTTATAACCGCCTATATTACACATGTTAGGATTAGAGAGCAATCCGAATAAAAATTCAAAAAATTAACCGAATACTAAACACAACACATACTCGCTTACGAATCACATTTTTCACCACCAAAAAAATTCACTCGAAATTCACAAAATTTTATCGATAACAAATCACATCACTATCGAGACGAGAACGCGACGCACACGCCCGAAGTCGACGGCGCGCGATCTGCGACTGAAACACGAGCGTCGCGCGATCCGCGCTTGCGCGTCCCTACTTATTATCTTACATACAAAGTTGAACCTTAACGCTTTTGAAATAGAGTAATTTTTTCAATAAAAATAAAACAGACACCTGTAAAAGTGTGCAGGGGTCGGAAGTCCGCGGTGCAGTGTCATTTCCACTCTGCCCACATTGCTTCCCTAATAAAAATGAGATTTGCCCCGCGCCGGTGAGGAGATTACGTCGGCACGCGCCGCGTCGCTTATAAATAGCCCGCCATATCGATGTTCGGTGCATTTGTGCGTGGCGGATTCGATGAATAAATTAATTTCCGCTGTTCAGTTTTAATCTGTACATTAGCGGATTAATACACATTGTATGAAATGTAATTTTACGTTTTATGTATGTATATACGAATCATATTTTACATTACATTGGATCATATTATATTCAAATTGGTTTGAGATTGACCGTTGAAGCTTTGTATATGTTAATGATTTAGCCATAAATCTTATTTTCGCATATTTTATTAACTTACGTTATTTAAAATAGAGACCGTTCTTTTTTTGGTTTGACAAGACCGATTTAAGACATTTTTTTTTTCAGAAGGTTGATTGTTATAACCTCATTATAACATTTCATGCAGCAAATGTGAATAATGCCATTGAGTTTATTAATAATGGTTGAATATATCCGCCAACCCGCATTGGAGCAGCGTGGTGGATTAAGCTCCTATCCTTCTCCTACATGAGGACAAGGCCTATGCCCAACAGTGGTATAATACAGGCTGAATCGTGATCGTGATCGTGAATAGGGTAGACATTGCTATGTATTTTGAAAGATTAACTGTCGTTTCCTTTCAGCGGAATCTTCTGAGATTTTTTTTCATGAGAATCTAGTGAAAATAAAACTTTAAAATATCAGCTTTTTAGAAAAATTACGACTTAAAATATAGTGATACTGTGATATACATATACAAAACACATAGGCTACTTTCTAACACATTGAAACATTATAAAGAAACTTGTTAGATTATAAGCGGTTGTCACAATAAACTCAGAGATGGTGACAACAAAGTAAATTAATTTTTATCACATATCATACTACTTAGCGTCCTATCTGTATATAAATATACAATCGTAACAAAGCAACGTTGAAACGATTCAAAAGACGCGAGGTAAAAATTTCAAAATGACGTAAATAGATTGACAGCTAGCTAAACAGAACGGTTGAGTGTCGGCGCGACGCAGGCTATTTACACGACACCGACTGTTGCGTCGAGGGAGCGCTAGTGCTGCGCCGTGGCTGCGCCTGAGTTATCGATACTATTTTATCGATATTCCAATACATTGAGATACGGATTTCACAACTATGAAATTTAAAAAAAAGTGATTCTTTTTTACAAATCATTTTACAAACTATCTTTCAATGACGTACGAATGTTGCATGCATTTGTACATATATGCCATACAAACGTTTGCCGTGGTCTAGGCGTCTAGGTATTGTGTGTTATAAATTTTATTATACATAATATAAATATTGGAATTGTAATATCGGTATTAACAGTATTTTATATTTTTTCTGGATCCCCAGCTATGTACGTACTAAGTTACATTTCAAACAGTTCAGTAGATTGAGCGTAAGAGAATAACAAACATCCATCCATCCATCCATAATACAAACTTTCACATTTAGCGTATAAGTAGGATACTACGATCATTATTACACACAGTTCAGTTGTATTTTTCGACTTAATAAGAAAACATTGATTATCATGTGTATCGATAATCGCTAAGAGACAACATCACTAACATGACATGTCTGTAATACTAAATCTAGATGGAACGACGGAGTGGATGTAGAGACAATACACGCGTCCGTGGAGTATTGCATCACGATGCTAACCGTATTACACTGAGTTAATGATAAGTACTGTGTTGATAGTCATGGTGGTGGCGATTTTGTTGACGAAACGAGTATTAGATAATACATTTCTAAACATAATTATCAATATAAATTTAAAATTTTTGATGTCCAGAGTGCCTATTATTATTTTTAGGGTTCCGTACCTCAAAAGGAAAAAAACGGAACCCTTATAGAATCACTTTGTTGTCCGTCTGTCTGTCAAGACGCAAGGGAATCAAAAATTCAAAACCTACGGGGTACTTCCCGTGAACCTAGAATCTTGAAACTTGATACGAAGCAACGTCTTATAGTACAGATAAAGAAAAAATTGCGAAAAGCATAAATTTTTAGTTACATCATAATTATAATAAAAATATTTATAATAATTTTTGTACGGAACACTCGGTGGGCGAGTCCGACTCGCACTTGGGCGGTTTTTTTTTCTTTGTAAATTTATTTCACTTCATACTTATACCGGTATTTAAATTTTTAAACGACAAAACCATACGAAATGGTAAACGTATAATCGAATTTTAATTGCAAACGATTTATGAATATATTCATAGCCTGACAATCTAAAATTGTGTAACTTTTCATTTGAAACTTACAACAAAAATAGTAAATTTCAACCTTATAATCGAACTATATAACAAAACCATAAATACTTTTTCTCAAATATCGATCGACATTTTCTCAGATAATTTAACAAAGTATCGATAAAATATCTACAGACAGACACGAGTACATTACTAGTCCACACTTCGTAGTCGTTAGCTACGCCGTGTTATTCGTACTAACCACTTCGGTTAGCGCATGCGTCCTGACAGCCCGTAGACCTAGCTACGGGACAGAGGCGTCTACGACGTAGCTGTACTTACCTGCGCTACTACTTTCATACAACTAATTGACTGCTTACCTGTAACAATAAAAAATATATATATTTTAAACTATTATTCAATCATTATATGTGTGGAACAAAAATAATAGTAATTG
This sequence comes from Melitaea athalia, assembly GCA_905220545.2. Classification (NCBI taxonomy): domain Eukaryota; kingdom Metazoa; phylum Arthropoda; class Insecta; order Lepidoptera; family Nymphalidae; genus Melitaea; species Melitaea athalia. The sequence continues at coordinate 1,161,021 of HG992201.1, forward strand.
TTTTATTTAGTAATTACTAGCTGACCTGGCGAACTTCATACCGCCTAATTTTTTTGTGTCAATATAATAATTATACATATGTATAAATCGAAATAAAATATGGCCTATATTTTAAGTTGAACAAAGTTACAATCTGTCAGTCCAGTATTACACGATTTTCACTGTCTAGTTTTTTCTTATAAAAATTAGCCTATATCATTCTGTGTCATAACTCATAGCATCTCCCGTTAAAAGATTACTAAAATCGGTAACGTAATTTTTGATTTTACATATTACAAATAATATTCTCTAATACAAAATACAAATGTTTCCACTTTATTATATTAATGTAGATGAAATTATACAATATCCCGTTGGCGAAGTTTTGTTGACGGTGCTTCTGCTTCGCTGCTTGGGGTTTCGATTCTTGCCTGAGTCTGGGTATAATTTTTGTATTTGTGTATACTTATAACATTAATTTATATGTTTATTTATCGAAAAAAAAGTGTAGCTATATCGATCGGCCGCCAAACAAGCCTTAAGTTACTTACCTTAGGAACAGATGACCGTGTGTGTATGTTACAAATATTTATTATAAAATATTATTATAAAAGTACATATTGGATATACAATATAAGAGGCATTTCTATTCGTATCGACTCCCTCGCCTCGCTCCCAGCCGGCGTGTCACAGAATTAACCGCGCGCCCTGTGTCCTGATGCGATAGTATTTTATACTATCGACGTATACTATCGATATTACATATCGATATCGATAAACATCACTACTATATCATTGCTTAAAAAAATTATCATAGACTTATTGTCAAAATGTAACAAACAGATTTTTTTTTGTATTTGCATGATGCATATGACGTTAAAAAGTAAAAAGTAAAAATACCATAAAATAAACAAAAAAGTATTCGACATCATAAAAAATACAAAAACAAATTATTCTTAACTTGATGACGCGTTCGTCACAGCACTGGTTTGTGTTGTTGAGCTGGTGGTCGCGGGTACGATCCCCGCACACGACAGACATTGTGTATTGGCCATATAGATGTTTGTCATGGTCTGGGCGTTTGTGCATGTGTATTGTGTGTGTTTCTGGAGCCCCGACACAGGAGAAAATGCTATTGGGGGCCGTTTGAGTGTGAAGCGTTTATTTATTTATTTATTTATTAATCTATATAAATAGTAACGCCCAACCCTATCGCGTACAAATTTGTCGACAACCTACCGATGGAGCTGCAAGCACTCTAGTCTCTAATCACGGGGTAACTTCGCGACCCCACCACCCTCCACTAGTGACGTGCTTTCAATGTATCGATAAAAGTTATTTTTTACTGACTTAGAAAATTACATAATAATTTAAATTTGAAATATGTACCTAAATATATAACATCACTTAAACTTTACAACGATACGGCCTATACGAACATATTGGTAATATAAAAAAAAAATTAATGATCTTTTGAAAGTCACTCACTCATCCCTACTTTGAGAATCAATCGCTTGCTTCTGAGATACGATGGAGAGACCCTTGTATGTCCTTGTGAACAGACATTCAAACCGGGAAGAAATATTTGTAAATACAAATATTCATCCTGAGCAGGAATCGAACCCGCAAACCGCCGGTGTGTACTAACCAGAGCGGTTGTTATACAGATCTATACAATAAAAATGAATGTTGCTAAGCGCATAACTGGAGAATGTCTCGAACTATTCGGCTAATTTTTTTTTTGTGTGTTCCTTAAATCCCACAGAAGTTTTTATACAAAAAAAAGTCAGAACAAAGTCTGTCCGGGCAGCTAGTATAGAATATAAATATGTACATATATCATCCTTCAATATATGCAGTAGCTTCAAACCGGCGCGACATGACTGTTGAGAAGTGTACCGAGTCATTAGAACGCCGATACGGAACCCTTGTTGCCCGCAGTGTACCGGCACATGCGCGGTGAGAGCGCGCGTTTCCACTTACTTATTTATTTATTTATACTTTATTGTACATCACAAGTACAAATATCATTTACAGACTGTGAAGTACAATGGGCGGACTTATGGCTATTTAGCCATTTCTTCCAGACAACCCAACTTATAATACTTACTTATAATATAAATAACAATGAATTCACGAAATGTATGTATGCGCATAACTTCTGAACTATAAACTATCTTTTTGTGTTCGTTTTTGTCGAACGTTTGTGTAAAAGAAAATTAAAACCGAATGTGAATAATTATTATTGACATCAATCATTAAGTAAATAATTTGTCTCTTATTTATCAATTAACGAATCGATAATGACAAATAAAAAAAAAACAATGCAACTAAAATTAACTTCAAATTCCAATTAGCGTCATACATTACTGCCGTTCTATTTCTATGAACTTTGTCATAACTTAAATTTTTCGTTTTTAAGCAATTTCAGCGCTATATGATATAAAGAGACAGATCTTTAAAGCGATTAGTATAACGCTTGTCTATAGTACTAGACGTGGAAGGATTTTGAATACATTATTCTTAAATTTGATATTACTAGTCGACAGTTAAACTAATGTCTACTTATCTATATTTTTATACCGATCCTTCAAAATAATCGTACCGACAATTTTCCCGTACAACGAAAACGTATCCTCTGCGACCCGAAGATTAAACGCTCGTAAAAAGAGGGTACCGCGGCAATAATGTCTTTATACCACTGGAGCCGTTCAAACACACGCAATAATCACCTCTAGATACATACAAATTAGAGAGTTAATCCCTCGTAGCGATCCGCGTGATATTTCAACTTTATATGACACGTGTCCATTTAGTAAGGACTTCGGGGCTTCATAATGTTTGTTCTACGGGACGTTGCTCAGTGAGGTCACGCGACTTTGGTCTCTATTCGGGAGTGTTTTTAAGTAATGGTTAAAATTTATGGCCGTTGTACCGGCACGAGTACTACGGACGTGACTGCTATTTTAAGCATTGTTTAGAGACGTGCGGTCGAGTAATGGAATAAAGTATTTTATGATGATTTGCTTGAGACTAATTTAAGTTTTATGATATGATGTAGAAATGTTTATAAATTAGAGCTGGGGATTAATATAGCATCTAAAATATAACTCATTTTATTTATTAAGCTTACATAAACTCAAGTACAAAGTATATAGATAAAAAAGATTACAAAACAGTAAAAACATGTCATAATTTTAAAGTTAATCATCGATGGTCCTTCGAGCACCATCTGTCTCACATCGGGCGCCAATTTAGAACTCCGACCGAACTCCCTCATAATTTCATTCGCTAGTCCACAAAACAAGGTGCAAACGCAACGGTGGGGTTAAAGACAGACCCGGCGCCATTAGCCCGACCCGACTGAATTATTCAACCCGGGACATAAAATGAAACCAGCAACGAGGGAGCGAGTCAGATGATAATAGCGATTGAACACAAATTCGATTACTACGAGATTTTCACTCTTCAAATTAAAATACAATCCATATACACATATAAAGGAATCTATGTTACACTTGGATTCACACAACATAACTTGAGAAGAATTGAATTGTGTGATTTCATTTATGTTTATTTTTAAGTTTTCTAATACATTTGTAGACTGTTCATACAGAATGAAAATTGGGCTAAAAGTTAAACAAAACGTGTATTAGAATTACACGCGTTTGACAATTCACAAGACAGGAGAACGACTGTCGGGTCAAATACTATCTATATATATAAAAATTACTCGTTAAAATGTATGTATGAGTTTATATTCCAAACGACTGCGCCGAATTGGATAATTCTTTCTTTATTGTGTTCATTTTTATCAAGATAAGGTTTAAATAAAAAAAGTCTATATAGCAGTACGAAGTTCACCGGGTTATCCAATTTTACATAAATCGCTTCAGTTTATGACTTGATCCAGTACAGATAGCGGAGCACGCCGAGTCGTAAACAAGTGGCTAATGCATTTCATCTCAACGTTGCCGGGATGGGATCTTGTTTAGATATTTATAAAAACGTTATTCAATGTATACATACAGCGAAAACAAATAAACGCGGAATTTCATGTTGTAAAAACAGTATTTTCAGAATTTATGTTCAATATATACCTAACTAGCTCTTGCCAGAGACTTCGTCCGCGTGGAATAGTTACTTTGGGCTAACTGGGGAAGCTCTCGAAAGGAAAAAACCCCGATTTTGAAATATTCTTCATTGGTGCTCCGCTCCTATTGGTCTTAGCTGATGATATATAGCCTATAGCCTTCCTCGATAAATGGGCTATCTAACACTAAAATAATTTTTCAAAACGGACCAGTAATTCCTGAGATTAGCGCGTTCAAAAAACAAACAAACTTATATATTGACTTTTTTTAGTCACTGGCTATAAGCTACATTTATCAAATCTGCGACTCATATGGTTGACACAAGAAGTAACTCTTCATTCAGACGTAGTCAGCACAGTAGTCAGAAGCACAAAATAGTTTTTTTTTTAAATAATGTTAATAGTGTTATTTTTGCTTGAATATTTATGTATGTGTATTCTAATAAATGATAGATATCCAAAATCATATAATCCCAAAAATAATCCTTAATAAAAAACGTGTACACAATATTCGAATTAAATGAATTTGAATAATATTTCGACCTCCTTTACCCTTTTTCAAATATTCAACTCGCTTTTTACCCATTCGCTCTAATCCTCTTGACCCACGGATCCCTTTACAAGGATTATGATAATAAAGTTCCCGTCATGTATTTGAATTGCTTATTTACAATAAACAAAATTAGGACCGACAATTCAACACTACCCTTTAAAACAGTAGACGTTTCTGGAGGGAAAAATTACTACAAAAACCGTTTACTCCTTTTCTCAAGTTTCTTATATGGATATCTTGGATTCGATTTTATTTATTAAAGTATAAATATCATAAATCAGCATACTGGTACTGGTAGTAGGACTTTCCTTTTGATTCATCCAACGACTACGTTAAAAAATGACATTTCTGGACAGAGTTTGATTACAAGTTTAGAAGAATTGAATAATAAGACTTGGTCGATTGATTTGACTATAGTATCACAAGAATCAAGAACAACTTTCCATCATAGCGTATATTGAAGTTATCAAAATTGTAGTTGACGAAAAAAAATTAATACAATCTAAGATCCGTTAGTAAACAGCTGACCAATATTTTAATGGTTGGATTGGCACTCGCGTGCAAAATTCAAGAACAATTCAGCGCTGCAGATGGTACCAAACAAGACTAGTTGAAAATTCTACAAAATTCTTATCTATATTCTAAGACTTGAAAATAATATACAGAAAAAACAAGCATAGTCGACGTAGTTGGTTTACGGTTTACGAAGTGAACAGACCTAACGAGGTACACAATTTTCTAGAGAGTAAGTTTAGAGTACGGAAAATAATCCGTATGAGTACTGAGCATGCGCGATGCGGATAGAGGCATTACACAGGAGAGGAGATAAATAAATAAACGAAATAAATTAATATAATATTCACACACGGTCGTCTGTTTCTAAGGTAAGCAACTTAATACTTGTGTTTTCAGATAACACCCGACTGTTAAAGCTAAATATTTATTTTTGTTAATATAAGTATATGGAAATAATACATATACACATATATTATAAATACACATATTATACCCAGACTCAGGTGGGAATCGAACCCGTAACCCGCGGAGCAGAAAGCAGAGCCACTAAAAATTGAGCCAACAGGCTAGTCTAATTAAGATAATTAACTGCATTTTAATACTCGAACTAATTAACGAGAAATAGTGGTTTGGTGCATTCAGCCTGTATCATCCCACTGCTGAACATAGGCCTCTTTTTCTACATAGGAGAAGGATTGGAGCAATAACAAATTTTCCTTCTTTTACTTGGGTTGTTTAAAAGAAATGGCTAATTAGTCAAAAATCCGCCAATTTTACTGTACAATTGGTAACTATTTTATATGTATTTTAATAATATATTTGTGCTTTGCAAGAAAGTATGAACAAATAGTAATAAAATAAACGGCCTAGTTTTAAAAAATAGTAATGCAAAAGAATGCGTTTGATAGTTTCGAAAAGTTAATGGTAAATATTGATTTAATATCGATTTTTATTTATATTTGTTTCCAATAAACAAATTATAAAAATATTATTGGCTATATACCCTCACGATGATTTCATGAGATTTATAGAATGGTTTACGTTGAGTCGGGACAAAATCAGACAGTTTACAGAATATAAAAATTAAACACAATAAATACAATTACAACAATCAACAACAGAACTTGACTGCCATCGAATAACATTTCAAAAAAATAATATCAAATTACAACAACGCTAACTTTCCCCGGTCCGACGACATCCAAGTTTCAAGGGGTTAAAATAACGATGTCGCAGAATGAAAGGCAAAGAAAAAAGTCTGTTGGTGCTCTTGGCGGGGATAAAATCGGACGCAGCGCTTTGAAAGCAAAACAAAGACAAAAGGTGCACGAGGCGGTATCGCCGACATCGCACTAGGGCCCTATCGTGTCGGAACAAAGGGTGGCTTTAGGGATGCGGCTGTTGAGCTGAACTGTCGATATCGGTTTTTTTTTTTTATACAACTAGGTCGGCAAACAAGCATACGGCTCACCTGATGGTAAGCGATTAGCTTATAGACGCTTGCAACACCAGAAGCATCACAAGCGTGTTGCCGACCCTACCCCCGAACCTAACCGGAAACTCCGGTCACCTTACCTCATGAACACAACAATGCTTATACAATAGTCAAAAATGAGCATCCCTCAAAATGTTTAAGAGAACAGCACAAAGAAGATTTCATGTGTTTTTTTTTTTTACTATTAACTACATCACTAGACTGTGCCGCAATGTACTCGACTAGTGGCAGTCACAATCCGACTTTTAGCGATACGGTTGAGCAAACGCGCCCGTCGGCTACGTGAGAGCGCTTTGCATTCAGAGGGCTATTTTGTACTTTGTTTCACGTCTAAACCTTACACAAACATCCGTATAGCCTTACAAAATTACAGGACAGTCTTTATAGGTATACCAATATCATAAAAAGAAAAAAAATTGTATAAATAAAAGTTTATAATAATTAAACCAAAAAAAACTATTGAACCGATTTTAAAAATTCTTTAAACAAGGAGATTGCTATGTTATCAGCTATACTTTAACGGTTGAAAATGGAACAGCCAAGACAGCTTGAAACACGCGGACGAAGCCGCGAACGAAAAGTTAATATTTTATAATTACGTTTGAATAATAGCCTTCTAGAATAAGTAATTTTTATTAAAAAACTTGAACAATCCCGAAGTTTCACGACAAACATCCGAGTCCCACGTCGGGCGCCAAAACAGCCAACAGTTCTAGATTCCTTATCGCTACCGTGCCTCGCTCAGAGCCGCATGAATTAGCCCAACTTTATCTTACGAACTTTACACAAAGTACTCCGGCAGAGTGGAGTTGTTTGGTTGAAAAAGTTGAATGAGCTACTCGGAAGATTCCTCTTTTTAGTATGGAATATTGTAGTTTCAAGCTGCATTGACTTTTTATGCATATAAATACGGCTATTGCAAACTTTGCAATAATCAGAGATATTCCTGGCAGCCCAACAGAATTTCTGCTAGGCAAAATTTCTGCGACCGAAATTACGCGACTCAAAACTCACAAAATTACGCTCGTCTGGCCTAACCCTAAGTCGTACAATCAATCGTACGATGTAAATACCCCTCTTTCCATAACGCCGACCGTTCCGCGGAAGGCTTAATTAATTCAGTGAGTTCCTTAATGATTATCTTGAATGTGAAACTGAGAGTCACTTTAAATATAATCGTGTTAACTAAATGTACTTATTAAATCTACTTGAAATGAAAAAAAAATTGATTTTGATTTGACTAGACTTTTAATTCCTTCACTCAGAAGAACCATTCTCAATTTCGGGATGAAAAGTGTCCAGTATCCCATCTCGTAGTATACATATACTCGAACTAAACCAAGTTTCATTTAAATTCAGGTAATACTTGCAGCGTGATTAGCGGACCAAAAGGAATAAAGATAAAAAGTGAAAAATAAAATACAATTTTGGCAATTTACAATGCAAATATAAATATTACAACAAGATTCGAAGCGGAAATCGAAACAACAACGGCGAAAAGAAAAGTAGGATCACTGCCAAGTGCCAACAAGCGGAAGAAAGAATACACCAGAAATACATCATGTATATATAGACGAGACAAGGAAAATTGGCTAAATTTGAAATAGTTACAATTGGATAACCAAATCACGTTCGTTGACAGAGTGGATGGGAATTCATCGTAAGCTGAATCAATTCTGATATGGAGGCCTGTGACGTAAACCTCCCGCTGGGGTGCGGTACAAGGTAGAGACTGATAGCGGATATTTTGTCATTTAAAAATCTTTACTAATATTATAATGCTCAAAAAATTGTTTGTTTAAATGTGCGCTTATCTCAGGAACTAAGGGAGGTAGCTATATGTTATTTAGTAGTACGGATGAAATCGCGATGCACAACTAGCAGCTATAGATGCAGCGAGTAGCAAATATTTCTCCGTGGTCTTTTCTAAAGAGCGTAAATACTTTTAGGTCGCATTATTATAATAATGTTAGTGATATGCCTCCTCTTAGCCATAATATTCATTAATGCTCCATTCCGTAATTAAAGTAATTTTCAATTCGAGCCAGTAGATTCTAAAATGAACGCTATTCATAAAACCTCGTCAACTTTATAATATTAATAATAAGATTAAACTTAACTGTTATCAAATTAATGTCACATAAAAATATTCGTATAATGAAAAGACTCGATATCCTTACACACAAGATCTTTTTTTTATCTTTAAGGTAACTTTAGGCGTATGTTAAGGTAATAATCGACAGATACAAAAAAATAATGTCACAGGTCAGGTTGTTTGTTATCGAAATCCTCCGAAACGGGTTAAACGTTTTTTTTGAAATGTTTTGTGTCGGCGACGAATCACGTCGATGCGTGTCTCAACGAGTCAAGACATGTAAAGAACGATTGGACGCTTTCATAAGAAATTGTTGTGAAATTATTACGCAACTTTGAAATTATTACGCAATTTTAAAATGATTATGCAACTTTAAAATTATTAGGCAACTTTGAAACGTATATAAATGGGAAATTTCGGGCTCAGTCATTCAGTAGCAACACAGCCGTTGAAGAGGCAACAAGGAAGAAACAAATCAAGAACTTAAACCTACAAGGACGTACGTCAATTACGTGGGAGATTGTCCCAGGACGTTAGTGCGGGTATTGGACGTGTCCCTGCCGCCCGAAACATTTTGTGTATTTTTAGTAAGTCTGAAAATTAGTCGTAGACTATTGTTAAACTCCTAGGTGATAATAGTGTCCCTATCCATATAGCAGAAAAATCTAGGCCAAAAAAAAACGACAAGACTGACAGAGACTATAAATTAAATGTGGTGGCGCCCGCTCCGCTTACACTTTAGACCACAAGCGACCAATCTACGAAACACCAATATGTTGTGATATCCTCGACTTCCTCTCGTAATATCCGACACGGAACCAAAACATTACAAGAGCCGCTTCGAACGAGATTCGACCTAACGCGAAACAACTCAAAGACTATTTACAAACACCCACAAAACAATACACACAAACAATATTGTGCTCTACTGCTCAATAAATAAGGTTCGTTTGTTGTTTTACAATTTTAAATATCAAACAATAAATTCAGTAATGGCATTCATGAAGTTTCATGTACGTTTTTGGATGGAAGTTAAAAACATCGCTACGATTCTCTGGTCAATGGTTTTTCGAGGGTAACATTATTTATATTATATTGTTCTGCTTTATTATTTTTAGTATTAATATCAATTAAGTTTTATTTGGGGTACCCAGTTATATCCATTACTCAGTTGTCTCTATATTTAATACCAAATATAATATACTAGCGGACCCGGCGGACGTTGTCCTGCCCGTAAAACAGCTACCTACCAAATCTGATTGCTTACATACCGATAGCAGCGCCACATTCCGGGTCCAATTGAGATAAAAACTACCCTACCTCCCAAGTTGGACCAAATTACACATGCTTACAAATTTTTTTAAAAGTTGGTTCAGTAGTTTCGGAGTTTATCTAGAACATACATCGAGACACGAAATTTTTATATATACGGTACATATTATATGTATTTATAAAAATATTATACTAAAAACATAAAAAGTTTCTTAAATAAATATATAAAAGTAAAGAAAATTAGTCATTTTAGACGCAGATGCGTGATACGTTAATTCTTTTACTCATCTGTAGCGGACAGTAAAGAGAAAAAGCAATTTTTGAATAAAAGTACTAGATATGTTTACTTTCTATCCCGCATTAGAGGCATGTCAAGTAAAGACTAAAGGTTCATCCCTTCTCTTCTACAGGGTGTATTTGGAACGCATTGAAAAACGAAGAGGTATGATAGTGTTGGCTTAACCTGACATGATACAAGTAAAAAAAAGGGAAAAGAAATTATTATTATTTTTTTCCTGTTTTCATCATTTTTTTGGTATAGTCCGGTTTGGGAAAAATAATGAAACAGAAATTTGAAGATAATGCTTTAAAATAATCGTGTTTGGAACAAACTGTCAATGTAATGCAAACCGTTCATACGCGCCATCAGCTGAGGCACGAGGTAAACGTACTCGCCGCCGCGCGCACGTTTAATTTTCGTTCCGCCGCCTCCCGCGACCCGCGCGGCTCGCGGTCAACGACTACTCGTCACAATGTGTATGATACATTGCTGCCTCACATAATACATAAGTCCTAAAATGTTCTTAAAAAAACGTTTCTGGGATAAATGGTTATATGCATTATATAGTATATAAATAGTATATTACGTGGTTTAAATCTTACAAAGCGTTCCAAATACACCCAGTATAAGAATCTTGTTTAGCTTAGTTCTAAGGTCGTGGACACAATCACAGGCAGTAGCTACTTAATAAAGAAATAGCTCCACATATCATCGCATGTGATTTCTATTTACGTAATTTTGACACTTGCGCTATCAATTACTTGTTGAGTGTTTTAACCCTTTCACGCACATAAGGTTTAGGGAAATGAAACAAAAATGTTTACTATAGTCGGACTTTTAATTCGATTCCAGATTTGACATTAGCTACTGTCATTTTGTAAAATAATGATACCAGATTTAATAGTGTAGTGATGAACACAAAAATCGATAAACAATCGCGATTTATATTTATGTAATCATAATATTGGTGTGCCAATTAAATACTAAATTATTGATTTTTATTTAAATAAATACATAATGATTCATAATAATTATTTATTAATTAGTATTAGCTTTATTTTATAAAAAGTTAATATTTTTGTTTTTTATATTAAAAACAAAACTTATAATAAAAGAGCCTAGATAGTTTTCTATTTTCTCTTAGTATTCTATCGCCATTTTGTTTATCTTGTCATTCGGCTTCATTCTCCCAGTCTGACTGCACGAATATCTTGTTTCATTGCGAATCGATATTTTGTTATTTTGTTGGGTTTTGTTAAAGTTTTGTTACGTTGTGTTTGTTGTTACGTTTATAGTTTTTTGTGAACTTTGAGTGAATCTATTTGTTTTGGTTTTCCATCAAAATGGATCCTCAGCCAAGTACATCTTAGAAAGACGTGGATGTTTTCTTGTCCCCAAGAAAAAAGCATCCACGAAAAGCTTTCACTGTTACTGAAAAAGTAATGATCCGCAACGCCTACAAGTACGTGAAAAATGAAACTTCTGCGCAATTGGAGGCCTTTGAAGTTGTGGATGAAAATGAATGTATGACTAAAGAGGCGGGTGGCCGAGCGGAGGCAGTTCAGTTTGAGTGATCGACGAAGCGACTTCGAAGTGAAGACTAGTGATCAAGAGTGATACCAGCGGAAACCTACGACATTGGCTACGACCTCGGACATCGTTAGTGCTTAGTGAGTGTACCTAGTGCTTAGTGTTTGTACCTAGTGCTTAGTGTTTGTACCTTGTACTTAGTGTTTGTACCCAGTGTTTGTACCTAGTGCTTTGTGTCGGACCTAGTGCTATTGAATAAAGTCTCTAAAAGAGTCAGCAGGTCTTTCTCTCCAAATCGTTCGAACCCTAACACGTAACAATATATTCATTTATAGTTTGAAGTGATTGACTATTCACACTCATTGCTCATCCATCAGATTGAATGAGAACTGAACGCATCACTATTACTTTAAATATGGTATCATTATTTTACAAAGTGACATTAGCTACTGTCAGTTGGCTTCTTCTAATTAAAAATACGACTATATTTGTTTTATTTCTCATGTTCCTTCATGATCACATTTATTTATTTATTTCACACACAATTATTAAAGAAAACTCTCAGATCCATAATAAAATTAATCGTCATAACTAAATTATCCGTTTAGAAATATTTAATTTCTTGATTTACTTAGTTTACGAGAATAAAATTATAAACGAGAAGAATCGATCCGGAAATAATCGATTTCCGTATCGAATAATTTTGCAACGTCACTATTTTTTACTTGTGATAACGCTGCAACACTGAAATTGTCAAATCTGGAATCGAATTAAAAGTCCGACTATAGCCATAACGGTTTATTTGGAGCTAAATAAACATAAAATAATGAAAAAAATAATAGTTTATTATTTTTCATGTGTTTTTCAGGCTGGGACATATGTGTCCCAGTGTGCGTCAACGGTTGTAAAATGTACCAATTACACGCACGTTTTTCATATCGTTATTTCACAAAAAAACTCACTAATACAGTATAAATTAACGTTTTTATATATAATAAAACTGAAAATTATAATCTAAAACATAAAAAAAATGTTTAGTGGTATTCTGCAAAATAATTTTTTTCAGAAGTAAAACATAAATGTACATTACATGTTGAACATGTATTGTTTGTTCGGTTCTCAACATGAAATTTAGCATATTGGACACATTTCTTCCTTAAATTTGCCTTCACCATAAAGTGAGAAGGCGTTTCCCGTTTTGGAGTATGACCTATCCGCTTATTTGTGGTTACTGAAGATGAAAAACTTCTCTGATGAGACGAAAAATCAGCAATTTTGGAACGACTTACAACTTGGCTAAATTCTAGCATGAAAGCAGTGTTACCTTCAATTTTCTTTTCCGCATGCAATTTACTGTATACTATATAAGCATTATTCATAACAATATCTAGCAAATCAAAAAATAGTCGTAGGTAGAACTTGATTTTTGCTTTACGGTCAACCTTGTAACAAACTTTTCTTTGGTCCATCAAATCAACGCCTACCATGTTTTTATTATATTTCACAACTACTTCTTGGCATGTGACGTTGATTTTTTTACCACTTCCCTGCACTATTATTTTCACCGTTGTAGTGGGTGCCGGAGACAAGAAGTTTGTCAACAAAAGAACAGGTTTATTATCCATCCACTTTATGAAAGAAATCCTTTGCGAGCTGGTCGCAAATATTTGTCCCCTTTATAATATTTATTAGAGAGAAATTTGAACTAATAAGACTATCCAAAATATTAACTTCACCATATTTGTAGCCTTCTTGATCGTGAAATTGATGCGGTATGTAGGAGATTTTTCTCCAGTTGAAAGAGGGTACAGCTTTTGTGCTTGTTTGTGGAATTTCATGTTGCAATTGGCTATCTTCTTCATTCTGTATATTTTTGCTAACACTCGGAGGAATGCTAGGTTCAATATCAACATTGGAAAGAACTTCATCGATATCTTGCGCCAGAAATTGTTGATCTTCTTCGTCCAAAAGAAGTCCATCCTCGTCGCCACTATTATCAGCTACTAAATATTCCAAAATCTCACTGTCCGTTAACGCAAACTCCCTAGTCCTTCTCGTAGACATGTTTTCGAACAACTAAACCAAAATTTGCATTGACTTACAAGAATAATAACTTAAATATAGTAAATTTAGAAGGTAGTCAAACATATGATAAAAGGCTCCGTTGACGCACACTGGGACACCCGTGTCCCTTTTTGATTTTTCGTAAAAAATCCTTATTTAGTAATGAAAATATTAGAAAAACGGATGAAACTTGCAAAACACTAACCAAAGAATACAATTATTAAAAAATAGCAACATAAAAATGAAGAAATATTATAAAAATTAAAATCTAAAACACAACTTCAGCCGACGAAAAACTCACAACTTCGCGCCTAATTATTTCTTTTCTAATCCGTCTTGCTCAGAGATCTCAGCCAAAATATCGTTAAACGTACTTTTAAATTTATAAATACAAACTTTTAAATTGATTTAAACTAATACATATCGCAGGAAACTGAAAAAACTTTCGGGGACAAATATGTCCCATATGCGTTAAAGGGTTAAATGTCTACCATAGAAACCCAACTGCGGGTAACTCACCCTTAACCAGGTAAGGAAACTAAAAGCTTATGTAGTTGTGTGTGTAAATCATAGATGGCGCTAAATTTTACAAGTTATGACACGGACTGACGACACTAGATGGCGCTTTAGGCTTATATTTTATTTTTTACTTGAAAGCCTTAGATAAGGTGCTACATATATTTGGATTTCCTTACTTTAAGCAATATATACACTGTTAAAAATATTTGTGAAATCACTATTGTTTCACAAAACCATAGTTTAGTAAACTTACAAACTGATGTATACCAATGCAGAATTATAATACGATTCCAGTAATTTTGAAAACATGGTAATATAATCACAAAAATATGTTGTAATTTTACAAATTTAATGTATAAACCACACTCGTATTGTAATTGTACAAAATAATTTTCTTAACCTAGTGCCCAAATATCGCTACTAGATTGCGTTCATTGAAAATGTAAAAATCCTGCACAGCGCTGACTAGATTTCAATTGAGAACTAGGTATATATAGTTTCTGTACTTGCTTCAGTGTTATGTTTCTCTTCGAAACGCATAAATCTTTTACTAAAGATTTCCGTGGAGAGGATCACTCAATCAATCAAGATTTCCGTAATTTTAGGTATCTCAATTGAACTCAATTACACGGTATAATTACAAATATTTAAAGTGAAATTACTATTTATTTTTTATTTGTTTAGTCTTATCAGTACTTATGTTTTGTAGTTTTTCAACACAAATTTTTTTTTTAAATGTTACTAGGTTGGCAAACAAGCGTACGGCTCACCTGATGGTAAGACCGTAGCCTATAGACGCCTGCAACACCAGAAGCATCGCAAGCGGGTTGCCGACCCTATCCCCAATCCCCCCCAGGAGCTCTGGTCACCTTACTCACCAACAGGAATACAATACTGCTTGAAGACAGTATTATTTAGCTGTGGTCTTCTGTAAGGTCGAGGTACTACCCCAGTCGGGCTGCTCCATATTTTGAGCAGGAAATTTCCTGCTGTGCCCTACCTCAGTTAAAGTGACAAACGCTTTGTAAAATTACAACATCTGGTTTGGTAAATTACAAAATTGCTTTGCTAATATACTTCCTACGCTTTGTTGTAAAATTACCATAGTGTTTTGTAAAATTACAAAATCTGATTTAGTAAATTACAAAACTACTTTGCTAATATACTTATTAAGTTATTACGCTTTTGTTGTAAAATTACCTTAGAAATTTGTTTTGTAAAATTACAACATCTGATTTGGTAAATTACAAAATTGCTTTGCTAATATACTTCCTACGCTTTTGTTGTAAAATTACTATAGACATTTTTAACAGTGTAGTCATGCTTTCATAAAGTAGGCATTTTAACAATATCCTGAAACTCACGTATTGACTTTGTATACGTAGACCGCTCGATAGTCGCTAGGTGGCTTGAGTAGTCAACGTTCGTGCACGTGTCGCGTGGCGCGCGATGTGTGCACGTGTCGCGTGTCGCGTGTCACGTGTCGTGTGTCACGTCTCACCTGCGTCCGGTCGCTGCGGCGCGCGGCGCTCGGGCGCGTGCTTGGGGCTGTGGCGGCGGCCGCGCACCAGCAGCGCCTGCGGGATGAGCTTGTCGGAGCGGTCGCCGGAGGGCAGGCGCGCGATGTGTGCACGTGTCGCGTGTCGCGTGTCATGTGTCGTGTGTCACGTCTCACCTGCGTCCGGTCGCTGCGGCGCGCGGCGCTCGGGCGCGTGCTTGGGGCTGTGGCGGCGGCCGCGCACCAGCAGCGCCTGCGGGATGAGCTTGTCGGAGCGGTCGCCGGAGGGCAGGCGCGCGATGGTGACGTCGGCGCTGTCCTCGGGCGGCGGCGGCTGCTGCAGCCAGTTGTACTCGCGCTTGTCCACCGGCACGCCGCGCCGCTCGTAGTCCGCCGCCTGCGTCCTGCGACAACACTCGCGCTCTAGCCGATACCTCAGCCTCGTTCGTCTCTGTCTCGCGCCTAGCGTTACAGCGAGACACTTTATGCGTGTCAATTAGTCGTGGCTACGCTAACGCACATGTGCTGCCCCGCTCTAAGGAGCGGGACAGCACGTGTGTCGTGTCGTCCTAGCTACGCAATAGAGCTTATGCGTGTCGTGTAGTCATATTTGTGCGTTAGAGCGGCACAGCACAAGCGTATCGTGTAGAAGTACAACTACGCGTTAGGACAGGAAAGAACGAGTGTGTCGTTTTTGTGTGTATTTAAACTGAGTTAGGGCACAGCAGGGTAGATCCTGCTCAAAATCTGGAGCAGCCCGACGGGGGAATTACCTTGATCATACAGAAGGTCACAACTAAATAACACCGATATCAAGCAATGGTATTTTCCTGTGGTGTGTAAAGTGACCAGTTTGTGTATCTATATTCACAAATATAGATATACAAATACATGGAGTGTGTGTAATTTAACTAAAACGGTTGATAATTTTCTTAACTTAGTGCCCAAATGTCGATACTAGATGGCGTTCATTGGAAATGTTAGAATCCTGCATCGCACTGACTAGATTTCAGTTGAGAACTAAATATAGTTTCTGTACTTGCTTGAATGTTACTCTTTTCTTTTACCAAAGATTTCCGTGGAGAGGAACACTTAATCAATCAAGATTTATGTAATTTTAGTAATCTCAATTTAACTTAATTTCACGGTATAATTACAAAGATGTATAGGGAAATTACTATTTATTTTTTATTTGTTTACTCATATTAGTACTTATGTTTTGTAAAATTACAACATCTGGTTTGGTAAATAACAAAACTACCTTGCTAATATACTTCCTACGCTTTGTTGTAAAATTACCATAGTGTTTTGTAAAATTACAAAATCTGATTTAGTAAATTACAAAACTACTTTGCTAATATACTTATTAAGTTATTACGCTTTTGTTGTAAAATTACCTTAGAAATTTGTTTTGTAAAATTACAATATCTGATTTGGTAAACTACAAAACTGCTTTGCTAATATACTTCCTACGCTTTGTTGTAAAATTACCATAGTGTTTTGTAAAATTACAAAATCTGATTTAGTAAATTACAAAACTACTTTGCTAATATACTTATTAAGTTATTACGCTTTTGTTGTAAAATTACCTTAGAAATTTGTTTTGTAAAATTACAATATCTGATTTGGTAAATTACAAAACTGCTTTGCTAATATACTTCCTACGCTTTGTTGTAAAATTACCATAGTGTTTTGTAAAATTACAAAATCTGATTTAGTAAATTACAAAACTACTTTGCTAATATACTTATTAAGTTATTACGCTTTTGTTGTAAAATTACCATAGAAATTTGTTTTGTAAAATTACAATATCTGATTTGGTAAATTACAAAACTGCTTTGCTAATATACTTCCTACGCTTTGTTGTAAAATTACCATAGTGTTTTGTAAAATTACAAAATCTGATTTAGTAAATTACAAAACTACTTTGCTAATATACTTATTAAGTTATTACGCTTTTGTTGTAAAATTACCATAGAAATTTGTTTTGTAAAATTACAATATCTGATTTGGTAAATTACAAAACTGCTTTGCTAATATACTTCCTACGCTTTTGTTGTAAAATTATAGAATTTTTTAAGTGTATATCAATAAATATAAAACAGTATAATTACCTTAAGCTTTCATAACAGTCTAAACACACTACCGCGTAGTCTCCGTTTTCTAATAATAATGAATTTTCCGTCCGCCTTTGCATCAAAAATGGGAATTCCTGCAAAGGAAAATGCTTTTAATAATTTTTATTAAAACAAAAAAATATATATAGGAGGTGGGAGGTAGTAGATCCTTAGTGGTAGGTAGGAGGCGATAGGTACTATGTGGTAGGTGGTATGTAGTAGGTAGTTGATAGTAGGTAGGAGGCGATAGGTACTATGTGGTAGGTGGTATGTAGTAGGTAGTTGATAGTAGGTAGGGGGTGGTAGGTACCAGGTGATAGGTACCGGGTGGTAGGTACCGGGTGGTAGGTAGCAGGTGGTAGATACCAGGTGGTAGGTACCAGGTGGTAGGTGGTAGGTGGTAGGTGGTAGGTAGTAGGTGGTAGATGATACCTTAATGGGCAGCGCGCGAACTCGCTTTCTATAAGTCTTGATGCCGCACAGGTGGCAGTGATAGTCGTGAGTGTTGTACAGGCGCCGCTCGGCCGGGCAGCCGCCCATCGCCTCGTACCTGCACACATACACAACTATGTACGACCGCCGTGGTTTTATCTTATACATATAAAAATCTTTTGTCACGATGTATGTTGCCAATTAACTCCAAAACTACTGAACCGATTTTTATCTAATTTTGTAAGCATCTATAATTTGGTCCAACTTGAAAGATAGGGTAGTTTTTTATCTCAGTTGGACCCGGTAGGTGGCGTTGCTATCGGTTTGTAAGCAATCAAATTTGGTAGCTGTTTTCCGGGCAGGACAACGTCTGCCGGGTCCGGTAGTTTATCTATATATTAATACGTCAAGCAAAAACTTTGTACCACTTTTTACGAAAATTTCGCGGACGGAGGAGTATGAAATTTCGTACACTTAGAGGTTTTATAGAGAAGGGGTGCAGAATGATACATTTTTTTTAAATTATGCATAAAAAATACATTAAATCAATAAAAAAAACACACAGACACGTATGTATTCTTTTGTTTATTATTATAGAAGTATAGTCTTTGACAACAGAACCTTAATAATGTTCAAACTAATAGTTTAAATTAGTTATGGTCGAATTTCGACCATTAGGCGACGAATAGTTTATTAAAATAGGCTAAATTAGGTTTTCTAAGTGACAGAGGTAGATGACTAGGCGACTTGCAGCAGACAATTTGTGGTTTGTTTTGTTTAGGCTACAGGTTTGATGAGACAAGTTATATTAGTGACCATTAGGCTCACCTGCGCCACTGGCTTAGTAGCGAGTGATAGCAGAACGTACAGACGAGCGCCGAGCCATTCTCACGCAGTTGCTCCGCGTTCGGATGACTCTGCAGACAAAAGGAAAAGATTTACTATATATTTTTATACTGAAACTAAAAAAATCAAAAATTCTTAACAGACACTTTTTTTTATACATAAATAGTTTTTAAAGAATACACAATTACCGAACTTGTTGAATGTTGAAAGTTGGCAGTTGTAATTAGAGTTTATAGTTAAAGTATCATCGATGGTGATAATAAAACTATTAGTAGTGATTGTAGCAGTGTTAGTAGTGACAGTAGCTGCGTCGCTAGTAGTAGTAATGATGTCAATGGTGGTAGTAATGAAGTCGGTGGTGGTAGTAATGATGTCGGTGGTAGTAATAATGTCGGTAGTCGTAGTAATGATGTCGATGGTGGTAGTAATTATGTCGATGGTGGTAGTATTGATGTCGATAGTGGTAGTAATGATGACGGTGGTGGTAGTAATGATGTCGATAGTGGTAGTAATGATGTCGGTGGTGGTAGTAATGATGTCGATAGTGGTAGTAATGATGTCGGTGGTGGTAGTAGAAGCGCATGTACCTGATGCGTTAACAGACAGGGGAAGTAGGGCGCGTTCCCCTGCGGCTGGCCGAACAACACTCGCGCCAGTGTCAGGTCGGAGTGGAGACCGCACAGGAAGCAGTAGATCGACGTACACGCTGAAAACCGATCGAACGTTTTAAATTATATTTTAAAAGTTATATTATTTTTTTCTCTGGATTAAAGGCAGATCAGCAACTTAACGCCTATTTTAAGTACTGTATGTGAGAAATAATGAAATATATATATATTAAATTTAAACTCGAGATGGGAATTAAATTTACAATCCACGAAACAGAATGCAATGTACTACAAAGTACACCGACCGGTCAGTCAACAAATTATTTACCTATTAATAGACTAAACTACGATTTCTCACTAGCTCAGTAACAGCTAAATTATAGCATTTAAAGTAATATTAACAGTAAAATATAAACAGATATAGTCTGTGTAGTACTCACCGCTATTACTGGCTACCGTTCGGTCGGAGGTAGTGGAGGGTGGGGTGGGGATCACTCGCTCGCCATTCAAAGACGACGGCAAGGGCGAAGGTATGTTGTATCTGAAATAAATAATCACATTAGAGACAAACCATGTAGTCAACTATATAAAGTTGTTCCTAAATTCGATTTGAACTCAATTAAACCTATACCGCTGCTCGGCAAACACCAGGCTATGTTCAAATATCGTTCTTGAATGAATGTTTTAACTTGAAAGTGAGCAAAACTCGTACAACAAACTTTAATAGTAAAATACAAGTAACCAATATCTGTGGCTTCTTTATAACAACGAGCCACTTACCATCCCCTTGGACCCTTATTGTACAAATAATACCGGTAGCAGCTGGGCTGCAGCAGTAATTGATACACGAAAATATATCGTTCTATCTACTCAGGCCCACATCCATGGCTTTCGTAAAGCCACGAACCACTTACCCCATCACCACTAACCATCACTCTTATCGTACAAACAATACTAGTACCTCCACACTTAGTAAACTCCCTCTCTGAATACTCAAAGCCCCCCCCCCCACCTGACCTCCCCCCACTCACCGTCTATGCTCGAGCGGCACACGCTCGGCGTCCATGAGCTCCCACTGCCTCGCGAGGTGTCTCACACACCGCGAGCACGCCAACACCCGGCCGCCCCTCGCCCCCGCCGCCCCTGCCGCCCCGCCCGCCCCGCCCGCCCCGGCCGCCCCGGCCAGGCACGGGAAGTGCATGGCGTGCGAGTTCATGTATTCGGCGCTCGTGGACAGCCACTCCATCGATTGCTGCGGGAAGAGACCGGCGCACACGTAGCACCTGAGGACGAATGGATTCAGTTACAAATATGTACGGTCAGTTTTGTTTATCTTCCAAATTTATATATACGTTTCTGTAAGTCTTACTAATATTATAATTAATGTAATAGTTTGTGAAGATTTATGACTGTATGTTTGTTATTCATTGATGCAAAATACATAACTGGATATCCAGAATAAAATATAGGCTGTCCTTATCCCGACATTCCCACGGGCTCGGAAATCACGCTAGTGAAAATATGAGGCTGAGCTATTATAAGAAAAATAGCCGCTACGAGCACTATGAGTACTACACGCTCCATAACGATCACTTACGACCAGCTACGGTCACCTACGAGTGCTACGCGCTCCGCTACGGTCACCTACGGCCAGCGACGGCAAACTGCGGTCACCGACGAGTGCTACGCGCTCCGCTACGATCACCTACGACCAGCCACGGCCAACTACGGCCACCTACGAGTGCTACGCACCCCGCTACGGCCACCTACGACCGGCCACGCTCACTCACCGGTAGAGCCCCATCCCGTTCTCTCCGGCGAGCGGCGCGTGCGGCGCGTGCGGCGACGTGGCCAGTGCGCTCGCGGGCCGCTTGCTCGCCGCCGCCGGCTTCATGTCGTACGGCTTGAACCTGCAACAGTGGGACACATGGCTCAGTGACAGGAGCCGGGGATAACTTTTTTTTTCTTTTTTTTTTAATAAAAAATAATTCTTTTAGAAAAATGTTTACATAAAATGAAACCGTTGTTGGGACATCCTTTTAAGTAAGTGTTTTACCTGTGTCAGGATGTCCCGAAACTTATGCTACATGCTTTGAAAACGTCTACACGATATATAAAGTATTCGTAGTCTATACTTTTTCTTACATCTCACAGTACATCTATAAGAGTAAACACAGAATTTTGACAAATGAGGGATTTAATTATTTATTAAGTTTGTGATTTTTTAGTCTTCTCTTATGCTCGGTTATGAAAAGAGACTCGCTCGCACGATTTATAGCAGATTTAGTTTCCATTATTTTCCTTAATAAAAAGGACTCGACTGGCAATGACATGAACAAATTAGGATAGTATCAGCTCTAGCTAAGACTTGTAAAACTATCACATCACTCTTTGTAATTAAACAACTTATTCGGATTTTATCGCGGTTTATTAAGTTTTTTAGATGCCCGACGTAGGACCGAGGATAGGGAGGGAAATTCCGAAAAAGTTGTTTCATTATAATCAGTGATATTCGCGTAAATATTACAAAACTATAGATCACATCACTAGTAGTTATAATAAATACATATCGATTTCAGATCAGTCACGATCGCGAACATCTAAGACGTACGAGACATCTATTGACATAAATACACATACGGACACGCACAGACACGTTCGCACACACGCACACATGTCACAATTAGTGTCGCACGTACACCGGCACACACATCACACACTCACCGGATGTTGTTCGCGTGCGAGTTGTTGTGCGGCGCGTTGGCCTCGCCGTTCTCGCTGTAGGCGGGGTACTTGTGCGGGATGCTCTTGTAGCACGACGCGCAGATCTGCACCATGCCTGGAACGCGACTTCGTTTCCAAACACGATACCACTACACCATCTCTCTCACCAGTAAAAACTTAAAAAATACTTTCATTAAGATCCGGGTTCATGTACATGTATATCGGCAAACAAGCGTACGGCTCACCTGATGGTAAGCGATTACCGTAGCTTGTAGACGTCTGCAACACCAGAAGCATCGCAAGCGAGTTGCCGACCCCATCCCCAGTTCCCCTCAGGAGCTCTGGTCACCTTACACACCAACAGGAACTCAACACTGCTTTAAAACAGTATTATTTAACTGTGATCTTCTGTAAGGTCGAGGTACTACCCCAGTCGGGCTGCTCCATATTTTGAGCAGGAAATTTCCTGCTGTGCCCTAACAAGTAATTTTTTTGGACTGAGGTATTTCAAGTGAGAACGATTCATTTAGCTCACAATTGTACATCTCACGAGCACGAAACGTTCCTTTAAATATAGACACCAGTTTTAAATAGTTTTGCAAGTACTTCTAAAGTAAAGTAACTACCAAAAGGTCGGTGATTCTGTTGAATTTGAATTGATCTTTAGATAAAAGTCCTGGCGGACTTCGTATCGCCTTATTTATTTTTTCTAAAATATAATAATTACATCCTATCATTCAAGTTGGATGGCATGGCAATGGAATGGAAAGGCACACGGTGTGCAAATTTGATTAAAATCGGTAAAGTAGTTTAGGAGTCCACCTACAATAAGTTAGAGTGAGTAAGTGCCTCTGGATATAAGTAACGGTCACCTTGCGGGCTGATGGGGCTCGCGTCCGGGTGCGGCTTGAGCGTGGTGATGAAGGGGTAGTAGGGCTCGCGCTCGGGGTTGGCGCAGCAGTAGACGAGCCTCAGTTGAGACGAGGGCGAGGGCGCGCCGCACACGTAGCACACGAAGCTGGCGGCGCTGCAGGGCGGCCGCTCCAGCCGCTCCAGCCGCTCCAGGCGCTCCAGCGACGGCGAGTGCGCCGGCGCCGCCTTGTCGCCCGACGACGCCAGGCTCAGCGGCGACGGCGGCAGCAGCGACGGCGGCCGCGTGCGCAGCGTGTACACGCGCTCGTGCGCCGGCACGCCGCGCATCTGGAGCACGCGGGAGACACGGACACGTTACGATATTTCTGAAGTAAAACTTCTTTACGCACGCTTGACTTGGGGAGTAAGCTGGTGACTGCGTGACGAGAGCGTTACGAAAAGTATGAAGTGAGAGGTGCGAGCACAGATTTTCTTTCTCTCATAGTCAGTTACGTTTCGTATATCTAAGACACAGTGCAAGCCTATTGCTAAAGAAGTTTTGCTTCAGTCGTGTGGTCTAAACTCTAAAGCACACTCGTTTTTTTATTTATATTTATGTTTGCTCGCAAACGAAACAATCCAACTTCAATTACATCGACAAATAATTATTTAAAATTGACAAAATTGTCAAGTAAGTAATGATTATGAATAATATAAGTCAGAAAGTATTCGTCAGATTTCGATCTAATTTAAATGATAGCACATGACAAGCACCAGCTTTTAATTTTAAAAAATCATTAAGATCTGTCCACCCACTGAAAAGTAAAAAAATATAAAGAAACATAGTCATATTGAAAATCTCCTCCTTATTTGAAGTTGGTTAAAAATGAGGAGGTTCTTAATTCGACTGTTTACCTCATAATTTTTAAGTGGGTGTACCGACTTTGATGATTCCTTCTTTTGTATTCAGATTCATCACATTGCATTAGAAACATATTTTTTTTTTATAGAAATAAAGTAAAAAAAAAAAACAGAAAATTGAAACAAAATGTTTTATACATTTTCATGTCATATATGTCATCCCCAAGTAATAGCTAATAGTAAGACCCCAAGAAAAATAGAGATTAATTTTTTCTATATACAGAAGGAAAAATATTTTTGTACTTTAATTTGATCACATTTCTATTGCAAAGTATTTTCATAACCAAACATAAATTATCTACTATGATACCACAAAGAATCAGTTTAAAATAGATACCGCAAGTTATCATTCCTGATAATCTCGATTAGACATAGATATATATGTTAAATATTTGAAACTGTAACATGCACAATGTTCCTTTAATGCAATCACGCTCAAATAAAAAGCGGTCATAGACAAAAATTCCGATAACGCAAAACCCAGTCACTGTGATTATAAATACAATCGCTTATCTCAATTCCTACTTCCGAAAACACATACAACCCATCTGGGTCTGTCTGTAATCTTAGATTCTGAAATAACTATAGAAATATAATTATATAAGCCGAAGCAAAGTTTGATCCCGTGACCGCTAACTGGTTCCTGCCAGTTTTCAATCGTTTTGCTTAACGAAAAAAAAAAATTACAATAACATTCGACAGATAAGACAACACGCAGTCGATAACGATATAGTAATCAAATAATCATGTCATCAATAATAATAAAAATTAACTACAGATACTGTGTAATGATAGATATCAAAGGAAAATTTCCTCCGATAACATATTTTTGGGTGATTACATTTTCGACGGCTTACGACATGTTTCACGGATTGTTGATAGTGCTATCTGACGTGCAACGGTAAGAGATAATAGTGTGAAGTGTATCGAGATACACACACACTTACACACACACTTACACACACATAGATGATAAGTCCATAGAAAAACCCGAGCTATCCTATGAACCAAATTAACAAACGGTTTTCCTATCAGATTGTATTTCTAACTAGCTGCTGCCCGCGACGTCTGCGTGCGTTCACCGCTCGTTCCCCGTAGGTGATAGCGTGATAATATATAGCCTATGTTCTGACCCGACTTCTTAACAATATTCGTGCCAAATTTGAAGTAAATCCATGCAGTACTTTTTGAGTTTATCCCGGACATACATACAGACAAACAGACAAAAATTCTAAAAACTATATTTTTGGCTTTGGTATCGATTGTAGATCACACCCCAAGTATTCTTTAAAAAAATATTCAATGTACAGTTTTGACTTTTCTACCATCTATCTTCTATATATATAAAAGAGTTACCCACCCATTGACTCATCACGATATCTCTGGAACCATAAGGCGTAGAGACTTGAATTTTGGTAGGAATATTCCTTTCGCCGAGTAGAGGTCAGCTAAGAACGGGTTTTACGATATTCCACCCCTAAGGGGGTTAAACGGGGGTTGGAAGTTTGTATGAAAGTCCTATGTTTTTGAAGTAAGAGACTTGAAATTCAAAATGTATGCTCTATAGACGGTGTTGAGGTGTACTAATAATGTATTTTGAGCAATCAATATGAAGTCCAATGAAAATTACACTTACAAACTTGAAATTAGGAAAGGCTATAGCTATGATTTTCCTCAAATTAACGCAGGGGAACCGCGGGGCACAGCTAGTTTTATTATATGTATAGATTTTATTGTGTATCTTGTTGAGAGATTATCTATTGTAAGTTTCAACAAGAAAAGGCTAATTAAACATCGCTATTTGATTATGGACATTGACATTTACAGACTACTTAGTACTATTCTCTTTTGTAACTCACGCATCTTTCGCGAAGACAACTTAACACCCCACCAATAAAATATAATAATAGATAAAGAAATATCTCATGAGCAATATATCCGTACAATTCAATGTTCAAACAAATTATAAATAATAACGAATTCCTTATTAAATCGAAAATATCATCACGTGATTCTGACGCAGTACGTAACTCCGTGTAGCGGCGGGTTATCGCGGCAGTCGAGTTTTAACGATACGGTTATCTGTCAGGTCTTACGATACAAATAAGTTCAATATAATCGACGTACACCACTGGACTCTTTTATTTAACGATATATAATATAAATAGAAACGGCTCAATTGTCACTCCCTGTGACACACCGTGATGCAACGTTTTATTGGTGTAATAATAAGATGTAACAATAATAAAATATAAAAAATATAATCTTATGCGCGATAAGAGCGGATTACTGAAGTGTAGATAAAGAATTAAATCCAAGATTAGCCATGATATCTCAACTCGAAAGCCTGTCGTAAATCACTTCAATTAATAGTTAAGTGGTATCGCAAATCCTAGCCGTATCGTAGCGCGGCTATCGAGGTCCGACCATGTGGCGGCACGACCCCACCGGAGGGTTATCGTTTATCGCAGGTCAGCGGGTCGCCGAGGACAAGTGAGGTGCTTTCATCTCCAGACGATACTATTTTATAGTCGCCTTGAAGTTAAGTGGAAACTTTGCAAATTATTGCGAATGAGGATCCGTAACGTTTTTAGTTGAGAATGCAGATTTATAGAACTAAGAAATCCTTAACATACAGTGCAAAAATTTTTGTTCTACGACAAAAATTGACGAAGTTATGATCAAATTACTAGCGGAGTTTACTAACCGGCCGGCGCGGAAGGCTGTGACGTCACTCGGACGTTCCATGCCAGTTAGCCCATAGTAGCGACAAGCTGCGATGGTGTTTTCATTTAAACTATCTGTCCTACAAAAAATTTGTAAGGACATAATTTGTAGCAAATTGCTTTGCCTACAAATATGTTTATATAACTTTTTGCCGAAATTTAAAAATTAAAGAAGTTATAAGCTAAAAAGTGATAAAATTTCTATAAAGATTTTCTTTTTTGCTCTATAACTTTTTTTTATACATTTCACAAAAAATACCTCTGACCAGTCTTGTAGATGGTTTTTTGAGGAAAATTTTTCTCTACAATTTTTTTAACTTCATTCATATAAAACGCTGTTACACCGCTCCAAAGTTGACCGGGTTTCGTCAATGCTCATGAGAATCCGGTCAAAACGAAATGTTTAACTTAGTTTTATGATCCGGAGTGAGTTTTATGAGTCGGAGTGATGCCACACGCATCCCGCACACACTGATCCCGCTTACATGACGAGTGACGACGCGTTGGCGCAGCGGTCACATTACTAGCTGTTGCGCTAGCAGTCGCGGGTTCGATCCGCGCACATGACAAAAATTTGTATTGGCCATACAGATGTTTGTCATGGTCTGGGCGTTTGTGGTTGTGTATTGTGTGTTTCCGGACCCCCGACACAGGAGAAAATCCTACTGGGGGCCGTTGAGTGTGAAACGTTTATTATTTATTATTATTATTACTGACGTAGCGGCGTTCCTGCCGCATAATGTTTATAACTTAATATCTTCGTAAGTAATGGTCCGATTTGGATAATTCAAAAAGAAATATCTTTCTTATATCATAGAGAATAACGTGGATACTAGTTTTATTGAATTTGCTATAACTTTATTGATCCTTATTATACATACCTATGTGTAGAAGAGTACTTTTGAGTCTCAACCAGTTTCGGAAATACTAATGTTTTCCAAAAATGCGTTGACTTCTCTTAATCTTCTTAGAATGTATCTACCTAGGTAATCAAATATCTCATAAATCATACTTTTTTAACGTGGTATTCCCAGTAGGCCTACCCCACAGTGTCTGTGGGGTAGGCCTACTGGGAATGGGCTTATGCCAATGAATAAGTAAAGTTGTAGGCAGGGATTTAACAAAAAAAATTTAAGAATATATTTACTATAAAAAAAGGATCATAAAACTAAGTTAAGCATTTCGTTTTGACCGGATTCTCATGAGCATTGACGAACCCGGTCAACTTTGGAGCGGTGTAACAGCGTTTTAAATGAATGAAATTCAAAAAATTGTAAAGAAAAATTTCCTCGAAAAACCATCTACAAGACTGGTCAGAGGTATTTTTTTGTGAAATGTATAAAAAAAAAGTTATAGAGCAAAAAAGAAAATCTTTATAGAAATTTTCTGACTTTTTTGCTTATAACTTCTTCAATTTTTAAATTTCGGCAAAAAGTTATATGAACATATTTGTAGGCAAAGCAATTTGCTACAAATTATGTCCTTACAAATTTTTTGTAGGACAGATAGTTTAAATGAAAACACCATCGCAGCTTGTCGCTACTATGGGCTAACTGGCATGGAACGTCCGAGTGACGTCACACGCATCCCGCGTACACTGACGTAGCGGCAGGAACGGCATAATGTTTATAACTTAATATCTTCGTAAGTAATGGTCCGATTTGGATAATTCAAAAAGAAATATCATTCTTATGTCATAGAGAATAACGTGGATACTAGTTCTATTGAATTTGCTAGAACTTTATTGATCCTCATTACATTTATCTAAATAAATACGTTATAAAACATATCAATGAATTTGATCTCACATAATAATCATCAAATAGATAACAATATTTTAATAACGACACTCTCCAGAAATCTTCGATCACGATCACGATTCAGCCTGTAATATCCCACTGTTGGGCATAGGCCTCTTCCCCATGTTGGAGAAGGATCGGAGCTTAATCCACCACGCTGCTCCAATGCGGGTTGGCGGATATATTCCCTACTATGAGTAACGATCGCTATCAGGTGTACATGATAACGACCGGGACCGACGGCTTAACGTGCTCTCCGAGGCACGGTGGGGAGACCCACAAGGACAGAAATGAATCCCAGAAATCTTATCTATAGTTAATATGATTAAGTGTTTATCTAAAAATGTAAAAACATGGACCACCGTTGTGGTAAGATTCAGCTATTGTATTTTATATTGTTCAGCTTTCGAGTGTTAAGAATCTAGTCTATTGTAAAGTAAACGAATAATTTTATATAGCAAACAAAATATTATAATGTCTTAAGTTTTCATATATTGTATTGTAATAGACATTCGCGACAGTCGCAGGTTCGATTCCCGCCCGGGATAGATATTTTTGATTATACAAATATTTATTTCCGGTCTGGTTGTTAGTCCCTGTGGGTCTCCCCACTGTGCCTTGAAGAGCACGTTAAGCCGTTGGATTCGGTTGTTATCACACACCTGATAGCGATCGTTACTCATAGTAGGTAATATATTCGCCAACCTGCATTGGAGCAGCGTGGTGGATTAATCTCTGATTATTCTCCTACACGGGGAAAGAGGCCTATGCACAGCAGTGGGATATTACAGGATGAAGCGTAATAGACATTTTAAAAGCAAGGTCTCGCAAATAGTATAGATAACAGAGACGATAATTGTAAGTGTCAACATTAAGCGTAAATGATTAATTATTTGATAACTACAATATTCAAATACTCTACACACTCTGCTGCACTTGAAATATTGATTCGCAACTATGTTGCCATCATTATCGAGAACACTTCAAACTAAATATATTACAAAAAAGATGGAGGTCTCAAGAAGCAAATAACGTGCCCAGAATTAAAAGAGAAACCTTGGTTAAATAATATGAGAGTGAAAATATAAATAGGTTTTGGATTTTTAAAAAGCTTTAGACAGTGTATTCATGTATTCATACAAACAGATAACGATACAACTAAAAAATTAATTTCCAATCCAATTGTATCAAACAGTATCGTGCTACTAAATTCAAATCCAAATAATTTTATAAAGAATGCTTGTAAACAAAATTGAAATCAAGTGATGAAACATTAGATAATATTGACTTAGGTGATGAATGTTAAGTAAATTAACTTTCCCTATAATCTCCGTGTCGATATTAAGAAAACACGAACATTACAAGTGGATATTAAAGACGTATAAACATTGACGATAAGTCCATGATAACCGGGTCGAGGGTCGGTCGGGTCGTTCGGACGTAATAATTCCCATTGGCATTGATAACTTATCGCACTGGGACCTAATAGAAACGATTAAACGTTATAGTTTGTTTATTGTATATTAATATAATTAAAACTTTAATTGAGGTTAAATCAAATGATATGACCCCAGATTTTAACTGAGGTAGGGCACAGCAGGAAACAGCAGGAAATTTCCTGTTCAAAATATGGAGCAGCCTAACTGGGGTATTACCTCGACCGTACAGAAGACCACAGCTAAATGATACTGTTTTCAAGCAGTATTGAATTCTTGTTGGTGAGTAAGGTGACCAGAGCTCCTGGGGAGGATTGGGGATAGGGTCGGCAATGCGCTTGCGACGCTTCTCGTGTTGCAGGCGTCTATAGGCTACGGTAGTCACTTACCATCAGGTGAGCCGTACGCTTGTTTGGCGACCTAGTTATATATGTAAAAAAAAAGATTCATAGTTCAGTGTACTGAACTGTCACAGACTGCCATTACCACACTACCTAGTCTTTTGTTTTATAGAGAAGAATCTTCTTAGCTATGCTTATCTAACTTAAGGAATCTCAGAGTTTCGAAGGATCTCGAGGAGGATCGAACCCGCAACCGCCAGCGAAACAGCCACAAACCGGTGTTGTGACATTTGCGCCAACGCAGCGTCTAATAACATACAATTTAATTAGATGTGTAATAACGACATAGACTAGTTTATCCTTCATCATTCTACACTAGTTAATATTCATTATTTTTCTGGTATCAGCCGCGTTATATTTCAATAATAATATTATGTTTCTTTTCTTCTCTGTCTTTTATACACAAATAATCGAAAGTAAAAAGAATATATAAAATCGGATCCAAAATCCACTAAGAAACACACCTTTTGAGGAAATGTTAACCTATATAACAAAAATAGATTTATAACAACATCAAACTTGTGTTAATTTAATAATAAAATATTGATCTCAAATACGAGTACTAACATAAGACTGGTGAGCGCTAAACCAGTCAGTGATGAAACCAGTATAAAATAACTTATTAGCACTGTAATATGAAACTTCGAAAAATGTTGCGATATTTTTTTAAATATCGATCGTTTTATCAAAATCTTATACAGAACTTCGAGCCTAGTTTTTAAAGCCTAATGGATGCCTAAAGCACCAGAAGGCCAAACACCATTATAAGCGCGTTGCCGATTCTATCCTCTTGTCAACACAGCGCATCCCTAGCTAACGAGTTTTAATTTAAATTCGTTAAACAGTAATATTATTCTCATTTAAAATATGTTTTAGGCTAAGTAAAGAGCTGATATCATCAACACGCATATCACCGTGGATATAATTACCACATAATCACACATTTAATTATTTTACAATATTAAATCTAATTAGATTAAACATTTTTTATCATAATCACACTTATCGCTATCATAATAGTTATTAAGAGTGCGCATAACCCGAGCAAAAAATCAGATTTTAACCGCGCGCCCGTGAGTAATTGATGAAACAAAATATACACAAAGCCTCGTGTCAGAGTGCGATAGACGATATAGTTTTGAGCGCATTACTAATGTAAAAAACGACAAAAATCTTATTTTATTTATAATTCCGAAACTAAAAGTAATTACATTAAATGCCTAGGCATTGACTTTACTCATATTTAAATGTAATTAATTATCAAATTTTTGTCTTAATGGTCATAGCCATATCGAGTATAAATAGAAAACGCATAAAAATTAGAGGTTACTTCGTGATTATATTTTATCGAGGAAATTTCATTATTTTACGTTTTTGATTAGGCTATAGTCTTGAAAATATCACGTAGTTTGTCATATATTTTTATTTTAAGATTTGGTCCGGATTTTTTCATGTAAAATCAAATAGCAGATTGATAATTTTGCTTTACGCGCCCTCTTAAAACAATATCAGCTAATAATAATTCGTATTATTTTACTCGTTATTATGAGACAATTAAATGTACCTACTTGAATCTTTTCATTTTTTGCTTTTTTTATACAATATGACATCATATGTTTATAATAATCAGTATTTTTTATCATTATTTAAGTAATGATTGTAAGAAATCGTCAAATAGAGTTCCAGAAAAAAATACCTTTCTATTACTTTCCTTTATACATCTAAAGCAATATAGAAACTTTATAAACTTCATATAAGTGACTAGCAGCCTGCCCCGGCTTCGCACGAGTATTTAACAAAACTTTCAAATTATTATCAATTATAATACACACACATAAACCCCTCTATTTGCTTCAGGTTACTAAATAAAATATAATATAGCCTATGTCACCCGGGGATAGTGTAGCTTCCCAATAATGAAAGAATTTTTCAAATCGGTTCAATAGTTTCGGAGCCTACTCAATGCAAACAAACATACAATCAAATCTTTCCTCTTTAAAATATTAGTGTAGATTAATTAATCTGACATAGTACCGACACACTCACTTTCAAAAAAATATGTAGAAAATACCTTTTCAGTCCCAGGAGACATGAAAATCCTTATACATCGAACAGTAACAGAATCCAAACAAACGAAACAACACAACACTATTTTCGATTCACTATTAAATCACTATTAATTTGTTTACGATAAACACTCACAATCACTTTCATGATAACTTTGAAACATTAAAACTTAATAAAATAATAAACACGTCGTGAAAAATAACGTCAAATTGTTTGTTTTAATAAATAATTGCAGTTTTAGACCGCGAAAGAGTAGAGCGCGCGAAGACGTCTCGACCGCGCGAACACGCGTCTTCGTATGAACTTTTGTATGAACATAATAGGTACTTAGGTAGATCCTTATTACGAAAATTATATTTGCGTAAAGATTACTTTTTTGTAAACATATTAGGTAAATCTACATTTTTTTATCATTTAAAGGTGGTAAACATGCTCAGCATTGCAATCGGCATTATAGCGTTGCAGCAAATATTGCATAGAATTGCATTTTTTTTTCTTTTAAAAGAGTAACTGCGGAGTTATTGCCGGTTCTTCTGTGTAGAATCTGAATTCATTAATTACAAATTTAATTTGTAAGATGACGATATGAAGGTGCTTTTGAAGCTTATTTGAATTGATTTTGATTCACAGGATCTTTAGTGTGTATGTTAAAAGTATTAATTTGATTGACTTAGTGCCCACCACACCCACTGATTATCCGTTTGAGGTAGCATCCAGCCGATATTAGAACATTTTTCTAATGAATCTATATATACTTATCTCTATCTCTATATATATAAAAATGAATCGCTGAATGTGTTGCTAAGCGCAAATCTCGAGAGTGGCTGAACCGATTTCGCTAATTCTTTTTTTATATTATTCCTTGAAGTACGAGGATGGTTGTTATGGAGAGAAAAAATTAAAAAAATCCCTGAAAAAGTCTAAAAACCACAATTGTCTATATTCCCATACAAAAGATTCGTAATAATACTTAAAAGTCAATTTGAACTTTAGTACCATACCTACAATAAAATTTAAGTGTTAGTGGAAGGGTTACGGCAAGGATAAGTATAAAAAATTAAAGAATCGACTGTTAGGCGGTACGAAGTTCGCCGGTTCAGCTAGTATACTTATAAGAATTTCGTGTCACGATGTATGTTAACGATAAACTTCGAAACTACTGAACCAATTATTATCAAATTTTGTAAGCATTTGTAATTTGGTCCGACTTGAAAGATAGGGTAGTTTTTTATCTCAATTGGACCCGGTAGGTGACGCTGCTATCGGTATGTAAGCAATCAAAGGCAGCTGTTTTCCGGGCAGGACAACGTCTGCCGGGTACGCTAGTTTACATATAAATTAAACATATATTACAGACAGACTCGGGCCGGGAATCAAACCTACAACCCCTAAAGCAGAAAGCCAGTTAGTTTGCTTTAAACTGCACCACCACCGGGCTAAATAAAATGCTTTAGTATCAAACAAAGGTTGATAGAGCATATTATTGCTCATGTTTACACATTGCTTGATAAACAATGAATTGCGTCTGTAGGCTTATCTGGGCTACACTGATCCCGGCCTAAGGTCAATTTATATCTTAATAAAACAAAACTTTTATTTAAATATTTCCCCGTTAGTGACTTCTGTACGAAAATACATCTTAATCTTATATATAAAATTCTCGGTACTTATATATAATATTCTCGTGTCACAATGTTAGTTACAATACTCCTCCGAAACGGGTGGACCGATTTTTATGAAATTTTGTGTGCATATTATGATATAGGGTAGGTCTGAGAATCGGCCAACATCTATTTTTCATATCCCTAAGTTACGGGGGGGGGGATAAAGGGGGCAGTATAAAGCCTGATGGGACCGCTAGTTTTTTATATATGTATTATTTTCATATATCTCATTATTTATTTAGTTATAGCGGTCGCGGTAGTTTTACGTAGCAATGACGAATATATGCAGAGATGATTTTGTGTTTTAGTACAAACAACTGCATTATCAATTAATACGTTAGCGTTCCTGATGAAATCGTCACATTTGTGAGAAATAATCGGCCAAGTGCGAGTCGGACTCGCGCACGAAGGGTTCCGTACCATTGACTAGGTAAACAGCAGTAGGTACATTTACTTTAAAGTTATTATTCATTATTAAAGTAAATATAAGTACAATTAAGTATTTTGTGAATATTTCAAGTGCCTACCTCTTACCATTTATTGATATCGACCAAAAATAGGAAATAAATCGCGTTTGTTGTATGGGAGCCCCCCTTAAATATTTATTTTATTTTGTTTTTAGTATTTGTTGTTATAGCGGCAACAGAAATACATAATTTGTGAAAATTTCAACTGTCTAGCTATCGCCGTTCTTGAGATACAGCCTGATGACGGACGAACGGACGGACGGATGGACAGCGAACTCTTAGTAATAGGGTTCCGTTTTTACCCTTTGGGTACGGAACCCTAAAAAATAGCCTATAGCCTTCCTCGGTAAATAGGCTATCCAACACAAAAAGAATTTTTCAATTCCAACTAATAGTTCTTCGCGCCAGCGCGTTTAAACAAACAAACAAACTTTTCTATAATATTTAAATTCTTGAATGATATTTGTATATTTATAGGTATGTATATTATTTCTAAAAAAGCCAGGTCAAGAGTACCCTAAACCGAAGAGCATGTATGGAAGGTATAATTAAAGTGGACGAAGCGAAACAAGTATGTAAGGATCGTAGCAAGTGGAAAGAAGTGGTCTCTGTCTACCCCTACGGGAAAGAGGCGTGATTTATGTGTATGTATATATGTATTATTTCTATGTAAACATTACTTCTGAATATTATACTGTGCAAAGTATTCTATCTCATTCTCACTTATACATTTATGTATTTGTTTCTTTATCGTGACTCACTTCAATAAAAAAAAAAAAGCTATAACAGTCGGTTACACAGCTGTCTTAACTGTAACACAAGCATTAAGTTGCTTACCGTACGACCGTGTGTGTATGTTAAAAGATATTTATTATTTATTTACTATTATTTAGTTTAACTTTTTTTTTTTTTAATCTTTATCAAAGTGACTATTAATCATCTTGTGACAGTAGATAGCAGGTTAGCTTATCAGATACAACTGTACTTTTATCAATCACGCCTCCTTACGATGCTGCCAAAGATGGAATTACCCTCCTTTTTTTCGAAGAAAGCTATAGGCTAATCTTTTCCTCAAATTAACGCGTGTGAAAGCAAAGGCACGGGTATTTATAAATATGACGATTTCATGAATGCTGACGTATTAATTGATAATGCAATTGTTTGCAGGCTTTAATAGCACTGTTTAAAGTAATTACTATTTTTAAAAGTGAAGCTACCAACGATTCGGAATTTAGTTTCTGCAGAGAAGAATCGTCAAGAAACTTCGCAGTTACTCTTATGAAAATAATGTATAAACTTTGTTTTAGTACAAAATTAGTAATATCTTGCATGAAATACAGCGTCACTAAGTTCACACATGAAAGATACTTTACGATCAATTCTCGTACCGACCAATAAATGACTTCAATAAATATGTAAACGTTACAAGTTGTGTCTGTAAGTACTGTTATCGGACACGCTTATTAGCGACTGTACTATAATCACATGTGCTATCAACTCTCATTCTCGGTTGCTATGTGGAGATAAAAACTTTTTAACAAAAAAAAAATTAAACCACCGAAAGAACTGAAAAGCAAAAAATAATAAACCTTTTTCATTTAACCTTAATAAATAACTTCTTAGTTTAAACTCGCTCAACGTGCAATGGAACGGGTTATGCTTGGGGTTTCTCTCAAACAGAATTAGAAATGAGGCTATCCGCGAGAGAACGAAAGTAACCGACATAGCCCACAGAGTAGACATGTGTAAGTAATGCAATTGATACATTACGCGTGATATTACCCGAACATGAAATATGGCATCACACATTACTCGACGAAATGAAGCATTACACATCACACTTGACATTACGCGATCTGTTCGGTCGGAATGTCGGATTTCTTATCTGTTTGCTATATCCAGCTCTGTCTAACTTCACTGTACTGAATGAGACACGGCGATGCGCTACTCAAATTATTTCCATCACACGGGAAACGAAACTAAACGGGTAAAATCGCGGTTCACAGCTAGTATTAATTAACTTGTCCATGTGTATTGCCTGTCCTGTCCTAAGCCTGGAATAAAAAAATCCCAATTTTTCTTGGGGTTACTTATTACTGAAGTATGAAAGGAAATCAAATTTTTTTATACAAATCAAAGCTAATTTTAAAACAAACAAGAAAATCAAACCAAAAAAATAACTATGAATTTTCAGCTAGTTTCCAACTCATTTACAATTTTTTTAATGCTAAAGTGACTGTATGTTTCGTCTACTACGTAGTACACCGAACAGTACATTTAAACATACTAAGTACAAAATCTCATGTAATGTTTGGTGTGATTAAAATTACGTGATTATATGAAATTTGATAAGAAATAACTCACTCCGAACAGTACACATTTCGGGTAATGTTCGGTGTGATGGTGTGATGCCATATTACTCAGTACGAAATGTAATGAAATATTACATTACATTTCAGTGCACTGTTTTGCGCATGTCTACCACAGAGTTAGCAAGTTGAAGTGGCAGTGGGCTGGTCCAACTGTAGGTACTACAGGACCGAAGCCCGCGTTAGAGCGTGACAGCACGAACCTGTCATGTAGTCCTGCAGCCCCGCGTTAGAGCGAAATAGCACGTGTGTAGTGTAGTCATGCAGCCACGCGTCAGAGCGGGACAGCACGAGCGTGTTGTGTGTTTGTGCAGCCCCGTGTTAGAGCGGGACAGCAAGAGCGTATCGTGTGTTCGTGCAGCCCCGCGTCAGAGCGAGACAGCACGAGCGTGGCATGTAGTCGTGCAGCCCGGTGTGAGAGCGGGACGTGTGGTGTGTGGTGTGTGTTGTGTGTACCTGGTAGCCGGTCCACTGCTGCAGCAGGTGGTGGTGGCAGGCGGCGCAGGCGCGCACGGTGCCCTGCGCGTCCTTGGGCCGCGAGCGCGGCGGCCGCGGGTGCTGCTCGCCGAAGATGGGGAAGTACGCCTGCTTGTTCTGTAACACACGTTCAGCCCGTCACGTTCCGCCGCTAGGCACAGGCCTCTATCTCCGCGCGGGAGAAGGGTTAAGGCCCCCGTTGATCCCCCCACGCTGCTCCACAGCGCGTTGGTGGATGTTAAACCAACGATAATTTATATTTCTAAAACAGTTTTATGCTAAATAATAATTTTAAAAATGAAAATGTTCGCAA
Organism: Melitaea athalia; assembly: GCA_905220545.2. Classification (NCBI taxonomy): domain Eukaryota; kingdom Metazoa; phylum Arthropoda; class Insecta; order Lepidoptera; family Nymphalidae; genus Melitaea; species Melitaea athalia. The sequence goes on from HG992201.1 coordinate 1,199,134, forward strand.
GTAAAAGAAAACCTGCCTTTTTTCGAATAAAGGGTATCGCTACCTTATAGTCGAGTTTTCTATATTTGAGAGAACAATTCCTTTTATTAAGGAAGAAAAACGAATAATTTTTGAAGTGAAACTTCTTTAAGCGCATGAGGGGTTAAATTTGAGCGACCGTTAACGCGGCAGCGTCAGGAACAGGCAGTACTTGGATGGGTGACCGCCTGGGATCACCGCATGACGTTGGCTTTTTGTTTTTTGGTGTTTTATTTGTTTTTTTTTTTTTTTTAATTATTTCCTTTGAATTAGTTTTCCAAAGAAGTTTCACTTGTGACATTTGTGTACTTTTGCACATTTTTTTTTTACATTCTGTAGTATATTCGTAATATATTCTCATTTTATTTTTAATTAGCTAAAAACACTACATTCTGCCCGCAGCTTCTATCTATATAAAGAACTATAATACAAAGTTTAAATCTCGAGCGTTAAATAAAAAAAAAACTGATGAAATCTTCAAGAATATTCATGTGTTTACAATTATAATTATCGCTTGACACACCCCTCTTTACAGTCGTTAGAATCACTGAGTGACGCGAAACAAAACAACTATATCAAATTAATAGTCACGACTAAAGTCATATCTATGCTAAGTATCTATGAGACGTCTATATAAATAAAATTATGGAGGCCTGCCTTTGTGCGCGTGACGAAATAACTTCCAAATATATTTCAACTAACGATAACTGTACTAAAAATGTTATTATTTTCACACTTGTCATTTATCTGTATTTAATACTATAATAAGAAAAGATTAATTTGACTTTTTGAAGTTATACTTCTTTTGGCGCGTTAGAGAAAAATGATGAGAGTAAATTTTTACAATACGCGTGTGGATACGAAGTAGTTCAAGCATGCATGAACAGATTCCGCTAGTTTTGCAGACAAGAAAGTAGTCTTTATCATTTCTAAGAGATGGCGTTGTGGACTTATTGTCTAATTATTAAGTGGTAGGTTTTTTTAAAAGTATTTTAATGAATAAACTCCAAAACTACTGAATTGATGTTAATATTGTTTTACCAAATAAATACTACGTTATCATTAACTATAGTCCCACGCGGGTGAAGCCACGTCGATAAGGTAGCAGGAATACCTTCACCAATGTTAAGAAACATCGGTTTTGATAAACACTACGTAAGCTAAGTATATTTTGTATCTTCGCTTTCAATCTTTTTGATTTCATTCTATAAACATAAAGCATAACGATGCTTAAAGCTGTTATCTATATTATATTATTACCTATGTTCTATATTCAGTTGCTATATTCAGAAAAGTTTGTTTTTCTTTACGAACCGTTAAATTTATAACACGTCTCGTTCGAAATTTAACAGTTTTTTTGCGGATTCGTTTTGCGAATATAGCAACTGGCTTATATCATACAAATTAACACTTACACTGGCGGACAGGTGTGTAAATTAAATAAACATATTTATGTCTAGACGTCAATCTTCAGGAAATTTGATGATATAAGTAAATTGAAATCGATTTACATAAGTTATGGTTATTGCAATTATTAACAAAACTATTAACATCCTGCTCTAGATGATCTAAATCATTGATATCATGAAGGATTCTCAATATTTAAGTATCTTCGGCATACATCAATACCTTGGAATTCTAGTCAGAAACATCAGTAACATATAAAGTAAATAGCAGCGGGCTTAAATATGAACCCTGTAAAACTCCAATGCATATCCTTATACCGCGAACCCAGGCCCTACAACTCTTAATAATCAATTAAATTTTCAATTGGTATTTCATTTGGAATAACTATTTTTGTAAGTTAATAGATATGATAATGAGGCACCAACGATCAGAGTCAAATTAAAATAAAATTAACCATCAATATTACTTTCAAAATTGTTTTTGTTACTATACCCCGTCCGGCGACTAAATAGCTTTTTGACAGCTCACGCCTATAAATTACAGTATTTTTTCCCGGAATAACGTACTAAAAATTTTACAGTAATGTCATACTTTATTGACGATTTGATTGATTGAATGAAGTACCCTGTGCATAACAAACAACCACAGACTATGAAACAGTTCTTGAAATAATAAATCGATAATGAATCGATCATATGATAAAAATAATTTTACGTCATGTGATTATTTTTTCTATAAATTTAATACAAAAAAGGAAATAAAAATAGTATCTATGACCCCAAGATTGATTACTTGCAAGGAATTAAGTCGAAATCTTGAAATTTAATTGCAAACCAAGAATAAAGAGCAATAACTCTGTTAATTCATTTATTTATTATTTATATATTTCATTTATAATTAAAAAAAGTAATAAACGCATAAATAAATAATATTTTAAAACTAAATGTATTTAATTAAATCGATTGAAAGTTCTTCTTAAATAAAATCGATTATTATTTCGAATCGAATAAATAACGTGTGAGGCAGTCACTAATGTCAAAATTTCTTGAAGTGTCAAAAAGATCATTAGTCGCCGGACGGGGTATAATAATGTTTTTAAATTTTTAATTTTATACTTTTGTTTAACATATTTTTATAACAATGTTTGACGTTTAGTACATTTTAAAGATATTTTATCTGAGCTATGATTTAATTTACTTCATTGTATGCATACTGATAATTATATACTAGTACATTTCCTAAATAAAAGTTAAATACATATTAATAAAATAATATTAAGCGTGTACGTTTCCTTGTAACGTCAGCTGTTTGTCGGACTTGGCCTGATTGCGCGTATCTTATAATAGCCGCTGACCCCCGCGCCCCCGCTGACCCACCGCGACCCCCCGACCCCCCGACCTCCCGACCCACCGATAGCCGCTATCTGAATGTTTTCTCCGACTTAGGTAATGTCATGAGTGTTCTTTGTGTTAAATATAAATTTTTATTACGACTTGATAAATATAATTTGTTTACTTTAATACGCAGAATAAACAACTACTGCACTATATAATTATTCAGGGGGTTAATGTTCAAAAATAGTCATCTATGTATATTTTCATTATTTTTTTTTCTCATAATGAAGAATAATAATAATAGATTATTTATTGCACACCATTAAAAGATACAAACAAAAGTAGTACAATTAGAGGAAGATGTACAAAGGCGGTCTTATCGTTATCGCTAAAAGAGCGATCTCTTCCAGGCAACCTTTGGTTATAGGACAGGGCATAGAAAGGCGGTTAGGAAGTGTACAAATAATGAAACCACTTTTTCGGATTTTACCGCAGTTTTTTTTTTCTTATCAATTTTTTTAAGATGCTCGCGTGAAGCGGACAAGGAGGAACAATCTTATAAAATGTAAATTTCTAAAAAGTATTTTTAAGTTTATCTCTATTTAAACAAAAAAAAATGGCTTACTGCAAAATAATTTACTTTCAAATGTATCTATCACAAGTTAAACTGTGTAAAAGTAGACGTGATAAGTTTTGAAAATATTTCATTACATTTTTATTGTCGTGCAAAGAAAAAAACCGGTAAACATCAACCGGTTTTAATAACTATTTGTCGGAGACAGTCATTAATACGGAAGGAAAAAGTAAGTTTGGCGTGCGTCCTGAGTTTGGCAACACTGTCCGGCAATTCGGGAGAAGAAATTTGTGAAATTCATTAAAAGGAATATTATGACATTTACGACGCAGTTCCTTTGCTGGATTATCTCACTGCCCGCCCACATGATTGTATGACGATAGTTAGAATAAAGCTGTCTTGGACAAATTAATAAAAATTTAGAAGTATTTGAACATTTCGAGACACGCGGCAGCGTGTCAAGCCAAGTTCAAGCAAAAGAACTGGCGACTCAGCGCCGTGTGTATATTTACACGAACCATTTCGAGCGACTTTTGACCCCTCCATAACTCAAAATCTATTCAACAGAAACAGATCAAATTACATATATTTATTTATATCCATAAGGACAACTAGAACCCCAAATTTCATTAACCTAGTTGAAACGGTTACAAAAATATGAAGGTTCAAAAGTCGCAAATTTTCCACTGACTGACTCATCAAAAACCTAACCCACTTCCAGATGACCTAGGAAGTCGAAATTTAGCATCTAGCTAGGTAATTACGTGTAAGCGCAGGAAAAAATCTGAAAACAAAAGAAAGTTAAAAAATAGAGGGGGTCACCATACAAAAAAAAACGTTTTTTAATTGTAGCGTCTGAACCGTTATAAGTGGATATTTGAAACTTGCACAAAATATGAATTGATACATTTGCTATATAAAACAAGTATAAAAATAAAATGAAGTCAAAAAATAAAGATTGTCCCCATACAAAAAACTTGTAATATGCGCTAAACAAACGGCCAACGGCGTGTGTCGGCGCGGCGGCTGGCGCGCGTGGCGCCACAATACACAGATAAAGTACAGAAGTCAATCTAAAGTATAAAAAAATGAAGTAAAAAAATAAAGGATGTCCCCATGCCCCCATACAAAAAACTTGTAATTATTCATCCAATTGCTTTCAAAATCGATATCTGGGGACATGGTTGGTCTCAGAAAACGAATCTGATAATAGAATGAGAAACAGTAGCCGCCATCTTGAACTTTTTAGTTATTCGACCGATTGCTTTCAAAATCGATATCTGAGGATCCGGTTGGTCTCCGACATTGAATCCGTTAACAGAATGAGAAAAAGTAGCCGCCATCTTGAACTTTTTAGTTATATTGACCGATTGCTTTCAAAATCTATATCTGAGGATCCGGTTGGTCTCCGACATCGAATCCGTTAACAGAATGAGCAAGAAAAAAGAATAAATTTCAAATAAATATCTCTACAAAAAGTAATGATGTCCCACCAAAAACATAAATGTGAAAAATGACAGCCAAGTTCAATAATAAGAATATGTTGTTTGTGGACTTCGCCGAAAAAAGTATTGAGATCTAAATGAGCGCCAAGTTCTACAGAAAATATTAAATTAAGCTAAAGATTTCACTTGGCTAGTTTTTACTTAAAAACAACATTAAAAAGCTATTAGCCAAATAAAAGATGAATTATTAGTGAAAACTGGCAAAGTGAAATCTTTAGCTTAATTTAATATTTTCTGTAGAACTTGGCGCTCATTTAGATCTTAATACTTTTTTCGGCGAAGTCCACAAACAACATATTCTTCTTATTATTGAACTTGGCTGTCATTTTTCACATTTATGTTTTTGGTGGGATATCTGTCTAACCCCTTGAACCCAATTGACGCGTAACACGATTGATCCTGCCAGTATTAAAACTAGGTTAATTTTTGGCAAAACAGGTTTTTTACTATAAATATCGAGTAGTTATAGATATTTGTAACTATGAAATTTTATGTTCTTGTGTCTAGCTGTGTTTTAAGCTCAATTCCTATATTCAGAAAACGATGGATGCGTTTTGATTATAAATTCTTAAATTTCGAATACTACATAAGCTTCAGCCTGTAATATCCCACTGTTGGGCATAGGCCTCCTTAGGAGAAGAATCCGAGCTTAATCCACCACGCTGCTCCAATGCGGGTTGGCGGATATATTCCCTACTAAGTTTACAAAATTTTATGAAAAGAAAATACAATCGACAATCTTCTAGTTTCTAGTAAGTTATAAAAAAATCAATCTGTGTATTCTTCTATCAAGTCCACCGTGGCTAGATCTTCTTAGATCTTTTAGCTTATTTTAGTAGGCATTATTTTTTTTTCTTATTGTTAAACTTTTAAAGAGATTTAATAAGGTTTTATAATCTCTAATATGTTACAAAATAAGAGTATAATGCATAACAATTATTATTTTTACTTAGTTTTTTTTATTAATTTAGTTTTCATTTTGCTATATTATATTTTTTTAAATCCTCTATATTATAACAGATTCCTGACTATTTGAATAAAAAAAAACAATGTGAACTCCTTACTATGCTGTCAGAATTTTTTTAAATTATTTAAATAGCAATCATTAATTCATTCATCGTCTGCTACAAGAAATTTCTAGATTTTTTTCTGAAAAAAAAAATAACAACATACAACATAATGAGTTAAGTAATATATTTTAACATTTGAATTTCTACTCTTCATGATAACATTTTATTATCGCCTCCATTTTTTTTTCAACTGGGTTAGATGTATATTTGCGTCATTAATTATAATGTTAATAAAACCTTTTACTTTATTTATAATACTAGCTTCTGCGCGCGACTTCGTCGGCGTTTACTCCGCTTCTATTGGTCTTAGCGTGATGATACATAGCCTATAGCCTTCCTCGATAAATGGGCTATCTAACACTGAAAGAATTTTTCAAATCGGTCCAGTAGATCCTGAGATTAGCGCGTTCAAACAAACAAACAAACAAACAATCAAACAAACAAACAAACTCTTCAGCTTTATATATTAGTATAGATTTTTGTTTAATTTATTTATATCACTATGTTGGCAAACAGTTGTAACAAATGTACGTTACATTTAAGCCCCGCGTTGAATGTAATAGTCAATTTGGGCCAAACCGAGTCTAGCTGATTTACCCAGAATACCAGATGCTTTGACCGAGATATCTAACACATTGCAAGTCATATGAGGCAATACTATCAAAATGATATTCAAAATCACAAAAAAAGTGTAATCGATTTTAAACTTATCCGTATAAAGAAACTTTATTAGTAATCCTAGTAAATCTTGATTATAAGTGGCATATTATTCTTTTACTCTTACACGCCGAATATACCATCTCGTTTGCGTCACCATAAAGTAGCTATTCATCCTGAATTGACGCTTAAATTTTGGTCCTAAAATGGCCACGAGAACGTACCACGCGGGCAAAACCGCGCAATATGTCTAGTATCATCTGGCCAGTAGTAGCAAAGTTCTGCCGACGCGGTACAATCTCGACGAAGGTCCGGGAGCGCCGATAGCTCCTGGCCCACGATAAACTATGACTAAAAGTCTTTATCGAATCATTCTCATTATCTTATTCGCTTTTATTTTTATAATTAATCAAAACGACGACCACGTAATCGCGACAGCGGGTAAATGCCACTATGTTTGTTTGTGTATCGACATAAATATATCAATTTTTAAATATAAATTTTAAAACTTGAAATTTGAAAAATCTGCTTGTTCTCAAATAATCTTCAAAAGTTTGATTGTTTTAAGGCAATTAAGAGTCATGGCCTTTTTACCATATTAAGATTTAGCCTGTAATATCCCACTGTTGGGCATAGGCCTCTTCCCCATGTAGGAGAAGGATCGGAGCTTAATCCACCACGCTGCTCCAATGCGGGTTGGCGGATATATTCCCTACTGTGAGTAATAATAATTTTATTCATATCCTCAACCAAAAATCCCAACACTCCACTAAAGTTCAGCACAGTTTCCTGATATGATATCAAATAATAACCCAAATATTTTCCTCACATGTTTTCGCAATATATTTCTAGAACTTTTTTTTTCTTTTATCAAAATATTATTGTGCGTTTTATTAAATGCGACTTACGTAATTCGGTGTTAATAGCTGGTCGAGTCGCAGTCGAACGAACAGAAAAAACAACAGAGTAAATATAAACATTTCGTTGATAGCCTGTGACTTCGACCCCTCTCGGAGACCGCTAACGGTTTCATCGACAACAATCATCCATCAACAAGAATGCGTTGTTGATTGGACGAGGTCTAAAGTTGACAATATATTGAATAAACATATCTCTTTATTTATATAGTTAACAAGTTATGAACCGAAACTTTGCTCGTCAAGATGATGTTATGAGACTTATGAGATTGAAGATACCCTAATATCTTTATTTAGATCTTGATTGATGGTTGACAAATTCGATAAATAAATATTTACCGAATTGACACAGTAGGAAATATTCTACCAAAAATATGGAGCAACCCGTTTAAGGAAATAATACTAATAAATGCTTCCTCGTTCCTAATACGCAACGCAAAAATTTGGAATGCCCTTCCGGCTTCCGTTTTTCCAACTTGGGTATCTTTAAATCGAAAGTGAATAGGCATCTTCTATGCAAGCGCGCACCATTTTAGGCTGCATCTTCACTCACCAACATGTGAGATCGCAGTCAAGCGCTAGTCTATATATTAAAAAAAAAAAATACAACATTACAGAACATCACAGTAAATAACACTGCTTTCAAATAATGTTGTGTTCCTGTGGTGGGTAAGGTGGCCAGATCTCTTGGGGTATCGGAGGTAGGGTCGGCAACGCGTTTGCAGGCGTCTATGCATTACGGTAACCGCTTACCATTAGGTGGGTTGTGCACGTATTTGCCGACCTGCCGGGCTAGCATGCGTACAATGAGATAATCTCTTGACGAGAGAGATAGATAATGTCTACATCGAGTATTTTCTCGATTACCCTAACATGCTCAATACGAGAGACATAATTCTCTTCCGAAGACAAAACGGAACGGAAACGCCATGGTATACAAAAGATATTATAATAATATTTATAATTTTAATATATTTCGTTTATCGTAGTCTTTCTAATATTGACAACGAGTAGTTTATCTTCTTAAAACGTCAAAATCACGTCACAATTCGACAAAACTACGATAACTAAAATTTCTTGTTATCTCTTCAATTGTCGTGACGAGAAGAGTATCACGTGCACGCATGCTAGCTACTGTAGACATAAAGAGATAATACGAGAAAAGGGGTAGACAAACTTTTGTCGTGGCGCGCATGCTAGCCCGGCTGGTCTTCTAATTAAAAAAGTGTATTTCAAAATTTGTAATACTTAGCATAAGAGTAACAAGCGTCCATCAATCAATTCTCATAAGAAATATTTAAACAATCTTTAAGCAAATAGACGTAGAAAAGAATAGACACATTTCTTATAGTAAAATACATAACTAATACAAACTTCGCCAGCAATGACCACCGACTTTTTATCAGCGAATGATTCAGTCAGTTCGGTCAGCTTTGCTCATCTCAGATTTTGTTTACTAGTCACCATCATCATAACTTCTTCAGCCTATCGCAATCCACTGCTGGACATAGGCCTCCACAAGTTCGCGCCAAAAACGGCGCGAACTCATGTGTGTTGCACATAGTCATCACGCTAATCAGGCGGATTGGTGACCGCAGGGCTGGCTTTGTCGCACCGAAGACGCTGCTGCCCGTCTTCGGCCTGTGTATTTCAAAGCCAGCAGTTGGATGGATATCCCGCCATCGGCCGGCTTTTTACGTCCCAAGGTGGTAGTGGAACTGTGTTATCCCGCCATCGGCCGGCTTTTTACGTCCCAAGGTGGTAGTGGAACTGTGTTATCCCGCCATCGGCCGGCTTTTTACGTCCCAAGGTGGTAGTGGAACTGTGTTATCCCGCCATCGGCCGGCTTTTTACGTCCCAAGGTGGTAGTGGAACTGTGTTATCCCGCCATCGGCCGGCTTTTTACGTCCCAAGGTGGTAGTGGAACTGTGTTATCCCTTAGTCGCCTCTTACGGCACCCACGGAAAGATAAGGAGTGGCTATATTCTTTACTGCCGTCACCACACAGCAGATATTTCATTTGAAACATGTTAATCAAAAAATCGGCCAAGTGCGAGTCGGACTCGCGCACGAAGGGTTCCGTACCATTGACTAGGTACATTGAGTGTAATAACGGGCAAAAAGCGGCTAAAAATCACTTTTATTGTATGAGAGCAAAAATAGGCAAAAATGACGTTTTTTGAATGGGAGCCCCCCCTTAAATATTAATTTTATTATTTATTATTAAAGTAAAATTACTACTGAGTATTTTGTGAATATTTCAAGTGCCTACCTGTTGCCATTATTGATATCGAGCAAAAAAGGGCAAGAAAATCGCGTTTGTTGTATGGGAGCCCCCCTTAAATATTTATTTTATTTTGTTTTTAGTATTTGTTGTTATAGCGGCAACAGAAATACATAATTTGTGAAAATTTCAACTCTCTAGCTATAGCCGTTCTTGAGATACAGCCTGGTGACAGACGGACGGACGGACGGACGGACAGCGAAGTCTTAGTAATAGGGTCCCGTTTTTACCCTTTGGGTACGGAACCCTAAAAAGTACACGTCAGAAGTGAAACGTTTTTGGCGAACTAATTAAAAAAAAACTAATTGAAAAAAAAAACAAAAGACGTCGTCAAAAAAAAACGAATTGAAAAAAAAACAAAAAACGTCACGCGGTGTTCCCAGACGGTCACCCATCCAAGTACTGACCGCGTCCGACATTGCTTAACTTCGGTGATTGGACGAGAACCGGTGTAATCAACGTGCTATGGACGTTTAAAATTCGTGACGCCGTGACGCGTTTGATCCGTAAAAATTTTACCCCTCATGCGCCTAAAGAAGTTTCACTTAAAAAATCGTAGTTTTTTAGTTTCGGACATTGGTGCCTGTTTTACATCCTGCCGATAAAATCTATCAGGAACCTATGTGCGAGATTAGGTAACTTTATCAGCAACCTTGCTTGCAACACAAAGGCCCTAACCTCGCTGCTTATGCAGCATATTTCAGGAACTCCAGGCACATTAATCGCACAACACTGCTTGAGAGCAGTATTATTTAGCTGTCATCTTCTGTAAGGTCGAGGTACTTCCCCAGTCGGGCTGCTCCATATTTTGAGCAAGATACTTAGCGATATTATTGTACCCCAAACTCAATAAAATACGCATAGTAAAATTGTGACAGGTCTAATTTTGTATGTTAAAGATAGCATTATTTGACTGTGATGAAGCATGTGAAAGAGAAGCATCATTTGATTGCGATCTGTATAGCGGAGGGCTACCGGGGCTACAACCCCGGGGCCCCCAAAAAAGAGGGACCAATAGAGACTTCGGAAAAAAAAATTCAAATTCAGACTAGTAAACACTGGTAAACAACTTTTCCTTTCATATTTTTTTTTCGTGCTCTAGCCTTAAAAAAATTGTCCATTTTATTTGGAAAATGATTTGGGGCCAAGGGGCCTCCACACCTTTGTTGCCCTGAGGCCTCCAGACCTCTAAGTCCGGACCTGAATCTGTGACTGTGAATTTATATACTTAACAGTTATTTGTACACTTCTTAACCGCTTTTCTATGCCTTGTCCTATACCCAAACTTTTCTGGTAAAAAACGCTCTTTTAGCCTTTGTACATCTTCCTCTAATTGTACTACTTTTGTTTGTATCTGTTAATGGTGTACAATAAAGAATATTATTATTAATACTATTACAAATTTGTACTGACTCTCAGGCACTTAGAGCTAAAAATATTAAGTTTTTAAGCTTTAGATTGAGAATCAACAGTTATAACGATTTCGTCTTCAAGAGCCGAAAAGTTAATGAATCATTCAACGTGAATGTAGCTGCGGGCAGTAGCTAGTATAGTATAATATCAACTTATAAATAATAATTAGTTGATTTCTAAAACGACAGGATACTTACAATAAGTGTAATGCGTCTGATTGCCATAAAGCAACTTGTGCTACCATCTATATTTTATTTTTAGAACTAACCACAAGTATTTCTTTTTCTAATTAACGCTAAATTACAATCTTTCTTATGCCCTAAAAGACTGTAAAGATATAAATAAAATAAAAAATATAATTTTATGCATCGTTACAAAAATGTTTTCTATACAAACATGCGTTATAGTTTATTTTTAAAATTTTGAAAATTAAACTTTGTAGGAATAGTGTACATATAACAGTATCGGTGTGCAGGACACGAGTTATATGTACATATTTTGATTTTACATAATTAAATTTTGATACTAAAGCTATATTATGGTCTATAGATTCATTCGTTTTAATGTCATAGGTATAAGAGTTGTGTAGCCAATTGATAATAAGCCTCATGGCTATAAACTGATAATTAACGATGATCGCGCAGTAATCACGCAATCAAATCAAAATCGCATCAAAAATGATTTCAGTTCACTGTCACTAGTTTTTTAACGTTATTTAATGACACTTGAAATTAATAAAAATAATTCACAAATTCAAACATCCATTGCAACAGAAAAATGAAAAAATAAATTAATATATGTAACACGTAAACAACAGCTCATTCGAAAATCGTTTAAATAATTGAAAACATTTTTGTAACAGCTGGCAATACAATTTTAATTCTCCATTTCCTGGCAACACTAAGCTCGGTTGTCTAGAAAGGCTCGGCTTTTAAATTGCAATTTAACGACAACAATTATACAATTATTGCTATAAAACTAGACCATTGTAAGGAAGGTAATTAAACCAACCGACTTGTAGGGGTGCAATAGCAGTTAGCTTGGTTATTTAATATGCCACTTATAGCATAATAAGAACTTCCAACCGTTCAAAATGACTAATTTAAAAATACTTCACAAAATTTTGATATAAAGCCGTACTTATTATGTAATGACTTTTTCTAAATTTATGTATTTTTTAATAACTCCCCTATATTTCTTGAGTTAGTGGCGTGTAGTGAGGTAAGTAGTGTAGTGTGGTAAGTAGTGTAGTGTGTGGTAAGTAGTGTAGTGTGTGGTAAGTAGTGTAGTGTGGTAAGTAGTGTAGTGTGGTAAGTAGTGTAGTGTGGTAAATAGTGTAGTGTGGTAAGTAGTGTAGTGTGGTAAGTAGTGTAGTGTGGTAAGTAGTGTAGTGTTGTAACTTGTGTAGTGTGGTAAGTAGTGTAGTGTGGTAAGTAGTGTAGTATGGTAAGTTGTGTAGTGTGGTAAGTAGTGTAGCGTGGTAAGTTGTGTAGTGTGGTAAATTGTGTAGTGTGGTAAGTAGTGTAGTGTGGTAAGTTGTGTAGTGTGGTAAGTTGTGTAGTGCGGTAAGTTGTGTAGTGTGGTAAGTAGTGTAGTGTGGTAAGTAGTGTAGTGTGGTAAGTAGTGTAGTGTGGTAAGTAGTGTAGTGTGGTAAGTAGTGTAGTGTGGTAAGTAGTGTAGTGTGGTAAGTTGTGTAGTGTGGTAAGTAGTGTAGTGCGGTGTGATGTTGCTATGAGTCGGCACTCACCGCCTTGTCCTTAGGCTCCTTGGTGTGCAGGTTGTGCAGCGTGCCGCGCTTGTACTCGTCGCCGCACACGTAGCACACCTCCGTCATGCAGTTCTTGTCCGGCATCGACAGGTCGAGGATGTCGCGCTCCGAGCTCGACGTCGAGTTGCCCGAGTACACCGACACCGTCGACCTGCGGCACGTCACACACACGTCACACACGCGTCACACACGCGTCACACGACAACTCCGGCTCGCGAGGACCATCGAGAATTTTTTTAAAGAGAAATGTGACCTGTTTCGATTTCTGATAAACATAAACGCAACGCGATGCGATTCGAGAAGAGAATATCAAGTAATTATTATAAATATGATACAATAATATTTAAAAACACTGAAAATGAAACGAAATGCAGCTACTCAAGGTAACGAAGCACAAACAATTTTGACACTGAAGAAAAAATCTTGATACGTGTCTTTTAATGTTGTTTAAAAATCCATGCTCGTTGACAGAAAAAAAAATAATGCAAACAAATCGTAGTCGCTTATTAAAACATGGACGAATAGTCGTAATACAATCACATCATCTCATCATCATCACTTCAGCCTATCGCAGTCCACTGCTGGACATATGCCTCCACAAGTTCGCGCCAAAACGGCGTGAACTTGTGTGTTGCCCATTGTCACCACACCGGGCAGGCGGGTTGGTGACCGCAGGGATGGCTTTGTCGCACCGAAGACGATGCTGTCCGTCTTCGGCCTGTGCGGTTCGTGCGCAATACAATATGCTACTTAAATTTAATTTTGTAAAGGTCTCAGGAATAGTCTACAACTACTCTCTAATTTAAGGGTTAGTTGTAGACTATTCCTGACATATCGAAAAGACGCATAATATTAATATACTATATACATTTTACACCGTAAAATCGGCACATAAGTCAGGTGAAAGTAAAGATGAGTTGCAGAGATGAGTAGTCACGGAGGTCAAAAATATCAGAGTTCGAAAAGGTCACAGTCGATCACAGCTAAATAAAACTGCTCTCAGGCAATGTTGTTTCTGTGGTGAGTAAGGTCATCAGAACTCCTGAAAGGATCGGAGAAAGGGTCTTCTGGTGTTACAAGCATCTATAGGCTACAGTAGTAAATGCTTACCAACAAATGAGCCGTACGCTTTGTTTGCCGACCTAGTAGTATCTTATACTATTAAACGAGCAATTCTTGTATATATATATATTCTGAATCTCGGAATCGGCTCCAACGATTTTCGTGAAATTTAGTATGCAGGGGATTTCGGGGGCGAAAACTTGATCTAGCTAGGATTTATTTTAAAAAAATGTCGTTTTATCCCTGTTTTTAGGCAATGAAAAATATCATTAGAATACGAAGCTTAATTTCACCAATGTCAATATAGCTATAATAGCGTAATTAGGAAATCGGCGGGTGTCAAATCGTGTTGACCCGGGTTCGAATCTCAGTCTCCAGATTAATTTTTTTTTCTTTTTTTTTTTTTAATTTCACTCGTGATTTATTATTTAAATAAAATTAAAATATAAAAATACCGAGAAAAAAAAAACAAAAAATAAAATGAAAATACCGAGCTAGGCTCGGTCACCCAGGTACTTTTTTTTAAAAAGACGAATATGCAGTACAGTAATATACGAAATGTAACTCTCTCTCTCTTTCTATCTTCACTAACTTATCTCCCTCCAACTTTCGTTCGCCTCGCCTTATCACACTTTTCATAACGGTCTCGTCACGCATTCACCAGCTTACTCCCCAAGTCAAGCGTGCTTAAAGAAGTTTTACTTCAAAAAGTCACAAAGGTCACGGAGGTTACCTGACGGCGTCCAGGTACCCCGCAGGCTCCGAAGCGCCCGAGTGCTGCGAGCCCACGGAGATGACTGAAGGATCTCTTGCGCGAAGATCCAGCACCCCCTCGTCTTCGCCACCTGTATATCGCTGGAACAGCGTCAGAACTGTTAGGGAAGGTTACTTTTGGGGGTAGGGGGTCAATTTGCGATAAGGTATTGTAGGTTTTTGATGGAGTATAGTTGATATATGGATTGATGATTGATGGAGTATAGTATATTTGAGAGAGGGTATCTAAAGCTCCGTGTTACCGTTGGAACAGCCCAAGAATAGTTATGGTGGTAGGCGTTGCTTTTTGGGGGTAGGATGCTGGTGTGTGATGGGAGGTTATAGGCTGATGGAGTACAGGACAGTGACCCCGCGCTTCTCATTCTTCTTATTCATCTTGACATTGATTGAGGAATATACTGGGTGTATTTGGAACGCTTTGTAAGATTTAAACCACGTAATATACTATTTATATACTATATAATGCATATAACCATTTATCCCAGAAACGTTTTTTTAAGAACATTTTAGGACTTCTGTATTATGTGAGGCAGCAATGTATCATGCCGCGCGGGGCGCGGGAGGCGGCGGAACGAAAATTAAACGTGCGCGCGGCGGCGAGTACGTTTACCGCGTGCCGTTGACCTCTGTCAGCTGATGGCGCGTATGAACGGTTTGCATTACATTGACAGTTTGTTCCAAACACGATTATTTTAAAGCATTATCTTCAAATTTCTGTTTCATTATTTTTTCCAAACCGGACTATACCAAAAAAAATGATGAAAACAGGAAAAAAAAAATTTTTTTTTTCGCTTTTTTTTCACTTGTATCATGTCAGGTTAAGCCAACACTATCATACCTCTTCGTTTTTCAATGCGTTCCAAATACACCCTGTATATGGTAAAAGAATTTTCAAGAGGGTATCTAAGGCTCCGCGCTACCGCTGGAACGGAACAAGAACAGTTAGGTGGGGGCACTCCTTTGGGGAAGTTGGAGGTCGGTGTGCGATAGGGGATCATAGGTTGATAATTATACGAAATTTACATATACATATATGGGCTAACAAGATTAAGTGAAGGTGTGTAAGCCTGCGCATTTGGCGTGAGGGGCATCGCTACTCCATAGGGTTTGCAGGTGGAGTATAGAACAGTAATGTATATAGCCTATAAGGATTCTCCTAAGAGGATATTAATGGTTAAACATCTATAACGTAAGACGTAATCAAGTGATGTACATAGCATTCAGCCTGCAGCATCCCACAGCTGGGCATAGGCCTCTTTCTCCATGTAGGAGAAGGATTGGGCTTTTAATTGGCAAACTGTTGATATTATTTTTGTTATACTTGATAGTTCTATTAGTCCGTAAGCCTTCTATAAAATGTAATAAATAAATTAATCCACCACGCTTCACAACTGCGGATTGACGGATATATTCCATACTATGAGTAACGATCGCTATCAGGTATTTATGATAACAACCGGGACCGACGGCTTAAAGTGCTCTCCGGGGCACGGTGGGGAAATTCGCAAGGACAGACATTATAACCGGTAAGAAATATTTGTACAAATACAAATATCCATACCGAGCGGGAATCGAACCCGCAAACCGTCGGTGTTTTAGGCAGTAGTTGCGCACCACTACACCAGAGCGGATGTACATAGGTAAAAAGATAGGTATTTTAACTGAGGTAGGGCACAGCAGGATATATCCAGCTCAAAATATGGAGCAGCCCGACTGGGGTAGTACCTCGACCTTACAGAAGACCACAGCTAAATGATACTGCTCTCAAGCGGTGTTGTATTCCTGTTGTAAGGCGACCAGAGCTCCTGGGGTAGAATTTGGGGTAGGGTCGGCTACACGCTTGCGATGATTCTGGTGTTGCAGGCGTCTATAAGCTACGGTAATTGCTTACCATCAGGTGAGCCGTACGCTTGTTTGCCGACCTAGTTGTATAAAAAATATATAATAATAATAATATAGAAATCGATATTGTATTTTAATTCAAACAATGACAAGATTATCAAATCGCGGTTATAACTTGATCAAGTACCAAATACAGTTTATATTGTATTAAATGAACATTCAATATCATAGATAAGTAAAATGTCACAATTAGTGAAGAATAAAGGAAAGGGTTAGAGGTAAAGTTAAGATTGAAGATCCTATAAAGAATGAGCAGATAGTTACATTATTAAACTTGGTGGTATGGTTCTCCTTCTTGGGTGAGGCGGCGCGTGGCGGGTCGGCGGGCGGTCTGGAGGCGGGGCGGGGCGCGGGCGCGGCGGGCTCTTCTCTACTCGCGCCCGCCTCCGCGCCGAGTCCAAGCACCTGTGCGGCGTACTCGCCTTGAAACGACATGTCAGCACCTGAAATATTACAAATATTCATGTTTACTAATTGATTTATAAAAGTAGATATTCTCTGCTTAATTAGAAGCAATCAAAATAATAAGCGTTCCGCCGCGAAACGAGATGGAAATTTGAGTATAGATTCACTTCAGTCCACTGTTGGACATAGGCCTCCCCGAGTTCGCGCCAGACATTATGGCGCGAACTCATGTGTTTTGCCCAGTCACCACGCTGGGCAGGCGGGTTGGTGACCGCAGGTTTTGTCGCACCTAAGACGTTTTATACAGATTGTTAAATTATAATTTGTTTTAAACGAGTTTTCGTATTTTTTTCGGTTTAGTATTAAAAAGAGGTTTATATTTGGACTATATGTTCCTTTAATGTGTGTTACCTCATAATCTTTTATTGAGTGTACGAATTTGATGATTCTTTTTTTTAATGAATTTAATCGAGATCTGACAAGTGGTTTTTGAGTTGTCTTTAATAATGAGTATTGTACCCACTATACTTGTCGACAAAATGCCGATTTTTGTTTGCGAACGAACACAGTTATTCGATTTACACAACACTAGCATCCCGCCCCGACTTCGTACGGGTATTTAACAAAAATTTCAAAACATTTTTTTTGAAGTGAAACTTCTTTAGGCGCATGAGGGGTAAAATTTGTGTAAGTTTGCCAAAGAAGTTTCACTTCTGACATGTGTACCTACTTTGTACGCACGCAATTTTTTTCCACCAAATTTTTTTTGAAAATATAATATAGCGTATGTCACCCGCGGATAGTGTAGCTTCCCAACAGTGAAAGAATTTTTCCAATCGGTTCAGTAGTTTCGGGGCCTATTCATTGCAAACAAACAATCAAATCTTTCCACTTTATAATATTAGTATAGATGTACGTATAACGAGAGCAAATTACTGAAGAAAAAACCGGACATTTGATAACTCTCGCTGAATCTTTTAGTAAATAAATAAGTATTTAAAGATCCATAATATAACATACGTATAATCCACTTTTGATCCCGAAATTGACACGGAATCGGGACTTACGCAATCAGTATGAGCGTGATTAATGTGCTAGGTCAATACGACATATAACATATTCATACAATATAAGAAATATTATAAATAATAAATAATTATGAATAAATAAATGTGTTTTAACATACACACACCGTCGTCTGTTCCTATGGTAAGCAACTCATTGCTTGTGTTATACGTAACAGCCGGCTGATGTAGGTAAATATTTTTTTGAATAAGTATACATCGAAATAATATGTACCTATATAAGTATATAAATACAAATATTACACCCAGACTCAGACGGAAATCGAACCCACAACCCGCGGAGCAAAAAGCAGGGCCACTACAAACTGCGCAACGGGCTAGTCAAATATTAAAACAAAAAATATTCCTTTTAATCTTCGAAACAAAACAAATAAACAATACGTCTTAGAAACTAACACAAATTAGTACAATTTTAGCGCAGCGGGTATCGAGTAGTGAACGAACGCGAACCCGGTGACTCAGATCGGGTCGCAACCTCGACACGGTCAGGCGAAAGCGGCCCCGATACATTTTGACGGGTGACGCAACCACCAAGACATAAAAAGAAAAGACTAACTGCGGAGTTTCTTGCCGATTCTTCTCTGCAGAATCTACATTTCGAGTCTGTGGTAGCTTCACTTTAGAGTTTAGACTATAGTTAATTAAATAAAAGACATTCTATATAGTCTATTTTTAAAATAAGTAAAATTAAATCGTGCTTAAGAAATTTACAATACTCTCATATATAATTATGTTTGCTAGCAAACGAAAAAATCCGACTTCAATTGAATCGGCAAGTAATAAATCCATACTAATATTATAAATGCGAAAGTATCTCTGTCTGTCTGTCTGTCGCGCAATCACGCCAAAACTACTGAACAGATTTAAATGAAATTTGGTATACAGATAGTCTAGAGTCAGAGAAAGGACATAGGCTACTTTTTAATGCGAATAAAAGGGTGTAAGGAGTTGAAAGGTGGGAATGAAAATTTGTACAGAACTATGTTCGTGTTTCGTAACTGTCAAACATTTAATGTTCATCCCGTCGATATGGTAAACTCTCCCATAAAATTAAAGAACGTATTTAAATAAAGGTTTCGAATCGATAACATATATCCACAATATACGGATAGTGGCGTATTTTACATTTTAAAAATGTATAATAACGTCAGTAATGAAAACGGATTGACATAATATATATTGGTTGTCAAATATAAAACGTAGTGGTTATATACTCTTTGGTCAAATATTTATGCGTGCGTTCAGAAATTTATTTAGTGTAAACTAAGAAAAATATATCAAGCTAATTAAATCTTATACTATTGAAAAAAAGGAAAGCATTTTTTTCCCTCAAATCAACGCAGGTGAAACCGCGGGGCACAGCTAGTAATTAATAAATTAACAAACGCACTAGTCGTCACTACGATTTTCGAGGGTTTCCCTCGATTTCACTGGGATCCCATTATCAGATCCTGGTTTCCTTATCATGGTACCTAAGTTGGGATATCCCCTTTCCAACAATAGAAGAATTACCAAAATCGGTTCATAAACGACGAAGTTATCCCCGAACATACAAATAAAATAAAAATAAATAAAAAAACATATATATATACGTCGTATTGAGTAACCTCCTCCTTTTTTGAAGTCGGTTAAAAATATAATTCGTAATTTTATAATTAATAAACAAAAACAAAATTGTTAATGCATCATAACGCTTTAATCCGTTCTTTGATGACGAACATTTAATAATAAAGAACCAAAACCTGTCGTTTAGCTCAAGATTTATGTTGAACTAGCTTCTGCGCGCGATTTCGTCCGCGTGGAATAGGACCAATTCTGTCATACATGATTTGTGCGAAACTATAACCGTTTAGCGTTTACGCAGCGGAAGCTCTCAAAAAGAAAAAAAAAACCGATTTTGAAACATTCTTCATTGGTGCTACGCTCCTATTGGTCTTAGCGTGATGATATAATATAGCCTATAGCCTTCCTCGATAAATGGGCTATCTAACACTGAAAGAATTTTTCAAATCGGATCAGTAGATCCTGAGATTAGCGCGTTCAAACAAACAAACAAACAATCAAACAAACAAACAATCAAACAAACAAACAAACTCTTCAGCTTTATTATATTAAGTAAGTATAGATTAAATCTCCAGTCTTGTTCGAGAGAGAGAGTTTGAACCGATTTTCCAAGAAGTGCAATGAAAGGGCATGAGACAAAAATAGCACTGACAATATAATTAACAAATGTAACAAATATTTGTAGTATTCCTGAACAGCATCGATTCAGCTCAACATTAAGATGTTTTGATCTATATTTTTTGAGTATAGCTAATATAGCCAATTAATTGATGATAATTATAGGCTATGATACAACATGCTATGATTCAGATGCAGTACAATGACCACAAGAAACCTCAATAAAAGCACGATTGAGTAACTTTTTGAACACAATGTAATGAAAAAATTAGTGGTGAAACTGCAATGAAAAAATTAGTGGTGAAACTGCAATGAAAAAATTAATGGTGAAACTGCAATGAAAAAATTAGTGGTGAAACTGCAAATACGCTTTCTGGTGCAATAAAAGAAAATGAGTAACTATACACAGCAATCATGAAATTTTTTATATTAACACAATAACAACCAAAATCCTACTGTTCCTAATGTTGCGAAAAAATTATTGAAATTTGAATTAAATGATTATTTGTATTTCCCAGAAAGCATACCTATTTAATTTTATTAGTTTTCCCCAAATTTTCATCAAGGTAGTAAGATCAGTAAGGTCATAGATAACTAAGCAGCACGGCATTTCTAAACTACAATAATTTCGTTCTAGCAAATAGAAAAAAAAAATTGTTTGTCTGTAAAGTTGGTTTACGGACGACAGTTTAACGTGACAACGTCATAACAAAACATATCCTCGGACGCATAGGCCAATCGAGCGATACTATCACTGAGCGACTCACTCACGAACACTGGACAAGTGGACAATGAGCGCGTAACGCAATGAGTCATCCTTTTTCGTGCATGCCGCCGGCGTTCATCGATTTATTAGACGTTGTCACGTCTAAAAAAAAGGTGTGTGTGCGATTCACACACGATAGAAGTGAAACTTCCATGGCAAACTAATTAAAAAAACCAAATTTAAAATTAGCGGCTTGTAGCGCGGCTCGTCCTTTCCTGTCTTTTTGCCGTTGCATCCGGTTTGAAATCACAACGATTCTAAAGAAGTTTCACTTCAAAAATGAAACATAACGTTTCCATTTCCCAGAAAAAAACATTCAATAATGGTTCCCAAACGATCGAATTACGCTACGCAATTGTTCAAGGTACGTATCACAGACCACAGAAATACTCCGTGGTACGTATCATATGTATTAAGTCCATCGAAGACGTTATATTAGGTCCACGTGCGCGCAAAAAGCTACAATTCAAATGAGCATGCGTAGTTCAATGTCACGATCCGGTTCGAACCGGATCGCTCCAGTTTCGTTACCGGTGTAAACTAGTTTTTAGCGCGTTAGGAACAGCCGGCCGATCAATCAAAACGTCCAAATTGTTTGCACACAGATACGTAATTAATCAGCGTTGTTTTGTTTTCTCTGTAAATGCATGTTAAAATAGCGGCCGCTCTTATCTGTCACGCTATTAATCTGGACCGTAATATTAATTGTTCAGGGCGTTTAAATTCAGACAATGTACATACATATTATATATGTATCTATAGACAGTTCTATTCATACGTAGTTAGCAGAAATTCAGAAAATACTTTCCTGAATACTACTAGTAATAAATCCTTATAGAGTCTCGTAGTAGAGAAGTTACTCGTCCCTCAGGGGAGCAACTTGGTGGATTAAGCTACGGCCTACGACTCTTCTACTACTTCGAAAAAGAGGCTTTTGATACAGTTAAGTTCAGAAGTTTGACTTGAAAAAGAAATATACTACAATACTAGCGGACCCGACAGACGTTGTCCTGCCTGTAAAACAGCTACCAAATTTGATTGCTTACATACCGATAGCAGCGCCACCTACCGCTTCCAATTGAGATAAAAACTACCCAATCTCCCAAGTTGGACCAAATTACAGATGCTTACAAAATTTGAATAAAATTGGTTCAGTAGTTTCGGAGTTTATCGCTAACATACATCGTGACACGAAATTTTTATAGATATAGTTTAACAGGCATAAATATACATTATGTATTTACCCCCATCGGAATGTTGTAGATCGATGAGTAGAACCCCACAAAACCACTAAACCGAGATAATTATCACGTTAGCACCGGTATTACTGAGAATGTCGCTAGCTCGTATTATTGACGTCAATCGATGGAAAAGAATCAACAATATTTATTTATTTCAATTTTAATAAATCATAAATTCTGGAAATTTTTGTTATCTATATATAATATATAAAAAAATCAATTACTGTTCGTTAGTCTCGCCAAAACTCAAAAATGGCTTGACCGATTTAGCTACTTTTGATCTTGAAATGTTTGTGGAAGTTCAGGGAAGGCTTAAACGGTGAGAAACATAAATAACATGTAACGGAAAATACTAAAAACGACGATTTAATTTTCCAACACAAAATGTCCCTAGCGGGGAAATTTAATGTCTTTTGCCAAAAACGTTGTCAATTGGTTGTCAATTATTTATAGGTGCGTTCAGAAAGTGTTTTGTGTATATTTTTCACAAATACACGTAGGTGATACGAAGTTCACCAGGCCATCTAGTCTTAAATATTAATGACGAATAATTGTAATATTTGAGCAACAGAATAATTAGGTTTATTAGAAATTGTGACATATTTTGCCAGTTTCATCATTCACACGGATAGTTTTATTATTAAACGGTTTTATTTAGCTTGATTTGAGTGTTGTGGGTTTGTTTGCGTCAAATTTAGTAATTGGAATTTTACCCCCTTCCTGATGACAGATTGATCTGATATTTGGTACACACTCTTAATCTTGATGACAATACAACATAATATATTCCTTATGATTGCAAATCCAAGATGGCCGCCGATTCAAAATGACGGATCACATAATTTCACAACAACCTCAATATTGATATCAAATGAAAGGGCTCGATTAGTACAATAGAGCTCACTATGAAAAACGCGCGTGACTATCATAATGTTTACTCGGGATACGCTATACGCCCAACGATTTTATATTTGTCTGATCAATACCCCAGATTGATGAGAAGATTGGTGCGATCTGGTAGCTAGGACTTACTGAATTATTTTTTAGAAATAATTCCGTAAGTTAAACGATTTACAATAAAAATGATGACTACATCATTTTTATTGTAATAAACCGTTGTTACGTTGTAACAAGTATAATACTTATTAAATTATAATTATATTTTTATTAGAACCGAAAATATCTTAAAATTTAATTAAAACCATTTTTCTTAATTAAAACATCACTTTTACATACAAACAAATCGAACGTTTGATTTGTTATTAGCAAACGGAGTCCGCGCGCGTTAACTAGTGTCAGCACTGAGTCCAATTTCATTACCATTTATGGTAATGGTTGCACGGCAGAAGCGATATTCTTTCGAGAACATTGTACATCGTCCTTCCCCTCCCCCGCGGCTAGTAGCTACTACGTCGTTTTGGCCCTGTGGTCCAGGGATAGTCAAATGATGGGTCGTGTTACGATTTCGTTTCATCGTCATATTCTTGCAGACCACTAGTTCACTAATACTGTTAATACCATGCTATTTCAACCTTTAGGCCGATGGTCCGTATAATCACTTATAAAATGTAATTTTCTCCTTTTGGTGTGTATTAGTTAAAGATAAAAATACAATCGCTTAGTAGATTCATTTCGGTTAGTTTAGCCTTACGATTGTTGCAATATATTTACAATAGAATGATGAGTGGACAGGGAATTTCATTTCTCCACGCGACCGTACACTTAGTTGTCCCTGGAGTTGAGTAGCAATGCTTTGTTAGAATTCTCCTGATTGGTCGATTCAAAAGATCTAGAAATTCGGAGGACAAGCTCCCCTGTCCCCGCGTCGAATAGCAAACTCATAACGAGTATATATAGGGCATTTCTGCCGTACGAAATTATTTTCTGTCGACGCCGCAGTAACATCTAGTTAAAGTATTTAAGAAAAAGTTTGTGTTTATTTTCTGTGAAGTGAAATTTTACGTGTCTCATCTCTAAACCCCCTTGATAAGTTTAATATAATTAATTTCGATAGATTCACGTAGTTAATTAATTTTCGTGTCTGGCTTAATTCGTTTAATATACTAAAAGTGATTCTTTGCTTTGATTTGCTTTGATCTGCTATAGCTATATATATTTCTTAATAGTGATTTATCGATGTACGAAATGTGACAATGAATATCTTGTAATTGGTAAATAATTTAATCTTTTTCTATTTAGTCAATGCAGTGAGTATTAAATATGTTTTACCGCGATAATTAAATACATTTGGTATTCCACGCGTGTGTTTTTAATATCGGTGGCTTGTTTGTATATTAATAAGAACTAATTATTCTAAATTATTTACTTTGTTAAAATTCCCTCTAATATACTTTCTGTCTTTCTTGTTGATAAAAATTGCCACCGTGAATTTTTATACTAGGCTGTACAAGGTTATGATATTAAATAACTTTGATAAATAATATCTTATTAATGTAATTAAAACGCTTGCATTACCATATAACTTTAATTAGTTAGTTTTCGAAGCAAATTGCATATTTAATTTAACGTACAACAATTAGCTTGTTTTTTCTTAAAATTCTTTATCGAGAATTTTCGATGTACCTGCAATTTAAAATTATAAAAATTATTGCTTCATTTGCTTTTGTTAATTTAATTCTTTTAATTTTTATTTTGTGTAATGGAATGGTGAACGTCCGCGCATCAATAGTTGGGGTTCGATTCTGGGTTAGGTAATTTTATTTAAATAATTTATTTTTTTATTTTTATATTTTAACCGGTTATCGTTCACCACTCCATTGTTGTATTTTTTTAATTGCTTCGCGAAAGATGCCGACGCCCACTCCTAGTTTCACCTAGTGCCTGGGGATCGGATCTTTCGCGCTTCAAGTGTTCACTCGACGCGTTCCAGGAAACTGGGGGTTCACCCTGCGGGTTGGCTTCATTATTTCACCCTGCGGGTTGTCGACATCTCCAATTCACCCTACGGGTTGATTACAACACTTCACCTGCGGGTTCACTACCGACGCCTGCACGTCATCCAACGGGACGAAGTCCGATCTTGCGCTCCACCGTAAGGCGGCGTCAGCGGCCCCTGTCTACAGCTGAGGGTCCTTCTACAAGGTCACCGGGACCCGCTACACGTTCCGAGTTTCCGACGGCATCGGACAGCCGTAACCGTGCCACGCGTCACCGGATCGGACCGTAATAAGATAAGTCCCCAGTGCACGTCGGTTAATTGTTCAAAGTGCCAAAAGAAATTTTCCTGTTGCTTGAGAACCTAACCCTGAGTGTTAAATTATTAGTTAAAGACTTTAAGTTTAATTAATCAGTTAGTATTATTATTATTTATTGGTTTTAAATTGTAATTTTTTTTTTAATTAATTCTTTTTTACAATATACATTGTAATTTTTATTTGTGTTTTTTTATTGTTACCCCGCCGTCAGGCGGACGTAACAAGTGGCGCCCAGTTTAAAAGGCAAAGCACAGGAATTTTTTTTTTTTCTTTTGGTACTTTTGTGGTGTCGGTATTTCTTTTGCAACGGTGGAAGGCCTTTTGCGGACGAGGCTGAACGGGGCAGTACCACCGCTCGTTTCTCCTTAAGAGGGACGGGTAGCCGATCTTTGACTTCTGGTTCCGCCGGGTAATCGAATACCATCTCAGATTACCCACAACATACGCACTCGTTTCTCCTTAAGAGGAACGGGTAGCGATCTTGACTTCTGGTAATCGAATACTATCTTAGATTACCGAAGCATACGCGTGGACTGCACAGTGGGCATAATCGATTTATTTTTTATTCTACAACATTTTTGTGTGGATTTTTTTTTAACAACATTGCATTCTAAAATTTTGTGCATTTACATTTTGTTTTTTTTTAACTTTTGTATTTTGCATTTGTGTTTGTGCGTAATTAATATTTCTTTTCAGAGGTTTATTTTATTTTTATTAGTGCATTTTTGCATTAATTTTTTTTTTTGTGTGCATTTATTGCGTTTATTTTTTTTTGTAGGTGCATTTATTGCATTTGTTTTATTGTTTTGTAGTTTTATTTTAGTATACTCTGAAAAAGATAATAGTGGTTACGTACATTATTTTACATCGTTCTTAATAATTTTTTTTAACATAGCCCACTATCGTGTCACATTTCGTTGCGTATTATTTTAAAATATTTCACTTCATTTAAATTTATTGTCTTTTTTAACTTTAACTTTTATATAGCTGTCCCAAAGCAAATTAGGCCATTTCAACTTTAATTTAGGCGTTAATAATTTAAAAAATTTTTAAATTAATTTAAACTTAGTAAAAAAAATTTTTTTTTTTTCTTTCGTTAACTCTGCTTAAAAATGGACCGTACCATTAAATATTTACTTTTAACAAAACCGGAGCTCACGCATGAGGTAGCCATACGCGGTTTAGGACTTAAGGATAGGGTTGAGTTCTTTAAGTTACAAATAAATAAAATGTTTTCGGAATACCCTGCGGACGCAATTTTTAACTCGTGCTTTAACATTAAGGAAATTAACGTAACTTCTAGCAAATTGTTAGCTGACTTAGCTATTTTAGAACGTACTCGCGCTTTAATTAAACACATTAAAGTCCGTTTAAAAAGAATAGAAAAACCTCCAAATGAAAATTTATTAATTTTTTTTTTAATTAAAATTAAATTTTGCTAAAGTCTAGACATGCTCATAATATCGTTTCGTTTTATTAATTTTGTTTTAATCAATTCTTCGTATTTTTATAATAGTTGTCACCGTAACGGTTCGATTCTTGTTTTCTTTGATGTGTAATGCTTCAGAATATTAGTTTAAAATTTTTTGTTTTCTTTTCACTTTACATTGTCTATAATAACTGTAAATTAAAAAATTGCGGTCGGTCTCTGTATGCGTTGTCTTTGATGAATTTAATTAAGCCTACACGAATATTGACGTTTAGTTGGGAGTTTGTTTTTTTTATTTTTTTTTTATGTTGTTTTTGCGCATTTATGGCGCGTTGCGACCTCTTGTATGGGTCTTTGTTTTGTTGTTTGCGTTCTGCGCGTATAGAGCGGGTAGTGACTCTTTAAATAAGCCTACACTAATTTTCTTGTTAGAGCGGATAGTGACTCTTTAAATAAGCCTACACTAATTTTCTGGTTTGAGCGTTTGTTGTTTGCGTTCTGCGCGTATAGAGCGGATAGTGACTCTTTAAATAAGCCTACACTAATTTTTTCATTAGAGCGGATAGTGACTCTCTAAATAAGCCTACACTAAATTTTCTCGTTACAGCGGGTCGTGACTGTAACAAATTCATCAAAGACCAGCGTATTAATCAGGGCCGATTCGTATAATTGTTTCAAGTTGCAGTATTCTCTCTTTTAGACGTTTTGTTTTGTCATGCAGTGCTGTTCTTGAGTCCAATCCGTTAATAGGGTTGTACTCTAGTTTGTATGGTAGTCTGTGGATTATGAATTTCCTCAGACAATTTGACAGGTCGTATGCTAGGTTGCGTGTTTGGTATTTGTAAGGGAAGTATGAATGTGAGACAGTGGCTGGGCGGTTTAATTTTTGTTTGGCGTTTACCGCAGCGGATTTTACTACGTAAAATCCTTTCTCTGGGAGAGGGGGTATTGTTACGTTGTAACAAGTATAATACTTATTAAATTATAATTATATTTTTATTAGAACCGAAAATATCTTAAAATTTAATTAAAACCATTTTTCTTAATTAAAACATCACTTTTACATACAAACAAATCGAACGTTTGATTTGTTATTAGCAAACGGAGTCCGCGCGCGTTAACTAGTGTCAGCACTGAGTCCAATTTCATTACCATTTATGGTAATGGTTGCACGGCAGAAGCGATATTCTTTCGAGAACATTGTACATCGTCCTTCCCCTCCCCCGCGGCTAGTAGCTACTACGTCGTTTTGGCCCTGTGGTCCAGGGA
This sequence comes from Melitaea athalia, assembly GCA_905220545.2. NCBI lineage: Eukaryota > Metazoa > Arthropoda > Insecta > Lepidoptera > Nymphalidae > Melitaea > Melitaea athalia. Next base: position 1,227,410 of record HG992201.1, read on the forward strand.
TAGTCAAATGATGGGTCGTGTTACGATTTCGTTTCATCGTCATATTCTTGCAGACCACTAGTTCACTAATACTGTTAATACCATGCTATTTCAACCTTTAGGCCGATGGTCCGTATAATCACTTATAAAATGTAATTTTCTCCTTTTGGTGTGTATTAGTTAAAGATAAAAATACAATCGCTTAGTAGATTCATTTCGGTTAGTTTAGCCTTACGATTGTTGCAATATATTTACAATAGAATGATGAGTGGACAGGGAATTTCATTTCTCCACGCGACCGTACACTTAGTTGTCCCTGGAGTTGAGTAGCAATGCTTTGTTAGAATTCTCCTGATTGGTCGATTCAAAAGATCTAGAAATTCGGAGGACAAGCTCCCCTGTCCCCGCGTCGAATAGCAAACTCATAACGAGTATATATAGGGCATTTCTGCCGTACGAAATTATTTTCTGTCGACGCCGCAGTAACATCTAGTTAAAGTATTTAAGAAAAAGTTTGTGTTTATTTTCTGTGAAGTGAAATTTTACGTGTCTCATCTCTAAACCCCCTTGGTAAGTTTAATATAATTAATTTCGATAGATTCACGTAGTTAATTAATTTTCGTGTCTGGCTTAATTCGTTTAATATACTAAAAGTGATTCTTTGCTTTGATTTGCTTTGATCTGCTATAGCTATATATATTTCTTAATAGTGATTTATCGATGTACGAAATGTGACAATGAATATCTTGTAATTGGTAAATAATTTAATCTTTTTCTATTTAGTCAATGCAGTGAGTATTAAATATGTTTTACCGCGATAATTAAATACATTTGGTATTCCACGCGTGTGTTTTTAATATCGGTGGCTTGTTTGTATATTAATAAGAACTAATTATTCTAAATTATTTACTTTGTTAAAATTCCCTCTAATATACTTTCTGTCTTTCTTGTTGATAAAAATTGCCACCGTGAATTTTTATACTAGGCTGTACAAGGTTATGATATTAAATAACTTTGATAAATAATATCTTATTAATGTAATTAAAACGCTTGCATTACCATATAACTTTAATTAGTTAGTTTTCGAAGCAAATTGCATATTTAATTTAACGTACAACAATTAGCTTGTTTTTTCTTAAAATTCTTTATCGAGAATTTTCGATGTACCTGCAATTTAAAATTATAAAAATTATTGCTTCATTTGCTTTTGTTAATTTAATTCTTTTAATTTTTATTTTGTGTAATGGAATGGTGAACGTCCGCGCATCAATAGTTGGGGTTCGATTCTGGGTTGGGTAATTTTATTTAAATAATTTATTTTTTTATTTTTATATTTTAACCGGTTATCGTTCACCACTCCATTGTTGTATTTTTTTAATTGCTTCGCGAAAGATGCCGACGCCCACTCCTAGTTTCACCTAGTGCCTGGGGATCGGATCTTTCGCGCTTCAAGTGTTCACTCGACGCGTTCCAGGAAACTGGGGGTTCACCCTGCGGGTTGGCTTCATTATTTCACCCTGCGGGTTGTCGACATCTCCAATTCACCCTACGGGTTGATTACAACACTTCACCTGCGGGTTCACTACCGACGCCTGCACGTCATCCAACGGGACGAAGTCCGATCTTGCGCTCCACCGTAAGGCGGCGTCAGCGGCCCCTGTCTACAGCTGAGGGTCCTTCTACAAGGTCACCGGGACCCGCTACACGTTCCGAGTTTCCGACGGCATCGGACAGCCGTAACCGTGCCACGCGTCACCGGATCGGACCGTAATAAGATAAGTCCCCAGTGCACGTCGGTTAATTGTTCAAAGTGCCAAAAGAAATTTTCCTGTTGCTTGAGAACCTAACCCTGAGTGTTAAATTATTAGTTAAAGACTTTAAGTTTAATTAATCAGTTAGTATTATTATTATTTATTGGTTTTAAATTGTAATTTTTTTTTTTAATTAATTCTTTTTTACAATATACATTGTAATTTTTATTTGTGTTTTTTTATTGTTACCCCGCCGTCAGGCGGACGTAACACCGTTTAACTTAACATAAAAAAAATAGTTTATTTTATTTTTCCTTGTTAGCTACCTTACGCATATGCATAGGTTTTCATGCACATTATGATAAAAAAAATTTTATTGAAACTAAAAATCAGTCAAAATTGACATCCTTGAACAATCTTGTGTTAATAACATTGTATACCACCCGATCGAAACCGGGATAGGTTACTAGTATTTCATAAAATAAAACACTTTACTGAAATGGAAACTGAGACGATAACTCGCGAACGTTACGACTCACGTCACCGGATAAAACGGATAAAACAACGGAGCAACGGAACGTGATCCTCGCCGCCCCGGGCTCCGGATATACGGATATGTTTAGAAATTTCCACCGCTTCCTCTATCCCATGTCTAGCGGACATTCGAACGAATGTAGCGAGGGTTTTATTGAAAGCATAAATTTCGATGTCATCAGCTATGTAGGTACGTACCGGGCTATTTGTAACTATGTTTTATTTCATATTTTTATGTATGTGTTAACGTTGCAACTGACAATTATTTAAGTTTTTGTTTGCTGCCACTAGATGGCATTAGGTGTCAATTAAATCACGCTATAGTTGTATCGAACTCTGTATACTAGTATGGTTGAAGGCAAAAATAAAATCGTGGTGAACAATCCATCCTGCCTTTCATTTCCTCCGACCACCTGAGGGAACGCAAGGGTTGTACGCCAACAATATGTGTATGTAAAATAGGATATTTACTCGTTTATTGTTGGTCATTAGGCACTAGTGACAATGGTGCTTGCAGTTTTTTTTTTTTTATTTATTAACTTTAAATTGGATACTGTTTTCAAACAGTATTGTGTTCCTGTTGGTGAGTAAGGTGATCAGAGCTCCTGGGGGGGATGGGGATATGGTCGGCAGCGCGCTTGCGATGCTTCTGGTGTTGTAGGCGTCTATAAGCTACTGTAATCGCTTACCATCAGGTGAGCCGTACGCTTGTTTGCCGACTTGACTTGAAAAAAAAAACAACGTTTGCAGGGTCATCTAGTACATTATAATTGGCAAGCGTTAATTCCGCCGATAAACTGTCACGCAGTTTGGCGGATTATGAAACTGTAAAGTATTTATTTGGTCCAATAAAGAATTTATTTATAAACATTAACAGGTATAATACAGGGAAAAAAATCAAAAACCACAAAACAATATTATTTTATAATTATTTTTGTGGGCTATTTTTTCCACGTAAACGTGTTGCGGTTTTTCCCGCTTTAAATTTTAAAACAAAATATAACACGATCAATCCTTGAGGTATCGATTAATCGATGAAAAAACAGAATCCTTAGAATCGCTTCTATAGATATATCGCATAACAAACAAAAAATACTCGAAACAGGATGCGTAAGAAAACATTTTGGACGTATAAATAAAAAAATAGTTTAAAAAAACAAAAACAAAAAACACGCTTTTATAAATAAACCAAACTAAAAAGGAATAATTTTATCAATTAGTTAATTGTCAAATTAGTTAATTGTCATTGGTCCTCGATAAGTCTACTAAGTTTAAATGATATCTGAAAGTTTGAAGTGGGCCAGAATGAAGTCTATAGGAGTCGGTTGCAAACATACAACCATACGGGTGAAGCTAATAAAAAGCGTGTAAAAATCAACACAATCACTTGTAAGTTGTAACGTGCTTGTAACTATATGCCTGTCTGTATTCACTGGTCATAATATCGTCAGCAACACGGTTGCCTGGTGTAGAGATCGCTTTTTAGCATAAGGCCGCACATTGTACAAATCTAAGACTATGTTGTGAATCTAAATACATTGTAATTGTATTTGATGTACAATAAAGAATATTTATTATAATTATTATATTTTTAAGGGCCTATGCAAACCACGTTTTTTTAACGCGCCGTCGACGCCCTAAATCTATTTATCACTACTTACAAGTAACCTTTCCAAAACTTGAAAGCTGCGGAATATAAATTGAGGAAAATAATAGCCTTGCTCGGAAAATGGGCTATCCAACACAAGGAGTATTTTTCAATTGGAACCGGTAGTTCCTGAGATTAGCACGTACAAACAAACAAACAAACTTTTCAACTTTATAATACTAGTATAGATTGAAAACAAGATATTTTAAATTGTATAGATATAGAAGATTATATTTCCCTTTACAAAAGAGAACCCTAAAAGGTAAAAGAAAACGCGTCGATATTCCAATGGTCGGCGTGAAGGAGCGTCCCGCGGGGCTCGTGCGTGTTTATTGAGGGACATTCAGAGACACGCTCTTGATCAAATGAGATTGTCTTTTATTTCAATAAAGGAAAGAAGTTTTTATTAAAAAAAATAAAACTAAACGTAAATACGATTAAACTAGCCTTAAGGTACAAAGGTATTATCAAAATATCTTTTTAAATACTATAATTATATAATATACTAGCTGACCCCGCAAACGTTGTTTTGCCATTAACCCCGCAACCCCCTCTTGTGGATGGAATTTTGTAAAATCCGTTCTTAGCTGACCTCTACTCGGCGAAAGGAATATTCCTACAAAATTGCAAGTCTCTACGCCTTATGGTTCCAGAGATATCGTGATGAGTCAATATATACGTGGAAATCTCTTTTATATAGAGTAGACAAAGTTCCAAATAAATTCGATAACATCATACAAACCGAACAGTTCCAAACGTTTCGTTTGAACTTTAAAATTAATATTTATTATTAAAAAAAAAAAAAACAATAATTTTTAACTTTTAATAGATAAACAATTTCTCTATAATAAAATGACATTTATAAAATTCCGAATATCTCGAAAAATAAACAAACACAACAAAAATACCAAATGAAAGGAATAATTTTCGAATAAAGAAATACCGTAAAAGCGAACGCAATTAAAAACAAACTTTTTTTCTAAATACACAAAATACAATTTCGTTTGAATTACTTTCAAATACTTTTTTTTAACTTTTAAACATTCCGCCAATCGAAACCTTATAAATAAACGAGTTACGGGTGGTTTCTCGACAGCGAGGCAGTACGAAAATTAAAATGAACAATGAATTTTAGCTCTCGTCGTATCCATCTATTGTGTGAAGGGTTTTTCATCTATCGATCGATCGATGTTGTTATTAGAAAACGTCGTCGTCTAACCCAATAGGGTTCCGATGGACGACGACGTTTTCTTAGTTGTTTATCTTTCCGATAGATGGCGTTACGAGAAACTTAGCGAGGTCATTCGTTCAGTAGATTTTACTCCTCATATTTTTTTTTTATACCGGGGGCCTTATATGAAAATCGATTCATAAGGAGTAAACTCCAAAAATATCTAGATATTTCCACGCCCACAACTGACTATTTTGAAAATACCTGCCCTTATAATGCACAGACTGCAACCCAGTGCACGCGTTGTCTACTAAGCGAATCCAAACACGGCTTCACATAAAACGAAAACTCGTTTAAAACAAATTATAATTTGACAATCAATACCCAAATTTCCATTTCGTTCGACGACGACGACGGTCGAATGATTATTTGATTGCTCCTAATTAATAAGCTATTCGGACCGGTCCACTTTTAACTTGTTTGCTTGTTCGATATCGTTTACATTTATGGCTGTCTGAAAGATAAAAGATTTTACGACGACTTTTAATAATAAATAATTTATATCTGAAGCGATCAAAGATTTAAGAATGAAGTATAATTTTTAATACCGAATCAATAAAACAGTTAAAAAAGCACTTAAAATATGAAACTTTTGCAGTAAGAAAATTACCACAATAAAGATAAAATTTATAAATGGCTAAGATAATAATAACAATATAAGAGATGATTTTGAACGTCAAAATATGCCTAACATTCGGATTTCAGAGGAAGAAGAAATTTCTTTGAAGTAAAACTTGTTTACACACGCTTGACTTGGGGAGTATGCTGGTGAATGCGTGACGAGAGCGTTGCGAAAAATGTAATCGGGCGAGGCGAACGGAAGTTGAGAGGGAGGTAGGTATGTTAGTGAAGATAGAAAAGGAGAGAGGGAGAGAGTTACATTTCGTATATTACGGTAGGGGTAACTAAACAAGTATTCTTCAGACATGTGATCTTAAGCGCATCGTTTTTTCATCAGCTCGTTTTTTTTTTTTAATATTTTTTTTTTCAATTCCTTGTTAAATGTGAATCTTCTTATTGAAATTGCCACGTTGGTTGAAGCGGATATGACCCTTCAAAACTAACATTTACACATAATATACATAGGTCAAGCAGATTTTACATACGTCTTGTTAGTAACATAAAAAAAGTGAAGTTTCCATTGATGATACTTAATAAATAAATAAAAACAGTACATAAAACTCAAAACCTTAAATATATGAATACAAACATAATCTCGTAATGAGTAAACTCGTTCGCCCGCTGTCGGAATGGAATCCAACGATCTAGGTACAGTTGAACTTTATAAATAAATAAAAAACCGCTCGAAACATTTCTAGCTATTAAACGAGATTTACGATAACAAACGTTATTTATGTCTCCATCCGAATTAACATTTCTTCGCGAAGATATCGATAAAGTTGCAAGGAACTAAGCGGGGTACTCACTGGCGATATTGTGAAAGCGTTATGGATACGCGTCGTACCGTAACGCGTTCATATTTTGTACGCAATGTACAAGTACATTGTTTACTATCGCTCGACTACGCATACCCTTAAAATATACAATGTTCGCTCGCCTTAGCCTGTAATATTCCACTGTTGGGCATAGGCCTCTTTCCCCGTGTAGGAGAAGGATCAGAGCTTAATCCATCACGCTGCTCCAATGCGGGTTGGCGGATATATTCCCTTCTATGAGTAACGAATTAACGATCGCTATCAGGTGTATATGGTAACAACCGGGACCGACGGCTTAACGTGCTCTCCGAGGCGCGGTGGGGAGACCCACAAGGACTGCACAAACACCCAGACCACGGCAAACATCTGTATGGATAATACAAATATTGTCGTGTGCGGGGATCGAACCCGCAACCGCCATACATGAAATAAATATATATATTTCATGTATGGCAAATATATATTCATACAATAAATGCAATTAATAGTTTGACAACACAATAGGTGGCGTTACACAACGGCGCGTCTATATGTGTTGATACATAATAACAGGCTTGACCAATTTGGCCAAAGTCAAAGTCGCCTAACATTACTTTGTAGAATGACAGATTAAAAAAACTTGACGACGACGGCTCTCCGAAGCACGGTGGGGAAACCCACAAGGACCGCACAAACACCCAGACCACGGCACACATCTGTATGGCCAATACAAATGTTGTTGTGTGCGGGGATCGATCCCGCAACCGCCTGCGCAACAGCCACAAACAAGTGCTGTCATCGCTGCGCCAACTCGGCGGCATTGACGACGGTACAAGAGATTAGTTACTTCCAATTAGCTACTTACAACATACTTAAAACCGCTACGTATATTTATCTAGTGTATATTCAGCTTAAACTCGACTTAGATCGAACATTCAGCTGTGCCATGTGCTAAAACTTATACACACACAGAAACAGATGCCTTATCGTGGTTTATTCGCACACAGCTGGGTGAACAATGTTATAGTTTAAACAGATGTCTGTAAGATTTTATCGTTATCCTTCGTTTAACCTTCGATAATTTAGAATACCTTTTTGAAGTAATATAACGTTGGAAATATAAAAAATCATGCTCAAAATAGTCATATCAATTATGTCAAAATAAATATAACGTATAAAATTAAGAACTTATATTTTTTCTCTATGTCATTACACCACAAAAGGTAAACAAAACAAAATAAGATACATTCTGAATCCTCTTAACATTTTATCGGACGCTATTTTCAGGTATAAATTTATTATTCGTACATGGAAATTTTCGTCAGTTTTCTTTGATAACAGCTGTTTCTTAGTATTAACGTAAACGTATTAAGTCCCACGTATGCTGAGATAACTGTAGCAGTGCAGTAATAGCAATAATAATAAAACATTTGACAACACATTAAACAACATCGAGTAGCCCGTTGGCGCAGTTTGGCTGCTTTCTGCTCTGCGGGTTGCGGGTTCGATTCCCGGATGAGTCTGGCTGTAATGTTTGTTTTTGTATAATTATATTGTTTTGAGCCACGCGATCATTTTTCATATTATAATATAAATATAATAAATTTATATTTGTTCAGGTGCATGCCACGTTTATTGTTTTGTTGAGGTCCCTATATTTCGGCAATGTTTCAATCGCAATGATAACGGGAATAATAATTTTAAATAGATGTTTTTTAATCCGACAATATTGTTTCATTGTAATGATCATCATAACGCTGCGCTGCGCTGCGGTAATGTCGCCCTGTGGTCGCCCTTGTACCAGTACACGCTTAGCTTTATAACTGAGCGAGTGCGCATGTCATAAATCCTTCACGGTACCAATAAATATGGAACGGACATCGCTTTAAATATGTATTCAATTGTAATAAGCATCGTATAAAAATTGTTTTTGTTGAAAACAATACGAGAGACAGCGTTGAAGTTTTAAATCTTGTGCCGTTTTGACCAGTCGGTTTTACTTTTTATTTTCATAGCAAAGAAACGAAAGTATAAATGTGTTATTTGACATGTTTAAATCATTCAGAAAAAAATATCCCTAAATACATAGTCTGGCCCAGGCCCGGATCTAGGGGGGGGCAAGCCGGGGCCCATGCCCCGGGCGGCAAGTTCAGGGGGCGGCCAAACTCACACTACAGACGAATGGACAACTCATCATTTATTTTACTTTGACCACGGAATAAATAATAGTACAAGTAAAGCAATGATGTAGATGCAGTAAGCACTAATTTCATGGCCATATCAACTCGACCGATATCCAGAGCGCGGAGTGAGACGTCCTGCACGAACATTTATTATTCGCGAGGCACGTAGGCATAGTTCAAAATACGCACAGAAATGGCAGATCGCGGCAGCACGCGTTTGGTTACCGTGCGTGCGAAAGAGATGAAGCTATATTCGAAAACTCCTTTCGTGGATCTTTCTCAACGACAGTGTTTTGTTTTAAAAATGTGTGTTGTTTATGTTTACTATTTAGTACTTGTCGATCTACTGAAGGACTGATTGTATTAGTGTCACATCAATAAATCAATCACAGGTCATATAAAGCTGAAGAGTTTCTTTGTTTGTTTTAATGCGCTAATCACAGGATATACTGGTCCGATTTGAAAAATTGTTTCAGTGTTAGATAGCCCATTTATCGAGGAAGGCTATAGGCTATACCGGGTGTATTTGGAATGCTTGAAAAAACGAAGAGGTATGATAGTGTTGGCATGACTTGATATGATACAAGTAAAAAAACGCATAAACAATTTTTTTTCTTGCTTATTTTCACAACATTTTTTGGTGTAATCTGGTTTGGGAAAAATAATGAAACGGTAATTTGAAGATAATGCTCTCAAATAATCGTGTTTTAAAAAAATTGGCAATGTCATTGAATACGCTACTAGTTCATGTGCGCCATCAGCTGACCGGCACGAGGTCAACGTACTCCTGCACACACAGTCATGCGTCTCGCGGTCAACGAGAGTTCGCAAAATACATTAGTCCTAAAATGTTCATAAGAAAACGTTTCTGAGATAAATGGTTATATGCATTATATAGTATATTATTAGGTTTTAATCTTTTCAAGCGTTCCAAATACACCCGGTATATCATCACTCTAGACCAATAGGAGCGTAGCATCAATGAAGAATGTTTTAAAATCAGGGCTTTTTTTCCTTTTGAGAGCTTCCGCTGTGTAAACGGTTAAAGTTTCGCACAACTTAAAAAATTGACACGATGTTATTTTGTTTATTACACGATGGTAGCCATCGGATGACTGAGAAGTAAAACAGCCTTTTTATTTCAGCTATTAATTCAATACAATGCAATCCAGCAGTTTAAAACGAATAAGCAGCCGTCCATACTTGCACCAGATGAAGTATTTTTCATATCTCAAGATGATAAAGCTCGCGTATTGGTGTAACTGCGGCAAATAAGCAAACACCTCTTCTAATGCACATGGAATATAGAATCAAATTGCCTGATCACGACTGTACCCAGTCGCTGAGCGG